>CM041015.1:24883140-26120020 GCA_022984855.1 Dimocarpus longan
ATTTTTCGATGCCTTAGAAACTTGTCTGGATCAGGATATTGGAACAAGAACAATGATAGAGGAAACTTTGAACAAAGGGATCCACAGCATTGTCGCATTGGAGGGTGCTGATAGAACAGCTCGAAGCGTAAAGATTGATGTGTGGAGAGCATTTTTTACAAGGTTTAGGATGGTGGAAATTGGATTCAGTGACTCTTGTTTGTACCAAGCTAATCTGCTTCTTACAAAGTTTCCTTGTGCCAGTTGTTGCAATTTTGAGAGGAATGGGAACAGTCTAATCATTGGCTGGAAGGGAACACCAATGCATTCACTTTCCGTGTGGAAGTTCCCTCGAGAGAGAGGGAGGCTGTTTCTAAACTCTAAATAATAGGTTCTCAAATGATGCTCAACTGTAGGCTGCCCCGAGATTTCGCAAACAGTTTGTTGCCTCCAGCAACAGTAATATATTTTTTGTTTATTTCATTGCTTAAATGAACTTAAATTATTTTCTTTTGTTGGAGAAACCAATTAATTTTTATTTTTATTTTTTAATTCTCTGTATGTTTATAGTTTCTCATATAATTTCCCATAATATGATCGACACTATATATATATATATATATATATTCTTCCGTATAAAACCCAGCTCGCAATGACTATAGAGTAATTGCTTGCCAGCATCTATGATTTATCGGCTTATTCTCATCCTTCATTTGCTTTAGTCATCAAGTTCTCGTTGCCATCGGGTTGAATTTAATTAAGAAACTTCGTCACATACGCCCTAAATTAGATGCTTTTGAAACAAATTTCGAAATTTCATGCTTACAAATTAACATTGTTTTGAGGAAAGCTCAAATATTTTGAGCCAGATCAAATTCGATGATTTCGTTTCTCAGAGAAGTATAACTACAATCTAGATATATACTGGAATTATATATTACTTTCAAAACTAAGCATAACAGTAGACCAAAATAGCGCTTCAAATCCTTACAAATATACATCAAAATGAATCACATACTCATCCTACGCAAAATCACCATGAAGTTATTTCAATTCACTCTTAAATAATTCTGCAAAATGTTACCGATGGGATGAATCATATTCAATAAATAGTATCACAATATGAAATTTTTTTCTTTTTCTTTTTTTAATGGTAGGGAAATAAAATTAAATTTAGATAAAACAACTCACACTTATATTTTAGGATAAGGATGAAATTAAATTTAATAATGATTTCATAATAACATAACATTTTATAAAACATTTACCTAATAAATAACAAGCGTTAAAAGAGACTTATCAAATGGTTGCGGACATAGTATAGTGAGAACCACAATTTTCTATAAAGTAGAGATCATGGCTTCAAACCCCACTCCTCCTCCGCGTCCCTCCCCCACAAAAAAAAAAGGAAAAAAACTCAAATAATATATCCTTCCTTAACGATAATAAGCCAAAACATTCGATGGAACATTTGCTATTATACAAACATACAGTTAGTAGATTCAAAGAAACGGTTTACTTAAAGAATATGAGAATAAAATGTTAAAAGCAATCTTCAAAATAAGTATTTCGACTGTTGTAGTCAGTACATATGAAAAGGCTTAATAGAATCAGAATTTAATTTTGTACGGACATTGCTTACAACCAATAATAGAGGAAACGTGAAACCAATAGGAAGATAACATGTGTCAATGGATAATTAGTTACCTTTGATAGAAGAAACTATTCATAAGACCTTGGAAGATCCATTATTAGGATAATGAAAAAATTCTTTGTCTAAAAATATCATATCTTAGTGCTACTGGTGCACTAATATATCTTCTTAATTGCACAAGACCTGATATATCATTATCTATTAATTTACTATCAATTTATAGTTCTTCACCAATTCGAAAATATTGGAATGATATTAAACAAGTACTTCATTATCTTAAATGAACATCAGATATGAGTTTGTTTTATTTAAAGGATTCAAAGGCAGAATTGGTTGGATATGTAGATGCTGGATATTTATCAGATCCACATTAAACACGATCTCAAACAGGTTATTTGTTTACATACCGTGGTACTATTATATCTTGGCATTCTATAAAGTAAAGTCATATATTCAAATCATGCTCAAATATTAGCATTACATGAGATAAATCGAGAATGCGTATGATTGAGATCTCTGATTCAACGTATCCATAAAGCATGTAATCTTCTATTTGTTAAAAAACAATCCAACAATTTTATATGAGGATAATGCAGCTTGTATCACCCAAATTAAAAAAGATTACATAAAAGGAGACAAAACCAAACACATTTAGCTAAAGTTTTTTTCCACACATGAACGTCAGAATAAAAGAGATATAGACGTTTATCAAACTCGATCTTGTGACAATATTGCAGATTTGTTCACAAAGACACTTTCTACAATAACATTTAAAAAATTGGTGAATAAGATTGGCATACGTCGGTTTGGAGAATTTTGTTAATATTTACCAAAAAAAGGCACATTAGTATGAGAGTGAGAGAGAGAGAGAAAGGGATGGAGAAGGGAGGGGGATGGAGGGGTTATTGCATAGAAGAATTATGTACTTTTTTTTTCTTTATTAGAATTTTTTTTTCCCTATAGGGTTTTTCTTAATAAAATTTTTAATGAGACATATTTTTTGTATGGTGGACATCCAAAGAATGAGTGTTGTAAATCAATTGGATGCCACCCTTTAGTATTTTATACCTTTCATATTAAAAATCATTATCACTCAAATAATGATCATCATAACAATGTCTTAATATTATGTATAACTTGTGTATTTTCTATTTCCTATATTTATGATTTTTAGTCTATAAATAAATGGTACATAAGTTTGAATGATTTATCCTTTGCATAAAAAATGAAAGAATAAAATAACAACTCTCTCTAAAATTCTTCATGTGTTTTAGTTTCTTGTTTTTACTCTACAATATCTTAATTTTGCCTTTGTTTTATAACAGGACTCTATATATATATATATATTCCTTGGTTAATCAAATTCCACGTACTTTTAAAGTAAAATAGTTTTAACTAATAAAATAGAAATATAAATGTATAAAATGTTATTGAGAAAATTACTAAACAGCCTCCAGACATTTGCTCTATTACAATCAAAAATCACTTTTACTTTTTGTAATAATGATCTCTCATGTACTAACAATTTGACTATATTGACCGTTTGAGATAACTGAAAAATGATAAAATAGAGCAAAAAGATGAGAATACATTTGATTAATTAATTTTTAGTCTTACTTTTGTGGGAAAAAAAAATTAAATTTTTAAAAAATCTCAACCGTCCATCTCAAAAATAAATTGTTGAGATCTAGTTAAAAAAAAAAAACTTAAATTTTAAAAATGATTTTTAAATTATAAAATAACTAAAATTTAAAATAAAATCAAATCAAATAATGAAATCAAATCTGCACCATCTATCATGTTGATGGACAGTATTGATTAATTTTCAAATACCAAAATTAAAAAAAATAATAATAATATTTAAAAAAAAATTAAAGAAAAAATGGATGGAGATCTATTTTCCAATTTGGATCTCCATTGTCCATTTGATGAGATGGACAGTGGAGATCCAATTTGAAGAGATTGAATCCCCATTTATAAAACTCATCCATCATCCCCCTCGTCTCTCTCCTCCTTTACTCCATCTCTCTCTTCTCATTCTTCTCCTTTTTTTTCATCTTTTTCACCTATTGATACCCAGATTGCCAACCACCGTCCATCGTCTCTCTCTTCGCTCACTCTCTCTCTCTCTCTCTCTCTCTCTCTTCTTTTTCTTCATCTTCTTTACCAGTCGATACCTAGATTGACGTCTAGGTATCGAGCATCCGGGCATTTGGGTTTTTAGATCGACATCTAGACGTCGATCTGGGTTTAGATCTGGAAACCCAAATATGCCCAGATGTCTGAGTATTGGGGGTTTAGGTTTTCGAATGGAAACCCGGACTCCTGAGCACTGGACGTCAGGACGTCTGTCCATCATCTTTCTTCCCCCCCTCTCTCTTTTTACTTCTTTTTCTCTTCTTTTTCTTCATCTTCTTCACCAATCAATACTTAGATCGACGTCTGGGTATTAGGCGTTTGGGTTTCTAGATGAAAAGCTAGATGTCGATCTAGGCTTTCAATAACCTAGATCAATGTCTGGGTTTCAATTTGAAAACCCGGACATCTGAGTACAAGGCATTCGGATGTATGGGTTTCTAGATGGAAACCCAAACGATGATTGATTTTTACTTCCAGATGTTATTGTTGTTGTGCGTATGATTAATTAATTATGTGGGTTGGTGATTTTATAGATAATATTAATGATTGTGTTTATTATATATGGTGTTGATGATAATGTTCTTGGGTCTATTTGATGATGATGGTAGTGGTTTTTATTTGAAGATATTAGTGATTTTTATTTGTATTGATGATTGATGATATTGGATCATTATTGATGAATCATGCCTCTGTTGATGAATCTTTCTATCCAGACATCTATGGAATAAAATGTTGATGAACCGAACCATCATCAATTTTTTTTTTTTATCATTTTTCTATTTTTTTGAAATATTATTTTTTTTTTCAAATTTATCTAGACTGTTCATCTTTAAGATGAATGGTTTAGATCTATTTAACAAAATTTTAAATTATTTTTTATAGTTAAAATTTAATTTTTTAAAAAATTTAAAAATATTTAAATTTTAAATATTTTTAAGTTTTAAAATTTTAAATTATTTATTAATTAATATAATTTTTAAATGAAAAATAAAAAAAAAAATTGATCAAAATGTCCTTACTATAATTAATTCTTACGATCAACTATGATCAAACCGTTAGTATAAGGAAGGTTATTATTACAAAAGATAAAAATGGTTTTCGATTATAATAAGATAAATGTCTTGAGGCTGTTCAGTAATTTTTTCAAATATTATTAGCTGCCAGCTTTTTATTATATTGACATAATAATAAGTTATAAAAATCCAATACAAGTAAATAGGGGAAAAAAAAATCACAATCCAATATGTCTTGATGCATGGAGTCGTTACTCAATCAACAACTACCCAATTCAAATATTACGCCATAAATGGTATAAAACAAAAAGGCAATAAAATTATCTTACAATCTATTTTTCTCTCGAAAAATAATAAACTGTGACAATAAACGGTAGTACATTACAATAAACTGTAACACCCAGATTTTTAATATTATTATTTTTATTATAAATACATTTTAAGTTAGACCAATATTTTATTTTTGGAAAGAAGAACTATAATTGCTGATACAAGCTTGATTTTAAAAAGGGGTGGTTCACCTAATTCAAAAATAATAATAATAAACCACTAATCTTCCTCAAGAAGGCGGCGCTTTTTGTCATTAACTTCTAGAAATCCAATCAAGCCCACAACTTTGAAGCCCTACTTTTACGGGCTCAATTGACAGCGTGTACATCCAAGCCCGTCCACCAAATTCGTACAGGCCACGTCACTGACACGTCACACGTGTCATTCGATGGTGGAATACTTTTTCTTTGGTTTTTCACCCAGTTCTCTTAATCGAGTTGCAGAGCGGAGACAGGGCAACCATGGTTTCCAGAGCAAGCGACTCGTCCTCTAAATCCAGAGTCAGATTCTCTTCACTGATCTCAATCTTTTTATTATTTACTGATTTTAGTGGCCTTGCTTCATACTTTTATTACTACACGTGATCATATTATATCATTTCGGTGATGCTCTGTTAGGTGTCATGCGTAACTTTTAACTGATTCTATCAAAACACTATTTTATCTCTATTTTTTTGGTTAGAGAATTTGATATCAGAAACCTAGAATTGATGAAACTTAAAACATTAGATATTTACAATCATTTTGAGTAGCAGAGCTCTCTGCTGATTTTTTGGGAATTGAATTTAGGCTCTGTTTGGCTGTTGATAAGTATACAGCGAAAGTAAGATGTATGTTCATGAGAGCTTAGCTTTTCATTACATAAAATATCTAATAAAGTAAACAGCGCGTTAGGGATAGAAAATAAATAATCAACCTTTTAACAAATACAATTGATTGGATCACCATTCACAAACAATATAATCTAGTGAGTATGTGAATACCAATCGCTGAGTTTTTTTATGAGTATTTTTGTGAACCGGCAGAAATTTCAGGGTGAGTCGAATGATGGCCTTGGAAACCTGTCTAATAAACTAAATCAGCTCAAAAAGCAAATTCAGGCGGAGAGAGTCGTTTCAATTAAAGTAAGACACATGTTTATCCTTTTCGTTTTTGTATTTTTACATTTCTTTTACTCCTTTCTTTATTTTGGTACGAAACCTGTATCTGCCTTCCATATTATTGCACATCGGGGACACCATCTTTGTAGTAGTACCGTTACTGTGCTTTTGTTTTCATGATTTTATTTTCTTTGGTAGTTTCATAATTGGTCTAACCTGTAACACATTTCAATTCCAAGAAATATGATTCTGTTAATTTAAGAGGTCAGTTCTTTCCTTTATTTTTTAATTATATAATTATAATAACTGGAAAAAAGAAAGAAATCTGATTTTTAATTCAGTGTTATCTAGAATTTTAATGTGATTCATTAGGTTGTTATTTAGTCCAAATCAGTGAAATGGTTGAATCCACTTCTTTATCGCTGAGCGATCATTTATAGGCATTAGCTGGTGATCCGGGCTGTTTCCATTTTAATCTTAGTCTCAAAATTTATTGGAGGTGGAATTCCAAAATAATTCTGTGTTAATTTTATTTGTGAATAATACTTCTGCGGTATTCCAATTCTGTAAAGCTCCTGTTTATACTAGGAAACTACTGTGACAGGTCAAGGCCAGTTAATATTGAATATAAGGATTTTTCTTTTGTCCTTTATATAAAAAAAGGACAACACCATGGGTTCCATATTCATTCTGCATTTACGCTAAGCTGGTGTAGCAAGCATATGTTTGTTATTAAGTGTAATGTAGTCATGGATGTATCTTGTACAGGAAAAACTTGAGAAGAACAACAAGAAAATACAAATTGATGTTTCTCAGCTTTTACCTGAAACATCAAGAAAGGATGTTGTATGTATGGCGGGGAATGGATTCAGTAACGTGCCTCTCTGCAAGTACAGTGGAATTCCTCAGGGATTGGGTGATAAAGAGTATGTTAACTGTCATGAAGTTGTTTTCTCAACAAGTAGCAAGCTTCCCTATGTTGAGAAGATACCGCCTTATACTACCTGGATTTTCTTGGACAGGTATGATTGAGCTTTTGTATGTCTTCTCTCTAACTGGAGATTAACTTAACGGACCTGATTCTGGATTCTGGCTGTGGTCTTTATATGTTAAAAGGACAGAAAATATGATTGATTTTAGATATAATTAATTAACCGCATCTTTGACTTAATATTTAATTGATGCAGGTAGATTGGCCCTGATAGGATAAGGGGTTATAAATAGCTGAAAGGCATCTAGAACGATTAGTTGGACATTTTATTTCAAAACAATCACATACAAATTGGAGATCAAAATATTCTTTCTTTTGCTTATTCTTCTAATTGTTGTTTACCCTGGATGTTAAATTTTACATGATTTATAGATTTTTCCTTTTTCTGTTTTTCTTGTTCGGATGGAGGCGTCAATATATTTGTGAATCATGCCTAGAACCTATGTGTATATTTCTCAGATATCCCATTTTCATCTGAGTGTATAATGTTGCTTTTGTATCTACTTGGAAACACTGTTTTGGGTTGGGAACATCAGCTGGTATGCTCATCACATGCCTAATATGGATCAAATATATTTTCGAACTTATTTTATGTTAAGATTTTATTATTGTTCTTCTTGTCTTAAATATGTCTTATGCAGCACAGAAATCAGAGAATGGCTGAAGACCAGTCTGTGGTTGGAAGAAGACGGATTTATTATGATCAACACGGGAGCGAAGCTCTAATATGTAGTGACAGTGAGGAAGACATTGTAGAACCTGAGGAGGAAAAACATGAATTTACTGAGGGTGAAGATCGTATTCTATGGTATGTTTAAATAAGATGCAAGTTTTACCGAATTTCAATTTATTAAGAAGAATGTTGTACAATTTTCAGTGTTCCTACTGAGAACGATATTGGTGTTGCATTATTGTAATTAAATAGTTGAATTCAATTTGCTTAGTGATGACTGGCACTGAAAAAGTTTGTGAGAGTAATAATTATGCTGACATTTTTTGTTCATACTGATTTTTGGACCTATTTGTGTGCTAATACTGATTTGTGTAATTATTGTTTGGACTAGTTATAAATTTGTCATGTTGGCAAATAAAAAGATTTCCCATAATTACTGGCTGCTTCGAATTGATCACCATAGCATACAATAAAAATCTATGGCAGATGAGATCATATTGCTATGAATAAGTTCTACTTCTACTAACCTTATATTTTAGTGACCAAGGTCAAATGAGTAATTATCAAGTTAAAGATATATAGTGTTTTGCATCACCGGTTGAGGTTAGCACTGAATGTTTATATTGCTTTAGATAGGCATAACTTTGGATAAAAATAATTTAGAAAAATTCCAGTTTTCAGAGCAGACAAGCACCTAAAAAGATGTTTATTTTTTCTTCCAACAGCAGCCTGCTTATTTATTTATCATAATCAATTAGAATTATGGCTAGTTCTGTCGATTTGGCAGGACGGTCTTTCAGGAGCATGGGCTAGGTGAGGAAGTACTTAATTCTGTAAGCCAGTTCATTGGAGTAGCCACTTTGGAACTACAGGTATTCTGAATTAGCTTTGTAATAAAAATCTGTGGTGTTTCTTTTTTAAGTTGGAAATATTTTGGCATTCATTGTTTGTAATTTATGTTTGTTGGAAACTTCTTATATATCGCTGGGAGATGAATTATACTTGGGTTTGCAGGACAGATATAGCACACTGAAGGAGAAATATCATGACAAAAACTTTAAGGATTCCAGGGATTCTGGATATGAAAGGGGCATATCTCTGGAAAAGAGCCTTAGTGCTGCTCTGGATTCTTTTGATAACCTTTTCTGTCGCCGTTGCTTGGTATGTGTATATTTGGTATGGCCATTTAAATTTTAATTCAACAACCATGCTCATCTAATTTTGTTCATCCAACAGTTATTTGATTGCCGTCTGCATGGATGTTCCCAGAATTTGATTAACCCTGTAAGCAGACGTCTTTTTTTTTTTTTTTTTGGTTGGGGGGTGGGGGTTGGGGGTTGGGGGTTTGTTTTCTACAACTTAATTTGGTTATAGTTCACTACCATATCTGATTGGAGCCTTTTACTTGTCAGAGTGAAAAACAGCCATACTGGTCTGAATATGAAGATGATAGGAAACCTTGCAGTGATCATTGTTACCTCCAGGTACAATTTCTCCTCTATCTCTGGATGCGCATATATATACTGAGCATTGTCTCTTTTGACCTGTGGTTGTGTTCATTCACTTCCTCAAGACTTGCTAGAAGGTTTGGTTATTCATCCTTTTTTCTGAATATCATTATTATCATATATCCTTATACATTTTCATTTAGATCAGAGCCTTTTAAAGAGAGAAGTTGTAAATTCTGGCTTCAACATGAATGCCTTGCAGTTAAGAGCTGACCAAGATATGCTAGGAGGTTCAACTAACAATGTCCCTCATACAATGAAAGAGGCAAAAGAAGGGACTGCAGTGCCTCACGAGGTTGAAGAACCATGTAGAGATATTGGCCCAGTCCTTGTGCTAGATGAAAGATGCAACTCTGGAAAAGTGCCTTCTGTTACTTCTAAAGCTGTTTATCTCTCAGAACTATCCAGTGGAGCTCCAAATACGGATACTTCTTCCATGCAAAATTTGGGGAAGCGCAAGGTCGTACAGCAGTCAAATATAGTACTAGATGATTCTATAGTTCCATATGATATTCAAGATTCCAGTAAGAAACAGAAGAAACTATTGTCTTTAGATGTAATTAGTGCATCCAATGATGATATTCCGAGTCCAGATGCAAAAAGTTGGCACCATGTCAGTGCATCCAATGAGCCTGACCCTCAAAGAACCACCAAAGATTCACAAAGTGAATCCATTGAGTGTTTTTCAGAGAAATTTGTTGGTTCTGTTAGTGTGACTGATGATAAATTTGAGCATGATATCAGGCATAGATCCAAGGATGTTGAGAAAGAACCTGAACTTAATCAGTCATCATCCAAAGAGAAACTACATGAAGGAGTTTTGAGCAGTTCTGAGTGGAAACCTATTGAGAAAGAACTGTATTTGAAAGGAGTGGAGATATTTGGGAGAAACAGGTATACACTATTCCTATCACCTATCCTTTTGTTTGGCATAATAATTATTACATGCATGTAGCTACTGAAGATATAAAAGAAGGGTCAATAAATGTGCTTTTATTAGTGTTCTCCTTTCCTTGTAAAATCTACATGTTGATGCTTAATTGTCATATCAATATTTGGAATTAACATAACAAAGTTAAACATAGACCAATTAATAAAACCTGAAATTAATTTGAAAGGAACATTGACTGAATAATGCATCAGTTAACTAAATGATAAACAAGTGGTATTTAAATGCATGCCTATGGATGTAGGTCGTGGGTTCACTATTATCAACAACATAGCAGTTCTGTATAAAGTTTAATTAGACATAATTGTATTATGTATTATAGTAATAATAACTATAGGAATAGTGTTAAATAAAAATAGAACAATATCATTGGATCAAAATAAGTATATGAAAATAATGGAAGAGAATCAATTGGAATAGGAAACAAAGAAGACTTGCATGAGTTTTCTTGCATCATGTAATGTAGTTATGCACACGGAGTATAGTTTCTGTGTTTTTTTTTTGTTTTTTTTTGTTTACTGATGCACATGCTGTGATTTATTTATCATTTTGTTCACACTGTTTCTGCTTCTGCATGAAAGACTAGACCTTTCCTTATTCTGTTGGTGCTAAATGTATTTGCAGTTGCCTTATAGCCAGGAACTTGCTTTCTGGCTTGAAGACTTGCATTGAAGTATCCACTTACATGCGTGATAGTGGTTCTTCATTGCCACACAAATCTGTTGCACCTAGCTTGTTTTTGGAGGAAAATGGGAAAGCTGACACAGATTATACAGTACGTACTGATATATTTTTCCTACTTATTTTCTTGAAACAGAGCTGACATGAAGCTGCAAAACCAGTTTTTTTTTTTTTTTTAAACTGCCACATTTGTGATACGTGTTTATGAGAAACTTTCTTTTACTGTTCATTGCAGGGATAAAGGTCAGTTTGTTGAGCAAAAAATTTGTACAATCTGTTATATTGTATTCTAAAATATCATATTTGAAAGAGTTAAGAAAATCAAGTTGCTAAATTGAATTATAATTTTAATTTCTGCAAATACATCCACAGGAAAGTTTCTTGATATAGGTTTATCAAACTAGGTTTGTTTTTTCATTCTTCTCTCACTGGGAATTCAACTATTCGATTGTTGAGGTGGCACTCAAAAGGAACAGCCTGACCTTGAACTGGCTAAAAATTATGAAATTTGATTTATCTTTGTTTCTTTGCTAACCTTATTAACATCATTAACATTCTTGTAATGCGGGTGAAACTTCAAGAAAGAAATCAGTCTTCGAACCAATATTTTTGCTTACAGTCAGATTTTGAGTTTTATTTATGCCCATTAGTTGATATTTAATGATGATGGATGTATTTTTGTCTTTTTCTTTTTCACCCAGAACTGCACTTTAGATCCTTCGTTTATCACTTGTCTTTTCTATTGTTGTTTTAGGAGCAAGAAGTGCCAACAAGACCTAGGTTACTTCGTAGAAGGGGTAGAACACGGAAACTTAAATATTCCTGGAAGTCCGCTGGCCATCCTTCAATTTGGAAAAGAATTGCAGATGGTAAAAATCAGTCCTGTAAGCAGTATACACCATGCGGATGCCAGTCTATGTGTGGAAAGCAATGCCCCTGTCTACACAATGGAACTTGCTGTGAAAAATATTGTGGGTATGTTGAATTTTTTGTGAATAAGGTGTCTATCAAATGCATGGAGGCATGCAGGAAATTTTCTGCGTCCATAGGGATTTTCTGCCATAGTTTTTAATAGAGATACAACTAGGATGTACCATGCTTCTTATGCTCCAACTTCATCCTGGGTAAATCATTGGATATGTCAATCATATCCATTGTAGCAGTGGAGGTGAAACACTACAGCCACCTAATTAGTTGTACTAAGGCTGATTTGATTGAGTCAATAATTTATTTTTTTGGGTTTAATGTTGTCATAATTATGACTTTGTTTGTTGCTCTTAATTCCAAATAGAACTACATATGTGGACTATTTGTCGGATCCCTCAAGTTCGTTGCATGTCTAAAAGAAGATAATTAACTTAAGAATTAGATTCTCACCATTAGCTGTTAATTCTTTAGGTGCTCGAAGAGTTGCAAAAATCGGTTCAGGGGATGTCACTGTGCAAAGAGCCAATGCAGAAGCAGGCAGTGCCCATGCTTTGCGGCTGGACGTGAATGTGACCCAGATGTTTGTCGGAATTGCTGGGTTAGGTAATGAGTCTTATATGCTTATTTCTTAAAATTATAATCATGCCATAAAGTCATTGATGCCATGTAAGTCTTCTTTTGTTGTTGGATTTCCTTGTTTGTTTACAAGGACACTCTTTGATTAAGCATATTGATGGGTTTAATAACTGAATTGATAAGTTTATATCCTTGATGTGCACTAAATTAATTACTTTTACAAGTTATACTAAGAAAATAGAAACTCTTTTCTAGAATCTTTTTTATTTTTTTATTTTATATTGGAGTGGCAGTCTTTACAATTGGAAATTTTATTCGAGTTCTAAAATTTGATAGTTTAGTTGGTGGCCCGTCTGGATTAAGTGCTGAATTTCCGTTGCATGTCCAGCATTCTGTGAAATATTTCTTGCTTAATGTAGTTGTGGAGATGGTTCATTGGGTGAGCCACCCAAACGAGGAGACGGTCAATGTGGGAACATGAGGCTCCTTCTAAGACAACAGCAGAGGGTGAGCAATTCAAAATGGGTACTGTAGACAGTGGAAGTGATTTGCCATTGATTAATTTGTTTATAACTCTTTCCTTTTCCCCTTTTAGATCCTTCTGTCAAAGTCTGAGGTTGCTGGATGGGGAGCCTTTCTGAAGGTAGGTAGAGAATTGTTTTAATGTTTGCCTTTAGTTACTTGCTAATGCTGGTAACTGAACTAGATTATGTGATTTCAGAACTCTGTTAACAAAAATGATTATCTTGGAGAATATACTGGTGAATTGATCTCCCATAGAGAAGCGGATAAGCGTGGGAAAATATATGATCGTGCAAATTCATCATTCCTTTTTGACTTGAATGACCAGGCAAGATAGACCTAAAGATTTACAATGTTTTTGATGGTGTCAGGAATGTTATGTCCATATGTATTTCCTCATCCAAGACTAGCTATTTTACTGTTCAAGAAAATTTGGTGATAATCATCTGACACTAAAGAGAATACAGCATTGAACAATTTCAGAACATAAATTCACACATTATAATGCAGTGCTATAAACTCATAGATCTCAGAGCTTCCACCTTGTTCTTTGCAGTATGTACTTGATGCATATCGCAAAGGGGACAAGCTGAAATTCGCAAACCATTCATCAAATCCCAACTGTTATGCCAAGGTTTGAACATTTCAGTTATGGTGTGTCATTTAAATACTTGTCAATTAAGCTAATTAATGAACATGCACAGGTGATGCTGGTGGCTGGAGATCATCGGGTGGGCATCTTTGCCAAGGAGCATATCGAAGCTAGTCAGGAGCTCTTTTATGATTATCGGTATGGGCCAGACCAAGCACCTGTGTGGGCTAGGAAACCTGAGGGTTCGAAGAGAGACGATTCATCGATCTCTCAAGGCAGGGCTAAGAAACATCAATCTCATTGACGCACTCGATATATCCGCCATGCCATTTTTACCCAAATCACCCATTATGAAGAAGAAGCTTCTTCATCAGCAATGAATATACGTAGGTCAGCATTATTTGTGTATAGATGCTCAAGTGTTCGTGCAAGTCCTGAAATAAGATGGGCAATAAGTTCCAAACATTATTTTGGTCTGGCAATAAATTTTGGGAACTTCTCTAGCTGTTCTCTGGAATAGGTAGTTAGACAATATTGTTCGAGGCATATATTATTTTCTTGATATTAATATAAACCATTGTCGTCATAACCGTTATTAAATTGCTATACTCTCCCACTAGACCACAACATTGTTATCGAAAACGACTGCCTATACAGTACGAGTTGGAGCAAGGCGTGTCGTCAGTCGTCACACTGTTATGTGCATTTCCTGGTTTTAGTATTTTATATGGACCTTTCTTAGGTAAATTTGGATGAAACTTGTATGAGAGAGAGAAACGGGTAAAACTAATTTTGACCTTATAATTTTTTATTATAATTTATGAAGAGTGCTAAATTTTAGATAAGACCAAATTCGAATAATGCTATAAATTAAGTATATGATTCCCCTTTCATCCATATGTGTAATAATAAGAGGAAAAAAAAAAAAAGTTTACGATTTCTCTTTTATCCATATTGACAACTTCGCATCTTATAAAATATTAAAAATTTGGTAGCATTTATATAGCAAAATTATTTTCACCCCATGAGCTATAAATTATCAAAATGTCCTCCACACAATTTGACATCACTTTGCCTCTTCTCTCCTCGAAACTAAATTCTCTCACTAATATCTTAGTCAACGGTATCCATCTTTGTGGAACGAAAAATTAAGCTAAAAGGGCCAAAAACATTGGAGCCTGCCCACCAATAAAACAAAAAGAAAAAAAAAATGGAGTCCTAGAGAGAGAGTAAAAGGTTTGGGGAGGAATAAGTTTTGGGAAAAAGAACTTCGAATATGAGGATAATTGGGGCAGATATTGTGTATAATACTCTTACTGGATTCAGTAATTTACATGGAAACATTATATGTTTCACGAGTATTGAATGTTTTTTATATTATATCTTTTTTATAAAAATCAAATATTGAACCTCAAGGTTCATAATTCTTTTTTTCCAAAAAGTTCACATGAATGCTCTACATGAAATTAGCAAGTAATGTTATGTAAAATTATCAAGTATTGTTATGTAAAATCATCAAATCTTGTTAGGTAAAAGCATCGACTAATACTACGTGAAATCTTCTTGAAACTCATAGAAAAAGCAAATTGTTTCAGATTTAGAGTCATAATATGTTGTTGAAATTCATACATCAAGTTTCAAAAAAAATTTAGATAGGATCAAGTATCAAAAGATTTCAGATATGATGATTTCACGTAGTTATGCTTTATTATTTTAGGGGGATAGAGAAAATATCACTAGATGATACTTTTAATTATTGTATTGACAATCCTGTCTCATTTCAATAAAATTAATAATTGAGTCCTAAACCTTTTTTTTTTTTACGCAAATACCCTTAATAAAATTGGTAAGAATGCAACATTTTTTAAAAAATAACTCAATTGTTACATTTATTGTAATGATATTTTCGTATTTTTACACATGATTTATGACTCAATTGTTATATTTTTTTAAAAATGATATAAATATTGAGTCATTAATTTAATATGTTATTTTTGTAGTTTTCCCTATAAATATAATGAAAACTAATGTAAGATGATTTCATATGGGTATTTTTAAAAAAAAAAAAAAAAAATTCCCAATATCCATGACATATACAATGTTTTTTTCTCTAAAATCGTACAAATTCGTTTTTATTTTTTTCCGACAAGCATGTTTGAAGAGCGAGCGTAAGGGAAGCCAACTTTAATGAGGAACATTTGGGTCATTACATGTTTCACACTGCAAGTAACAATTAAATTTTCCTATCTTCTATATTTTTGGGAGCTAGTCATGAAATCACCCCTTGCTTTCCTCCAATATAAATGGTTGTCATACCATCTTTTTTTTTTTTTTTTCTTTTAAAGCTTTAGATAATTTATTAACACATCATCATAAAAATTAATAAATTATCAAGATTACTATATTTTTTTCTCTCTTACATCACTCAAATTTAAACTTCTTTAATAAAATATTAGTATCATATCAATATTCATAAAGAATATTTACTTTACCATTTTACTTGGCTTCAATATGCATCCCTCTAGAGAAGTGAAAGACAATAAGTGATTTGGCAGTTGGCACTCGCTTGGTATTTCAGAATTTTCACGTGTGCACTTATTTATTTATTAGCAAAACTTATGAATTTCTCTTAACACCAACAAAAGAACATTAATCAAGACCTTTGATTTCGCGTGTACACAAATTACAATTTACGTGCTACCAACAAGATCAATAGGCAAAAAATGCCGAAAGAATTATTGAATGTTATACCCTTGTTTGGACTGCAACTGGAAATACAACAACTCATTCCATGTATCAGGAACCCCAGGAAGACACCAATGGCTGCAATCCTCACCACTCGAAGTGAACCGCTTGTCTGGCTTTCTTCCAAATATTGATGGATGGCCTTCTATTCTATATTCCGACAAACTAGTGATATTCAACAGAGTTACAGGAGTCTTCATCTGCTTTATGACCTCCTCTACAATTACATTCTTCTCAGGGTATATAAAGCTTGATGTTTCGTGAAGAGGTCGAGTGGCCTCCCTGCAATGGCCACCTGAATTCCATTGACCTCCTCTGTACACATAATAGATAACAGTATCACTAATAAGCTACTGATTTGATGAGATAGATTATAAAGAACATGATAAAAAGCACAGAATTTTGGCAGCAGAAAGGGGAACCTGAAATGGGCAGGTGCTGAATTTCGATAGAAAACTCGGGTTTTACTTGGTTTGACGTGTTTATCAACCCATGATGCCCAAGTCATCAATGCTCTCCTAAAAGCTGTTGTGACATCAAGCCGGGGATGAACTTGATCCCCTTCCTGGTAATAGTTAATCCTGTTACAAGGCCATCAGAGTTATACTAATAGAAATTCTGAATATGGCAACTGTAAATTGGACTTGCAAATGCATATGAGTTCACAGACTTGTCAACAAGGAAAACCAAAAGAAAGAAAAAAAAAAAAAAAGTGATTAATTGTTAAAACTGTCTATGGACTTAATACGCATACAAATGATATAATGCTTTCTTAATAAACCAAGATCCAAACTGAGCTTAGTAGCATGTAGTTTACCAAATGCAGAACAAATGAAACCTTTTAACATTTAAGTCTGCTATGGTTTAAAGCTTGAATGGTACTAACCCAGCCTTTGTTTTGTAATGTGACCACCAATGTGCAGTGTTGAAAACTAAAATATCAGCTCCTCTCCATCTTGATGAGCCACGATCAATTGTATCAATTCTCAGGGTTTGCACCCGCTTCTGTCCTACTCGTGCCTTGCCCTCGTGAACTAGGAAATGGGATACATAGTATTCAACTGTACATTTGTAATCCTGCATACACCAGACTAAAATTAAATACTTCAAATACTTACCAACATTAGTACCAGAAATATAATAAATATACATCTATATATAAGCAACATGTTTGCATAATACCACAAATTTGAAACTATAATTGCCCTTCTCTTTGGTGATTCTTCGTCTGTGTGTTTCATAGACTTTCTTTGGATCTCGAACAGCACCCATTAGCATACACAGCATAGATTCCCACTGATTTCTATTAATTGAATCACCCACAAAAACCAGCCTCTTCCCTCTTATCGATTCTAGCATTTTGGTTGCATTGAACCTATAATCCACATGACACCAAGTCAAAACTCAGCACATTTACATTCCATGCTCTTCTTATAAACCAAATTTAGACTCAATCAACTGATAAAGACTTACCTTATTCTAATATTCTTACCATATGAATTTCAATTCCAAAATTAAAAATCTAAAAAATAGAAAATACCTTGGAATCTCACAATCTTGTGGTTGCCATTTCAACTTCAAGTAGTCTTTGTCTAGCCTCCCATTGCTCATGCAATTGAAACCTTCATCAATGAAAGGACATGAAGTATTTATGTACAAAGGATAGCTCTCATCATAAACCCACCTCCCTTTTGTAATATCACAGCCTCTCGTCCTCTTCTCTTTAATCTTCTCATCACTTGTATCTTCAATCTTGTTAACCGAAGTTGTTCCAATCTCCTTCTTTTGTATCTGCTGATTGCTAGGAAGCTCTGTTTTCTCAACTGTAGCTGCGCTGGTCTCCTTCTCTTCGGTCGTCTCATCGCTTTGAACTTCAATTTCAAACGAAGGTGCCACTGCTGGTGCTCCATCTAGACCTGAAGTTGAACTCTTGACTTCATTGTCTCGCACTTCGGTGTCATTTTTCTCCCTCTTAGAGTCATTAAAATCAGAGAATCGAATAAACCCAGTTGTATTCTCAGTTCCATTGAACTGGGTATCGGTCGAGATCAAATATTTCACATTGCTTGCAGAGAAATTTCTACTGAAACCTGTCAAACTCTGTACAGTGATGGGATCCAAAGTTAGATTAAAGACGGATTGATTCAACTGAATATGGTTTTGTTGGTAAATGGATATGGAAGGAGTGAATTTGACGACCCAGATGAAGAAGAATGTAAGGAAGATCAGAGAAGCAGAGATTGTTAGAGAGAACACAAAGAATCTCGTGGATTTGATAGAGAAACTTCTCTGTCTCTCCATCTAAAACGAACTCTCTCTCTCACACCCGCACTTGGATGCGAGAGACAGTAGGACGTTTCAAAACAGAGTCAAAGACAGTTCGGTTGGGAATCAGCGGTTTGAAGTAGACATGGTTGTAGTGTGTACGTATGTACATATGTAAGATGTTGAAAATCAAGAGTATAAAATTCCAAAGGAGTGGAAAAGAAATGGAGTTGTTGACAGCTATGACTTGATAACCATGGAGTTGTTAAGGCTGTTCAGGTGATGATAATGGGGCCTGAATGTGGTCATGTGGTTACCAAATACACCCACATACACCGTACAAGTGCAGGCTAATGTTGCCCCTTAAATTTTTTATCGAGAACAATTACGAAAATAACATTTTTTAGATTGAAATTAAAAAGTAATCTTTTTTGACTTTTTATATTTTTATCAAGCGTATTTTTACTCAAAACAATTAATCATCTAAAATTTTGAGGAAAAAAAAAATTAGTGTTCAAATTCGTCATAAAAAAATATCATTTTTGAAAAAAAAAAACCTTTTTTATTATGGAATAAAGTGATTTTGGTAACTTTTACTAGTATTAGAGGTATTTTTTCACTCAGGATGATAAAAAGATAGTATTTTACCCAAATTTTGTGATTTTATTCAGTGTTAAATTCTAACATTGTGGGTTCCTTTGCTTGGTTAGCAAGTGAAGTTTTCCTTCTGGATTTTTATCTTTGCACTAGACAGAGAGCAAGGGACCTTAGCTAGAACATGACCATAAATAAAAGGTTTGAGGTAGATACATGCCTTCTTAGAATAATACAGGCTACAACTGGACAAATATACGACAGGAGATTTAAAAATGTAAATGGGATTGGGTTGCTAGACGGCTATGGCGCTATGTTATGTTTGAGTTTAGCCCTGCCTACCCAACCCAATCATGCTGTGGGAGTGCGGCTCGCAACAAAAAGAAGTTGTGTTTAGCCTTCATGCACGTCAACATTGTAACATCTGATTTTTATTTTTTTTAATATTCATTCGAATATTATCCAACAACGATTTGTGGATCATTAATCTTAATAGACAGTAAAAGCTCTTTTATTTTCCTTATAATGAAAAGTTAATTAATGTATTTGTCCGGTTCAACGATGAGAAAATATTTAATATATTTAATTTTGTCTACCTATTTAAATCCTATCATATAATATGAAAAATAAATTAAATTACTTTTTCTTACATAATTTAATTTATATATATCTCGTAATATGATAATATTTGATAAATTGAATGTTGATTTTTGGAGATTAATTTTATATTTTTTTAAATCAAAATATTCTCTGATAATCTCAGATTGGCCAAATGAATAATCCTCATAAGCCCCACATATAACCTTAAACTTGTTAGTGAATTTGAATCATAACTCACATTTTCAAATCTCAAGTTAATTATAATAATGTCCTCAAAAAAAAAAGTTAATTATAATAATTTAGAAAATAATAAAAGTAATTGAGAAATGTTCTATACATTGCAAAAATGTCCAAAGACTTTCGAGTATTGGAAGTCCTTTCAAGAGAATTCAATTTAAGCAATGTTGGCTTCTCGTGGACCCGCTTACAAGAAACGAAAATGTTTTGGAAAGCTCTTTCAAGAGAATTGAAGCGAGTTGACAATTCTTTGAAGGGAAGCGGCTATGATACGTACGCAAAAAGCGTTCGTATCATACGAACTAGAGAAAAGAAGAGAGATGAACCGTTGGATGATGAAAAAAATTATCCAACGGTGAGAAAGGAAGGAATAATAAAAAAAGATAAGAAAAGGGGAACCGGGTAAAAAGGTTACTCTCTCTCCCTTTCCTCTCCTCTCTCACCAGAAGATGAAAAGAAACCCTAGATCTAACCAGCCGCTCTATCTGATTCGCAACCACATCAGCTAGTGTAACAAAAACAAAGAGAAAATGGAGGTCTCTTCTCTTCTTCTCTTCCATAGAGGTTCTTTTGCGACCTCACTCTTCTCCTCTCTTCTTTTCTCTTCGATTTGACTTTTGTAAGAAACCTAAAACTGTACAACAACAACATTTGTATAGTTTTGATCCCAGAAAGCTCTCTCCAATACTACTTTTTTGTGCTTCTTCGTCATGTTCTTTCTCCTGGTACGTGTGGTTCTCCAACTGTTTTTTGGATTTAACTTTCTGGGTATGGGATTTTGTTTTTTAGTGTTTTGTTTTATAAGTCTTTTTTGGTGTTGTTGGTTCTGGTTTTGCTTGAGCAAAATGGGTTTTTTTTGTTCTATTTTGATATTCAATATATGGTGTTATGTTTTACTTAGATTTGAATGACTTCTATATAGTTGTGTGTGTCTAGCTATTTGATGTCACCATGTCCAACATATACGCAATATTAGGGAAGTAGTGGGAGAAGATGCACATGAGGAAGAACTTGAAGGGCTTAGAAGTGAAAAATGATAGTTATGATTTTTTACTATTTTGAAATTTTTTTTTATCTGCTTTTCCTTTCCTATATTGTAATCTGAAATGCTTTTGATTTTGTATTGTTTTCATTTTTTGGGTTTGGTTTAGATCTGCAAATGAGCTTGTTAGATCAGTTGTCTTGTAGTAAATCTCTTGTTTGTCTGTTAAATCTTTGTGAACTGGATCTGGGATTGATTCAAATAAGTTGGTAAGTTGTTCAGTTCAGTTTATTTGTCTTGTGTTTTTTGTTTGTTTGGTTGGTTGATGTGATAATGCAGGAGCAACTATCATGAGAATGTTGATGATTAAGTGTTAAAGTTTTGAACTTGAGATGGTATTTTTGTGATTTGAGTTTCTAAGAAGCTAGAAGTTCAACTAAACTTGGCTTAGATGTTTTGTTTTTCTGATTTAGGGTTTTTTGGTTGGATGTTGCTGGCAGTTCATGGAGTTGAGTATGCATTTGGAGGTCATGAGAATCCAACAACAGGGATATTTGAAGGAGAGCCAAAGTAGTGTGATGGGTTCTTGTTTTGGAACACAATTTTGATTGGAAAACCTGATATGGGGGCCTGCGGAGGTCATGTTGCTTTTCTGTTACTTTGAATGGACTTGTAGATATTGAAGATACAAAAATTTGGTTTTGCAAACTTGACCTGACTTTTTTTTTTTTTTTTTCATTTCTTTTTTCTGTTTTGCGAGTATTTTTTTCTGTTTTGTTTCTATGTCTCCTAATGGTGATGGTTTTCTTAATGCAGCTGGAATGCTGGATGGATTTAACAAGAAAGATACTTGATATGCCAATTGATGGAATCACTGCTTCAGAAAGAGGATTTGAGGTGCTAGTTTTAAGAACTTTAGAAGCACCAACTACTGATTACTTGTAACTTGTTAGTAAGCTCTAATCTAGCCTATGGAATTCTGTTTCTGATGCATGAATTTAATTGCAGCCACGTCGCAAAGTTAATGGACGAGTTCAAAAGTGATCCATTCAGACCACTTTTGTATCTACTTGAACAACATGGCCTTTTGATAGAAAGGTATAACATCTCAGTTAAATTGTATTCTTTAGCATAGAAAGAAATCTGAATGTTTTTTTTTTTTTTTTTATAATGTCGTTGTGTAAATCAAAGAAGAATTTAGATGTCGATCAAAGTATTGCACTCTCGAAAGAAAGCTCTACTGTCAATTAATGAGTAAATAGGAGGTACATAAATCATGGGACTCTCATTTGCGTAAATAGATCATTTTAACATCTCATAACTGGAGATTGTTTTTATATATGTTTGCACTTTGAGCAGACAATTTTTTTTTTTTTCAAATAAAGATTGTATTAGTCTGTTACTTGTGGTTTTAGTGGCACATTTTTCAGCCCCCAAGGAATAATCATTTGAATGAGTCAATGTTTTAAAAGGCGAAAAGAGAGACGAGATGGATGTCTTGAAGCAATTAAGATGGCCGCCTCAATTAACGAAAAGTATAACCTCTCGTTATACTTATCTCAATCCTATCTATTTTTACATATGGCAGCCTCATACACATGTATTCCAACTCAAGGCCTTTTTGATTGGGAAACGACTATGATACAAACATGCAAAGGTGTTTGTATCATACAGAGAAACAAAAAGAATAAAATCCTGAACTTAAAGATTGGGAAAAGAACCAAATGACTTTCCTCTTGTTTTACGAGCACAGGTACTTTTAACTTTAAGATCAATTGAGTGCATTTGGGGTTATTGGTAAGAATATTTACTTGAAATCTTTGAACTTCCAAATTCTTGACTGGTTATCTCACAGTCCTACTGACATGGAGAGCTATATTAGGCCTGGCTGTGTTATTCTGACTATATATCTTCGCCAAGCTGAAGCTGCATGGGAGGAAGTAACCTTTGCCCGCATGAAATTCTATACATCAATCTTTTTCTTTCTGCTTTTGTTTTCTCTTCTTCTTAACATTTTATTCTGAGAAATGGTTTTGGACTTACTGCTCTTGCTTGTCTGTTGCTGCTTTGCAATGATCTGAGTCTCAGTTTGATTAGGCTTCTAAATCTTTTAGATGACTCATTTTAGACAACTGGATGGGTTTATGTTAGGGTGCAGAGTCAGATAACATTCATTTATAATGATTTGCTTGCCTTTTCATTTTTTTATATTTGTATTTTCTTATTTACATTGATTTTATGACTAATAGTTGAAAAAGTGGCAGTGCTACCGTGTGGAAGTCTAAGAATTTTTATGAACTGTTTTCATGCTGCAGGTCAGGTGATTGTTGACACAACCTTGCCTCTTAGAAGTAACAACTACAGTAGAATTTTAAATGTCAAACCAATAGCAATATCTGCATCAGAGAGGGCTCAATTTTTGGTTCAAGGTATCAACTTGGCTCGACCAGCTACAAGGTCTGTTGTCGATCTTAGAATGAATGTTTCTTGTATCATTTTGACACTTCAATCTGTATAGAACTGCATATGAAAAATGATTTAGTTTAAATATCTTCTGTTGTTATTATTGGTTTTCTACTTTGCTATCTCTTCTATTTTTGAAACCTCATTTTTCAGGTTACTTGTGATTGAAAATGCCTGGTTAATTAATTTTGAAGCCACTAAATTTCTGCTTCATTTGGTCAATATTGGATAAAGTTCTGGATAGTAGGTTCTAATAGGACTATTTTAATTTAAGCTAATGTGTTTAGGCTATTCATTTTTTGAAAGCATATAATATGATTTAAAGGCCATTGCCATTGTTGGTGGCGTGGATAGGTTTGATATCATAATCCGATACTTCTTTATTGTAGATGCCCTATAACTTTGCCTAGTCTCTCTTTATTGGTGCAGCAACTGGAATGACATGTGGAAAATTCATTAATTTTGTTGTTGCTGAATCAAATACGACGCTTCCTCTTTCCATGTTGGAAGTGGCATCACCTCAAGCATATGCGCTGGTACTGTTCTATAACATATGACAGTGTAAAAGCTTATGTATACAGGTCAAATGGTTGTAGCATCTTACAAAAAAATGAAAATGCCATAAGATTATGGGTTGACCACTCAAACTGAAGTTGCAAATATACTTTTTTGTTGATTATTCTAGTTTGTTGTAAGCCGATTGTATTTGTTGTTGAGAACAATGAGGCATTCTTTGCTGAAATTTTCTCTTCCCAAGTATGGTTTAAAAAGCACAATTGTTAAAATAACTCATTTATTGTTGTAGTGAAGTTTGGTTGAGTTCTTTTGAATGGATTATAAATGATTACACTGCATGCTGATGGTTATAATTTTACTTTTCTGCTGATATTTAGGATCTATTGTGCCCTAAATTGAGTTAGGATCTATTGTTGATATCCCAAAATCATGATGTGGAGCATTGAAATCTTATGTTTGTTGGTTGGAATGGTTGCTACTCTCGTAGGAGTGTGTCAAGTGCCACTTGCTGCAATTTAACTCCTTTTTGAACCGACACAAGGCCACCGGACAGTGTTTTTAGGACATTGTAGTCGTGAAGTGATGTCCGGTCATTATAACTGGGAGGGACATTGTAGTCGTGAAGTGATGTCCGGTCATTATAACTGCGAGGGACATTGTAGTCGTGATATCCGGTCACTATAACTGCGAGGCCACGCTCGCATGCTAGCGTGGCCACCTACTGAAGCTAGTGACGGTCCGCGGTGGAAATCATGAATGTTTTAATTATTCATGAAAAATTAAATTGGATAATAATCCAAATTTTACACTCGAAATTGGATCTCAGGAAATTTACAAGTCTGTTATAAATAAATATTCTAATTTATTCAAAAATAAATTATATATTACCGATCATGTTTTGTGGTTTAATTACAAATGAAATGGATAAGATTTAAGACTTATTTTTAAATATTTTAGTTAATTTTATCAAGTTTAATAGGCTATATTTATATGTGTAAACTGGTACTAATAAGTGAAATAAGGTGTATTTAGCTTATGAATTTCACTTCTACTTTTAAGCGGTTTCATTGTGTAAAATCTAATATTCAAGTGCAAAATTTAGTCTATATGATTGATTTATGTTTAAATTTAGTCTTATATTTGTGTGAAAACTAATATTCAAGTGCAAAATTTAGTCTATATGATTGATTTATGTTTAAATTTAGTCTTATATTTGTGTGAAATATTATAATTTGAGGATGTTTGACTAAAGTAGATTTAATTGCAATATACTTATTAAAATCTTAAGTTAGGATATTAGATATTAAAAAGATTGTTAAATTATGCATACTTGGTGTCTAATTGTATTTTATTATTTTATATTATTTAATAATAACATAAAATATAATTAATGTAAGAACTAGTATTTGAAAAATAAAATATAATTCAATTACATTTCCAATTTGCATTCAAAAGCGATTTTCAATTAATTTACAATTCAATTACAAATAAGAATTTTAATTTTGACATAATTTAATAAAAAAGTAGCTATATTAAATTTTTACCTCCTTTGTTTATTAATGAAAACTTGACGTATAATTTTCAACAATAAATTGTGTCGAAGCAATATCAATATTAGGAACTCCATTGGCTATAGTAATGTTTTTATAAGGTTGGTTTTCATAGCATATCTTTTGCCTTCTTTGAGTTACTTTATTTCCAATATAATTGACTTGCAAACGTGTAAGTTAAAACCATATAGATACACAAAAATTAAGAATATACATCAAACTCATTTCATCTAATTCATTGAAGTCTACTCAAGTTTCATATTTTAATTTTAAATACAGTTGAAACTTGTTTAAAAATTAAGTAAAGAAACAAACCGACTATATTTTTCACATGAATATAGAGCCATAACCCCTCAAACATGGTTGTAGCTTTTAGTGGATCTTTCACCTACATGCTGGTGGCCGTTTTGTCCTACCCATCACCATTATTAATTTCCGTCTTTTCCTTTACCAACATTCCTTCCATTCTCTCAGTTAGACGATGGATGTTGCATTTTGTCTCCACAAATGCTTCTGCTGATTGAGAAGCCATGTAGCATAGCTTTGCACAGTGACTGGTTAACGCTGCATACCTGACATTTGAAGCACCAACATCATAATGCTTGTTTAATTTGTTTTATATTATAAAAAAAAAAAAAAAAAAACAGAAAGACATTACCCTACTCACATGCATCTTTCACACAGTGGACTTTTGTTACCACTTTATTACATATATAAATATATGTATATACAAACATTTATATGCGGATAAGGGTTTGAATGTGAAGCCATGTATTGTAAATGTAATGATAAAAGTAAAAAGGTAGGCAACCACGTACTGATGGTACGGATAGGGGTTTTCGGACATTAATGTTTGTAATATGCGACACCCATACCAGTGGACATTGCTTTTATCATGGTGTGTGTGTGGAAGGCCCTGTCGACGCCGTGTGTCGGGAGTGCAGTTACTGGCTGTGTCGGTAAGCAGCCGCTCCCGGATGGGCGGGCGGACGCGCACCCATTAGAACTGGGAAGCATGTCTTGCTGATGGGTGCACCGCTGCACTGATGTGGAGGTGCGGCCGCGCAGTTTTGGCAGTGGTGGTGCGCGGCTGCACCACATGATAGGTGCGGTCGCGCAGTTTTGGCAGTGATGGTGCGCGACTGCACCTATCATGTGGTGCGGTTACGCGCAGTTTTGGCAGTGGTGGTGCGCGGCTGCAGCACATGATAAGTGCGGTCGCACAGTTTTGACAGTGGTGGTGTGCGACTGCACCACATGATAGGTGCGGCCGCATAGTTTTGACAGTGGTGGTGCGCGGCTACACCTATCATATGGTGCGGCCGCACCTATCATGTGGTGCGGCCGCGCACCCATGACCATTTATCACGCCGACCACTGTCTTAGGTGCGCTGACACGATGACATGGGAGTGAGGCCGCCCAACCATTTGTACTGGCTCAACATTTCTTGGTTATGGGGGTGCGGCTGCCTTAGAGTTTTTTTTGTATGAGGGTGCGGGTAGGAGGTATATAAGGGACGGGTATTTTACGGGTCTCCGGATACACCCATAATCTTGTCTTGGTTATACGGATTCTGATGATCCGATTCTTTTAATGGTTTTTTATATTACCGATTCGAGTCTACACCCGAATTATTGCATTGCGGGTATGGAGAATTATTTAGACCCTGTCCATTTTGTCGTTCTTAAACCACACATTTACTTCATTGTTTGTGCATATTTTTTTTTTACGGGCGATACAGTTATTGATGATACACCAAAATAGTATGTATTTTATTTTTACATATTAATTTTATTAATCATATTTGAAATCATTGTATTTAAGACCATATTAATTAATTTCAGTCAGTATGATGGATATATGTTTAACTTTAATCTAAAGTTATGTGTGAAATATTATAACTTCAGGATATTTGACTAAATTATATTTAATGGAGGTACACATATAACAAATCTAGTTCACGTTATTTAAATAGTTTTTACATAACAATGAATTGACATAAACAATGTGTTTTTTAAAATATGAAAATATTATCGTACATAATAAATTTAAAAATTATCGTATATTATTGAATTTGTTAATAAAACCATTAAAATTGTTGATCCAATAAGTTGGACGTTTGTTGAGGTCATATGTCCCAAGTTGTTGACTGTCAACAACTTCAGATGTTGCTTGCACGTCGAACTTGTTGATCCAACAATAACTTGTTGACGTCAACAAGTTCACGTTTCAAAAGATGTTAAAATATACGTTGAAAATTGTTGATCTGTCAAGTTCGATGCACACGTATCACTTCCCCCTGCATATTCATTATTATTATT
Source organism: Dimocarpus longan (assembly GCA_022984855.1). Taxonomy (NCBI): domain Eukaryota; kingdom Viridiplantae; phylum Streptophyta; class Magnoliopsida; order Sapindales; family Sapindaceae; genus Dimocarpus; species Dimocarpus longan. The sequence goes on from CM041015.1 coordinate 24,911,048, forward strand.
ATTTTTTTTTTTACTTATTTCAAACATTATCATCTTAGATATTTTTTTTTTGGATTTGAGGGTCATTACCTTGTCACAAATGGTCAAAAACTCACCTACAAAGAGTATTGGGAGATGATAATGTTTTGATAGTCAAGTTTACTTAAAAAGTAAGTGAAGGAATAAACTCACAACATTTTTCACATGAATATAGTGTCATAACCCCGCAAACAAGATTGGATAAGTAAGTTATGATTGGGATAAAGAACTCAATCCCTTTGTAGTGTTGCACGAACTAAATGTTTTATATGTTTATTCAACATCATAACGGTAAAGAAATAATTGCAAAATTAAATCCTAATAGAAAAAAAATTTCATAAAATTATATCAAAATTACGTGTAAATATTTTTACGCATTTGCAAGATATAAATTTAATAAACTTATTTTCTTCAATAATATAAATATATAAACTTTTAGTCCAATTTAAGTAATATTTTTAAAAAAATTCCATACAATTTTAAAATATTTTATAATATTTAAAAAATTAAATTTAAGTTGAAGTTGTTAAGAGTAACGTTGAAATTGTTAAATCAACAACTAGGACGTATGCTGACGTCGTACGTTCGAAGTTGTTGAAAGTTAACAACTTCGGACGTTGCTTTAATGTCGAAGTTATTGATCTAACAACTTCGACGTTGATGTCAACAAGTTGACGTCACCCAAGTTGTTAAGAGTAACGTTGGAATTGTTAAACTAACAACTCGGACGTATGCTGATGTCATACGTCGAAGTTGTTGAAAGTTAACAACTTGGGACGTTGGTTTAACGTCGAAGTTGTTAATCTAACAACTTCGACGTTGATGTCAACAAGTTGACGTCACCCAAGTTGTTAAGGCAACGTTGGAATTGTTAATCCAACAACTCGGACGTATGCTGACGTCACACGTCGAAGTTGTTGAAAGTTAACAACTTCGGACGTTGGTTTAACGTCGAAGTTGTTAATCTAACAACTTCGACGTTGATGTCAACAAGTTGACGTCACCCAAGTTGTTAAGGCAACATTGGAATTGTTAATCCAACAACTCGGACGTATGCTGACGTCACACGTCGAAGTTGTTGAAAGTTAACAACTTCGGACGTTGGTTTGACGTCGAAGTTATTAATCTAACAACTTCGACGTTGATGTCAACAAGTTGACGTCACCCAAGTTGTTAAGGCAACGTTGGAATTGTTAATCCAACAACTCGGACGTATGCTGACGTCACACGTCGAAGTTGTTGAAAGTTAACAACTTCGGACGTTGGTTTAACGTCGAAGTTGTTAATCTAACAACTTCGACGTTGATGTCAATACGTTGACGTCACCCAAGTTGTTAAGGCAACGTTGGAATTGTTAATCCAACAACTCGGACGTATGCTGACGTCACACGTCGAAGTTGTTGAAAGTTAACAACTTCGGACGTTGGTTTGACGTCGAAGTTGTTAATCTAACAACTTCGACGTTGATGTCAACAAGTTGACGTCACCCAAGTTGTTAAGGCAACGTTGGAATTATTAATCCAACAACTCGGACGTATGCTGACGTCACACGTCGAAGTTGTTGAAAGTTAACAACTTCGGACGTTGGTTTGACGTCGAAGTTGTTAATCTAACAACTTCGACGTTGATGTCAACAAGTTGACGTCACCCAAGTTGTTAAGGCAACGTTGGAATTGTTAATCCAACAACTCGGACGTATGCTGACGTCACACGTTGAAGTTGTTGAAAGTTAACAACTTCGGACGTTGGTTTGACGTCGAAGTTGTTAATCTAACAACTTCGACGTTGATGTCAACAAGTTGACGTCACCCAAGTTGTTAAGGCAACGTTGGAATTGTTAATCCAACAACTCGGACGTATGCTGACGTCACACGTCGAAGTTGTTGAAAGTTAACAACTTCGGACGTTGGTTTGACGAGGCAACGTTGGAATTGTTAATTCAACAATTCGGACGTATACTGACGTCACACGTCGAAGTTGTTGAAAGTTAACAACTTCGGACGTTGGTTTAACGTCCAAGTTGTTAATCTAACAACTTCGACGTTGATGTCAACAAGTTGACGTCACCCAAGTTGTTAAGGCAACGTTGGAATTGTTAATCCAACAACTCGGACGTATGCTGACGTCACACGTCGAAGTTGTTGAAAGTTAACAACTTCGGACGTTGGTTTGACGTCGAAGTTGTTAATCTAACAACTTCGACGTTGATGTCAACAAGTTGACGTCACCCAAGTTGTTAAGGCAACGTTGGAATTGTTAAACCAACAACTCGGACGTATGCTGACGTCACACGTCGAAGTTGTTGAAAGTTAACAACTTCGGACGTTGGTTTAACGTCGAAGTTGTTAATCTAACAACTTCGACGTTGATGTCAACAAGTTGACGTCACCCAAGTTGTTAAGGCAACGTTGGAATTGTTAATCCAACAACTCGGACGTATGCTGACGTCACACGTCGAAGTTGTTGAAAGTTAACAACTTCGGACGTTGGTTTGACGTCGAAGTTGTTAATCTAACAACTTCGACGTTGATGTCAACAAGTTGACGTCACCCAAGTTGTTAAGGCAACGTTGGAATTGTTAATCCAACAACTCGGACGTATGCTGACGTCACACGTCGAAGTTGTTGAAAGTTAACAACTTCGGACGTTGGTTTAACGTCGAAGTTGTTAATCTAACAACTTCGACGTTGATGTCAACAAGTTGACGTCACCCAAGTTGTTAAGGCAACGTTGGAATTGTTAATTCAACAATTCGGACGTATGCTGACGTCACACGTCGAAGTTGTTGAAAGTTAACAACTTCGGACGTTGGTTTAACGTCCAAGTTGTTAATCTAACAACTTCGACGTTGATGTCAACAAGTTGACGTCACCCAAGTTGTTAAGGCAACGTTGGAATTGTTAATCCAACAACTCGATCGTATGTTGACGTCACACGTCGAAGTTGTTGAAAGTTAACAACTTCGGACGTTGGTTTAACGTCCAAGTTGTTAATTTAACAACTTCGACGTTCAAGTCAAAAAGTTGACGTCACCCAAGTTGTTAAGAGCAACGTTGAAATTGTTAAACCAACAACTCGGACGTATGCTGACGTCACACGTCGAAGTTGTTGAAAGTTAACAACTTCGGACGTTGGTTTAACGTCGAAGTTGTTAATCTTACAACTTTGACATTCATATCAACAAGTTGACGTCACCCAAGTTATTAAGGCAACGTTGGAATTGTTAATCCAACAACTTGGACGTATGCTGACGTCATACGTCCGAAGTTGTTGAAAGTTAACAACTTCAGACGTTACTTTAACGTCCAAGTTGTTAATATAACAACTTTGACGTTCTTGTTAACAAGTTGACGTTTTCGTACTTGTTAACTACAACGTTGAAGTTGTTATATCAACAACTTTCACGTTAAAATTCTTTTTTAACAATAAAAAAATATTAAACGAATATAACATTTATATTTTATTATATTATTTTTATATTATTTTAATTATAATATTAAATATATTTTTTTATTATAAACTAAGAAATTATTATATTTATATATTATTTTATTATTAAAATATTATTTTAATATTTTTTATTATAATATTAATTTTTTAAATTTGCAGCAACCGGTTGAAACCGGTTGCTGCAAGTTTCAAAATTTTGCTTTTGGCTGCCAGTTGGCAACCAAGTCTGTTTGTATGGTACAAACAACAAAATTGTTTGTACCATAGCCATTCCCCTCTTTGAAGAGATTATAGGGAAAAAAAACAAGACAAAACAAAACAAAATTCTATTTCAATTCTCACCAACACAACATAGTAGTAATCACTCTTGACTGGTTTAGTGTGTTGATCAAATCCACTCTGCCCATTTTACACAAGTAATGTAGGGTTCAAATATCATATTCATAAGAAAAGTGAACAATTATCGCATTGTCCACTAATCTATGAGCAAATCAATCATAAGTTTCTTAAGTGGGATGGTAATTTTCTCACTTAGTATAAGTTTCTCTCTCTCTATTATTAGAGAGTAAAATAAATAAAATATTAAATTTCGGATCGTATTATAATATTGTATCTAAAAGTCTTGTAATGAAAAGCATAATATAAAGGAAAAGAGGAAAAATATATATATTTGTAGTCGTCGTCTCCAGCCATGAGCATATTTTGTCTAATAGATTTGTTGTGACTTGCGCGAGAGCGACCAAAAAATGAAAGGGAAAACTTGAGAACATAAAAAAATCTATTGCATTAAAAACGTTTAAAAGCAAAGTGGTGGTTACGTGGTCGTGGGGTGGGTTGGCCAGCACGAAACGTACAGGTGATGGCCATTCAACATTTTATTATTTTATTGATCTTTTTCTTACTTTTTTACCATCAATTACATTTCCTATCGTTTTGTTTATGAATAATCTTGATATCTCCTAGCAAACCTTCAACTTCTCATGTGCGATTGATTTTAACAGAACCTAACTGACTTTTTATTTGTTATAGTATTGACAATTTACATGTCAAACTAATATCAATTTAAACAAATTTTTGATTGACCTAGCGTTACTCTAAAAATGCTCTTTTTTTATTGTCAAAATACTTTTAAGAAGAGCAATATTACACCTTCAAAAATTTGCTATTTATAATTACTACATTATTAATACATATTGTTAATATGGTAGCAAATTAAGAATATGTAATATTACAAGAATAAATTAAAATTCAAAGACTCTATATTACGGCCAATTTGCAACAATTCAATTATAAAAGAAAAGGAGTAGAAGCAGGAACGAAAATAATAATAATAAATAAACTAATTCGATGTCATCACAGAAAATAACACAAATTTAACTTGATTTTTCAAAATCGGGATAAAGAAACTCAATCAAAATGGTTCATTAAAAATTTTTATATCCTTATTTTTTCAACAATTATTTCATAATCAATTTATTTGAGCAAAATATTGAATAACGTGATATTATTTAAAATAAAAAGTGTTAGAGCAAAACGGTGAAGTACATTGGTATTGGCATCTCATAACATTGAGAGAGCAAGTGTGTTAAGAAAAGTTCATGGACTGCAAATTCTTAAGTGTTGTATCTTATTATTTGTGTTATAATATCTGGATCAATGTTGCAACATCAGTAATGATGTTACAACAAGTTTTACTGATAGTATTCAGTGCAATATTCTATATATTTTCATGGTTGACTCAATTTCGTGTTTAATGAAATTTGTCTACTTTGTTGAAATATTTTATTGCTTAATTAACAAAATTTTTGTCAAGAATAAAGTATTTAATTTCTCTATATTATGAGATTAATGATGATATTTTCTATATAAGGAAATACATTGATTATTTGACTTATTCTTGAGCAACACACTTGGAAAAATATTTTTGTTTATGTTGGAAATATTATTTGGTCAACTACTATACACCATTCTTATGGACCAGACTCAATCGATGGAGTACAAAACTTGGAGTTGAAGATATTTTGTCAATGCTAAAAAATAGAAGTTGATTAACTATTTATTATCTGATTTTTAGAGATATTATCTTATTTTTATCTTTAATTAAGGACCAGATTTCGATCAAACAAAAAACTTGGAATACAAATGAATTGGCCAACACTAAAAATAAAAGTTGACTTATTATTTTTAACTGATTTTATTTCATATTTATCTCTAATTTTTAGCATATTTTATCTGCTATTATTTTTTTTTTATCTCTAATGAGTTTATTTGTTGTGTTTCCTTTACAGCTTATCGATTGCACATATCAAGTATAAATGCAAAATTTTACAATGCAGAAAAACAAGCAAGCAGAATGTAAAAGTGTGACATATAAAGATAATGCTTGTGTAAACTTTAAAGAGTTTGTTCTCTAATATGTATATGAGACTTAAAAAATGTGAGTTTACTGGGTCTACTTCTTGTTTAGAGGTTTGTTGGGATAACAAACCATTAAATCTTCGGGAGAAGATTGGTTTATAGTTCTTAAAGGGATTTTAACAAGCATAAATTCTTCGATTGGAAAAACGTTTTCGTCTTCAAGAGGAGGCAACTTACAAAGTCTTGAAGAGAGTTTAAGAAGCAAATGTTCTTCAAGAGAAAGAACAGATTTGACTTTCTGGAGAAAACATGTTTGTAGCTATTGAATGGAGTTTTAGTTATTAACTATTGAAGGCAAGAGGATCTTGTTGCGACTTGTTAGGTGAACGAGTACCTTATCTTGTGTCAATACTAAGAGAGAGTCTTGAGTTGGATAAGACATGATTATATTGTACTTTGGTAAAATTCATTAATAAGGTGATCTCTTTGGACGTGGCCTCGTGAATGTAGGGTAATAAATCGTTGTATTCATTTTACTTTACTATTTCTGCATTTAAATTGTTGTAACGTATTAATTGTATGTTATGACATGATTGTTTTGTTACAACGTTGTATGTAATGACATGATTTTACTGTTATAACATTTGTTGACTTGTTATAACTTTTGCAAAAATTGGGAACTACACTATGAACAAAGTATTTTAAAAAATTTCTCAAACCAACCAAATGTCACCCCAAAAAATAAATAAATACATATATATATATAAAATTTTCAATTGCAAACGTATGACAAATTATATTTCAAGATCATTAATAATAACCACTCATTTTCAATGCATCTCATCGCAATGATAAAACCCACTAAAAATAAATAGTGACAATTAACTCCTGAATTTTATTTCACAATCCTGAATTTTATTTCACAACGTTCTCACTAAAGAAGAACCAGAAGGTGTGTGCGTATATATATATATATATATAAACAAATAACAACTAGAAGGTGTGTATATATATATATATATATAAAACAAATAACAACTAGTCACTCACTCTATGCAGGAGAAAGAGAAAAAAATATATATACTTATTATTACTCTATTGGTAAATTTTATCATAATGTCTTTCAATCTTCGGTGATACAACACAAATTCAAAACCGAAAACAACATAATTTAAGTTACAATCCAAATCGTCGAGTCAAAACCTCAGGTTTTAGAAAACAGCTTCAACAAGAGCATGCTTCTTCTTAGGATATCCCATGCCAAACAAATGGTTAACATACACCCTTCCGTCCTTCACGGTTGCGGCCGTGGCCAAACGGTGTGCAGGCCCTTTAAATTTGGCCACCAAGGAAGCCGTCTGCCATCCATCAGAGCTCTCCACCAATCTCGCCGTAGGAGTCCCCGCAACGACGAGCTTTGTTGGGGACAGTAGCTCTAGACCATCTCCAAATGTCAATGGACCTCCAGCTACCTCAATTAACTTAACTTCCTCTCCATTGGATATGTCAATCTTGAACAGATTGCCAGTCACAGTGTGAACGACTATCAAGAATCCATCTGGATGGTAAACAATCCCGTTTAAGCCTACCAAGTTCTTGTACCACTCTTTTGCAGTGAAGAGGGGGCTCTTAATTGTATATAGCAATTCGCCGTCCACCCCAACCTTCCAAATTTTATTGCTTTTAGCATCTGTAACATATGCATTACCTTTTGCATCAACTGCCACATCGTCCGCCATTGATTTCTCATCATCTGCACCAATTAAAAAAAAAAATTATAAAAACAGTAAAAATTTATGAAAGTGCCTAAAATGTGCTCCACCGACGACGTCCATAATTTAAGATCAATCAACCAATGCCAGAGTAATGGAATATTGGAACATCAAAAGGTTGAGTTGGACAATGGACAATTTTGTCAATTACAATGTATGTTGCTATAGTGCTTGCAGCTATAGTGCTTGCAGTGGGTGTACGATTGAATTATTTAAAGCGTCATCAAGTTGGCGTAACAAATTCTAGAAACATAACTTCTACATTGGGTGTGTATATACTAACATTTAGAGAAGCATCAACCACCAAATTGCATGGCAAAGTTGCATAGTTTTTTGCTTTTGTTATTTTCTTATCGAATAGATTAACTAGACAGGTGCAAGAACAATAAGTAAATGACGTCAAAAACACGGTCGGTGGTGACCACATCGACAGGTCCAATATCGCTTATAATAAAGTAGGGTCATTAATGTATGTTTGTTTCTTTCAAAATAATGATGTAGTTACCCATAATAGTCTGCCTTTTCAGCTCAACTCGTGAATATTAATTCTGAGCAAAAAGTTTGGTCAGCCATCCAAACTGGGTCTTCAATGACTAAAATCTAATCAAAATTTCATATTGTGTTCTCCAATTTTCCACCCAAAGTCATACAAAGTCATATCTCATTTTGACTGCTAACTTCTATATAACAATTACCCACTTGCACGTCCTATTGATAAAAAAAATCATCCAAATATTCTTCAATTTATAGAACAATTCAGTTTAAAAAATGACACTATAGCTAAGTTTAGATTCCAACTAATAAAACAAACATGTATATAAGACAAGTAGCGCCAAAATAATCAGTACCAAGTCAACGGCTGAGATTAAAGGATTGGTTAGATTAATGTTCAAGTATCAATAAGGTTTACCCGTAGGCCGTAACAATGAAACTAAATATTTAACAGATTTTGTTTATGTAATTTCATATTCATTTTATAAAACTTACTAGCGCCACTAAGGTGCGTGAGAAACAGTCGCTGCCACGTGGACATATCGTAAGCGGCGAGGCCAGAGTATTTGTTTCCCAAAACTTGAGCGACGGCGAGAAGGATCCGATTTCTGGGGCGGTCAATGACGATGCCGGCGGAGATGTTGCCAGCCAAGTCAGCGTCTTTGACCAGCGTGAGCTCTTCTAGAACGTTGCCGGGGGAGTGATCGTCGGGCACCGAAACCTGGCCGAATCCACCCTCGAGAAAGGTGACGAGAAATCGGCGGTTGGAATCGTCCCACTTGGCGCACTCGCGGAGAAAGCCAGAGCTGTGATAGAGGTAGACATGGGTGGCTGGCTCTGCTCGCTCGAGAGAGATGATGTAAGCGACGGGGACGGCGGAGATGAGAAGGAGGAGGAGGAGAGTTCTGGTGGAGCAGAACGCGATGGCCATTTTTTGTTGAGTGGTAAACAAGAGAGAAGCAGGGAGCGAGGTATTTGGGTGTTTGGGTTTGGTAGTGACAAGTGAGTATTTGTTGTGATTGGTAAGAGATTGGTTGCTCTTGGACTTTTACGATTTTGATTCTACTTGTTTATTTTATCCTAACAATAAGGTTGTAGACAACCGCAAGCAATGCAGACAATTGAGAGCATCTAGGTATTTCTTTTGGATTAAAATAAAATAAAACTAATACACAAATGTAATATGAATGGTAATCCTTGCTGGTGTTTTAAAAATAATTGGTAATCCTTGCTGTGTAGAGCTTATTGTAATTTCTCCATAACTTGACCGTCAATACTAATGCTAATTAGGAATGATTAATAAGGTAAGATGGCTGGTAATTCTTAATTTGAAATTATTATGTTTATTAAAAAATTAATATTATAGTAATTAAAATTTTACTTATATTTATAACCTAAATAATGTGACAAATTTATGTGTAACTATCATATTAATAATATATCATTATATAATTAGGGTGGTTGTCACGAATGGTCTTACCACATCATTTAGATAAAAAATTTATAAAAGTTTTTGGAAATATAACTTTATTTTTATTAAAATCCATTAATAATTATATTATGTGGATCACTAGTAGAAATAGAAATTTAAGTTTTTGTTTTTCTCTTTCCCTATTTTTCATTCAAAGAATTAAGTTTACAATTCTAATTTACTTTTTTATGAAAGTTTATTTCCTTTTGTTTTCATTTTCAATTAGTGTTCGTGTCTTTAAACGTGTTATAGTTCTTCAAATTACATTTTAAAGGATTTGCAATATGTAAAAGGCCTGATAGCTTGGAATGTAACTCTCGCCTGAAAGGAAAATCTTCCTATAATATGTGATCAAGGTAAATATAGAATTTCAAACCAAGAACTCTCATTGTAAATATGAAAGAAAAGATACACTACCACTTCTTTTTTTTAAAAAAAAAATGAACGCAAAATGGATTAGATTTATTAGAATTGAGATCTATCACTTTAGGGGGAGAAAATTGAAAACACTTACTTCCACGATACAAGAAAAAAACTCTTCAAATATGTTTATAAATATATATATATATATATATATATAATAAACTTTAACATGTCCATATAAATAAACAAAAAAATGCACACCACCCAAGCTAAAGTAGGTTCGTAAAATACACAACTAGTTTACAAAGAGGAGTGTATATTTCGAACCATTTTTAAAGCTGAAAAATATATATGGGGTTAGTAGCTTAATATTGGTACATTTTAAGAAAAGGGCAAATTGCATAAACATCCCTAGGATTTGGTATAATTACACACATATGATGATGTTTGGGAAACTCATAATGGCCTCCCTTGATGTTCAAAAACTCATCACAAACCTCCCCTATTGTGAGTCAACAACCGTTAAATCTTTACTATCAATAGACAAAGTTACAAAAGACTACTAAAATATCATTAAAAATTAAAATATATATATTGGCCTTCATAGGAGACTAAATCTTGTCTCCCATGAAGACCATAAACAAGTCTCCAACGGTGGAGACCTAGTCTCCATCACTGGAGACATCGATCTCTATCATTGTAGACTAAGTCTGTAACGTCCCGATAATTATTTTCGTTCGATTTATATTCGTTGATTTCTTAAGTAATTTATTAAATGAAAATAAATCTGAATTTAATGAAATTCGCGCGATTGTAAAATATTTTGATTGGTAACTAGTGAAATTTAAAATTTTTGAAAACGTTTTTCCCTGTAAATAATTATTTTTTAATTTAAATAAAATAAGTAATAGAATGGGACGGTTAGGATGGTGAAATTGGATTATATTATGGGGGATAAGTTTTGAGTTGAATCAATAAATTATTTTATATTATTATTATGTTTTATTAAAATAAATTATTTATTTATGGATAAAATAAGGTTATGGATAAATTTAAATGAGTCAGTGGAAGTGTGAGGTGTCAAGAATGTCAAACGGGATATTTGCATGTGAGTAGGGGTGTAAATACAGAAAATAAAAGGTTTTGGGGTTAGTTTATAAATAACAAAAAATTTTGGGGCAAATTCGTAATTACGAAAAGTTGGTGCTTATAAAAGTTGATCGTTTCCAGATTTGTCAGTCTCTGTTTTTGCTTCAGCTGCCGACTCTGCCTTTTTCTCTGCCGTGAGTCTTCTTCTTCTATTTTCTTCATTTTATTTGCTTTAATCAATAATTAATTCCTTTAATCTTTTAATTTTCCTATAATCTACCTATTTTTAATCTAAAAAATCACTAAAACTCATCTATTTATCAAGTTTAATTTCGGGTTTGAAGAGATTTAATGAAAAATATGACATGGGTGTATGATTTTGTGATGAATTTTGTTTATAAGTGTGATTTTTATATATATATACTTATATATATATACTTATATGTTAGTGGTGGGATCTACTTGAAAAATATATAGAAATATATATAGAGTTATACTTGTTATTAACAGTGGGACTTGTTGGATAAAACTATATATATATATTGAAGACCGGCGATTGAATGCCGAGAGAAATAAATATATATACATAACAGAAGTTAGTGGAAAGAGAGAATAATAAAATATTAAGATAATAAATAAATAATAAAAGAAGAGTGTTATACATGAGGTGATGCATATTGTTTGTATATATATATATGAGGAGGCTTTTTAGAAAGGCAGATGAGAGGGAGAAGCATGGCAGGAAGATGACAGGTTTAAGCGCGGCAGGAGGAAAAAATAAAATAAAAATAATAATAATAATAATTTTTGAAGAAGAAAGGTAATGAAAAATATTTTGGGTGTTCTTATTAAAATAAATACTTTTATTTTATAGGATTTAGATTTCAGTTTATTTTTCTATAAGTTAGAAACTAAATTTTATATGATTAGAATGGATCCAGGATGATAAGATAATCAAAGAGGAATTTGTTTTACATCCATAAAAAAAATAAAAGAATTATGTAAGTGGATAGATTTATTTTTAATTGATTGAGTTAGGGTTATAAATTATGTTTTACGATTGAAATAAAAGTTTATATATGTTTCAGATTTTATTTATTTAAGTGTTGTTCGAAGAAAATTATTTAATTAGTTTATTAATTTAATGATTAGGTATTAGAATTTAGTATTTGAGTATAGAATGTGTAGTTTGATAATTATGTTTATATTTAGAAATCGAGTTATACAAATTTTGCATATAAATGATTTAAGATTTGAAAATGATTAAAATGAAATTTTTTAGTATGTTTACGTATATTTCAGTGTGTATTATGTATTGAAAATAAATTAATTATTTCGTAACTTGTGTAATATTGTTATTTTTAATTGAATTAATTTCATGTTTATGTGAAATCATAGCATAAATAATTTTGTGACATTATGTAATGGAAAATAAAAAGTTTGGGAAATATACATGCATTGCTGAAAATGGAAATTTGGTGTATTGTAAATTATTTTGATAAATTATAATAAAAGATTGTTTGAACTACGGGGGCTTTGATCTCAATGATGAAATGGGTACATAGGCGTTTAAGATAATATCTCAAACTCAAGCCCAAAAATATTTATGTACGTTTCCTTTGAAAATCTCATTTTACTTCTAAAGTTAGTATTTATAAGTTTTTGAAATATTATAAATTTGATTAAAATAATATAGTATTTGTATTGGGTTTTTCATTTTATGTAAATTAGATATATTTTGAATGATGTTAGAATAGAATTTAAATTGAAATTTTGTTTGATTGTGAAATATATGAAATGATCTCGATAAATTGGAATACAGGATTATTTGAATATGATTTTAATGAATTTTAAATAAAAACGAGAAAGAAACAGATAAGTTCAGTGTCTTGACCGAGCGTATATCGGAAGAAAGACACGAACGTTTTGGGAAGGATTTAATGAGTTCCTTGAATGAAAAATAGAATTTTTCGATGTTCATATTGATAATTTGATTATATATATATAGGAAAATGCGTGTCTCAAATTGTATTTATCGCTTTCTGAATGGAATCTTTATATAAAAATAAAAGTCATCAAAATATGAAATTTGTGATTCATAAAATTGAAAAAGGACCCTCGTAAACCTGAACATTGGTAGGTGGGGACTGGTAGTTGGCATGCCAATAGGGTAATATAGCAGTACTGCGCCGTTACACCGATACTGATATACAAGGTTCGACGGATGGATTATGTGTAACGTCCCAAAATTTTCTAAATTTTTTTTTATATATATTGAATTTTATTTTCAAGTAGGATTAAAATAAAAATTCAATGAGTGGCATAAAGGTAATAAAGTAGTTGATCTTGGGGTTAAGATGAAATAAGAAATAAAAGAAAATATCAAGTTAGGAATATTTCTTATTCGAGGGGTTTAAATGAGAATTTTAAAAAGTTTAGGGGTCGATTTAGCATTTTAAATTTTTGAGGGACTAAATTGTAATTTAACATAAAAAAATTATATAAAAAGACAAGCATAGTAACCGGCATTATTCATTTTCTTCTCTCCTCAGCCGGCTGCGTCTCTGGTGCGAATTTTTGATTTTTTTTATTTTATTTCCTATTTTCTTTATTTCTTTTACTTTAATAACCCTTTTTAACTCATTTCCTAGCCAAAACACCTAGATCTAACCTTATTCAAGCTATTGAGTATCTAAATCTAGACTTGAAAAATTGTCAGTGAAGTGAAATTCGGGTAAGTTAATTTTTTTATCCCATTGAGAGCTCAAATCGTGTAGAAATTCATGTAGAAGCATGCTAGAATATTTAGGAAGCATCAATAACATTATATGATAGCTTAATCACCTCTCAAGCATGATTTTCTTTAATTTTTCAAACCCCAGGTAGAGAAATACGCGATTCTGATCCCAGAAATTTTAATTAAAGATTTTAGGGATCAATTGAGAGCTGTTAGAGGCTAGTAGAAAGCCCAAAGGTTGGTGTACTCATATTTTTAAAAATTTTGCTTATTAATTTCGAATTTTAATATATATTTATTATTGTAATAGTTGATTTAATTGTTTGTTTGAGATATTAAATTGTTTTGGGTATTAATTATATGTTATTTGATGAAATTATTTGAAGAAAAATGATTTCGAAACAATTTTCGCAATTAAAATCCCCTATAGTCGAAATTGATGTATAAATTATTATAGGGGTATTTTCGTCATTTTGTTTGCCTTGAGATGTTAATTATGTGATGTATTGGTGGTATGTTTGATGGATTTAATATTTGAAATGAAAATTTTTGAGAATATCCTATTTTGGGATCGTCCCAAAAATAATAGAAATGAGATAATAAATTTATAAAGATGTGATAATGAGATTAGGGACGAAATGGTCATTTGAAATGATCACGAGTGGTACCCCGAAGAATCTGGAATAACAGATTTAAATATGAAATAAAATGTTTATGTGATTAAAGTCTTGTTAAATTCTGTATTTTTGAAAAATTTAAAGGACCCAAGTAAAACTAATCACCGGTAGGTGGGGATTGGTAGTTGGCTAGCCAATAGGGTGATTTTTAGCAGTACTGCACCGTTATGATTGCTTATAGACGTTGTATGACGGACTTTGAGAGGCACCGAATGCCCGGTCCTGAAACGGAAACAGATTGTGATATGCGACCCGGTGGATAGACACCGAGCTGCCGTTGCCGGGGTTGCCGTTTAGTCTGGCTGATGCCAGTAAACCCGTTACCGATCCATGGTATCGTGATAGACTTTACGAATGGCTAAAATAAATTGAATAAAGAAAATCTTGTGAATTTATTTGATAATTGATTTTGTAAGAATTCGATTGTGATTGCGTTTGCAATAAAATGTATTGGAAAGCTACAGGATTATGATTTATTTTGTGAAACTGTATACCGTGTGTTTTATTGATAAATAAATTATGATCGTGCATATTGTTTTAATTTATGCTTGTATTTTGAAAATAAATATGATTTCAATATTATGTGAGTACACCCACTAAGTCGAAAGACTTAGCGCGTTGGATTTACCACGCGCAGGTAGTTGAATAGGGCTTGAAGCAAAGACAAAGACAAAAATAGCTGCAGTTTCCCTCAAGTCACATCCGCCCTCATCATTTTGGTAATCATCATTGTTGTGTTGTAGGAATATCCTATTTTGGCCACAATCATGTTGTGTGGATTTAACGTTTATCACTTGTAATAACTTCTGTAAATTATTCGCTGAAAAAGATTTTATATGGTATTATCTTTGTAAAATATTTGAAATATTTATTATCAAATGATTGTGTGTTGGAGTGGATTGGAAACGGACAAGAGGTCCGAAACCAGAAAGTTGAGAAATGAATTGATTTAGAAGTGCGTTTTTTCTACAGGTTTAAATTTGGATTTTCAGAAAAATAGAGAAAACTCTGTCGAAATTTCGTTAAAGTATAATAAGAGTTTTTGAAAACAATAATTTTTATAAAAGAAATTTTGAAATAAGAAAAAGAGTAACATCCCACGCCTCGATCCTCGTACAGACGGGAATTTGAGGTAAGGGTGTTACATTTAGTGGTATCAGAGCATAGGTTCAGGCGTTCCTAGTCCTTGTGATTTGTGGAAAACATGTATTGCATTTGTGTGTAAACATACATTGCATATAGAAAAAAAAATAGGGGGATGTGACTTTGATCTGCAGTATTGTCTTCTGTCTTGAATAGTTTAGAGTATGGATCTCTTTGATGCCCAGAGGACTGAGGGTGTGGATGAGAGTAGGCAGGGCAGTCCTGCCAGTGTAGCTGGTGGTGCATCTGGCGAGTCGTCGAGCCATAGGACGGCAAGGCCTGAGGGCCAAGATCAGCAAGCCTTTACGCGCCAGATGGCAGAGAGTTTCCAGCAGATGGCTCGTGCTACACCTCGGAGGTCCGCGATCGAGCGGCTTGCGAAGTATAGACCTGCAGACTTCTATGGTAGAAAGGATGAAGACGCGTTCGCAGCGAAAAATTGGTTGGAACGGACAGAGCGGATTATCCAGCAGCTACATTGTACACCAGAGGAGAGTTTGGAGTGTGCAGTTTCTCTTTTGCAGGAAGATGCATATCATTGGTGGATGTCCATTTCTCATCCAGTGCGGTCGGAAGAGCGGACATGGGAGTTTTTCCAGAGGGAGTTTCGGAGGAGATACGTCGGCCGTATCCATATTGATGCCATGAAGAGAGAATTCATTAATTTAAAGCAAAGACAGATGTCTGTGTCAGAGTATGAGCGGGAATTCACCAGGTTGAGTAAATACGCTCGCGAGATAGTGGCGACGGAGGCGGATAGGTGTCGGAGATTCGAGGATGGTTTGAATGATTACATCCGCTACCAGCTTACAGCTTTGCTGATAGAAGATTTTTCTAGACTGATCTCTGCAGCTTTAAATGTTGAAAGGGTAAAGAAAGAAGAACAAGCTAGAAAGGATCGAAGTCAACAGAGGCGGGGCCCAGGGCAGTCCAGTTCATCCCAGCCGCCTAGTAAGAAATTCAGAGGTTCTTCGTCAGGTGGTCAGTCTCAGCAGCAGTATCAGAGACAGAGTCAGGGATCTTATGCTAGATCCGCTCAGTCTTCAGCGTCAGTTGCTAGTTCCCCGGGCAGTGCAGTTAGAGGATCAGCCTTGCAGCCGTGTGAGCATTGTGGTAGGAGGCATCCGGGAGAGTGTTGGAGGTTGATTAGAGCATGTTTCATATGTGGGTCCCATGATCATTTTCAAAAGGATTGTCCGAAAAACAAACCTGTACCTGCTTCACAGCCTGAGAAATCAACGCCTACAATTTCAAGAGGCCGGAGGCCTAGTCAGTCAGGAGCTGAGGGGAGCAGCAAGAGAGAGGCCTCAGAGACAGCAGGGAGAGTAGAGTTCCGGACGCCAGCCAGAGCCTATGCCATCAGGGCTCAGGAGGAGCAGGATGCTCCAGATGTGATTGTGGGTATGATTTCAGTATTTGATGTTTCTGTGCATGCATTGATAGATCCAGGTTCGACTCATTCATACATGTGCATTACCATCCCTAGAGAGAGGAATCTTCAGGCTGAGGTTACGAGTCATGAGGTGTTGGTTAGTAATCCCTTAGGTCAGAGTGTGATCATAAATAGGGTGTTTCGAAAGTGTCCGATTCAGATTCAGGGGTATGATTTTCCAGGGGATCTAATGGAATTACCTTTTCGGGAGTTTGATGTGATATTGGGGATGGATTGGTTATCCAGGCATCAGGCAGTGATAGATTGTCGCGCTAAAAGATTATCTTTGAAAACTGGTGATGGAAAAGAGATCATTATGGTGGGTGAGAGGTCAGATTTCCTCTCTAATGTCATTTCAGCCACAACCGCCAAGAAATTGATTAGAAAAGGGTATGAAGCGTTTTTGGCACATGTGGTAGATTCCCAAAGAATCGGGTCTAGTAGTCAGGATATTCCCACTGTATGTGATTTTTCAGATGTGTTTCCGGAAGAATTACCGGGTTTACCGCCTGAAAGGGAGATAGAGTTCGTGGTCGATGTGATGTCAGGGACGAATCCGGTAACTATTCCTCCTTATAGGATGACACCCGCTGAACTAAAAGAGTTGAAGATTCAGTTGCAAGAATTATTAGATAAAGGATTTATACGACCCAGTGTATCGTCGTGGGGAGCGCCAGTGTTGTTTGTGAAAAAGAAGGATGGGTCGTTCAGATTGTGCGTAGATTATCGACAGTTGAATAAGTTACAAGCAAGAATAAATATCCTTTGCCCAGAATCGATGATCTATTTGATCAATTGAGAGGAGCTTGTGTATTCTCAAAGATAGATCTTCGATCAGGGTACCATCAGTTGAGGGTGAAAGAATCAGATATTCCGAAGACAGCCTTCCGGACGAGATATGGGCATTATGAGTTTGTAGTGATGCCGTTTGGATTGACGAATGCACCCGCAGCATTTATGGACCTGATGAATCGTATTTTTCGTCCATATCTGGATCAGTTTGTAGTTGTATTTATTGATGATATCCTAGTGTATTCGAAATCCCCAGACGAGCATGATCAGCATCTCCGAATAGTGCTGCAGACGTTGAGAGAAAAGCAGTTGTATGCTAAGTTGAGTAAATGCGAGTTTTGGTTGAGTGAGATCGCATTTTTTAGGGCATATTGTATCTGCGGACGGTATTAAAGTCGATCCTAAGAAAATTGAAGCGATTCTGGAATGGAAATGGGATTGAGTTACAATGGATTTTGTCACCGGTTTACCTCTTTCGAGGAGCAAACATGATGCAATTTGGGTAATAGTAGATCGGTTGACTAAGTCGGCACATTTCCTCCCCATTAGGACAGATTACTCATTGGATCGGTTGGCGGAGTTGTATATTAGAGAGATAGTTCGATTGCATGGAGTGCCTGTTTCCATCATATCTGATAGAGATCCGAGGTTTACATCGAGATTTTGAAAGAAATTTCAGGAAGCTTTGGGTACGCGGTTGAGCTTCAGTACAGCATTTCATCCGCAGACCGATGGGCAATCCGAGAGGGTAATTCAAGTGCTTGAAGATATGCTTAGGAGCTGTGTTATTGATTTTGAAGGAAGTTGGGTGGAGCATCTTCCGTTGGTGGAATTCGCTTATAACAATAGTTATCAGTCAAGTATAGAAATGGCACCGTATGAAGCTCTGTATGGACGAAAATGCAGGACGCCTCTGTGTTGGACTGAATTGGGTAAAGACAAGCTGATAGGACCAGAATTAGTTAGGCAAACTACAGAGAAAGTAAAAGTAATCAAGGAAAGGTTGAAAGCTGCATCCGATCGTCAGAAGTCCTACGCAGATTTAAAAAGGAAAGATATCGAATATGAAGTAGGAGATAAAGTCTTCCTCAAAGTGTCTCCGTGGAAAAATGTGCTGAGATTCGGAAGGAAGGGTAAGTTGAGTCCTAGGTTTATCAGTCCATACGAGATTATTGAGCGTGTGGGACCGGTAGCCTATCGACTAGTTTTACCACCGGAATTGGAAAAGATTCATAATGTGTTTCATGTGTCGATGCTGAGGAGATATAGATCGGATCCTTCGCATATTGTACCAGCCGAATCTATTGAAGTGCAGCCTGATTTATCTTATGAAGAGGAGCCTGTGAAAATCTTAGATCGGGAAATTAAAGAACTGCGGAATAAGAAGATTCCCATGGTTAAAGTTCTTTGGCGAAATCATAAGGTTGAAGAAGCTACTTGGGAAAGTGAAGAGACGATGCGATTACAATATCCGTATCTTTTTGAATGAAGTAAATTTCGCGGACGAAATTTCTTAAGAGGGGAAGAGTTGTAACGTCCCAAAATTTTCTAAATTTTTTTTTTATATATATTGAATTTTATTTTCAAGTGGGATTAAAATAAAAATTCAATGAGTGGCATAAAGGTAATAAAGTAGTTGATCTTGGGGTTAAGATGGAATAAGAAATAAAAGAAAATATCAAGTTAGGAATATTTCTTATTTGAGGGGTTTAAATGAGAATTTTAAAAAGTTTAGGGGTCGATTTAGCATTTTAAATTTTTGAGGGACTAAATTGTAATTTGACATAAAAAAATTATATAAAAAGACAAGCATAGTAACCGGCATTATTCATTTTCTTCTCTCCTCAGCCGGCTGCGTCTCTGGTGCGAATTTTTGATTTTTTTTATTTTATTTCCTATTTTCTTTATTTCTTTTACTTTAATAACCCTTTTTAACTCATTTCCTAGCCAAAACACCTAGATCTAACCTTATTCAAGCTATTGGGTGTCTAAATCTAGACTTGAAAAATTGTCAGTGAAGTGAAATTCGGGTAAGTTAATTTTTTTATCCCATTGAGAGCTCAAATCGTGTAGAAATTCATGTAGAAGCATGCTAGAATATTTAGGAAGCATCAATAACATTATATGATAGCTTAATCACCTCTCAAGCATGATTTTCTTTAATTTTTCAAACCCCAAGTAGAGAAATACATGATTCTGATCCCAGAAATTTCAATTAAAGATTTTAGGGATCAATTGAGAGCTGTTAGAGGCTAGTAGAATGCCCAAAGGTTGGTGTACTCATATTTTTAAAAATTTTGCTTATTAATTCCGAATTTTAATATATATTTATTATTGTAATAGTTGATTTAATTGTTTGTTTGAGATATTAAATTGTTTTGGGTATTAATTATATGTTATTTGATGAAATTATTTGAAGAAAAATGATTTCGAAACAATTTTCGCAATTAAAATCCCCTATAGTCGAAATTGATGTATAAATTATTATAGGGGTATTTTCGTCATTTTGTTTGCCTTGAGATGTTAATTATGTGATGTATTGGTGGTATGTTTGATGGATTTAATATTTGAAATGAAAATTTTTGAGAAAATCCTATTTTGGGATCGTCCCAAAAATAAGAGAAATGAGATAATAAATTTATGAAGATGTGATAATGAGATTAGGGGCGAAATGGTCATTTGAAATGATCACGAGTGGTACCCCGAAGAATCTGGAATAACAGATTTAAATATGAAATAAAATGTTTATGTGATTAAAGTCTTGTTAAATTCTGTATTTTTGAAAAATTTAAAGGACCCAAGTAAAACTAATCACCGGTAGGTGGGGATTGGTAGTTGGCTAGCCAATAGGGTGATTTTTAGCAGTACTGCACCGTTATGATTGCTTATAGACGTTGTATGACGGACTTTGAGAGACATCGAATGCCCGGTCCTGAAACGGAAACAGATTGTGATATGCGACCCGGTGGATAGACACCGAGCGGCCGTTGCCGGGGTTGCCGTTTAGTCTGGCTGATGCCAGTAAACCCGTTACCGATCCATGGTATCGTGATAGACTTTACGAAGGGCTAAAATAAATTGAATAAAGAAAATCTTGTGAATTTATTTGATAATTGATTTTGTAAGAATTCGATTGTGATTGCGTTTGCAATAAAATGTATTGGAAAGCTACAGGATTATGATTTATTTTGTGAAATTGTATACCGTGTGTTTTATTGATAAATAAATTATGATCGTGCATATTGTTTTAATTTATGCTTGTATTTTGAAAATAAATATGATTTCAATATTATGTGAGTACACCCACTAAGTTGAGAAATGAATTGATTTAGAAGTGCGTTTTGAAATATTTGTAAAAGATTTTATATGGTATTATCTTTGTAAAATATTTGAAATATTTATTATCAAATGATTGTGTGTTGGAGTGGATTGGAAACGGATGAGAGGTCCGAAACCAGAAAGTTGAGAAATGAATTGATTTAGAAGTGCGTTTTCTCTACAGGTTTAAATTTGGATTTTCAGAAAAATAGAGAAAACTCTGTCGAAATTTCGTTAAAGTATAATAAGAGTTTTTGAAAACGATAATTTTTATAAAAGAAATTTTGAAATAAGAAAAAGAATAACATCCCACGCCTCGATCCTCGTACAGACGGGAATTTGGGGTAAGGGTGTTACATTATGAGAGATACTTGGGTGTCCGGTCCTGAAGTCGAAACCGATTGTGAGATGTGATATACGACCCGGCTGGTAGTCACCGAGTGGCCAATGCCGGGAACGTTATTTATTCTGTCTGAGACCCGAATTTCGGTTCATGGTATCGTGTCAGAGTTTACAAATGGCACTGAGAAAAAGATAAACGAAAACAGTATTAACAATATTAAGAATGAAAATTGTTATATTTTATACGTGCAACAAATTAAAATTTGAATTCTTGAATTATTTTGTAAAACTTTGAAAAAAATGTGAAATTCTAATTCACGACTTGAATTTCAAAACACGGTGATAATCGTACGGTTACAAATATGAATAAATGATGTTAAGTATTTTGTACATATAATTGTTAATAAATTGAGTAATTAGTGAATGTTGATATAAATTTAAGAATTACTGTTAAAAATAATAATTTACATGCTATCATGCATTTTTCAATTAATAAGTTTTATTATAAATGTTTGTGTGGTGAAGTGGTTTTGAAGTTGGATGAAATATCCGAATTGGAGTTAAGAAATGAATTTTATAAAAGTGTTATATATTTTTTTTACAGGTTTTAAATTTGGGTTCTTATAAAACGAGAGGGAACTCTGTCGGATTTTCGTAAATTGTACAAAAGAAAATAATATTAAAGTTTTAGTTTTATATCGTAAAACTTTTAGCGGTGATTCTATTTCTTTTAATGAGAAATTTTCAAATAAATGAATAAATGAATTTTCAGTACGAAACTGTAGCGCTCCTCTCCTCGAATCTCGATCCGACGGGAAATCGGGGTAAGGGGTGTTACAAAGTCTCCAGTGACGGAGACCAGATCTACTATCCGATGATGGAGACCAGAGGGTCACAATTTGGAGATGACAATTTTTTTTAAGGAAAAAAAAAATTCATAAAGTTTTAAAATTTTATTTGATTTGAATTATGTTTGGTTTGATGATAATGTTTGATTTAGGTGATGTTTGTTTCAAGAAAATTATGGAGATGATGTTTTTGATGAATATAGAAGATGATGAAAGGTTGAAGATGAAAATAGAGACTAAGAAGATGGAGAGATGGAAGATGAAATTGATTTTTTTTAATATTATATTATTATTTTAGTAATTAAAATATTTATTAATTGTGAAATGACCATTTAACCTTCATAATTTTGATTTAATGATGGTTGACTAATAGTTGACTAATGACAGAAGAGGTTGGTGATGAGTTTTCAAAACCTCAAATGATATTAGTGCAAGTTTTTTAAATATCATTATTTTTGTACAATTATATCAAACTTAAGAGGAATATGTGCAATTTGCCCTTTAAGAAAATAATATAATTCATTTAGGTATAGCTCTATCCACGACAACCCGTTTCTGACTATTTAGGTTTCGTTTAGTACAGCTTTTCTATGTAGATATTTTAGAAATATATCTTTTGAAAATAAATCTTTTGAAAAAAAAAAAAGAAAAAGTTATTGATTGTTTGGTTGTCAATTGAATTTTTTTTTTTTTAAATTATAAATTGTTTGGTTAAATTACTTTTAAAACACTTTTAGATTATTAATTTACCAAAAAGAGTATGAGGCAGAGAAGTAGTATATTCATTTTATAAATGTAATTGCTTCAACCTTAACCATAAAAAATTAATCAATCAAACAATCAATAATTATTTGATGTAAATATATTTTCAAAGCATAGTTTTTCAATAAAATAGATGTAAAAATATTTTGTTTCTCTATTTTTTATTTTAAAAAGAGAAGTGTTAATTTAGATTTGTTAATAAGGTTTTAAATCTTCAATTTTATTTTATCTAAGTAGATTTTTAATAACTTTTCGTAAATAGAATATCATGTGACTTTTCAAATCATTGTCTTTAAAACAACTCAATAAAAATATAGTACCATCTTTGAAATTAAATGTAAAAAACTCAAAGAATAACAATAATAATAGAAAATCAGTACAAATAACAAAAACTAATTAATTTCTATGAATGAGAAGAATTGCAATTCGATCACGTCCTTCATATATCTCACGTTCATGAAATAAATCTATGTTATACTCTTCTTCAACTTTTTCTCTTTCATTCTCCAATTGCAATATGTGTGTATACATATATATATCAATAAACCACAATAACAAATCCAATTATAACCATTTAAAGTATATATATATATATCAATGAACGATAATAATAAAACCAATTAAAACCAATTGCAGCATATATGTGACAATGAACCACAATAACAAAACCAATTACAAATTGTAGTGTGTATATATATCTCAATAAACCAATTACAATATATATATATATATATTACAAACATGACATATAATATTCATGACAATAAGATAAAAAAAAATTACAATATCAGCTAAAACCAATAGAATAAAAAAAAAATACAAAATATAGAAAACTTACTGGTTAAAGAAGAGTTCTCATAAGTTTTTATGAAATAAAAAGTGAATGAAAGTGGAGACTATGTGTTTATATTTATAAAGAAAGTCTAATAGGGTTATAAGAGTATAAAGAAATTAACAAAATAAAATAGGAGTATATTAGATATTGTTATACGTATTTTTAGGCTACAGCAAATGGGCTGGTAAAAGCCCAGAGCCCCAGTAAGATAACATGCTAAAACCGTCCCAACAGACAGGGGGTCCAAGTGACTGGTTCAAAGAAACGGGCATAACTTTGTGCTCGGATGTCAGATTGGCTATTATAATATGTTTTCAGAAAGGGATTTTCGTGCTCTATAGCGTGGCAACCCGGGGGTACCCCGGTTGATGCCGTTTACGTTCTCAAAGTTGCTGTTTTCATGGATGTGTTCTTGAAGTTTACATTTGCTGATAAAAAGTTCTGACAGAAACCAGCAGCGACGAGGCATCCAGATCTGCTCGTCCGGCCGATCGCTCTGCTGTCCGTTGACAGTCTGCTCGCTGACATCCTGACCGCTGATAGCTAATAGTGTGACCGCTGATTCTGTCCGCTAACCGCTATCCGTCAGTCTGTTCGCTGACCGCTGATTCCGTCCGCCAGACTGACCGTTGATTTCTCCACCTGTCCGCCAGACTGATTGCTGATTTCTCCGCCTGACCGCTGGTCGTGTCCGCTGGGTCTGTCCGCCCAGAACCGCCCCAACTCGTGGACAGTGTGACGTGCACGCGCCAAGCCTTTCTCAGAATATTAGCAGCGCGATTTTCGGGGATCTCACCTACCATGTCAGACGACTCAGACTTTGTGACAGAAGACATTGAAAATTGTAATGTGCATTTAATGCTTTCCTATTTGAGTTGTACTATTACTGTAGCTCCTCCCTCTCCCGATAAATATGGGTGATTCTCACTGTAAAATGGCCGGTTCTTTTTGGCTCTCTCTCTCTCTCTACTGTTTTCTCTCTCTACAGCTGTAACAAAATGAACAGTAATAACAGTGACTGCCGCGCCCCTCACCGGAGCCGGCGCCGTGGACGTAGGCCTTCCCTTTGACCGAACCACGTAGATCTCTCGTTTTCTTCTTCTTCCTCTCTGTTTCTCCTTTCTTTCTCTTATTTTCTGTGGATTACAACTTGGGCCCTAAAACAACCTCATTGGCTAAGGGAACCTTTTCCTGACGTTAACAGATATTTTAATTTTTTTTTTTTAAAAAAAAAAAACTCAAAATTATCTATTTGGAGAAACTCAAATTTTGAGTTTATTAAAGTAGACATTTTTCAGCTTTTTTAATTCACCAAAAGTTCTATTAAGATGTTAACCAAATGATACAAAAAAAATCAAGTAGAGTTTTTGACATTATAAAAATACTTTTGGTCAGTAGATAAGTTGTACTAAACGTATACTTAATCTAATATATTTATTATTACTGTCTACGTAGTTTGTCTAGCCCTCCCTTCTATCCAGCCGGTATTTGTTTAAAAAAAAAAAAAGAAATATACAATGCTGAAGATTTTGTGGTTTCTAAAACACTCAAGGACCACGATTGTGTGAGGAATTAGAAATGGCAATCCTAACTTTTCGATGTTTGTGGCTCGGTTTGATACAAGCCGAACCATGCGGCTCCCGTGAATTAATATAGAAAAAATACTAGTGTCATTTGCTCATATCCTTGTTGCAGCATTGTTTTTTGTTTTCCACAAATTCTCCGCCTAATCTTCTTCCTTTTACTAACATCGACACATGACTTTACGTTTTCTTCATCTTGTAAAATGCCAGACAGAACCTGTCATCCTTCTCTCCAAAATGTCTTTAAATTATTTTACACCTCTCTCTCTATTTTATATATATATATATATATATATATATATATTTTTTCATTATACTTTTGCAATGGAGTCATGACCGACTATCAATTAAAGACGCACAAGCCTCCCAATTCTAATGTATTTCAGTTTCCCTAATATAAATAATTATTTATTATAATAGAAGGAGAGAAATAAAATTCTATGATTTTTAGTTAGCCTTTATATATTTTATGTGTATTTTGAAGTTACTTAAATTGGCTGATAAAAACTCAAATCTGTTCCAATAAAATTACCCAATTAGCTAAGGCCCAGCTCGCTAGCCATATAGTCCGCTAGACATCTAGCTCACCAGGTAATTAGCTCGTGAACTCAAATTTTCAACTGTCCACATGCTCAATTTATGAAAGCAAGATCACAGTCAGGTCTCGAATATTCCAGATCGTGTAAACGAGCTCTCTGCTACTACAGCTCGCAGAAGAATGCGAGTTAATTACTGTCAGAATTATCAGACCAAATTCAGCAAAGTGTATCGTATACGTTAACCCTTCAAGAAGCAACAGCAAGATTTAAGAAAAATTTCACCTAATCAGTATGAGTTTAGCGTCTAAACCATACTTTGAAAAAGTTGATCTGATAAATGTCATTTTCGAAAACGTAATTTATCATAATTTGACTTTGTCTTATTGTTTGTTACTATAGCATATTTATCTATAAATAGAGACAGAAACTCATTGTAAGAAAAAAAAAAGAAACACTTAGTAGAGATACTGTCACTCTACCGAAATAGCTGGTGAACAATCGTGGATGTAAACTATTCTTTGGGGTCGAATCACGTAAAAATCTGGTTGCAACAGTGTTTCTTCCTTTTCCATTACTTCTTTTTCTTCATTTTCTATCCGTACTTACAGTTTGAGCTTCAAGGAACCTGATCGGTTAAATCCAGACGTTGACAATATACTTTATTTTAAAAGAGTTATTATATTTAGAAGTGTTTTAGAGAATATTTGATCGGAATATTTAAAATTTTCTTTTAATGATAATATGTCGTAAATGTCCGAATAAAAATTAAGAATTAATAATATGAGTGAAAATTGTTTATATTTAAAACATTTTTATTAAACTAACAAATGATATTATAAATGTGTACTTTATAAATAATAATGATAATATAATTAGTATAGCTAAATAATGGTGGTCATAATAATAAAACCTATATGTACTGGTTGTCATCTAATCTACAACACCCAGCCGCCAACAGAAAAGAATTTGCTCCACAACCATCTTAAGCTTCTTCATCATTTGTTTCAATTATACAAACCAAAGAGAACGATAGATTTCATTGCCACCATCACCCACAGGTCCAGCAACACTAGTAAAACACCCATCACTTACCTTTTTTTCATTTGTCGTTCTTTTTTTTTTTTTTTCTAAAAGATATTATTCTAAATTACTTTTCACTTTGATCTTTGTCAAATTCTTCTCATGGTTTTGATTATTTATTTGTTGTTTGAATGTCTTTGTAAAGAATTTAGATGAAAATGGCGTCGGTAGGGGATGGCTCGACAGAGACGAGAGAAGTGGGAAAGATGGGGATATGGAAGGGATTTTATATTTGTTGTCTGATAAAATAAGGATAAAATTGGAATTACGAAAAATTCATTAAACCCATTTAGCCGGTCACCAGCTTTTCAGCCTTTTTTATTTATTTATTTTTTCCAAACATCCTGACCGTTGGACGTAAATTTTGATCATCCAACGGTTGGACTTTATTCTTTTGGCTTGTACGTATGACACGATTACACCTTTTACCATAGCCGTGGAAATAGAAGAAGCTCATCTCTCTCGCGTAGTCCGACTCGCTCTCTCGCTCAGGTAAACCCTAGTTCTCATTTTTCGATCATCTTTTCAAGATTCATTCGATTTAAATTTTGATTTATAGAATCGTTCGATCTATTTAGTATGTATTTGTATACATAGAAACGACGTGATGACGTTTGGATTCCGTTGAAGATCTTTAGATTGGCTTTTAGTTTTTCGATTGTAGAGACTATTAGTCGAATGTATGGATTTGAATACCGATTGCTTCATGAAATCTTGGTTGTTGTTTCCATTAGCGGACGGAGATAAATATAGAAACCCAATAATCGAGTTATTTGAATTTTATTATGCCATTTACTAGGTATTTTTTTGGTAGATGAGCGAACAAAGATCAAGAACATTTATAATTTACTTTTCTTATCCATTACGAGTGGTTTTCATTAAATAATAATAATAATAATAATAATGAAGTAAATTTGTACGCTATTTTTATGTTTATTATTATTACTTTTTTGAGTACAAAGTAAATACATTCAAGACAGTTTTTATTTATGGTCCTGTTTGTGTCTTGGTGGAGATTATGGATGCTATGAAATTGTAACTTTGTGGCGGTGGAAGTTTTGTTGAATGAATTGTGAAAAATAAAACCCACTAAACCTGTGCCTGCATGTTAAATTTGTAATGCAAAGGTTATTGCCATTGTTAAATGTTGTTATTGATAGACTGTTGAGTCTGCAATAATCTTGCAAGACACTGAGCTTGGCAAAACAAGCCTCTGTTTGATTAACCTGGGCCATTTCATATTACGAAATCATGTAGTATTTTAGCTTAACTAAATTGGATTTGCTCAAAGAAGCTCTCCACAAACAGAACTTAAATAGCTTTCAGTAACTGTCCAATGTAGAGCTGATTTTGTTTTTCAAGTCTAGATAACATAACTAGTCGGTACATAAGTTGTTTACATTTCGTGTATAAGGTAAGAGTATCCTCAATTAGCAGTTTATGAATTGTTGTATCTATTCTTAGGAATTCATTGTTGTTTGCCCGTCGTACAATGACGTATTTAGATATTCTCTGGATATTTCTAACTACTGATGCTGAATAATGGGGAAAACATGTCTTTTGCTTCTAGGTTGCCTTTAACTAGAAGTGAAATGGCCGGCTCTAGGGTTGCTCATGCCACCTTGAAAGGACCAAGCGTTGTCAAGGAGTTATGTATTGGACTTGTACTTGGCTTGGCTGCTGGTAGTCTTTGGAAGATGCATCACTGGAATGAGCAGAGGAAAGTAAGGTCATTTTATGATTTGCTAGAGAAAGGTGAAATTAGTGTTGTTGCTGAAGAGTAATCTTTTTATGTTTCTATTGTGACATGTTGGATGTCTGCAACAGTACTCTGATATATTCTGTTCTCGTCATTTGGCTCTCAAATCTAAGATGAGCATACTTGTTTTGGTTTTTAATGAATAAATTTATTGTTTTGAGATGTTGATCAACTGTTGCTATTGAAATGGAAGGACCCATGATTTCTGCTTCCGCAATGTTTATCTGCTTTTATGCATTTTATTACGGTTGCTTGGTTTAGATGTTATTAGTTTGCTGCCTCTTTGTATGTGCATGGCAAGATTGCATGACTCAAACAGGACTAGTGATCTTGTAAAACACAACGAGTTTGGTTTGTCCAAACTCCCATGGGCAGTGAACTTTATTGAGCATAATGAAATTTATGGAGTCAAATGATTTATTACTAGCCTCTTTTTATTGCACTATAATCTAACTGGCACAGCCCTGGGAAGTAACATTTAGGCTCTCTCTTTGCATTTGAACTGTA
This sequence comes from Dimocarpus longan, assembly GCA_022984855.1. Taxonomy (NCBI): domain Eukaryota; kingdom Viridiplantae; phylum Streptophyta; class Magnoliopsida; order Sapindales; family Sapindaceae; genus Dimocarpus; species Dimocarpus longan. Next base: position 24,940,415 of record CM041015.1, read on the forward strand.
GACCTTGTCAGCTACTCTTCTGTGCTATCAATTACACTGTGGAATTGTTTGTTTAGTTGAAACATGGAACTGGTTCCCACATCAAGGGGTTGTGGGAGATTTTAAGAATAAGATCTCCCGATAATAATATCTAATGAAGACATCCCTAGATCTGTTGAGTTACTAACTGGATTTGATCTCATAAGATTTGTACTATTATAAAGAATTTTTGTAATGATATCTTGATATTGTTTGGTGATATAATTTTTGAATCAAATTTAGATCTGAATGCCATAACATGTGTTGCCGCGTTGATTAACGTGTGCAAAGCATTAACCATCGTCAAGGTTCGGTTCTAGCAATTTAACATGTTCAGGGCTTCTGGATGGGGATGTCGAATGTATTGGAAATATATTTTAAAATTTTGAGATTTTTTATTTTAAATAGTTGGATTCTATCGATACAATTCGTGGACAGTGGCAGATTGTATTCAATATAGAGATCATATCCGATCGATGGATTACGTCGTTTCTTTCAGTCAATATCTACTAATGGTTCGTCTTGCAAGTTGCAACTGTGACTGCAGAGAAATATAGAAAGTTCCGAATCGAAGGATTTAAGCCGTTCAGGAAAAGTAAGATCGTAATGCTAAGGATGGATACGATTTTAAAACTGTGCTTGTGAGAAGTATTTTCAAAAACAAAAAACATGTTTTTGAAAACAGCATTTTCAAAAACAGTAATACATTTGGTAGTATTTTTAAAAATTCATTTAGAAAACGACAAATAAAAAAGTGTTGTTTGGCGCCGTTTTTAAAATCGAAAACTAATAAAAATGCATTTAAAAAAAGAAAAATAAAAAAATGTTGAAAATATTTTTCTCTCTACTAACACCTCTTTTTTCCATCACTCACCGGTCTCTCTCTCTTCCACATTGCTCTCTTTCTCTCTCTCTCACACCCTTTGCTTTCTCTCACCTCACACCTCTCTCTCTCCATCACTCATTGGTGTTGGTGATTGGTTGTGTCCATCTATGACTAAAGATGGTGATATCAGCGACTGATTGTGATATATGGTTAGTGACTAGAGATGACGGTCTCCATCTATGGTGACTTATTGTGTCGGTGATGGTGGTAGCTCGACATGGCTGTTGCGACGATTGAGTCTCCATCTATGACTAGCAGGTTCAACAATGGTGGCGGCTCGACAATGATTGTTTCATTTTTTTTTTTTTTTTGTAATGAAACGATAATGTGTGAAGATGATGTTGAGTAATTGAGATTGAGTGTTTTGGTGCTTTCGACTTCAATTTCTTGTTCGGTGACGATTACACTCCTCCATCGCCTCCAACGTGATTTATTGACAAGTTCAATAAACAGGGTTTTTTTTTTTTTTTTCAACAATCCAGTTTTCACTGTTTTCAAAAACAATGAAAACGGTTTAAAATTGTTTTTCACTTTCACCTTTATATTTTCAAAAATATGCTTTTTATTTCCAAAAAGATGTTTTTGAAAATAATTGTCAAACATGTTTTACACTATTTTTAATTTTTGAAAACGATACCAAACAACCACCTAAGAATTGCACCTAAAATATTTTATCGTAGTGAATACTTTGGATGAAACGAGAAAAAGCATATGGAGTGTGGGCGATTAATATATACACACTTGGAAAGGAGGCGACCAAGAAAAGGACAATATGTTGTATATAAATAGGCGTTCTCGAACCTAGGAATGGTGATGTTTCCACCCCTTAAAAATGACATATACACCGCTTTTCATAGCCCACCCAATAAACAATTTAAAATTTTTCTAATTTATTTTTAAACCCTATTTAATACCAAGATTACTCTTTTCTCTTAATTTTATTGTATATGTTTTTATAAATGCACTCATTAAGTCAATCACAAACAAACGATAATATGTATTAAAAGCAAATTCAGTGTAAATTATTTTGTTATCATTTATTTGAAAATTTCTATCTTACCATTTTTTAAGTCATTGTACATGAAACAAACCTATTCTAAGCAAATAATTTAATACAAATTCATTCAATCCATTAACTTCTTCTCTTTTTTTTTAATTAGATATTTGCATATAAAATAATATTTATTTTATTATTTTACTCTCTGAAACCTTATTTTTTTCATTTATATTATAAGATTTACATGATTGATTACAAGTTAATTTTTAAATAAATTAGGATTGAATAAATGATTGGAGACTTACATAAATAATTAAAGTTAGGGTTTGACAATGAACTTTTTTTAATTTTTATGATTAAAGTTATAAACCTTTTTTATTCTTTCAAGCCCTAATTTTTTATTTATATCATAAAATTTACATAAATGATTAGCAATTAATGTTATAGAATCCTTAGTAACACTTTTTTTTTTTTTTTGATGAATTATGAATATTGATTTAGATTTGTAACTTTTTAATGATTTGAAGCACACTATTTTGTTTGATTACTGATATGATGAAGAAATTAAAAGAAACGAACAACCTTTTTGTTTAGTTTGTAAAAAAATTTGACAAGAAAAATGAAAATGTTAATGCGGTGACTGAATGTTTGAGAATGTTTTTAATGATTAATTAAGATTATATAAATGATTGGAGATTTTTCAATTTTCGATTGAGAAAAGTTAAGGTTTGAATGAGTAACAAAAAAAAAAACTTTGAGATTGAAAGAATAAAAAGGATTTAAAATATAAATGATATTTTAATTAATAATTGATGAGTGTACTTATAAAATATTTACCCTTTTAATACTTTTACTTAAGGGTAATATTGTATACTTAAAACAATGTTAATTTAAGGTGTACATATAATTTTTGAAGGGTGAAAATATCGTCGCTCCCTACTAAAGGTATGACAAAATTAAAAAAATCAATCATGAAATAAAAATGAGTGGTGATGTTTCCACCCCTTAAATATGGTATGTACTGTACATCCCTTTTGTTTGCAAACCTAATAAAAAATTTAAAATTTTTTTAATTTGTTTTTAAATCTCACTTAATATCAAGACTATATTTTTTTCCTTAATTTTATTATATATATATTTATGTAAATACAGCCCATCAGATCTATTGTGTAAGAGTGCAGTGATAAAGATGGAAAGAGTGCAGTTGATGTGCCAAGGTGAGAGACTTGTGGGGGTTGAATTTCATTAAATAAATAAATAAAACCAATGGAGAGAGTGCACTTTCATGTGCGATTCATGCGGATTTCTCTGAGAGATTTGCTGGTCCCATCATTTATTTTTTGGTTACGGAGAGAGTGCAGTTTATGTGCAGATGTTAATGTATTCATCTTTATGTACTGAACATGGTGTGTTTATTTACGCTGTGTGCAGCTGGAAAAAATTAAGAGCATACAGTGCATATTCGAGAGAATGCTAAGCAGTTTTATCAATAAATAACTACTACCCCTTTCATCGTTCAGGGAGCCTCCATTGACTACAGACGCCTCAGACAACTTCTCTTCCCTTCATCAAACTCTTGAGGAACATGAAACCTGCCCATTATAACCAAGTCGCATCTAATTGGAGAAAAATAAAGTATTTTTCTAAAACTTACAATTAACTATACTGAAGGCTAAGGCAGGAATAAACAAATTCAAAGAAAACTGACAAATATTTTCTGTTTCTAATTAAAGACATACGGAGGAAGTTCACTTCCTAAAGCTTATTTATATGTAAAGTTCACTTCTAATTACATCATCGTATACATCAATTTTTTCTAATTTTTCATCTTTCTACATCATCGCTTATATCATCTCTTTCTAATTTTTCATCCTTCCACATCGTCTCTTTCTAATTTTTCACCCTTCTATATCATCGCTTAGATCATGATTCACCTATCTTTTATAAGTCAAATTTCATATTACATCATATTTACGATATAAATGATATTTTAATTAATAATTGATGAGTGTACTTATAAAATATTTATCTTTTTAATAATTTTATTTAAAGGTAATATTGTATATTTAAAAACATGTTAATTTGGGTTATACATACCATTTTTTGGGGTGAAAATATCGCCACTCAATGAAAATTAGGATATAGATAACTAGGCATTATAAGATGTAAAATAAATAGAGAACAGAAATTAAAAAATAAAAAATGAAAATTAGAGATTAAAATGTTGATGTTATTGTCAAGAATCCTAGTGAAATTAGGATAATTATTTCGTTCTAAAGCAAATTTATTAATAAATGACAACAATAAATTAATTAACAAATTCTATTCTTAAAGGAATTTTGATAAATAAGGCTTGACAGAAGAGTTTAAGCCATATCATATAATGCTTTGTTTAAAAAAAAAATTCTTTGTACCATTTTTTCCCAATATCCAGTACAAGTAAATTAAATAAGAAACGGTAGTTGATTCCATCTAAATCATTTTTTATATCATTTGAGGTATCGTTTATTGAAAAAACAAAGCCCGGCTAGGTTTGTCATTAGTCATCAGTCATTACATGCTGCGGAACAGAATATCCGGATGATGTCAACGCACGCACTGGCCAGCGCCCGAAATTTACCAGGATCGGTGCTTTTTGACAAATAGGGTATTACAAGTAAATTTGTGTATGATAGAGCTGATAGCACAGAATGAACAAATTCCGTGTAAATAGATCCATCTTAAATTCTCACGGTGGATACCATCTGTGCTGTTGTGGCAGTGTCATCCATCCATTCACTATTGATGTTCTGACTTCAGCTCGCCACAACCGAAAAATAGCATTTCAATCTGCACAATAGATAAATACAAATAATAAATAATTTGGATTAAAAGAATAATAATAAAAAATAATTGAATAACCATAATTAGGAAAGTTTTCACTGGCCTCGCGAAACAAATATAAACAAAATCAGGAAGTATTGCCACATTGTAGAGGCTTAAAAGGCCAAATTAGGGTGAAAAGTGGAAGTGTTCACCTAATAATATTTAACACATGTCAATTTCGGTACAGCCATATTGAAAATGATACAGAACAATGAACAATAGTTAACCTGTATGTCTAATTAAAAATATATATATACATATAGTGTGCATGCCAAAAAAATGGATATGAAGGTGAGGACCAAGAACATGCTGATTTAGGAAACTGATAGCAGCCATTTGTTTTTTATGCCTTCTATCCAAAGACTTAGATGAAATGTAATGAGAAGTTGCTAAGCTCCATAGTCAACAAAAAAACCTCAGGGGATGAAGAAACTAATTAACAGAATGTAAATAAAGATATATACTGAATGCTCTCCTTCTTATGTTATGCATGCTTCTCCTTTTAACAAGTCTGATTGAATTTGTTCATTAAAAAGCTTCTGCTCAAATGCTAAGGAAACAAAAATGTGACTACAAAGATAAAGTTGTTGACAGGAAAGTTAGTTTATTTAAAAAAAACATAAACGTTTAGGGCAAACATATCTTTTGTGCTTTACATAATAGAAATTGCCGTGGAAATGGATCATGAAGAAATGGTATTTGAAGCTGTTTATATTTAGTTACTTTGCTTTTATGAAAATGAAAAATTTACCATAGTAAGGATCTTGGTATCAAGTGAAGTCCTTCTTGCTCAAAATTTGCCAGTTCTGCACCACCACCTCCACCGGCAGCAACAGGTTTGTTTTCAGAATCTGTAGCATCTTCATCAACTTTGTCTTTACAATTGTCAACATCCGCATTTACATCAGCAGTGTTTGACACACAATATTTCTCCAGCCATCTATCAGTTTCCCAGAGGACATGCATGATGCTCTCACGTGCAGCATAGCCATGGCTCTCAAAAGGAAGAATGACTAGGCGACACAGAGCGCCATGACCCTTCAGAGCATTGAAGAAACGATCCGACTGCATAAAGTGCAAATGCATAGTAAAATGACATGTACATAAGTAGGTAAGGAATGATTTGAGAAAACCAGCTACAAAAGCATTAAAGGCTAGCTCAAATTCAGAATATTAAAATCAAATAGTGCGATCAATGAGATTACTTCAAATTAAGGTTATTGTGATTTTTAATTGATTATTGGCTATGTGGTTTCAAAAGGACAAAAAAGAAGCTTCTTTTCCTCTAACCTGCATGGTTAATGTTCCTGGATTATTGTCTTCTTCTCCATGAACAAGCAAGATTGGCCTCTTAATTTTATTTGCTGACATAAAAGGGCTCATCTCTACGTAAGTACCAGTTGCATCCCAAAGTGTTCTGTCCTCGTTCTACAGCAGAAAATGTGAAGAGAGTAATATACACATCCAAAGTAAAAAAATCCAAGGAGAAACAGTAACAATGTGGGAAATTCTGTTCTGCCGCTACCTGAAAACCAAAAGGTGTAAGTGTTCTGTTGTAAGCGCCAGAACGAGCAACTCCACAGCAAAAAAGATGAGGGGCATGAGCGAGGAGGTTTGCAGTCATGAATGCACCATAAGAATGTCCTCCAACAGCAATTTTACTAGGATGAGCCACCTGAACGAGTGCAACACCAGAGAATTTTAGTTAAAAACTTATGGTAAGTGCCATGATGGTATAAATCTTACATAGAATCAATAAGCTTACTCCGCGACGAACAACTTCCTCAACAGCAGCCTCTGCACTTGCAACTAGTTGCTCTACATATCTGGTACAAGTAAGTGGTTAGATAATGCAGCTTAATGTATTTAGAGAAACAATTATCTTGTCTGCACGTGACAATTTAGGTTTTACCTATCATTTGCCTCCTCATCACCCTCACCAATAATAGGAATTGTTGGCCCAGATAAAATAGCAAACCTGCAGGATGTAGAATAATCATAACTTGATCTACCATCTTCAGATCATATTAGTAACTAAAATAATGCAATAGGAATAATTAATTCACAACAAATGATCGAAACAGAGTAGAATCAAATAGAGGGAAGACAGAAGTCATGCCTTCTAGCCAACCAAAGAAGGGCTGATGTCGGACCAATGCCTGCAAATTCATTAGGAGAACCACGGACTTGGCCAGCAGCATCTTTGCTTTTAAATTCTCCAGGGTAAGACCAGAACAGACATGGCAGAGGACCATCCTTTGATGGATCATAGGCAGGTGGCAAGTACAATGTTGCAGTAAGTTGAACCCCATCCTTTCTCTGATATCTGATCATCTCTTTCTGCAATGATACCAACTGCGGATATGGGTGAGGAAAATTTGTAATCTGACAAGACTTCTTGTCTGGCCAGCTCTGAATATAATATTGGGTATTTTCAGTTTTTGACTCTTTGGAAGTTAGTAGTTTTAATTGATTAAGGGATAAGTCTCCTTCTATCTGGTCAGAGATTAAAGCAACAGTGGTCTCGTAATACTTTTCCTTGTCGCTCTCCCATATTCGTTCTTTGCTGCCTGTATTTCTGGTATAAATGGGTTTGGATCACTGCACAGCTAAGAACACTCTATAATCTCAAAAAGAAGGTTTCTAAAACACTTACATGTCAAACAAATCAAGAAAGGGGATGTTCCCTTCTGGTGTCGCACCACTTCCATTCAGTAAAACATAAGTTCCTTCATCATTTTCTTTCTTTATCTTTGCTATCACATAAGTTCCAGTAGGTGTTCTTCTCAACATGGGAGAGCCAGGATCGGAGTATACATCTTCTGATGATCGATCAAATAATATGCGGGGAGTCACATCTTTAGACCCCGGCGATATTACCCAGGTTCTTGTTCGCCGCGTTTTGTACCAAGATTCATACACTAGGGCCAGTGAATCATCACACCAAGAAATCCCTCTGTGAAGATTACAAATCACATTTATCAGAACAAGAAATTAAAATTAGTTTGCAAAGCAGACTCAAAGCTTGTCTGATATATACACACAAGACTGAACAAGATTTTAATCCTATTTCAACTGCGGCTAGTGTTTAACCTATCAGATTTTTTTTGCTTTTTAGGAGGTTTTTGAGGTTTCCGAGTTGTCAAAATCAAAGTTACTTCACAAAACTTTTAGATGCTTCATGGTTGATACGAAGGAAAAAGGTCTAATGGTGTAAAAGCTATCTCAAGCCACATTCATCATCTGTATACCTATGTATCTAAAGATAACAATGCAGAAAAACCTCAAAATTACAAATAGCTCAGATTCATAATCATACCCATAACGCAGATCGAGTTTGTGCAAGATTTCTGGTTCTTCACCTTCTGAAGGCTCCACAGGCTGTGTATAAATTATATCACGTGGCGTAACTTCAACTTTTGCATCACCTCCATCCTGTGTCTCTACCCTAAAGGTCAACAGAATCATTTAGAGTCGATTATTGATCATATCTGTACACAGTGCAAATTGAACAGTCATTTAAAGTCATGCACATTACACACATCAAACATTATTCTCTGATACATACCAGTAGAGGGTTGAGGGCTTATCTGCTCTCCAATTGATTGAGCGCATTCCTTTTCTCACACTATTGAATGCAATGGGAATGTCCTCAGCAAGGGGCAAATCACAAAGTTCCCTAATAAATTTCCCATCACTCGTCCACACTTCTACCTTTTTGGGAAATCTTCCACATGGTACAATAAATGAATATGGTCTGTGAATTAAAGTAAGCATAACATACTTCTGATCTGGCGACGGATCCATAGATGTATATACAGCTGGGGGTCCAAATTCTTTCACCATCCCATCCAAAGAAACCAAAACAAGTTGTGTTGTGGCATAGTAGTCAAACAACTCTTCATCATACTCATCCTTCAGCAAATCCTGAAAGGTTCTTACTTGAACAACTTTTTTCTGTTCATTAGATTGGATCTTTGGACCAGAAGGAACCAAGGGTTTCTTCGGCAGGTCTCCACGTGATGCAGGAATAGTGCTAACTAAAAGAGTAGAGTTATCTACCCAAACAAAATTGTCAAAAACTGCGCTTAGATGGACATCTGGAGACTGAAACAATAGTCTAGCTTTCCCAGTCTCCACATCAGCCACCCAAACCCTAAGCTTACTATTACTATCGTCCTCCTCATCTCCCCGGATACTAAACGCTAGATGCTGCCCATCATTAGACCAAGTAACAAAATTGATCTTGGCACCATCAGGGAAGCCATGTACCTCTTTTTCCGGCCCCAGTGTACCATCAGGCAACAACTGATGGATCCCAATACCAGTATAGAATGACATCCGACTTCTGGTATTGCACCTTCCATCAATACGAATACCAGCTAGCTTTTCCTCAGGTCTCGCTAGCTCTGCCAATGGAGGCAAAGCTCTCCGCTTGAGAAACAGTATTTTATCCCTATGTGGCGAAAATGACAAAGCCGGAAGAGGCGGCGCATCAACAATATCTTTAATTTCAGGCGGAGGAAGTCGATATTTACCTCCCAAATTCTCTGCGGCATATAATATTCAAATTTACATTATCAACTAAAGCAAGCAGTCATCAATACTACTAAAAATTCAGCCCTGGAACCATTTTGACAAGCAAATAGCTTAAAATCTTTATCTGTCAAAGAAATTACAGCCAACAACATATATAGCTTCACGTTAAAATCAAAAGGCATCTAAAAGATTATTGTAAATTCTACAATTCAATTTATACACTAGTTACTAGAATATCAAAAAGCACCAATTCAAAATTCGTTAAATTTCCAGATTCTGCCACTCAAGAAAATAACATAATTCTAAGTTTCAAGAGTACCTTCGTCTTCAGTGTACGTAGTATCAGAAGAAGACGAAAAGGAGCCGTTAGGGCCGCCGCTGTTCTCGGTGGCAACAGAGTTGACTGGAACGAGATGGTGCAATCTGGAGGCGGTCATGGTGGTGACCGGTTTGAAAGACCGGGACGATTGAGTTCTCAGGTGGCCAGCCGACGAGAATCGATTGAGTTTTAGAGAGAGACAGAGGAGAGGAGGTCGAGTGAGAGTGAGAGGGGATAGAGAGGAAAGTGAAACGCTATGGTAAACTTTGCTCACTCCGCGCATCATTTTATTGATTCATTCATTCTATTCCATTTTTTTTGTTTTTTCCTCCCTTTTTTTTTTCTTTGGCTAGTGAGTGCGGGCGGCGAGTTGTAATCTGTCACGTAAATTCTTAACCAATCATGTTCGATGCGGAAAGTGCGCCAGAAAAGAATCTAATCGCTCAGATTTTTATTTGCGACACCTGCGTGCAGGGAATTTCTTGTCCTTTTGCGGATCTGTGGGCCTGGGTTGGGCCGGTTTGTTGTTCTCTGTTAGTGTGTCTAAAATTGGGCTGGGCCAGTCCACCCCAAACCCGTAAGTCCGCCAATTTCGCAAGTTTAAAACATTGGTAGGGCTTTTGGTGCAACTCCAGAGTTCAAACTAAGAACAGTGATATTTTCACCTCGTAAAAATTATATATACACCCCAAATTAGTTTTTTTTTTTTTAATATATAATATTACCCTCGAGTAAAATTACTAAAGGTATAAATATTTTATATGTACACTCACCAATTATTAATTATATTTTAAACCATTTTTACTCTTTCAATCCCTAATTTTTATTTTTGTTACTCATTCAAACCCTAACTCTTCCCCATAAAAAATTGAAAAGTCTCCAACAATTTATATAATCCTAATTTAATAATAAAAGTTATTGTTAAACATTTAGTGATCACATCAACATTTTTCATTCTCTTATAAGATTTTCTCACAAACCAAACAAAAATATCACTCATTTCTTCTAATTTCTTCGTTGTATCAGTAAATAAGCAAAAAAATGTGCTTCAAGTCATCCAAAAACTACCAATCTAAATCATTATTCATAATTCACCGTAAAAAGAGTGTTACATAGGGTAAAATTAGTTGGTAATCATTCATACAAATTTTATAATATAAATGAAAATTTAAGACTTGAGAGTATACAAAAGGTTTATGACTTTAATCATTCATGCAAGTCCACAATCATTCGTACACTTATAATTTAATTAAAAATTTGTTGGTAATCATTCATACAAATTTTATGATATAAATAAACAATTAGGGTTTAAGAGCATAAAATAGTAAAATAGATATTATTTTATACACAAATTTCTAAATAAAAGAAAAAAGTTAGTGGGTTGAATGAATTTGTATTAAATTATTTGCTTAGTATAGGTTTTATTTTATGTACAATGAAGGTGTTAAAAAAATTAAATAGTTGGATAGATATTTCCTAACAAGTATAACAAAATAATTTAATTTTTAAATGATAAGATAGAAATTTTCTAATAATGACAACAAAATAATTTACATTAGATTTGTTTTTAACACATGTTATAGTTTGCTTGTAGTTTACTTAAAGGGTGTATTTACATAAATATATACAATAAAATTAAGAAAAAAGTATAATCTTGTTATTAAATAGGGTTAAAATTTTAAAATTTTTATCGAATGTGCAACCAAAAGAGATGTACATATCATTTTTAAGGGGGTGGAAACATGCCATGACTCCTAAACTACCCAGAACTTTTAATAATTTTATGAAAAAGAAGTTGATTTTGATATCAGTTAGAAAAAATTTTTTAGGTCAATAAACTGTTGGGTTGTATAATTAGCAACATTTCGATGATATTAAATAATAATAAAAGGATTGATGGATTTTCATATTTAAAATGGTATTGCAAAGTTAATGTAATATTATGCTATTATTATTATTATTATTATTTTGATGGATGGGACAAACCCATGATTAACTTGAATCAAACGAGGTTTAACTACGAGACCGGTTCAGAAAGTGACTCCTATACGAGAGAGTTAAAACAAGCACCAAGTCAGTGGCAGCACCACCACATCGCGGACCAACTCTCTCCCACCCCTATTATTTTTTATCTAACATGCTAGAACTCTCCTTTAAAATAAAAAATAAAAAAAAATAAAAAATAAAAAAAATATCCAGTAAAACGCTTCTTCAAATGATTAAAATCGGACTTCTACAGTAAAACAATATTTTTAATGGTTTAGAAAGTTCTATGAATTGGCAGTCAAACATAGAAACGAAAATAACGGAAGTTTGCCCAAAGCTACCCCACTCACACTTTCATTTAAAAGTTGTATCATTTTCCTTTCCTTAAATTCCGGATTTCGTATAATATTTTACGAAAATTACATTTATTACATTTGCATACATGGAGTTGTATTTTGAGTTTTTAATCTTGGTTTGTGGAAGAACTACGTGACGGTTGGTTGTGGCATTTTGAGTTGGTCCACCGGTGGCTACGTCTCCTTTACGAAAATAATGGTGCATCAAGGAGTCGAGACCGTAGCAGATGTCATACGCCATTAGCCCTACCCTTCTTCCAACCAACTCCCCATAATGTTTCCATACCCTCCCGACGAAAGAAGGCTCACTGGGGCTATCTTTTATTCCTGGAAATTCTCCGACTTAGGCGCCGATAAAACTTCCGGTGGCCACAGCAATTTCCTCTTTGTTAGTGACTCCAACGTATAATATTTCAAAGTAGTCCAACCCCGAAGAGACAATAGGCCCCATATTGAATGCTTCTATTAGGGGACGGAGGGCGGTTCTCTTCAATCTGCTCGTGAAATTTATAGTATCTATTGAAGTAATAATGCTTTACGCCTTCTGATGATGCGTGAAATTGTTTCAAGTCTCATGTCAAAGCAATGGAATGATCGAAACTCCTCTTCTCTCCTTTGGTACGGCGAGTCTTCTCCGGATAGCTGTCTACATGTTCTAGTTACCAGACCAGTAGAAAAACAATGTCACAGAGAGGATGCTTAACTCCAACTTGAATGCAACTGACTCAAATGTATAGATTGCGCATCAATTAAAAACTATAGCATGGTTTCATCATTCATGAGGAGGATTAAAAATATAAATATAAATTTTTAAATTAAGAAGGCTTTCTGTGTTAAGAGAAAATATATATTCAGTATAATATATGCTACGCGTGAGCTTAGAACTACCAGCGATGTAGACTAAAACGACACAGATCACGAGGAACAGTTGAAGCTTCCTTTTCATGGCTTCTGTGATTGAAATAAAAAATGAGACTTGTAAATGTACAGTCCTATAATATCACACGTACAGCTCTTGTTGATATATACCATATAAAAAAAGAGCAAATGGAATAAAGAAAAAATGCATTTAAGAAGCAAAGTAAGCACATATGCTGTTTAACTGGGAGCTACAAGTATCAAAGATAATTGGAATGATGACAGAACAGAAATTAAGAAGCAAAGTAGGCTCATATTTGCTTATACAAAGTTTGGAATCATTGTTGTCGATATATACACGTGAAGGAAGGTTTAATGGTTTTAATTAAATTCCCCAAGCCAGTAATCTAAATATGTACAATTATATGGAAATTAATTATAACAATGCAGAAAGTGAATCAAAATAAAAGTACATAGGGCTCACATTTTCAAATTAAACCTCTATCAGCAGCAGGACGTAATATAAATCATATAAAACAACAATACTCTTCATCACTTCCATTTTGTGTAGTACACTGTCTTTATGTAATAGCATGTTAAAGACTCCGTTTTTTTTTCTTTTTCTTTTTAATCTTGAAATGAGATTTGAAATACGCATTCTTAATTAGTAGCAAAATTATGTGCACTATAAATGATCATAAAACTGTATCATGATCATGTAGAAAACTGTACCAAGATCATAAAGGAATTGCTTAAAGGATGCTGCAGAAAGAAATGTGAGTTAAAATTAAGACTCCAGAATTTTTTTATTTTTTATTTTTAAATAAGACCCTAGAAGTTTAGATGAATTAAGTTGTGTTATATTTCAATATATTTGATTAACTACCAATTGATTAAGCCTTGTTTCATCAGATAGTGGGTAACTAGCAAGACGTTAATATATGCTTTGGGTATGGTGGTGGCACTGTAGTTGTAGGTATATATGTAATGAAGATATTCTGTTAATTAGTAAAACTAATTTCTAGAAAAAGAACTTGAAAAATGTAATAGCAGAATTACGCTGCCCAATTAGAAGAAATAAAGCCCAGAACAACAGCTCAAATGGTAGGCCTGAGTGTCGATACATAGGGTCTAAGGCCCACAAGATGTTTCAGATCAAGATAACCCAGCCCAAAAACCAGGAGGCCCAAAGCGCTTCATGGCCATTGCCGGCTCGTGGTTCTGCTTAATGAGGGTTGACTGTCATCAACAGGTTGATTTTAAACCTATTGTAATGCATGCCATCAATGCATGACCATTCGATTGGGGATTATTTCATCAACTATAGGGGCGGAAATCACGGGATCTTAACTCCTCCAATAGGTGCAGTCTTAATTCCCAACAACTCGTTTCCTATCTATAAAAGGGGAGGTGCGAAAGGAGAAGGGGATCCATCTTTTTTATGTTGTTACTCTATTGAATTTACTCCAAACTCCCACATATTTGAGCATTTACATCCCTACATCTCAAAGACATCTCAACTTACAGACCATATCAAGTAGGACACCGATCCTTGCACAAGCGGATGCCTTATTATTTTGTACCAATCGTATAATTGATCGACTTACGACTTCTATTAACGTGTTATTTATTTTGAATTGAACAGTAATAACATATTCATTTTGTTTCTTATTTGATTCGTTTTCTCTTTATTTCTCTTTCTAAGTTAAGTGTTGCAATGTTTTCAGTCGAAATCATTCCCGTATCAAAATCACCCTCACTCTTTTATTTGACTTGTGCGGGTTACAAATTGTTGTATTCCTGTAAAACTAACTGACCGATGAGATTTGCTCTATATTGATAAATTGTAGATCGATTCTCTACAAGTAACATATGATGAGCTTAAATATACATAGATAACTTAAAATCATTAAACCAAAGAGAAACAGTTTACTCATTTACTTCACGTATTCTTCTATTAAAGAAAAACTTAAAATGTAGATATGTATTGACACATATTATAATATTGCATAAATCACAAGACTATAGAGTTTAGATACACCAAAAAAGAAGAAAGACTCTAGAAACCCATGGAATAAAAGATTAACAGAAGTTAAGAACTAACTAGCACATATACCAATATACCACTGACTTCATTTATTGGGAACTCTAAAGTATATAAATAACAGCATCTCTAATACTAATATAGATTGTAAAAAAATTAAATGTTACTTAGAATAGATAGAAAGAGAGTGAGAATAAACTTCACCGATGTAAATATTGCTCTTTAATATGAAGCTGATATGACAAAGAAAGAAATAGAAGCTGTCAATATAATTATCAATTTTCAAAATGTCCATTGGACAGGCATTTTACTGCTAACTCAATGATAAAATCTTCTTCATGCCCGAAAAAGGAAAAAAAAAATCACAACACAACCCATCTTTAACAACGTCGTTCTTTGGTTGCCCGATTTGTGCTTGACCAAATATGATTTGCTTTTTGACAAAGATGATTTGCTCTCGTCAACTATAACGGTATTGGCTGTGGTGGTGTGGTCTTGAGACGACGACGGTGATGATGACTGAGTCGTTAAAGCCTAGTTTGTCATTCTTAGCTTTCCCATGGAGTTCCCTTACGAGTTCAACTCGTATGACTTATCTCTCAGCTCTCCTGTTGAGTCAGTCATGTGTTTGACAAGACACAGAATAGCAGCAACGATGAGGAGGATTTTCATGCTGGGTTAACTCGGTGTCTGACTTACTCTACTCAGAAACTCTTGTTGAGTTAACTCTCTCGCTAATAACTCTCAAAGCATGCTGCTTCTTGTTTTCATTTCTCTCATACATGGTGAGGACTATGGTGGTTTCGATTTTCAAAGAAAAAAGAAGTGTTACCATCACCACAGTGCCCACCAGATTTAGAGACTTGAATCGTTAGGCCATTTGCATTACACCAACAAGTTTATTTATTGTGTATTTTAATTGGCCTTTTCTTGTCCTCTTTTTTTTTTTTGGATGTTTTCTTTTGATTCAAAAGACTCAATTTTGACCTTTTTCTTTCTGGGTGTTTTGCTTGTACAATGAAGAATGTTCAAGGAGTATTCACACCCAGAAGAGAAGCAAAGGTTGCACTCAAGAGTGTCATTTGCCCTTGTTGAGGTGAACCTCCAGTTACTTAAGCTTCTTATTTTGATGAATGGAAGTTGCGAACGGAAAATGCCTAGTTGAAAGAGGAAGGTGTTTATTGGTTCATTTGGACTAGTAATTGTTGTATTTGCACCTATGTTTTGTGTTTTGTTTGATTGTTGGTTTGTTTGTTTTTCAACTCGATAGAGTTTCAAGCATTGTTACAAAGTACCTAGTCACAAAACAGTTTTTATATTTTGATAGTATTGGAAGACATTTTTTAACTTGACAGACATTTAGTACTTTGGAAAACGTTTTCTGATTTGACTATTTATCAAGTCATATTTACATCATGTAGAAACAAATTCTCTTAACATTGATGACATAACAATTTTATCTAAAAGACGATCCATTTTTACATCGGTGATGAGTATATCCAATGTAAGTATGAATTGTGAAAAATAGAGTATCACGTATGATAAATTGATAAAGAGTTAAAATTAATCTCTTCAATACAATATTTCTTATCATCTCCAATGCAAATATGAATTATGAAAAAATAAAGTACTACGTAGGATAAATTGATAAAGAATTAAAATTTACTCCTTCAATATATTCTTTCCTAAGCACTGTCAAGTTGACATGATAAAAAAAAAAAAAAAATAGGTTATCATCCTCATTGTCTATTTTCATAGTCTCCTAGACAGTCATATCAATAATAAATCTTCTTCATACAGCAACCAAAACAGAAAACACAACACTCATCTCTACCCTTCTTTACTGGTTACGGTGGTGGTCTCGAGACTGATAATGGTGGTGAAGGCTGAGTCATGGCCGGCCACCAGTGTTGATAAAGTCCTCCACCAGTGTTGAGATTGACAATGGTGGTATAATGATGCAGCGGCTCACTGACTTAACTAGTCAAACAAAACCATTTTCACACCTCATGTGGAGGAATCCAAACTCAAAGTCATATACAACCTCTTTCGGCCCCTTCACCATCTCCATCATCAAGCCATGAAAATGAAGAAGAAGATGGTGTCTTCATTTGCGAGGAAGAAGCTGAGTAAGGCTAAGTCTGGACAAGTCTTATTTGAACATAAAGAAAAATGTAGTAGCAGCTTTTAGAAAATGTTTTATGGTCTTTTAAAAATATTTTTTTTTAATAATTTTGATGATTGAAACTTCCATCAAATAATATTTTACGGTGATTTTCTTTAATGATGTATTTTTGTTTGACTGTTTATTATTCAAAAGAATAAAACACTATTGAAGAGTCTTTTTAGACTTAAATGTCTATCAATTCATGTTAATCCCATGTAGGAGGTAGACTATTTTGATATTAAAGATATGTCAATTTTTTTAGAATGACAGTCCACATTTAGTGCTGCTCCACTACCTAGTTTTGCCACTTGAATAACTGTGTATATTGTAAACTAAATCAACACAAAAATTGATAGACATGGAGTGCACGTATCTGAAGCAGCAGGGACTTTATATAGGAAGCAAAGTTAGCACAAACATATTAATCTTAGACGTTCGGATGTTCGATCTGTGCAATAAAAAGTAAATAAATAAAACAGTAGTAAAAAATAAATTTATAAATGTTGTAAACTTGTAGCTGCCTACTCTCATACGGACTAGGTCAACTCTGCCGCAATTAACAATATTACACTATATAATATACAGAAATTAATTTGATAAATATGGTTAAGTTATAAACCAATGCATAAGAGACTGCATCTAAACAGTCTCCCACGAAAATCGCGTTTTTTTTTTTAATTAAAGAAATAAATATAAAACATCTAGTTATAAAAATGAATCCAATTATATATATTGAGTTATTGTAAACTGAAATGGTCCTAATATTTTTTTATCTTATTCATTATCATTTAAGTTTTGATGAGATACATTTTAGTTATAAAAATAAATAAAAAAAAAAAATTGTGAAAATCTATTAAACACGTACCATATAACCTGAAATTTCAAGATTCCAACGTGAAAGTCACACCGCTCTTCTTCCCTTATGCTAAAATATTTTTCCTTTCTATTTCTTTTTGGGTTTTACTTTCTTTCTTTTTTTTTTTTTTTTTAAAATTCTTTTTGGAAAATTGAATAATCGATACATCATATTCTATGGGTTGTAAAATTTTAAATGACCAAACAGTGCTCCAATCGCCTATAACTTTCTCTTCATATCAGCTTCTATCAGATATTTTTGTATAATTGTACATGGTGTTTTGATTTGACACGTAATCCCTTAAAATAAAAATGAACTGTGCCAAGGCACAATTGTAAACTATAATGACGTAAAAGTTTGATATTATTTTAAAATATCTCCGATTAGTCTTACGTGGAAGACTATGATTGGTTACAATACGATAAGAAATTTGTGTCCCCAAAACATTACAAGCTTCAATTATATAGATTATTATCATCACAATCTCGCATTTCAATACAACACTCTTTCAGTGAAAACTAGCTGCTACAACAAAAACAGGAAAGAAAGAAAGAAAATGGCAACAGTAGCTGGTCTCAACCTCTCAACTCCAAGAGTCTTTTCCAGGGCAACAGAGACACCAAAGGCTCTAGCCATGAGATCTCTGTTTTTGAAAAACCCATGGAAAATGCCCACAGGGTTCGGGGCCGGGAGGGTGCACATGCAGCCACTGAGAGCTGCTCCGGATAGCATATCGGAGAAGGTGGAGAAGAGCATCAAGGATGCGGAGGAGAAGTGCGAGAGTGACCCTGCGAGCGGAGAGTGTGTGGCGGCCTGGGACGAGGTGGAGGAGCTGAGCGCGGCGGCCAGCCACGCCAGGGATAGGAAGAAGGACTCGGACCCTCTCGAGACATACTGCAAGGACAACCCGGAGACCAAAGAGTGCCGCACTTACGAGGACTGATTTCAAATTAATGGTCCTGTCTTATGTTTTTCTTTTTCTTCTTTTAAAGAGTTAATTAGTCAGTTAAGTAGTGGTTTTATTATGTGGAAGTGAGGAGATGAATGATGATTAGTGATGGAATTGTGGTGTTCTGTTCACCGTGATATGCTAATACAATACCATCTTCAATAGAATTTATAAAGTCCTGATTTATAATTTATATTTATGTTTCTAGTGAACAATTCGGATAATAGTTCTTTAAAAAAAAAAGAAAATAACGATTCGGATAAGGATAATAGTTTATTCCAAAAATGAAAAATTGATAACGGTGACCTGTTTTTTATACGCATAATTATCTTTGTTGAACAAATATGGACTCTGCTATTGCCTACTAGAAACTTGATCACGTATCTTATTGCGTGTAGCTACTTTTGTAAATTTATTAGAATATAAGATTATTGGCCAATTTGTAAGCTGCATCGGAGGCTACCAAAGGAAGGGGCCCAGACCCAAACCAAAGCTCTGCAAACTTCACCAAGTCGACCTCTTATATGAGTATAATAATAATAATAATAATATAATATAATATAATATAATACAATAATAGTTCTTCTACATTGTATAGATTTTTTCAGATGGATCTCTCCTATTTGAGAGTAGTTCCTCAGGTCACAATATTTTTATTTCGGTTGGTAAAGAAATAAAAAATAATATTTGATAAAACCACGTGTGAACACACACAGATATGTGAGCTACTTGTGCATTTTTCTAACAGTTTTCGAACGAGCCTGATTGGACATAAAATAACTTTATTGAAAAAAATTAGTAATAAAGTGGATAAAATTATCCAAAACAAATTGGAAGCTGATGAAATTTGAGATATTATAGTTGAGTGAATGAATAATTTACTTCCTCGTTAATCGTATATGTCTTTTGATTTCTGCTGGCAACGGATGGTTTGACTGGGTGAATTGAATCATGACCAATTTTAGTTATGATATATGGTAAAACCAGCAGGTAACAAGCTTAAACATTCTAACTGTCTTTAAATCCATTTATCTTTGATTGCATTTACCTTTGATTTTTACTTTACTCGTTAAGTAACCTTATATATCAATTACATCAATTGAATTGATTGTGAGAATGATTATTGAAACCAATCCAATGATAAAATTATTCAATCAAGGAAATTGTCAAATCCTTACTCAAAACAAATAAAAAGGAAAAAGACATGGCCATTCTCCAAAACCCCTCCGTTATGAGTTCCGTAACCATCATCTGTCTCCGTGACCGTACAGACCACAGAATTACAAACGTGTTATAATGGTGGTGGTTGTTGCAACATTTGGTAAACCGCTGCCAGAATCAAAGTTGTTTACGCCATTGTTTATTATTTCTGTATCGGTCAAAATTGTTGTACAGATTGTGTTCATGTGAACAATGCTTAGTTCATGATTCATGCTTTCGTATTTATCACATACAATATTTTTAAGGAATCCAAAAAATAGAACATATCTTCCTAATAATTCATATTTCAACCTCAACATCAAACCCCACCTAACAAACGAGGAAACAACTATCGAGAGTTAAATTACACCCAAAATTCGTGAGTACGAAAAAGAAAGGGTTCAAAATTGGGCTCAAAATCGGAAACGAACCTATCAGGATCAGAACTTCTAACATGCTACAACACTGCCGCAAGCAAAGTGGAATCAACAAAATAACAGGTCAATTCCCAAAACCAGCAGATCATGGAAGACCAGGAAATATCAAGACCACCGAAATGGGAGATCCATCAAGCCTTACAGAATGGTGTCAAGTAATTGGCTTTAGTTGAGTTTCACGGGTACAAACCACAACTAGTAGGTCACTCTTAGTTATCACAATTCAATCCGTTTGTTAAACAATTAAAAATAGAGGATTTGGAAGTAACATATAAAATCTAAAGAGGCTTCAGAAAGCGAAGCTAGGCTTCGTATAATGTGAAAGTACAGTAAACTCTATTAGGTTATAAAAGTGGAAAAAAGATACAACGCAACTAATTCTACAATTAAAACTAATTGATCACTCTTTAGTTATCACAATTCAATCAGTTGGTTAAACAATTAAAAATAGAGGATTTGGAAGTAACATATAAAATCTAAAAAGGCTTCAGAAAGTGAAGCTACGCTACGTATAATGTGAAAGTACAATAAACTCTGTTAGGTTACAAAAGTGGAAAAACAGATACAAGTAACGCAACTAATTCTACAGTCATTCCATAAATGCCACCAACCATTGCGCTATCGGCACAAACTAGCTTTGATCATTCCAAAACACGACCTAAAAACACTAGAAAATATGGTTCTTCCTATCATCACTTATTGGGAAGTAGGGGAACCTGCATAATAACTTGTAACATAATGTAGTTTATAGACAAACATAGTAAATACCAGCCAACACTTAATACACAATAGCTATCAATTAATAGCAAAAGAAGGAGGCATGAATAAGATCATTAGTCATCTAAGATTCACACAAACATCCATTCCACTTCTCATATTAAGCATCCATGTCCATGTCATGATCAAATAATGCAACCAAATCGACAATGAATTGCACAAAATCCATGCATGTTTTATTGACCAGAAACATCACTAACCTATTCAAATTGACAAAAAACCAAACTTCAACATAATTTATAACATAACAAGTTCCTGCAAAATGGCACTCCCACCAAAAGAACACCAGACCACCAACTTAACAACACAAACAACAAAATAACATAAAACCCAACCAAAAAAAAAAAAAAGGACCCATAGAGACAAACTTCTTCCTCCTAACATCAAGAAGACCAACGAAATCTAAAACTGGAGCAAGTCAGCAGACGCCATGATTGGCTGCACCGGACAAGGAAGCTGCCAAGGCTTCATCAGAGGATCAGGAATTTCAGGAATCTCCACGCTGAGGCCGCTTACTTCGCCCCAGATCTGCAGGACAGAGTTCAGGGACCTTAGACGATCAGTCAGCTCCATAGCTTGGGCCCTGAGAACATTGTTGGCAGATTCCATCTCGATGTAGCGTTGCTTAGTAGCATCGATGTTTTGCCTGAGCATAGTATTGGCGCTCTCCAATTGACTGGTCTCATTAACCAGATCCTCCATCTGCTTCTGCTTCCTCATCCTAGACCGCCTGGCCGATTCGCGATTCGATATCATTCTCTTCCTCTTCCTCTCGTCCACATTAGCGTATCGCGGATCGCTGTCCGAGCCAGAACTGGTCTGTTTCTGAATTGATGACATTTTTTTTGGATGATTTGCTAAAAATAATGTTAACTGGGTGTTGATTACGATTGATTATTGATCACAACTCACGATTGAGAAAATTCGAGGATTCTTAATTAATTAATTAAATATATAGAAGAATTGTATGTTATAAGACGAATTACTGCGGAAATCTGAGATCTAGTTCATGAAAACACATAGAACCAGTAAAGGAATACAACAGAGAACGAGTGAAGGATTCGAACTCTCCGCATGAGGACTGAACAGCTCATAGAAAATCTAGAATCATTGGTGTGGTTTGCGAAACCCTAATTTCGCATAACACAATCAGAACAACAAGAGGAAAAACAAAAAGGAAGCTGTTTGTAAAAGGAAAACAACCCTAGATTTGGATGAGATCTAGAGCCTGCGCAGTATTTTGATGGCGAAATCGACCAAAAACCCAAAGCAAGAAAAGCAGGAGACGAAAGCGAAAAGGAAAGAAAACTAAAAGCAACAGAAGAAAGAGAGAGAAACTTAGCTGACAGCTTTGACGAAACCACAGGCTTTACCAAACGCGGGGCGAAAGAAGGGCAACCAATTCCTCGAGCGGGGTTTTTATAGCGAAAATTGTTGGTTGGATAAGAATAAAATATCCTGGGGAATTGGTGTCGGTGCAAGTTGCTGGCCTTTTGCTGGCGTGCAGAGTGACGCCAGCTGTGCGTTTTATTTTTTTTGACCTACGCCAGCTGTGCGTTTCAGCTTTCGAAGTAACTTCGTTTTCGAATATTCTAGGGTGATTCTTTTGCTCGGCCCAAACTCCAACCGTAACTCCAAAAACTCACCAAACCTCTCAGAGCTGGAGGTGCGTTTACCGTGCGAGATTGGATATGAGATTGGACAGGAGGATGAGACCGTATATAACCATAAGATTGGATAAAATTATAAGGGATTAAATGAGATTTAATAATTATTTATAATAATTGATTAAAAAAATTAATTATTTATAATAAAATTAATTAAGTTAAATTTATTTTTATAATAAATTAATTTAATAAATAAAAGTAGAAAAATTAATTACACTAAAAATAAAATTTACCTTGAATAAGCGGGCCGAGATGAGATTTTTACTTCCCCATCCCTTCCTTTTTCTGTGCCAAACATAGGTTTGATGGGACCAGCAATTTTAATCTTTTCTCCTCCCACCAATTCCCATCAAACAAACACGCCTTGATGATAAATACGTTTTTTTAAATGTTAGTGCTTTGCCGATCAAATTATTATTAGAATTTATCAAAATTGATTGTAAAGAATGTGAGACCTAAATAATTATTTTTATAATTAAAATATGATAATTTTTATTAAGAGTAGACTTACACTCACACCTTATATTTTAATAGATAAGAGTAAAACTCGAACTTTTGATTTTCAATCAATCATACTGAAGGATAATATGTATAAATAAATACGCTCTTAGAAATTAGAAAAATAGAGTGATATATAAATGAATTAAAATTATATTTGTGATTTTAATGTATATTCATAACTTTTTATTTATTTTTATTGTAAAATAAATCAATTAATTAAAGATAGATTACTATTCTTGAAAAATAGTCTAACCTATTGAAACATACATATATATATACATACTTTTATCATTTTTGTTTTAAAATAATTTTTAATAATTTCATTAATACCATAAGAGATTTTATGGAAGTTATAATTCATTGTATTTGATTCCACAAATTGAATATATAAATAAATTTGTTTTGAAATTTATAATTTTTTTTATATAATCTCTAATATATAAGGAGATGGTTACTAATTATGAATAAAAAATAACCAATTTTTATAGAGAAAGGAATCAATTTTTTTTTTTTAAAGAGAAATCTAATTACTTACTTAATTATTTATCTTTATAAATTTATTAAATAATTGAATCACAAATTATGAATTAAATTTTATTTCTCTCACCAAGGTTTTTGATTAGTAGACTTGTGTCATAAGTTTCAATTAATATAATAAGATTTGAATTCTCTCTATTTTTTTAATCTATATAATTAATTATTATATTTTAATTATTTTATTATTTTTGTCTTATTTTGAAATGTGATGCACTATTATTAAATGACTCATTTAGCTTATAAATAAAAATTGAATGACGTGTAATTATAATGGTTGAGTTTTTTTAAAAAAAACCTTTTGCTTAAATGGAATCAATTGTTATTAAGTTATTTAGGGCAACAAAAAGATGATGAGAGGATCTCAATCTCCAATAATGATATTCACGCGTAACTTTGAGTAGTTAATGCATTTCACTTTTATATTCATAATACATATTTGAATCTTACCATATAAATTTATTAGTATGCATTAAATATTCCTCTCATATTGAAAGGGTAAATATCTTTGAATATATTGAAAGTAGATTTTCATTTAATGTTTACAAAATCAGTAAATTTTTAATAATCAGTGCGAGATTACTTTGTATTATCTATATTGGGAGTACATTTTCATTTAATGTTTACAATCTAGTAGATTTTTAATAATTAATGTGAGATTACTCTGTATTTTTAATAAGGTTTTGACTAGTTAATATTATCTATTAATAATAATTATTTGATTTGTTGTAAGGATAGTAATTGAAGAATATCCAAATATTATTATTGATGCATAACTTTATCTAGCCTAGCCAAATCCTTTTAATAATTAGTGTGAGATTTTTTCTTATTTTGAAATGTGATGTACTGTCACCAAATGACTTATTTAGCTCATAAATAAAAAAATTAATGACATGTGTAATTATAATGGTTGAGTTTTTTTTTTTTAAAAAAAAAAAAAATCTTTTCTTAAATGCAATTAGTTGTTATTAAGTTATTTAGGCAACAAAAGTATCACGAGAGGACATCAACCTCTTATAATGACATCCACTCATAGCTTGAGTAGTGTTGTGGGTATTTTTCGATCCACTTCAAATGGGTTGATAAAAGCCCCAAAGACCAATGAAATAGCCCAACGGACAAGGGCCTATTATGCCAAGAAGCAGCTCGCGGAAGCAATTCAACAAAGCACTGACCAAGTAGCTTGAGCGTATCAAAAACGTCAAGCTCATTGAGCTCGCGTATGACAGGCAATCTAGCCCAATCACGGCCTCAGCTCGTAGGACAACTTTCCCCTTCGATGTTTAACTGGCCCCCAATGGTACTCAGCGATCTTCGTCACAAGTTGCACAACGAGCTCCAGTTCGCCCACAACAGGTTCAGTTCGTGGATAGCGTGACATACACACCAATCTCATTAGATATTACAGGCTGGATTACAAAAATCTTATTTAACTCACTTCGGTTAGCCACCTAAACAACATGCTTTGACAGATGTTAGACGCATTAAATATAATTCTGAAACATTAAATGTCATTATCATTGTATTTTAACTTATTAGGCGCTACTGTATCACCTTACTTTCTCTATAAATAGAGGTGAGAATTATTGTAAGAGGCTCTTTGTCTCTCTCTCCTCTCTCCCACTATAACTAGAAAGTATAATAATAACAGTGACTGCCTCTCCATCACCGGAGTAGATACCGTTGATGTAGACATTCTCTTTGACCGGACCACGTAAATCTTGTGTTCTAGTTCTTCCTTTATGCCCCTCTTCTCTCCTGTTTTTGCTTATTTTTCCGTTGATTGCAATCTTAAGCTTTAAGAACCAGCGTTACTGATTTCGAACGTCAACAAGTAGTTGATGTATTTTACTTTTATGTTCATAATACAAATTTGAATTTTACCATATAAATTTTTTAATATGCATGAAATATTCCTCTCATATTATAAGGGTAAGTATCTTCGGATACATTAAAAGTAGATTGTCATTTAATGTTTACAATCCAATAAATTTTTAATAATTAGTGTGAGATTACTTTGTATTATTTATACAAAATAAAAATAATTTATACGATAATTTAAAAAATAAGAGTAAACTTGTCCTTCTAGAAGGAATTTGTTAACAATCATGAATTTCATCTAGAGGGTAAGTTTTGAGATTTGGGGTTATATTGATATATCCGTACTGATGAAGATTGAAAGGCAGATAGATCTGAGCAGTCGTTAGGTGATAAGCAGGAGTGATTTCCAAGCGTGAAAGGATAGAGACAACTAAAAGTCTAGATGAGGCGTGTTTGCAATTTGAATACTTGCACATTGTCTACCAGTCAAAGTCCTTTATCCTTTGATTTGATCGAAGCTTCTTGGAAAGAAAATGCAGTGGGCTGCTTGGAAATATTAACTTATCTCTTTCAAAATTCCTGAAAAATTGTATTATTTAACGAGTCAGACCTGAGGACACGTGCTAAATGTTTATACATCAATACGGTAAATTGGGTCTTACTTAGTTACTTGTGTTAAGGACGAATATTTTATTCTCTTAACAAATATTATTTTATTTTAAGTTGCGATTAAGACAAGATAACGCTCATAGTCTGATTTTACAACACTAGTTGTAGATTTGACTTCACACTCCGTCCCATGGCTTTGCGACGCGGCATTTTCTTTCAAATCTTGAATTAATGGTATTCATTTGCCCTAAACAAATTTTACGTGAGTGAACAAACTGTTTTTTGAAGAAAATGTGGGCCACTCTACGTGGATATGAAAATTAGACAATTTTGATCTACAATAAATATATACAACAAAGTACTTTCTTACCTGTAAATATAGTTATTTGACCACGTTTAATGTAATTAATAATAGAAAACATTTATTTAATCTGACAATAACCAAATCAATTCTACCAAACAGTTATGCTCATATTTAGAATTTAGAATATCTTCAATGCAAGTATGAATTATAAAAAAATGAAGTATCATATAAGATAAATTGATAGAGGGTTAAAATTAGTCTCTCAAATGTAAACTTCTCTAATCACTATCAAGCTGATATAGCAAAAAAGAAAATAAAGACTGTCAACATCAATATCTATTTTTAGAGAGTCTCTTTGACAGTCATGTCAGTAATAAATGATTGAAACTTTCATTAAATAACATTTGATGATAATTTTCTTTAATGATATATTCTTATTTAACTATTTATCATTCAAATAAATATAATAACATTGGATAATCCTTTTAGACTTTAGTGTCTATAAATTCATATTTGTGCTACATAAGATGCATATTTTTTTGACATTGATGATGCGTTCATTTTTTTAAAAAAACAATTCACATTTACATTGGATATACTCTTAGTATGGGTAGCTGGCTGTGGATTGAAAATATTATTCTATTTATTAAATAGTTTGTACGAAATTATCTTTAGAGTACTTTTGAACAATGGATCTCAATTTTATTTATATATTTTAAATTAAACAAAATCCTAGTGATAATTGTGGGAGGAGATTGAAAAGTAAACTAAAAGATATTTATATTACTTAAACATTAATCTTCGTATTGAATCAAATGTTGAACATATTCAACTTGAAACATAAGAAACTCACTATAAAGTACAGAGTAGATCTATAGAATATGACATAAATCATACAATTTAGACTCAGCAAAGTACAACGCATATGAGAAGTGTAGCCATCTACGTATATCATACAATATTTAGACTTACCAAAATACCAAAATACAAGGCATATGAGAAGTGCATACACATACAAATGCTCGGGAAGAATTTCAAACAAGCTAAAATCTAAATAATGATACCAAAAAAAAAAAAAAAAAAGAATCTAAATATTAAATTTGTTTTAAACCCAAAATTAATTTAAAATTATCTTTGTCGCACAAACAAAGCTCTTTACAATCTACGTCCCCAAAACTACTTATTTACAATTTACAGCCAACATCTCACAAAATTCGTGAGATGTCACTTGCAACTTTAGCAACATCTCACAATTCCATTTTAAAATACAAGCTTAGATCCTAAGCCTATTCATACTCAATGTAGCACCCTGAGTCAACAACCAACAAAATGAAACTCAAAGGTATGTCTCTCTCTCTCTCTCATTAACATCCTCTTTCTCCAATTGTGATCTATAGGGGGCAATTAAAGATAGATCAATATTCGGTGATAATAAAGGTTGTCAACATCGTTCGTAGTGGTGGTCGAAGATGGGCATGTAACGTCCTCTATATTTTATTAGTTTCATTAAACTTTAAATGTTGAGGGTTTTTTGTTCTTATGTTTGACCGGTGAATGTATTTTGGTAATTTAGAGATATTTATTGTGAATGGTTTTGTTGGTAGGTTAAAAACAATTTTAAATTTGTTTGGGATGAAAAACATATTTCACATTTAGGATACGGTCTTTTTAACAATTTTCACTTTTATAATGTCTAATATTTGCAAACCATTGGATAATTAGTGATTATTTATATAGGATAATTCAACGAGTTGGTTATAAGGATGATTATTAAAGTTAATTTAAGAATTTCAATCGATGGTTAAGGTTAGTAATTGAGTAAGGTAACTAAATCATACATCTAATGGGCTAGACAGTCATACTATTAACCCTAATTTTGATTCAAAAGCAACAAAAAAAAATATATATATATTGCTTTCAAACAAAAACAAAATTTAGAGAAGTTTGTTGGAAATTACTTTATTAATAACATAATTCTAAAAGGGAAAAAAAAAATCAAACACTATTTTAAATAATAGCATATAAATTAAGTTTTACTAATTTATTGGTTTGAGTAAAGTTATCTGTCGACGTTTAAAATTAGCCGACTAGGTTTTTATAGGTCCAAACTGTAGATATCATGTGAATTGAACAAATATACATGATAAAGTAAAGAAATGACAAAGGAATAACAGAGGACACCAGAAATTTTTAAGTGGTTCGACTTAATATTTTGCCCACATCCACTATTTCTCACCATTTTTAAGAGGTAATCAGCACTCTCCTTTTCATAATGAGGATCCTTCCCTATTTATAGGAGGGGAGATGCTACAGTAGCGCCTCATAAGTTAAAATATAATGATGATTACATTTTATGCTTTAAAATTACATTTAATGTGTTTGAATTGCATTTAATGCGTCTGATAGCTGTCAAAACATGTTGTTTAGATGACTAACCCAAGTGGACTAAATAAGATCTTCGTAATTCAGGCTGTAATTTCTGACGGGATTGACGTGTACGGTACGTCTTGAGCTGTAATCGACTTGACGGTTTTGACTGTTAGTTGACTGGCGGCCTGGGAGCTATAATGATTGACAGCTCATTCCACGAGCTGGAACGTCCGAAGTTTGACTATGTTTTGGCTTTGTAGACTGATCATGTAGCCTGAGTTTGCGAGCTGTACATCCCAGCGAGCTGCATGCCTGATGGACTGGAATCTTGGGCGAGCTTATATGTCTAATAAACTAGACCTTTACGGGGGCTGTGTCTTAACTGAATGTGCAATCTCTCTTTAAGAGATTTTGGTCTTGAGCTTCTACTTGTCTTGGATTTCGATCAACAATACTGAGCTTTTACCAGCCTGTTTAAAGTAACTTAAAAATACTCATATCATTATCCAAATCATTTTTTTAATAACAACTCTTTGATTTATTGTAAGGTGATTATTGAAAAATCTTACGGTCAATTGAAACGTTATTATTGAAAATTATTTTTCGGTAACTTTGCCCAAACCTTTAATCCAGTGACTTGTAAAACTAGTGACTAGTGAGGTAACAATGATAAATCACTACTCATATCGTCTCTCTTCATTTATGAATTAATTTCATGGCGTTTAGAGTAAGAAATAAATAAATCATAACAAAACCGGCCACTACCGAACTATTACCAGCAACGGCGTCGTTTGAATTCGGTGACCCGATCTCGGATGTCACTGTGATCACAACTCGGATCATCAAAATCTTGGAAGCTGCCTCTTGCCCGTGACAGTTCTTGCATGTAAAATTCCAGAATATCGATTTAAAAAAAAAAAAAAAAAGAACTTAGAATATCGAGTCTTCTGTGTCCAAATCAAGAATCAATCAGCAAGCAATCTACAGAGAAAATGGCGGCGGACGATGTACCTCTGGACGACAAAGCAAAGAGGATGAGAGATCTACTATCGAGCTTCTACGCTCCGGATCCTTCTGCGTCTACGAACTCTTCTCCCAAATTCACATCCTTAGACGCAATCAATGCCGCCTCATTCGATGCCGATCAGTACATGAATCTCTTGGTACTCCGTGTCACTTACTTTCGTTTTTTATGCGTTTGCTGTCTGGTTTACGATTTCAATTGGACGGTTCCTTTGTGCATTGACAGTTAACATTAGCGAAATTGGTAGTCTCTGATGTTATAGGTTTCGAATTTTGAAGTTGACTATGTAGAGATAAAACTTAACCTAGGGATATTATTATGAATTTGCTTTAAATGATATTATGCTCGGAAGAAGGTGGAGAACGTGTTATTTGGCTAAGAATCAGACATGGTTGCCGTACTGGTGATACTTGCTGAAACTGTGGGCTTCTGTACCTGGCTATACACATCTTCCTTCTAGTGATTCTGCCAGTATACATGAAATTTATCAATATAAGGGCAGTTACAAGCAGGATATTTTATTTTTTTAATTTTCAAGTTATTAATTGTTGTGGACTATTGGATTTAAATCTAATGATCAATAACCACTCTGTTAACTGTAAGATTCTGCATACGAGCAGAACTCTCTTTCTAGGTATGTTCGTGTTATGCCAATGGCAGTTGGTTTGTAAATAGGAAATTCTGCTTGCAGTAGGTGAAAGTAAAGATGCCCATGCAATGTGGATGGGATTTTTTTTTTTTTTTTTTTTATGTTTATTTATTTATTTTTATTTTATAGAACGTATAATTGTTCAAATATGTTTACTGGGCTGAATTTGATTGGATTTGGTTGTTGAAAAAATATAGCCTTGGATTAGATTCTCATGTATCTTTTGTCCTGTTGAAGAGATGGTTGAACATTAGAAAATTTTGATCCTCTGAGTATGCCTTGAATTGCATAGGTACAAAGATCAAATTTAGAAGGGCTTCTGCAGAGACATGTCGAAATGGCGGCTGAGATAAAAAATCTTGATACTGACTTGCAAATGTTGGTATATGAAAATTATAACAAGTTTATCTGTGCCACTGACACAATTAAAAGGTAAAATTTCCAATTCCTTAACATTTGAGTACATTTTTCAGTAGTTTTTAGTATTCATGGGCAACAATTTTTCAAGTTTGTATTTTTTGGAGGGAGTTCCCTTATTGCTTTCTCTTCCTTGTTTTATTGTGTATTTCTTTGCTCAGAAATGAAATAAACTTTTTGTTAAGATTTGAAAAAGTTTAGAAATTTCGCAATACTTGTTTTGTTGTGTTATGTTTAAGTTGATGATTTTTTCATGTCGAGTGATTTACAGTTTGGAGTTATAGTTCTTGTGTACCAATTTGGTGGATATCAGTGTTGTGCTGTTTAGTAGTATACTTGTTTTAGATCATTGAATAAGAGGCAATAAAGTTTGGCTTTCTCTCAGGATGAATAGTAATATTGTAGGCATGGAAACGAATATGGAACAGCTGCTTGAGAAGGTATGTAATAAATTTTATGATCACTATTATATATCCGTTATTTAAGTTATGAATTGGATGAAGAAGAAAAAGAGAGGATGATAGAGGACACATACCTTTGTCAATCCTGCAGATAAAGACAGTGCAATCTCGGAGTGATGGGGTCAATACCTCTCTTTTTGAAAAGAGGGAACATATAGAGAAACTGCATCGCACGCGTAACCTTCTGCGTAAAGTTCAGGTATATAAAAACTGCGTCTGATGGATTTATTTTCACTGCAATTACATAACGTTACAATATATGTATATATGTCTCTCATTATGTGTTTGTGAAATGGGAATTAAAATCTGTCGTCTGTGGAACACTCCCACCAAGGTATGTTGACTGTTGAGGATTGACTTATAAAAAGGATGAGTAGAAATTATAATCACACGTCTTTAATTTGTGTTAGTAAATCAAATGTATTGTCTAGTTGGCTTTATCAAGTGATGCACAACTAGACATTTTGCTTGTACTGAACCGAAGCAGTTAAACAGATAGTAATGGCCGTGTATGAATAATGACTGTATATATCATGAGTTATTCGCTGAATTGATACTAAGTTAATGCTTGTTGTAAATTTTTCCATCATTTATGTATTGGTTTTGGCCATTTTATGAGTTATGCTGATGTGTTTTTCCACCGTAAAGAGCAGTTCATCTATGATTTACCTGCTAGACTTGGAAAGTGTATCAAATCGGAAGCCTATGCTGATGCAGTCAGGTTTTATAATGGAGCGATACCAATTTTTAAGGTTAATAAATTACTTGGTCCTTTAATGGTTTAGACAATGTCCATGCTCAGTTATGTCTTTTCTTCTGTTTTTGGAGCATGATTGCTCAGATTATAATTGCTTTCGAAATTTTTAACATGTTATATTCTGTTTAGTAGGCATATGGGGATTCATCATTTCAGGATTGTAAACGGGCATCTGAAGAAGCAATTGCCACAATTATAAAAAACTTGCAGGTATCTTTCCTTCATTGTATATGAATTAAGGTTGGCATACACATCTTCCCTTGCAGTCAGAACATTCATTTGATATTGTGGATTATTCTTAGTTTTTTCTCTTATGAAAAATGTTTTTCAGGGGAAGTTGTTTTCAGATTCTGAATCCATACAAGCAAGAGCTGAGGCTGCAGTGCTTCTGAAACAGCTGGATTTTCCGGTTTGTACTTCAATGTTTGATTGGTTGTTCGGGATTATACTGTTGATTAAGCTTGTTATTTAAGTTTTCGATTTTAAATGAGGAAAAGTAATTATTACATCAAGGCATGACATAACCAGTACGGTGAACTGCCTGAATTATTTTGGTAGAAAGATGAAAAACCCGCCTCCGCCCCCGCGCCGCTCTTTTATTTTAATATGATCTTTTGGAATCTCAGATTGCCTGGAGTTCGTAATTTTTTTAGATGAAGTTGTGTATAGAATGACACATTGGCTTATTTTGACAGGTGGATAGATTGAAGGCAAAACTACTTGAAAAATTGGAACAATCTCTGGGGGATCTTCAGCTTAAGAATGATGATATAAGCAGTGCTTTGATGAGGTCTAATGATTCCTCTAAACAAGAGAACGTTCCTGTGTCAGTTTCTTTCATTGCTCATGAGGTAACTGAATAGCACCTTAATGACTCATATGTTTAATAGGCTGAATACTAAGAACTGGATTGCGTAGAAACTACAAAAAGATACTTAATAGTCATTAATGCTGATAACTCTCTTCATAACACACCATTGTGAATGGCAATGTCTTGCTAACTGAATTATTCATTTGCTTCTGTAATCCTATCATCATATTATCACTAAACATAGTACAGTTAAACTTTTAGCTTACCCTTGAGAAAATTTAGAGTTGTTGTTTGGTTTCAGCACATATTTGTTAAGGTATGGTTTTATTTCACATATGTTTTTCTTAAAAATTATGTATGTTCAAGTCCCACACTATAGAATTACAAGGGGTAGGTGGAAGTAGGTCTGCGATGTAATTACCACCAATACAAAAATATAAAAGTCCCAAGTAAATGTGATGTATGGTAAACTTGTTTAACTTGTATTTTTCACTTCATTGTTGACATTGATTGCATTTTGATGATGTTAAGCAGAATGCACATATTATCTCTCTGAACCAACTTTGTTCTTAAATTTTCTGAATGTAGGCTTCTGTCCATGAGTTTGTGGAGGCTATTCGAGCATATCGAGTAATATTTCCAGACTCAGAGAAGCAGCTAATTAAACTTGCAAGAGACTTGGTTATAAAGTATGAGCTGATAATAGTTTTCTGATTGAACGTAGAAGCATGATAGTGATTTGCTGATTGATTGTCATTCTTTTTGATTTTAGGAATTTTGAAACTGCTGAGCAATATGGAAAAAAGTGGATACGTTCAGCAGATCTAGTGGTTGTTCTTCGTAAGGAGTTTGATTTCACCGTATCACATCTTATATCCATGATATTTTTGACATGAATGCTATTCGTATTTAATCAATTAGGTTTGAAGGCTCCTGAAAATAATGTTCTTTCATAACAAAATAATTTTCTGTTATTCATGGAATAAAATTTAATCCTTTGGAAGCTATGGTAAAGTAAGTTGATTTGCAGTTTACATTTATGTCATGTCACTATTTTTCCCTTACCCAACTTTTTGAAATACTTAATCCACTGACTTGCACTCGCAGGAATTATATGGTCAGATGTGCTTATGATGGATGAAGCGTTACATGAAGCACTTCTCTCTGAGTTTTCTCTGGAGGTCTGTCTTTGACTTAATATATAATACCTTTTCATGTTGAAGGATGGAGTTTAATGTACTGATCAATCAATCATTTATGGTTTCAGGCTGCCCAGATTTCTGTAAAAAATTATGTTGCCAGCACATCTTCTCATCTTCAACATAGTATATCAGGTTAATTTTTGCGATTATAGTTTCAAGTACTTATTCACAAGAGTTTCTGATTACCTGAAAGTAACTTTAGACCAACACTTTCAATGGTTTGTATTTTGAAAATCAGTAGATAAGGGATAGTAGCACCAAGTAAAAAAATCACTAAGTCACATGCCCTTAGAAATTTGAAATTTTGTGTGTTTCTAAATTACTTGCATTTATCTGGTTGAAACTACTGGTGGTCTGAGTGAAAATTCTGTACATACTGCAGATGCCCTGACAAAAGTCAATGTTGGACAAGAGGAAAAGGAAGAATATTCTTTGCAGGTTGCTCTGGAGGCCAGCAAAAAAGCAGTGCTTCAAGGAAGCATGGATGCCTTACTGGTAATATATGAGATGTTATGGGCCTGTTCTTATTTATTCATGCTGGAGTAATGGAGATCTTTCATGTCTATGTATACTGCATTCATGTGAAGTAGTCCTAGTTCCTAGTTTACCTTATAGAGTTCCTTTTCTCTCCCACTCTCCTTTTTTGTTTAGTCAAGCAGCGATTTTCTCTTTCCCTCCTTTCTTATTCATGTAGATCCTTAGGTTTTCAAACTTGTACTTTTGTTTCCATCTCTTTTGGCTCATTGAATTATACTATTGTGTACAAATTCATTTAGTTATATCTGTTTCTTGTTCCATTGTTCATTCCAGGATTTCCGCCAACTTCTTGAAGACGACTTAGGGCTTCTAGTTAAACTAAGAGACTTGACTATTGATTGGGTTCAAGAAGGATTTCAGGACTTCTTCAGGGCACTTCATGATCAATTCCTCTTGCTTTCAGGAAGAAATAATTCATCCAGTCAAGATCAAAGTTTGACAGAGGGAACACAGGGTGACAAAGTTCTTGCTGGGCTTGTTTTGGTGCTGGCTCAGCTTTCTGTCTTTGTTGAACAAGCTGCCATCCCTAGAATCACTGAGGCAAGGAGCCACTTGTTATGCTTATATTCTGATGTGTATATTATTATAGGTGTAATGCTTTCTTTATCCTTAATGGCTTGTGTGCATGTGTTACTTTTCAGGAAATTGCAGCATCCATCTGTGGTGGCAGTGTACGAGGCTATGAAAAAGGCCTTGCCTTTGTTCCTGGAGAAATTTGTCAAATTTTTCGGTCTGCTAGTGAAAAACTTCTGCATCATGTATGGTTTTGTACTTTGGAGTTTATTAAGTTGCTTTTCATGCTGCAGCTATGAATCTGAGAATGTTGTCACTCTTATATCATATGCTGTGTTTACAAAGACAGCATATGGCGTGGTTTAAATTTATTTTGGATAATTGATGTTCTCATTTAAGGATCCTTTTGGTACTTAATAAACCACCTGACCATTGATTATTGTTTATTATCAGTATATCAATATGAGAACTCAAAGGATATCGGTTCTCTTGAGGAAAAGATTTACGGCGCCAAATTGGGTTAAGGTCAGTTTACCATGTGAATATATTCTTTGTATTCAGAAAATACCCAGAAAGGGAATATTTTGAGATTCAGATTTCCCTATATATCTTTCTGCAGCACAAGGAGCCTAGAGAAGTTCATATGTTCGTTGACTTATTTCTTCAAGAGGTTGGTACATAAATGATGTTCTACTTGTATTTTTTAATTAATTTATTTATTTATATTTTGATAGCAAATTAAAATTTTGAAAGAATCTGCATGGATTTTAGTTAATTAATTCAGTGTTCCTGAATACGATTAGTTGTATAAGCTTGACATATGCTATGCATCGATGTGTAAAGATTTATCCACTGAAGAGAATGCAAAGATTGGCATATAACTTCCTTTGTGATTTCTTCTGCTCCAGTTGGATGCAGTGGAAAATGAGGTAAAGCAAATTCTACCTCACGGGCTCGTTCGTAAGCATCGTCGGGCAGAAAGTAATGGAAGTACCACCTCGTCACGCAGCAATCCATTACGAGATGATAAACTGAGTCGATCAAATACCCAAAGGGCCAGAAGCCAGCTCTTGGAAACCCATCTAGCTAAATTGTTTAAGCAAAAAGTTGAAATTTTTAAAAAAGTTGAATATACACAGGTACAAGGCTATGAACACTACTTTGATGGTAAATATGACTGGTTTAAGCTTTTAAGCTGGATAAACTGATTTTGCTCATATTTACAGGAGTCTGTTCTTACCACTATAGTAAAATTTAGCCTTAAAAGTTTGCAAGAATTTGTCCGGCTTCAGACTTTTAACCGAAGTGGATTTCAGCAAATTCAGCTGGATGTTCAGTTTCTGAGGAATCCTTTAAAGGAAACTGTTGAAGATGAAGCTGCACTTGACTTTTTGCTTGATGAGGTAACAGAAAATTTTGCCTGTGGATTTTTACCCTTAATTTCCTGCTTCACCGATTGGCTGGGGTGGGAGATTGATAATAATGAAAACTCAATATTTTGGATTGTAATAAGAAATTCTTCTACCGTTAGGCCTGAAATGAGAGTAGAGAAAGAGTGAAGAAACACTGAAACATGAATTTGCATTTGTTGTCTTGTAGGTGATTGTTGCTGCTTCAGAACGTTGTCTGGACCCGATTCCATTGGAACCTCCCATCTTGGACAAACTTATACAAGCAAAATTGGCAAAAAGGAAGGAGCAGAGTCCAGTGTCTCCATAAAGATTGGGAGAAAAAAGTGGTGAAGATAAGACTCATTCTCGATTGTTGGGTCAAACATCCTCTGCAGCCAGATTTTTGCATTCAGTTGCTTGTGATTTATCGATAACACTACCTGATGTGTTTATGAAGGAGCGGCTTGGTTCGGGAAAGTGTCTGTGAACATCATTGAGCAATTTCATTAGTGGTCAGATGGTCTGATACAATCGAACGGGTCATATGTTTCATACAATTACACCATGGAACACTTTTGAGGAATACCAATACAGTTAGCAGTTTTGAGTTTAATGACTTTTAAATTTGAAAAATGCCCGGAGTGGTGAGTCTTACTTTTCAGTTTTCAATTGTGTGATTTTGATGTGGAGAGTATCCGAGGCAATGTACCATCAGCACAAAGATGTATTTTGTATCTGAAATTGCGCAAACATAATCATGTTTATTGTTCCAAAGCTCGACAGAAGTTTTATACCCTTTTTCCTATCATTGTTTTCCTTATCTCCTGTCATCAGTTTGTTTATTGCAATATAATAGAACTCCAACAAACACAAAGGAATCTAAAGTGAAGTTTTCAGTGATCAAGTATATTAGTTGGAAACTTGAAGTATTCTGAATTCCAACTGTCAACGGGTAAAAGTTCTGTTAGACAATCTAGTCGCGTCACCACAACCCTAAAATATAAATCCTAAATTGAAGTCTTTTTTATAGTTTTTTCGGTACCCCTAGCTGAATTGAAGCTGATGAGCTGATGGCAAGTGTTGCCCATTAAACATTGCTGTGTGACCAGAATAATGAGCGCGATAGCGTTCATATCCATTTAATCATTTTAATAATTACTTTATACCATTGAAACATCTAATATAATATAGATTTTATCAATATAAGATAGTTATAAAAATGAAATTTTTTAAGATTTTTAATGCATGAATTTTTTCGATTATTGGATTTAACTTAAATGATTAATAATCATTTTATCAATTTTACAAAATTACAGATGATGTAAAAAAAAAATAAAAAATTACAGACCCATAATTAATAAATTATTTATATGTTAGCTAACCATACCATAGGTGTGGCTGTAGTTTAGTGGTGAGAATTCTACATTGTCGCTGTAGAGACCCTGGCTCGAATCCCAGCAGCCACACTTCTCTTCTGTCACATAACATGGCCCACATTTGATTTTTGTCGCCCTAATATTCCGTTGCCTTTTATTTTTCCCGCCAAACCGTTCTGCTCTTTTATCATTTGCCGCCAAATTCCTCTTTTTCATTCTCATTTTCAACTCTCTCTTTCTCTCTCTCCCTCTCTGTTTCTTTCTCAGCGAAATTAACCATGAAGAATTCTGATTACGATTCAGACAAAGGTATATCTCATTTCTCCCTCTCCTCCATCATTTATTGTCTATAACGTTAACTTTTTTTTCCCCTTCTATCTCTTCGCAGGTCTTGCAAAGGAGTTTCTTTCCAGCTTTGCGGATGCAAATGGCGAAGCAAAATACATGAACGTTCTTGTCAGTGTTCTTCATCTTTCTTTTTACACTTAAAAAGACCTAGATCTGTCCAAATATAATAATAATAATAATAATATTCTGTTTGTTTCGATGTTTTTTCTTCATTTCAGCAAGAAGTTGCGAATCGACGAATCCGATCAGTCCAGATCGATCTCGAGGACCTTTTTAACGTAACT
Source organism: Dimocarpus longan (assembly GCA_022984855.1). Taxonomy (NCBI): domain Eukaryota; kingdom Viridiplantae; phylum Streptophyta; class Magnoliopsida; order Sapindales; family Sapindaceae; genus Dimocarpus; species Dimocarpus longan. The sequence continues at coordinate 24,979,245 of CM041015.1, forward strand.
TCCTCTCTTTGCCCTCCTTGTATTAACATAAATTTCTTTATTGTTATATTTTTCAACATTCTTGAAAACCCTAATTTTTGTCATCAATCTTGATTTTACAGTACAAGGACTTGGATGAAGAATTTTTTAGGCGAGTCACTGAAAACACCCGCCGATATATTGGAATATTTGCTGCTGCAATCGATGAGTTGTTGCCGGAACCCACCGAGGCAATTCCAGATGATGATCATGATGTACTGATGACACAGAGATCCGAGGATGGAACAGATAATGCAGATGGTTCTGATCCACTCCAGACAATGCCTCCAGAGATTAAGCGTTATTAGTAAGATAAAGAGAAGCTCTCTATTCCTCAAAATGCACTGAAGTTGTTCTAAATGTTGTTTCCTTGATGATAGAGTTTGTTTTGTTGAAATGTATTATATCGATTATTGCTACTTATAGCCAAATTCGACATAATTGAAGCTTGGATTAAGCAAATTAAGCATCCACTCACCTTATAATTGATCTGGGGTTATGGATAACTTATAATGTATTTCAGGTTTACAGTCACAGTTACATAATAAGCAATACATATTTAGGCCTATATTGCTGAATGTAAATATATCATTGTTGGAGTGTAATTGAGTTTCAGTGAATTCATTTTGCATGCTGTGACTGAGTATGTATCGTATTGAAGAATTTGTAATTAGTTATGATATAATGTTGTTAGAGCTCAATTCATGTTTTTGTATGCTAATTAGTTGTTTATGCCACATGTGATACTGTTGTTGGTTTGTGAATAATTGTTGTTCTGCTTCATATTAAAGTTATTTTCTATTTCAAGTTGATTCTGGGAAGTGTTTGGTTGCCTAATGTAATCTCATTCTTGATTCAGTGAGGTTTACATCAGAGCTTCTTCGAAGGGGAGGCCCTTTACTATTAGGGAGGTCAAGGCTTCATATATTGGCCAGCTTGTAAGGATATCGGGCATTATAACTCGTTGCTCAGATGTTAAGCCACTTATGCAAGTTGCAGTTTATACATGTGAAGAATGCGGTTTTGAGATCTACCAGGTAATTGAGTATTGACTTTCTAATCACGACTGAAATAACTCCCATCAGACTTGCATTTGATTCTCTTTTCTTCTTCAAGACTTTTGTTAATCCCTTTATTATCTTATGTCACAAACAGGAAGTAACCGCTCGTGTTTTCATGCCTTTGTTTGAGTGCCCATCAAGGAGGTGTAGATTAAACAAGACAAAGGGAAACTTGATCCTGCAACTTAGAGCATCTAAGTTTATGAAGTTTCAGGAGGTTCTTACTTTGACATGACTTGAAATGTGAAAAGTATAATAATTACAAACTAGATTTTATTTTGCCTGATTATGTAATATTGGATGAACTTTTGCAGGCTAAAATTCAAGAGTTGGCTGAACATGTTCCAAAAGGTCATATTCCTCGTACAATGACTGTTCATTTAAGGGGAGAACTTACAAGAAAGGTTAGTGCTTTAGTCTTGATGAAAATTTGGAGGATACATGTCATCTTTTGTGTGCGAGTTGTGTGAGACTAAGCGTAATAAGTCTTGGTTAATACCATCAATTTTTAATTTAGATAGAAAAGAGGCTCACAGAATCAATTGACTTCCCTTATAAGTTGGTCTCAACTTGATAGAAAAAGGAAAATAATTTTTGGTTTGGATACAAAGTGTATAATTGGGTTACTCATTATGTGGTGGATTTGCATGATTGCAGACAATTCATCACGTTGCTTAACTGTTTTAGTTTTTAATTTATTTTTTATTTGTACGTTTTTAGGTAGCTCCAGGGGATGTTGTTGAATTATCAGGCATCTTTCTTCCAATTCCTTACACTGGTTTTAGAGCCCTTCGTGCTGGCTTAGTGGCAGATACATATTTGGAGGCCATGTCTGTAACCCATTTCAAGAAAAAATATGAGGAGTAAGCCATTTTCCAGTTTTCAGTCACCACAATATGTGTCTAATTGTACACCATGATATATTTTTATCATTTTTGAATATGTTGAACGAAGGCATCTTTCCATAATGTAGTTTGAAATATATGCACATTTGATTGAAGTTATGCTTTTTGATAACTATCTTATAAGGAGAATTTTTTTTTTTTGTCTTTTTAAATATACAAGGGAGGTTTGTTCTTTTCTTTTTCTTTTTCATTTTTTTTTTTGATACGAAACAAAAAATTTATTTAAAAGAAGATAAAAGATACAAAAGTGAACCAGAACTCCACTAACAGAACAAACAAAAACAAAACCAAAAGCAAGATTAGAATAAACAATCCAAGAACAATAGCCTTCCAATCAAGCATTAAGATAAATAAAGAAAAATCTTTAAAATCTTCACTAGAAGAAGCCCAAAGGAAAGTTAAATAAAACACTTTTATCTCCTAGAAAACTCTCCATCTCTTCCATTTCTTCAAAGATTCTCCTGTTTCTTTCCTCTCAAATCACCCATAGAGTAGCGAAAACTCCGCAATTCCAAAAAATACTAGTCCTTTTACCTCCTCCTAGGACTTTAAACTTTTCCAAAAGGAAAGAACATAAAGAAATTGTAACAGTCGACTTCAAACCGACTAATGAAAACATCTTGTTCTATAACAAACTAGCCACTGGACAATGAAAAAAGAGATGATCCAGGGTTTCCTCACTATTCTCACACATAATGCACCGAGAGGGAAAGATACAAGTACTAAAATATTTCCGGTGCACAATAATCCAGACTAAAAGCTTGATTTTGTTCGGAGCCTTCGATTTCCAGATAAGATTAGCATACTTAAACCTAGGAATAGACTCATCCTAAACCAACTTCTCAAAAAAGGACTTATACGGAAAGATACCATTGGAACTTAATTTGCACTCCCTATGATCATCCATCCTAGGATTGATAGAAACACCTTCAAGAAGAGAAATAAGGGAAGAAATTCATCAGTCTCCTTATCATTTAAATTTCTTCTAAAATCAAAAACCTAACCTCTATGACAAGGAGGTTTGTTCTGATTGCTCATTTTTGTTAAGAACACGAGTTGACACAGATGGAAACTTCAATTGATGTGCTTTGTTTTGCCACACTACAGTTATGAACTTAGAGGAGATGAAGAAGAACAAATTACTCGTTTAGCTGAGGATGGTGATATCTATAATAAGTTGGCACGATCATTAGCCCCTGAAATTTATGGACATGAAGATATTAAAAAAGCTCTTCTCCTCCTCCTTGTTGGTGCTCCTCATCGGAAGTTGAATGATGGAATGAAGGTAATATATCTCTTACCCTACACTTGATTTATGCATGTTGGCAGATTTGTTTTTGTTCGTCGTTACTGCAACTGGTATAGTGAACTTAATTGGTGGGATATACCTTGTGTCATATCTTGTATTCCTCAAGAACTTGTTTTTTCGAGTATGTGTGTGTGTTTGCATGTTTATATTTGGTCTTCTTCCTTTCTCAGGTGTTTCAGCCAATTGTAGGTACTTAACATATATTGTAGGTTGTTTTCTTCATTATCTGAGATTCTCTTGCTTAAGCATAATTGTGTTAAAATGAATAAGTGCTTATCACATGATTTATTTGATAGACTTTTAAAATGTTACTATTATTCAATGAAATTGCAGATTAGAGGGGACTTACATATATGTCTGATGGGTGATCCTGGGGTCGCCAAAAGTCAACTTCTTAAGCACATAATTAATGTAGCGCCAAGGGGAGTGTATACCACCGGCAGAGGAAGCAGTGGAGTTGGTCTTACTGCTGCTGTTCAGAAAGATCCAGTAACAAATGAGATGGTTCTGGAAGGAGGAGCACTGGTGAGACTTGTGTTCTAGTTTGTATACGACAATTTATATAAGTTAGACTAATGTGGATGTGGTCCTTGTATGTGTTAAACCAGATTGTGGATTTTATGTGTTACTTATGAATAAATTATAGACTGCCAAATTGTTGCTTATGTTGGTTATAATCCTGAAATATGACCTTATTTTGGTAAACTTTGTAACTTCAAGTCTGCAAAATTTAGAGGTTTTGGTCCTTAAATCAATCGTATGGAAAAAAAAGAGTGAAATGTTTGGAATCCCCATAGTACTTATAGTCTCACGTAAGGGTAGATTTTTTTTATTTCTAATTGATTTGTCAGTTTTTGTTTCTGATATTGTTTAGCTGTAATCACTGATCTGAGAACTTTGATTAGTCTCTTGAGTCTTGAGGAATATGTTGATGCTCATTGGAACATATTGACTCTGTTTCAGGTGCTAGCGGATATGGGCATTTGTGCCATTGATGAGTTTGACAAGATGGATGAATCAGATCGAACTGCAATTCATGAAGTTATGGAGCAGCAGACTGTTAGCATTGCCAAGGCTGGGATCACCACATCATTGAATGCGAGAACTGCTATTCTTGCTGCTGCTAATCCAGCCTGGTACAAACCTTTCCGACAATAGATGAATTCATTTCATGTTAATTTTATACTATCTGATGCTCATACAGATACTGTTTCTGCTAGAAACAGAATCACTTACTTCCTCTGGATATAGTAGTCTATACAAAGTTAAATTACTAACCTGAGGTGTTTATGTAATTTGTGTTGAAGGGGAAGATATGATCTACGCAGAACTCCAGCTGAAAATATCAATCTCCCTCCAGCACTTCTGTCCAGATTTGATCTTCTGTGGCTGATCCTAGATCGAGCTGATATGGATAGTGACCTGGAAATGGCTAGGCATGTTGTCTATGTTCATCAGAATAAAGAATCTCCAGCTCTTGGGTTTACTCCGCTTGAACCATCTATTCTTCGGTACATACCAAACTGGCTAATTATGTGGAAATTCACTGACAAGTATCAATTTAAATTACCCGGCTTTTATTTTATATGTTATGGATCTATATAATGTCATGTAAATATGCTGTTTGAGATCACTATATCATAAGTGGGTTATCAAGAACATGGATTTCTCTGGCAATGCTTTTATCTGATTTTGTTTCTGGTTTGTAGTGCATATATTTCTGCTGCAAGAAGATTGTCCCCTTGTGTTCCAAGGGAACTGGAGGAGTATATTGCTGCTGCTTACTCCAGTATTCGACAGGAAGAAGCCAAATCAAATACCCCTCATTCTTATACAACCGTGAGAACTTTGCTTAGTATTCTCCGGATATCAGCTGTACGTCTAGATTCCATTTCCTTTTGTTAGTCAGAATTAGGTTATGCTTTTGTGTTCTGTAATCTTGTAAAATTGGGGAGGCAATATTATTTATTGCTGGGTGGGCAGAGGGATGCCACTTATTTCTGATGCCTAGATGTGGTTTCTAGGCACATTCAAGCCCTCTTTCCAGGGGTTGGATATCCATTTTGAAAAGTTGTGAAGCACATTTCATCCTGCTAGGACACCACTTTCTACCAATGGTGGAGCAATAGATCTCTATGTATTGTAGGATATTTTTGATTTTTGACTTTTATCAAACCAGTTGAAATTGGTTTTTCATATACAGGCACTAGCAAGACTGCGATTTTCTGAAAGTGTTGCTCAGAGTGATGTGGATGAGGCACTTAGGTTAATGCAGATGTCAAAGTTTTCTTTGTATTCTGATGATCGTCAGAGATCCGGTTTGGACGCTATCTCTGATATCTATTCAATTTTGCGAGATGAAGCTGCAAGGACTAACAAGTTAGATGTGAGCTATGCCCATGCACTCAATTGGATTTCTAGAAAGGTTAGCACTCAGTTTGAGAATGGAAGTTACTTGGTGGTTATTGGTTGCCTTTTTTCAAATTCGTTCTTTAAACTGCCTACTGCCTAGCTAAGGTCAAGAACAATTCTAAATTTGGGGTATCTTGGGTATTGTTGCGCAATTTGACATTACACTATGAAACAAATAATTGTTGACATCCCAGGGATCATGTAAGAACTGCATTTTTAGAGGGATAAGCTTAATTGTAATACTAGTTCTAAGAGACAAATTATCCTCCAGGTTTACAATAGATTAGGGGTTAATATATATCCCAGTTTGATACCTTGAGCATGGGCTTTTGTATATTACCAAGCATTCTTTAGTTCTTCTGTCACCATATGTGGCCCCAACAAAGAGATTGTTGACGCCAATAAGTTAAGATATTCTGAAAATTTTGATTAGAAGATCTAACGAAGAAACTAGGGTTGTTGTGTTTCAGAATTTAAAAACAAGTACTATTGTATCATGTTAAGATTTAAGTTGTCTCTGATGTAATGCACTTGGTTGTATGGTTAATCAACTTGCTAGTCTTTTCTTTTTGGCTTATTGGATTGATTTACCCTTATATCTGAAATGTTCTTGTATTCTTGACCAAAATATGAAGTTCTTTTTTTCCTCATCATGTAGCAGATCTGACAGTTTGAGATGTTTGCTATGTGTACAGGGATACAGTGAAGCGCAGTTGAAAGAATGTTTAGAGGAATATGCAGCATTGAATGTGTGGCAGATACATCCCCATACCTTTGATATCCGTTTTATTGATGCTTGATAAGAATTGGTGTTGATCATTTAGAGGCAGCAATTATTGAAATTTTACTTGTCTGGCAGTCGAGACCAATCAACATTACGAAAAATACTTAATAGGAAGCAATAAGTTGTCTTGTTTGAGTTATAATTGAACTCAACATTGCTTCTGAAAGTTCCTTTGGAGTGTTTGAGCTAGTTAGTTTTGTAGACCTTAGGAGCAGTTGCTAGAGCTATCTGTACTGTATTGAATTGTGAAATTGGAAGGTAAATATTGTATGCTACTTGTATTTAAATTATTTCAGTTCTGTTAACCTGCGAAAATTTTCATTGAAAATAATAGCGTATGGTGTAAACGGTTAGATGTATTTGACAAATGAATTTCCGATGGAGGTTAATGTATTAAAGAGTAAAAGCCTTAGGATTCAATTTTAACTGTATTAAAGAGTAAAAGCCTTGTACGGTTGCTAATATCGTTCATACAGCTTCGTTTGCTAAAATATCATTATCACTGGTCCAGAATTTACTGCCATCATACTATCTTTCTCTATTTTTAGCACAATAATTCCATTGGAGGAACGCAAGGAAACTAATCATTCAGGGCGACTTTTCTAGCTCTTGGCAGTTGGCAAACTTGGCATGACAGCGCTATTGTATGCTGGTCTTAGTTTTGACGGCTATTTTTTGTGTCAACGGTTTTTGCATAACGCAAATCCGGACTTATCCACTATATATTATATCTTTGTATTTATTGATCTTGTGGACTCTGGAGGGAAATTATCTATTTGAAGAAATATAAACTATATTAACCCGAAAACAAAACAACATTGGAGGGAATATTTTATCCAATAGTATACTTACGATGATTCTTGTGATGGCCATCTTGAAGTCAGATATATATATTTTTTAATCTGTGTAAATTGTAAGACACTGGGCAAAGTAGGTGGATGTTTCATTTAATCATTTTTATTTGAAACATGTGGATGTTTCATTTTATACAACTAATTGTAATTCATCCTTTGAATTATTCTTAAAAATTTCATATAGTTTTTGTTTCATCTGTCCTGAAAATGTAATAGTTGAGTCACTTGAGTGTCATCAATCACATCATTGCCTTCTTTAAAATGAAAAATTACTTCATTGCCATACTATGAATAATAGTGTGGGTTCACAAGTGGTAGTTACAGTATGTAAAACGCTGCCGTTTCCATACAAAAAGACGAGAATAACAATACATATCGCAAGTGAAAGGAGGCGGTTTAAACCTTTGATGATTCTGAGCACAAGGGCTTTTTTGTCTATTCATCTCTCGGAGGCCATTCCTTCGTGAAGATATAGGCACTCACACACACGAAATATCCCAACAAATATATTTGCTTTTATATATTTGTTTCACATATACTATTTTCTCCTAAAATATATATATTTTTTCTTTTCCTGTGAACAAAAATTATAAAATCCCTCCATTTCGTACGTTGCCATCTTCTGCTACTCCCTCTACAGAGAAAAAAAAAAAAAAAAAAAAACCGACTGCAAATCCTACAAACACTGACATGATATACAAAATGTAAATAAGCTCCCTCTCATTATCTATTTTTCAATCTAAAATACTTATTCCCTGTAATTCACTAATTTTTCTTTGTCGTCGTTGTGATTCTTGAATTTCAATAGCTGCCAGTTTCCAATCTCATAATCAGTGCCACTACTACTTTGCTTCGAGAACTCCACGTTCCATATCTAGACAGACTCTACCGGAGGTAATAATCAAATTGTTCTTTTTTTTTGGGAAATGAATCGAATCATTCTTTTTGATCCTTATAAAATTCGTGTAGCTTTTTTTTGCAGTTGTCTTGGATTAGATCTCTTGGGGTTTGTTTAATTTATGATGTTTATTGTGTTGTGTGAGGGAGACATCGTTTGAGTTTAATGTATACGTGTCAGTGATTGATTGCAGCATGATTTTGTAGTCAGACTATATCTTTTTTGTTTCGAAATTTTCCTTGATTTTTAGTGTTTGTGGTTGATTACAATTTTATGTTTGGAGATTTTTGTTTTAGTTTCGTTTAGTGGTTTTGAGAAATCAGTCGTTTATATGTGGTGTTATTTTTTCAAATTTTGTAAGAAACCCTTATTTTTCTTATGTCAGATAGAACAAATGTGAAAGTAAGAAAGTTGTATATTATATTCTTTGATTATAATTCATTAATAGTTTGATTTCCTTTTCGTTTAATTTTTTTAATTAGAATGTTTAGTTGGATGGAACAAACGGGGTCCCTTTGAGTTACTGCTTTTGTTAAAGTTTTTGATGTATCAACTATGAAGTTGTGTCAAACGGGTCTAAGTCAGGCAGGTTATTCAGAAACCAATATTGTCAACATGTTAACCGCTTCCAAGAGTGCACATATTATGGCAGTACCTCTGGCTGGAGCCCTTAGTAGTTGCCCCGTGTCCAGCAAAAAACATCTTTAGTTCTCCATTACTCACTTATGTTGGTGTTTTTGTCATTAGTGACATTTTTGCATCTTACTAAATTTGCAATGACTGAATAGAGTTCTTGGTGTTTGCCCTGTGTCCAGACAAGGACCTCTTATCCATTGCTCACTTGGTTGTCTTTGTCCTCTATTTGACATTTTTGTACGTGTACTAAATTTACAACAGTCAGTGCATGTAAATGATCCTTATCGTCCTTGATTTGTATATCTGTTTGAATTGATATGGTGTTTATGGCAAATGTCACCAAATCTTGTTAATTCCAAATTCTCTATTATACACGATTCAGTGATAGCTCTCTAGTATGACGCAAGACACCATACCAACTAAATTAGTTGGCACTTTTGATTTCTTCATACTTGTTGTATTCCTTTCTATATTCCTGTCTTCTTTGTCGTATCTTGGGACCTAGTACTTCAGTTTTAGTAGGATACATGAATTTTATTGGAAGCTCATCTATTTATTGTGTTGGCTATTGAAATTTGAAACTAGGGTGTAAATGGAAAAGATAAATCTCTGAAAAATTTATATTAAGTGAAAATGATTTAGCATAGACGGAGATTGTTGTGTTTTACGTTTACAGTTAACATAAACAGATGAAGGCAATCACCAAATCTTGTTAGACGAACAGTGTCATGGGATGACAGCATCCAAGGTCTTGAAACCTATCCCTCAGAAGAATGAACCCCTCCCTCCCTCCATCCTCTTTTTTACCAACAACAACCAAAGTTACAATTTTGTCTATACATATTCTCTATATATATATGTTAACTCCAAGCTATCTCATAAGTCTGTCAAGAAGAGTCCATGTGTGGCCCTGCTGATGCCGAGACATGATTGTAATAATGTAACCTCATTGCACTACACAAAAATTTAGACGATATTCTTTTCTTGACATCAATCAAACTTCAACTGGACTAGCATATATTGCCTTTTTAATATTTATTTTAAAAATACTTTTGGACTTTTATCTTCTTTTTCTGCAAATGGTCTCTAAGTTTTGAATGACTTTTCATCCTATAGCATCTCAATTTTTTTTGTCAGAAATAATTGTTTGATCATTTTTGCAGCTGCTTCTTCCTTTGCTAGTTTTTTAAACGTGTTGAAGAGCTTGTATATAGTGCCTTTATGTCCCTGTACATGTTAAGCTGTTGCGCATAAACCTAAGGGAATTACCATGCACAGCACCTTTTTTTTTCCCTCAACGCCTCTGTCTGTCCACAAAACAAGAACCACTGTCATTTGACCATTGCCTATTTGTTATATCATCTGTTTTTATTGGAGAAGTTTTGTTCTTATCTTGCTATGCTTCCATATTTATCAACGTCGGTAAAAAGCAATTGCGCCTTGAGGTAGACTTTTATGAATTATTAGTTTATGTAATGGTGACAAAAGTAAGATGATTGTTTGCTTAAGTAGTGCCTATTTCTGTGGGCAGCGTTTCTTATGTTTTATGGCCATGTTTTTATGTTAGCATATATGATTTACTCATCAATTCTGAAAAAGTTCTTGACAAGTGCTTCTTTTATTATTCCAGCCGTACTGAGAATATGGACTTTTGGAAGCATGCATCTTCTGGTCCTGCATCTTCTCTTACTAAGGCAACCTCGAATTTTTCAAATACAGTGCAGGAGATGGCTCAGTTAGAGCAACAAGAGAGGGTTTTGAGCCAGAATGTTGAGAATGATGTTGGTGTAGACTTAAGAGAAATTTACTTTTTGATCATGCATTTTCTATCTTCTGGGCCATGTCAGAAAACGTTCAGACTATTCTGGGATGAGCTTTTGGAGCATGAGCTTCTACCTAGAAGGTATCATGCTTGGTTTTCAAGGAGTGGTGAGCATAGCGGCAACAATGATGATGATGGCATCTCTTTTCCCTTAAATTTTAATAAATTAGTGGAGAGGTATATGCTTCTTTTTTTATGGCCTCATTAATCTCTATGTTAATTCTTTAACTGGTAGACAATAAGGCTGTGTTTGATTCACCGTACATAAGTGGGAAATGGAGATAACTTGGGATTCAAAATTTGAATCCCATGTTGGTGCCAACAGTATTGGATTTGCTTTAAAACAAATAGTGACTTTCAATTCCTTGTTTATGGGATTTGTGTAATTCATCCTCAACAAGGGTTACAACTGGATGGCCCTCCTCTCAGTTCACTCCCTTCTCTTTCCTTTTTCCTTCATTTTATATTATAATTGTTATAATTTATTTAAAACAATTGATTATATTATATATTTCTAAAGTAATATTATTCTCAAATATTAATATATTAATTAAAAAATAATTTTATTTCATCTTGAAATTATATAATAATTTTATTTTAATAATATGTAATTTTTTATTTTATTTAAAATAATTTTAGTTTACTCATAAAAATATTTCACAACATTACCCAAGTTGAGATTTTAATAAAATTATTTTAAAATAATTTCATTTAATCACAATATGAATTATAATAATTTTATTTTGCAATATGAATTATAATAATCCATTGCATGAAAAAATTATTTAATCTAATTTAGTCTAATTCAATTCTGTAGTACACCAAACAAAGGATTTGTATTATATCCAATATAATACAATCTAGTCCAATCCCATGTAATCTAATACGGTAGATCAAACAAAGTGTAACGGTCTAAAAACCTAAAGGTATCATTTGCTCTAGATATTCAGTTAATTTCTTGCTGTCACTGAATCTTTCTGCTGCTAGTTAATGGTTCACTTACTGAAACTGGTATTGGATTTTTTTTTGTGAAGTTCTTGGAGAGCTTTTCTTATAATGAAAATGATAATCCTGAAGCATTTAAAATTCCTATTAAAGAGTTTATTAATGGCGGGTGTAATTGTTTTCCTGGATAAATGAGTAATTAATCTGGTAAAATAAATTCAATGTCAGGATCATGAGTAGCTTGTCTAGTCTAAGCTTTTACTATAGTGATGCTGCAAAAAACTAGAGGAAAAAGGAAAGCACACACTTAACCTGAAGACACTGGATTCTCCTGGAAGCAATCTGAAATAGAAATTTTAATTAAGAGCCACAATAAAGTTTATAGGCAAGTTTTCTTTTTTTTTTTTTTGAAAATTAGAGGCAAGTTTTCAAACCCTACTATTTTAGAAAATAAACAAAAGGCAAATAATAAAGAATCTAAATTAATAAATATTGAAATTTGTTGTTGTATATTAGTAGAAAAAAAACTGAATAATCCATATAGTTCTATTGTGCAACCTGATGCTTAGGAGTAAGTGTGAAGTGAGCTCCTTTTTATTTCAGAATCTCTAAAACAATTTTTGTTTACTTACGTGTTTTCTCTTCTTCTTTGATGCTTAATTTTCCCTTTGTATAACCATAGGTATCCTCAAATTGAAAAGGATCACTTGGTAAAGCTTCTGAAGCAACTGTTACTGTATAAAGCTCCGCATGGCAGGCTTGGAGGAAATCCCCCAAATGCTTATGATGGGCAAACATTACTGGGATCTGGCTCCTTTGCACTTCTGGAATGTATGTGAATGTCTTAGTAATTTGCTTCAGTTTCATTAGCCTACATTTTTTAGGCTAGTTTTGACTTTCCATAAAGAATTTTATACTTCAGGCACTATTTCTTACTGTTTTGGGATTTTAGGATGTTTTTAGCCCCCTGTATTTGTCCACTGTTTTGCCACTTTGTAAGCAATTCTAGTTATTAGGCAATTGGAATTGGCCTGAATGATGGTTCATAGTTGGATACCAAAGTGATTAGTGAGAATATGAATTTTTAGAATAAACTGATGGGAGTAGTAGTGCCTCAAGGCATTAATATATTACTACCATTATAGCTATACCTACTTTTTGAAATATGTTCCATTTACCATTGCTTACGCTCTTCAAATGCATAAAAAAAAAGCAACGTGTAGACAGAGTTAATTCTTCAATTTAGTTGTAACCGAATTAAGTTTTAAATAAAAGAAAAGAAAAAAGAATGTGTGATCTTGTATTCTCAAAATATAAACTTGAGACTTGGGATCCAGACTTTTTTGTGTTTGATTTTTCTTTTAAAAAGATCAAGGCTTACTGATTTTTTACCAATCCTCCACTCTGCCAACTTCATAGATTTAAGTTCTATTGAAATTTGTGCTTCGCTATACAGATTTGGTACTCTAAATATGGAGTCAGAGCGGTTGAAAATTCCCGGACTGTGTCATGTTGATTTTTTAATGGATATAATTTATTTTTTTTTATTATTAAATTTCTTCCGGTTTGTACTCATCATCTGAATGTGCACTTCAAATTCCAATGTTTTTGGTTGAGCTTTTATATTATATATCTTTTGGAACAATGTAAATGGCTGCACTTTGACTAATATATCATGGTTTGCACGCCTTGCTTCTCTTGTGATAAAATATAAATATTTTTGAAGCAGTGCAACTGATTGGATTCCCCTACAGAATCATTCTTCAAATTGTTTGGTAATTGCTGCAAAGTCTTCTTTTTACTCCTTGGTTCTTTGAGTGTTCATTTCTTATTTGACTGAATTCGGCCTTACAGCCTTCAACGGACTGTTGATATATATATTTTCTTTTCCTGTGCTTTTAGGCATTAGCGATTTTATTGCAACAATTTAAATGTTAAATATCATTCCCTGGTCCTTGATGTGGGGATCATTTCTCTATCTGTGCTCCTTGACATTTGCATGATCTGTTTAGTTATTTGCAAATAATTAGAAGTATGAAACATCTCTTCCTTGCCATTTATTGGAGACTTTCGGTCCTTTTGTGCTTATATGGGTGTTTTTATTTGCACACTTTTCCCTTCCGACTGTTGCAGGTGATAAGGGTAGAGAGGCTATGCAAGTTAAGCCTCTGCCAACTTACTTGCGTTGGCCCCACATGCAGGCTGATCAGCTGCATGGTTTAAGCTTAAGGGAAATTGGAGGAGGTTTTGCAAAGCACCATCGTGCTCCATCTATTCGCTCTGCTTGTTATGCCATTGCTAAACCATCAACTATGGTGCAAAAGATGCAAAATATAAAGAAGCTAAGGGGTCACCGTGATGCTGTCTATTGTGGTATGCTTTTCTCATCTTTTTGGCTTTTATTTTATTAGTTGATGCTCAGACCTACTTCTGTTTCTAGTTTGGCTGCTTTGATTTTAGCTTTCTTGTATATGCTTTTTTTGATATGTAATGGTTTCTCTTTGCTTTGAAAAAAAATAGTATCTGTGGAACATACTTTGCTATGTTTCTAGACAGCTATGACAATGATATGACAGTGTATTCATTACTTTGGTCTATGGTACCTTAAATAAGAATCTTTCTTTCTTTTTGAAACTGAGAAAAAAAAAAAAAAAGAAGGGCAACCAACATTAAAAGAGTTAAGCTTTGACTGTCCACAATTTTTCATTCAAAATCTTTTTGGAATGTGTTCTGTGTTCTCTATTATTTCCAAAATGAGATAAAATATTTCGCAATTAGATAAGGTCTATCAGCTGTGTTCTAAGGCCTTCATCATCTTCATTTTCTGTAATGGAAGGAGCAGCTAGGAACGTTACAAATCTAAAGTAGAAAGGGTGATGTATCCCTAGTTCTGGTATTTATACATTCTCTATCTGTAGACTTCGTCCTTCAATTTATTCATTTACTGATAAATAGATGTGAAGGGAAGGTTGAGAGGGAGTACATCATGATAGTTTTTTGGTTAGTGTCACATTCTGGTATCAATAATTATTGACTTCAAATTTAGTAATTGGTTTTAAATTGTTGTTCCTTTAAACTGTCTTTTTTGAAAATAATGTGTGCCAATGAATTATCAACTTGGCCTTGGTGAAATTGTGATTAATATAGTGGCTGCAAGTCTCTAAACTATGTCATGACTTTCTACCCTTTCTTCCGTAAATTTTATTGACCTTCTACTTACCCAGATCTCAATCATAACAAAATCTATGTTGCAAATAAAAAATTTTTGCTTGTATCTTGTAGCTATATTTGATCGCTCTGGAAGATATGTTATTACTGGTTCAGATGACCGCCTTGTCAAAATATGGTCAATGGAAACTGCATTTTGCTTGGCCAGCTGTCGTGGACATGAAGTAAGTTCACATTTCTTGTTTATACAACATACTGGTGTAGCATTCAATGTTGTTTGCTTAAATTACACATTCTAATTGATGTACTGAAGGGTGATATAACGGATTTGGCTGTAAGTTCGAACAATACTCTGGTGGCATCTGCTTCCAATGATTTCGTTATTCGAGTTGTAAGAATATCCTACCTTACTTTTAATTATGCTCTGTGTTGTATTCTTCAGAAACTAAATAGTTCTTATTGGATTGTGACAGTGGCGCTTGCCAGACGGGTTACCAATTTCAGTTTTGCGGGGGCATACGGCAGCTGTTACTGCCATTGCATTCAGTCCAAGGCCTAGTACTACTTATCAGCTTTTATCGTGAGTTCATTACCTGAGTTATAACTTCTAGTTGTTTTTTCTGTTTCTCTTATCAATGTGCTGTGTTAATATATTGGAAAGCACGATTACTTATTTGGGTTGCATTTTATAATTCACTCGCTTTCTGCTCCTTTTGACCATCATGAAGCATTCACTGAAATTTTGCAATGCAATGTTTGGGGTGGACAATTATTATACCATCACCTGGTGGGAGGCAGCAACTGTGATATGTGGACTCTATTGAGCATTGTTGGTGACACTGCCAATTTTTTGTAGGTCGTCTGATGATGGAACTTGTCGGATCTGGGATGCTCGGTATTCACAATGTAGTCCACGAATATACCTGCCCAAGCCTTCAGATGATGTCACAGGTTTGATTTTTTTTTTTTTTTTTTTCTAGTTTTTTGTCAATTGTTACTTTTTATCAGGGTGTCATGGGGTAATGTTCTCATATTTGGATCCTGATGCTTTTCTAGGTAGAACCAATGTTCAATCTAGTACTGGAACCTCCTCAAGTAATGGACTACAGAGCCACCAGATAATATGTTGCGCTTACAATGCCAATGGAACTGTTTTTGTCACGGGTAGCTCTGATACTTTTGCAAGGGTGTGTTTAAAACCCCAAGTAGATCCTGTTCTAGTTATTTGTATATTTATTACTATTGATGTTTAATATCTCTATAAAGTTAGTTGGCTATTTTTGCTAAGAAGGATATATTTGTAGGTCTGGAGTGCATGTAAATCTAATGCAGATGAGTCAGAACAACCAACTCATGAAATGGATGTATTATCTGGGCATGAGAATGACGTCAATTATGTTCAATTTAGGTAAGTCAAGTCTCGTTTGTTTATGATTTTTCAGACCTGTTTATGATTTTTTGTCCTTAGAATCTCATTCCCACTTGGCTGCTTCTGTCTGTAGTGGCTGTGCTGTGCCTTCCAGGTCTTCAATGTCTGATAGTTTGAAGGATGAGAATGTTCCAAAATTTAAAAACTCCTGGTCCGTTGATATCTTCTTGGTTAAAGTCTTTGCTATTAGTTTTGTTTTTCTTGTTTTTGTGTTTCATCAACAAAGCATGTTTTGCTCTTATTAACCCTAATCTATTGAGTGATAATGTTCACAGGTTCTGTCACGACAACATTGTTACCTGTTCTCGTGATGGTAGTGCAATTATATGGATTCCAAGGTCACGCAGATCGTATGTGAGTTTTCAATGAGTTTAAGCTCAAAGTTCCCTAAGTTGTACTGTTTTAAGGCGTAACTTCTTTGGACTTAATTACATGCCCAATTTCATAAATTCTGTTGAACTAATTTCACGCATGCAACAGAACAAGTTTGGAAATTTTTTTTTGCTCAGTCCTCTTATGATTTCAGGGAAAAGCTGGACGTTGGACACGTGCATATCATCTTAAAGTTCCGCCGCCTCCATTGCCTCCCCAACCTCCCCGAGGAGGGCCACGTCAAAGACTTCTTCCAACTCCTCGTGGTGTTAACATGATTATTTGGAGCCTGGATAATCGCTTTGTGCTCGCAGCTATCATGGGTAAAATAATCATCTTTTGTTTGAAAGCAGACTATATTTGTTTGCTTTAGCCAGGGGGTGCATCTACAAATTATTGTATTCCACCTCATATTTTCTTTCGTCAAGCTACATAAGCTTTGGCCCTTACATAACTTTCCAGCCCCTCTATTCCATTGATCCAATCACACTTGATTAATTTGTTTTCAAGGAGAGCCACCTCTAGCTCAATGCTAGTATATGTTGCTGGATTTTTTTTTTTTCCCTTTTTGCTTTGAAGTTTTTAGTAATAAATCAATTAATACTGGTAATTGAAAGGGGCTTGAAGGTTTTGGTTTTCCAATATTCAATTAATGGTCAGCTTTTCTATTTCAAAGGTTCAGATTTTAAATCTGTGCATTAAACTTTTTGAAATTTTATAGGCACCTAAATTTTGAATTGTCAAGCTCCTTTAGATTTAAGAGATTCTCAAAATTTGAGACTTAAGTAGTAGTAATTAATGAAAGCTATATTTTGCCTTGCGAGTTGTAAAATGAGTTACTCCTTTGTTGCTTTGTCTGTTTAAAATGCTTATAGATAAACTATTTGGGATCAGCCATTCAAGTAACAGAATGCTCTGTTGTTGCTATATGAAATATGTTTGCTTATAAATTCAGACTTGCCTTAATATATTCTGGTGGCTACATTTGTGTCATATTAATGCAGATTGCAGAATATGTGTTTGGAATGCTGTCGATGGTAGCTTGGTACATTCTTTGACCGGTCATACTGCCTCTGTAAGTGGTTACTGACTTTTTCATTCCCCATATGGGTACATTTCTAATTAGATTGGTGTTGATTTGTCTAGGATGTTCTCTTTTCTTCTGGCTTTACTAAATATAAACAAATAAAAAAAGGTGATATTTCCTACTCTAGGCGCTAGGGTTTCATCTTCTAGAAAGTTTTCTTTTGAAAATTTCTTCAATGTTGTCAATTATATAACATCTGCAGAATGCCTACAGGTAATTCTCTCCTCTAATCCAAATCCTGAAGTCATAATCTTCTCAATTTGCTTGATGGTTCTTATACTTGTTTCCCGTTGATTTAGCCTAAATTTCATTTGATCACTTGAATTTATTGTCCTATATTAAGCTTCAACTGTCTGTAGTCTTTGTGATGAGGCAGATTATCTTTACTTCAATTGATAATCATCAAAATTTTGATTTTGTTATTTTGTTTGCTTCAGTGGCTTACTACTTCATTATTGAAATTTTGGCAGTCTTATGTCTTGGATGTTCATCCTTTCAACCCTAGGATTGCTATGAGTGCTGGGTATGATGGAAGAACAATAGTTTGGGATGTAAGTTTCTGGTTATCAAACTTATTATGCTGTTTTGTTGAAGTTCTCATTGTGTATTGATTTTTTTTGGTATAACCCTTGTTAGATATGGGAGGGCACACCTATTCGGACTTATGAAATCGGAAGATTCAAGTTGGTTGATGGGAAGTTTTCGCCGTAAGTGAGCCGTAGAAATGAAGTTTTTGGTTGCTTCCCTCTCTTTAGTTAGTTAGTCAATCTTGCTTATTTGAATGTTTTGTGGAATTGTATTGCTTGACACGTGATTTATGTGTCGGCAATTTCTTTCATCTTATAGAGTATGCATTGTTAATTTCATCGTGAAAAATTTTACCCTTACAATAGTATGTACACTTCATGCAATTAATGCTAACATTTGTTTTCTGTTGGTCAAATCAAGATGGAAATTTGTGACCTACATCCAGATCCTTCTTTTTTGTGTTTATGCTTTCATAAGGTGTTGAAATTAATGGTTAGCGTTTAATTTGCCCCTGGTCCATTATAGGGTTGAACTTCACCTATAGACATGAATTTTGAAGATCATTCATTTGAGTGAATACCTTGAATGTGAGCATTGTATGTTGATTCCATGAATTGGCTCAGTAGCTTTGTTTCTTTTCCTAAATTTTTAATTGCCGTAGTTGATGTAGTGGGTCATAATTTATGGTCATGTTGATGGTTTTATTATATGCTTTGAGGTTTGGGTTTCAATCCCCCCTGGTGGTTCCCTTGCTTTTCATCCAATTTTATTAAGCCGCTGTGGTGGGTGTTTTGACATCTTTAATAGCTTCTCAACTGAATACTTTCTATTAAATTTGAGTTACTGTTACTCTTTTTGTATGTGCATTTTGGATTTAATTTTTACTAGATGCTTTAGTACTGATCTCTAATAGTGTTTGAACTGTGGCATTCTCTTTTTGATGAGACATGTTTTTCTGTCAAATAGGGATGGGACATCAATTGTACTTTCTGATGATGTTGGCCAGATATATTTGCTTAATACAGGTCAGGGTGAATCTCAAAAGGATGCCAAATATGATCAGGTACTTACATAATTGTACTATTTTCTTCCTTATCCCTTCTTAATTATTTAAAAGGTATATTGCAATTGTTTCATGATGGTTTTCTCTGTAAATTTCTGGCAGTTCTTCCTGGGAGATTATCGACCTCTTATCCGGGATAGCCTTGGGAATGTTCTTGATCAGGTTAGTTACCACCACTCCACTGCATTTTTGTAGGATGAATTTTATATGTCCTTGCTGTTTGCTATCGATGCCATACATTGCAGACAGTCATTTATTTGAGTTACACTTCCATGATTTGTGTGGTTATCTGTCGTCGCTCTCTTCTAATTATAAACAATTTATTTCTCTAACTTTGCCGTGCTGTAAAGGTTTGTAGGATTACATTTTTATCATTTGAGTTTCAGCATTAAAAGCACTTATCATGTTATGTTGCAATGCCTATACTTCGACGGGAAACTGATTAGTGATCAAAGATCTTTTAATGGTTAATGGTTTACATTATGTAGTTTATGTGCAGGAGACACAGCTTGCTCCACATAGAAGGAACATCCAGGATCCTCTGTGTGATGGAAGTATGTTTATGACTCCATTTATTTGTGTGGGTAATTTTGCTGTAGTGTCAGACGACACCTTTCTCTCATCTTCCTTTGATTGGAAATTGTAGGTATGATTCCATATGAAGAACCTTACCAGACCATGTATCAGAGGCATCGACTTGGTGCATTGGGTGTTGAGTGGCGCCCATCGTCCTTAAAATTAGCTATTGGACTAGATTTTAGTTTAGGCCAGGATTATGTAATGCCTCCATTGGAAGATTTGGAGAGAATGATGGAGCCAGTACCTGATTTTATGGATGCTGTGTACTGGGAACCAGAAAATGAAGTTATAAGTGACGACACTGACTCAGAGTACAATATTGCCGAGGAATGTTCTAGTGAAGGTGAGCAAGGAAGTTTGTGTTCCAATTCTTCTATTGATCCGGAGTGTAGCGCAGAAGACAGTGAGATTGAACATAGTCACAAAGATGGACTACGCAGATCAAGAAGAAAACACAAGACTGCAGTAAGTGGTCATAGACATAAGTCAAATTTTATTCTTGGCTTGTGTTTGGGAATGAAATTCCTTATTTTGCAGGTTGAGTTTAAGACTTCATCTGGAAGGCGTGTCAAGAAGAGGAACCTAGATGGGCGTGATGGATCCGTATCTATGAGTAACAGAACTAAGAAATCTAAGAGTATCCAGAAACCTTTAATGAGCAAGTCCTCCAAAGCAAAGTCATTGAGACCTCAGCGAGTTGCAGCACGCAATGCTCGAACTATGTTCTCTAGAATTACTGGAACATCAACTGGTGATGATGACTCAGAATCAGAGTACGATTCGTCAAACAGTGATTCAGTGCTGCAAGATTCATTCATTGAAAGCAAAGAAGCTGATAGAAACCTGCAGAACATGCAACAAGCAATAGTTGATTCTGAGTATAAAGCCAAGCCTTCTGAAGTCCATGAATCTCAGTTAAATATTGGAAAGAGAAAGAGATTGGTGTTAAAGTTTTCATTACGTGACCTTAAGAAGCCTTTGCCTGTGGAAGATATTGGACTTAATGGAGATGATCACCCTAAGTTAGTGTATTCATCTTCCACACCTCCTGAACAAAGTACTGGAGAAAGGAAAGTTGATTTAAGATCGAATGATCCAGGGTCATCTTCTGCAGAGGGGATTGATGCAGAGCTTTCCCGAAACCAGGACATAATTGATTTTACAGATGGAAGGCAAGCTAATAGGCATAGGGATCATTTGGAGGAATCTGCAGATAATGAGAACAAAATTGGATGGGAAGAGATCAAGACCTGCATATCCAAGCATTCAAGTTCAGTGGTGAAATCAACTGATGCGTCTCCTGGCCTTTATGCAGATTTTGATGTCCTTAACGATAACGAAATTGATGTCAACAGGTATGTTAAACTTGAGAATGGATGCATGCAAGTTTCATCTAATTCAAAAATCCTTAGTCATGGATTTACATTGTTTTGTAGGGATAAGGCCAAGTTTGAAAGTGAGGCGTTACTGCCTCTGAATAGTTCAAGAAACAAAGAGCATGCTCATCCTGAGGATTTACACAAATCTTCCTCATTTGAATCATCACCCGTCGGTGACCATCAGCTGAAACATGGTAATCATACAGCTTCTTGTAATGAAGATGGTACAATTTACCCTCCTGAATCCAAAGAGAACCCTCGTCTGAAGTTAAGAATTAAAACGAAAGGGATTTTGAGTGATACTAGAAGTCCTTCAAAACTAAAATCTGTTACTGCAGTAGAGGACTTTCCTTGTGCTGAAGGTAATTCCATGTCTGATGGTCCTCTCTGCATGGAGCAATATCATATTTTCGAAGCACCAGAACGGGGTGAAGGTTCTGGCAAATCACGTTCTGAGCAGTTACAAAATGCAAATTTGAAGTTAAAGATGTATGATGGCAGTGAGAGAGAAAGGCCTCATAAGGCTAGGACTGATTCAGAACATTTTGATGGTGGATTGGAAGAAAATACTTTAGATGCCATGATCTATAAAGATTCAGGAATTGATTTCCCCAAAGCAGCTAATGATTCAATACGTAGAACAAGATCCACGATGACGAAGGTGACATTACGGGAGCCAAATGCTTTTAACCATAATTTTAAGTTAAGAGTAGGCCATGAATTGGTCGGGACATCTAGAAGTGTTGGAAGGTCTTCCACCAGAATGCTTGATGAAGAATGGATGCCAACTTCAAATGCAGCATCAAGACCGCGGTCCACTAGGAGTAGGCAGGGTGGAAATTATGGTGAAACTCCACATCATTTTTCTGGAAGGAAGTCAAATTTTCCTGTTAGAAAGTTGTCATGGTTGATGTTGTCGGAGCATGAGGAGGGTTACCGTTATATTCCTCAGCTAGGTGACGAAGTTGTATATCTGAGACAGGTAATTGTTTTATTATTCTCAGTAGATTTTTGTCATTGTTGAGCCCTTCTTTACTGCTGATTTCAGAATTTACAATTTAGTTTCTGTTATTTTCAGGGTCATCAGGAGTTTATTGAATCAACTGGTTCACGAGAAGCAGGTCCTTGGAGGTCGATTAAGGGACACATAAATGCAGTGGAAATTTGCAAGGTTGAAAATATTGCTTATGCTACAGTTCCTGGTTCTGGGGATAGCTGCTGTAAACTCACCCTTAGATTTATGGATCCTTCATCTAGTGTGTTTGATAAAGCATTCAAGTTGACCCTTCCTGAACTAATAGATTTTCCTGATTTTATTGTTGAGAAAACACGGTATGATGCTGCAATCAACAGAAATTGGACACATAGGGATAAATGCCTGGTGTGGTGGAGGAGTGAGAATGGGGAAGGTGGTAATTGGTGGGAAGGTAGAATTGTTTCTTCACAGGCCAAATCTGATGAGTTTCCTGGTAGTCCTTGGGAAAGATACACAATTCGATACAAGAATTCTGAAAACCATCGACACAGTCCTTGGGAACTTCATGATCCTGACATTTCATGGGATCATCCCCAAATTGATCTTGAGAGCAGAGAAGAGCTGCTGTCTTCATTTGCTAAATTAGAGAAATCGGTGACCAGAAAACAGGTCCTCTATTAAACTTCATCATATTCTGTTTTCTTCAGATTGCTAGGAAAGATGCTTTCATATTTTCAGTTGTCCCAGGAGAGGGAGAATAAGGTTTTCCTCAGAATTCTGATAGAATTTACTCTGAATGTTTCAGGATTATTATGGGATTGAAAAATTAAATGAAGCTGCTCAGAAGCTGGATTTCTTAAACAGGTATATCCCTCTTGTAATATCCTCACCCCTCCCATAAAAATTTTCTTCCCTCCTACTTAAATATTTACCTAGATGTCTTTGAAGTTCCTCAAATGTCACCATAGATGGTGTGAAAGAAAAGAAAATTATCTTACTTTTGGGTAAAATGATAAACATATTGATAATTCCTCTATTAAGATATATACCCCTTGCCAGTATCCAGGGATTCAATCATCCCAAAGAAAGTAGAATATGTTGGTGTATTATATTCATTTCTAGGTGCAAATTTTAGAGCCTAACCTAGCATTCCATTATTAGCAATTGCATGCCTTAAGGGTGTGTCCTGCTGAAGGAATTGTGATTTCAATTTTTGCCAAAAATTGTTGGGAATTAAGTTGCATGGGCTCCTTCCGCAAATTAGGAATCAAGTTCCTCTTAGAATAATATTAAGGAATTAAATTCTCTTTTCTGATTTCCCCGAATCCTTTTACTTTCATTTCTAATTAATGAACAGACCATTACATTGTTTACACAACTTGTGATATATTAACAACATAAGCAGCATAAAATATCTACCTGTGATGCCTTCCTCCCCCCTTATTTTTAAGTATTTTGAACCTGAAGTTCAATTTACTAACATGATGCGGCAAACAGAAGTATAAAATATCTTTGATCTTTGGCACTTTGAAATTGTTGCAGGTTTCCAGTTCCCTTGTATCCTGAAATGATCCTGTTGAGAGTAGAGAAGAACTATTATCGGAGCTTGGAAGCAGTGAAGGATGACATAAAAGTGATGCTGTCAAATGCTAAATCCTATTTTGTGACAAATGCTGAAGTATCAGCTAAGATGAGGCGCCTATCTGACTGGTTTACAAAGACATTGTCGAGGTTGTGATATAAATATTATATATAGTTTTAGTTCCACACAATTTTTTTTGTTTTTTTATAAGTTAGTTTTTTATCATTCATTCAATTTTGTACAATGTATCTTTAGGCAGTGGTGATAAAAGAAGTGGAGGTATCGGAGGAAAGAATGGATTGTACCAAATACTTGTTCATGTATGGGTGCAATTCTTGTATTGATACGCTTACAGTTAAGATCGAAATGGCAATAAAAGATGGACCTACTCATTATCATTATTTTCTTGTGCGTTATTTAAATTTTAAAGTCTTTTTAATGTATAGAAGTATGAATAATACCAGACATCCTAATTAGTATCTTGTATTTTAACTAGTGATATAGTAATTTGATGCCTTTAATAAGGGACTAATGGACTAAATCATTATTACTGTGTGTTGATTTATTGATTAATATATCAGAAGTTAGAATATTAATTAAAATAAACAGATGGAGTGTTTAATATTATTTTGAAATTGATTGTATATTGTGCTTGAGTTTATTTGGATAGATGATTTCCCTCTTGTATCCATTATCTAGTGGCAGGAAATTGTCCTCTAAAGCAGGGCTCTTTTGAGCTAGTTTTTAATTTTTTATATCAGGTTTCCTCTTCTAAGAAAATATATATACTGTAGCCATGTCTTCGTATATGGCTCAAGTTTTTGGTCGTTGTTTAGCAGTGAAATGATATTAGTTTAAACAGCTTTTTCTTTTCAAAACTCGTGCTCAAAAATAGTGGTAAAGAAGGGTTAAAGTTAAAATTTTTGTCTGGAGAGATCATCCTATCAAAATAAACGATTTTTGTGAAAAGATTATGATTCTTATTTTATGTATGATCTTGTACATAGCATCATAAATTTTATATATTCTATGCGTTAATAGATTTTTATACACCCATTTATTAGATGTTATTTTTATATATTCTCTTCTATTTCTATTTATTTATATTTTATAACTTATCGTGTCAAAATAAGTGGATTCTTATATCTACTGTCTCTATTCAACGAAGCAGTTGTACTCTTTTTATGATTCCATTTTTCTGTTACAAAATATACCCAATTTTGTTTAGCTTGCCTTCTGTCAACCCAAGTGTTTTTCCTAGTGTGTGTTTTTCTGTTTTAGTTTCTTTTCCATGGTGTATTATTTATGTAGAAGGATTTACAAATCCCAGTTTTTTGTTTAAACTTATTTTTGTGACATCTTTAAGTAAAATAGTTATTGTGATGTAACAAGTGGTTGGTATCTACTCTACATATATCATTTATGTGTTCGCGGACTTCATAAATATTTGACAGCCGTTTTGCATTTCTACGTAAGCAGAGGCTCTATGAAAGCCCACCACATCCTCGAAGCCACCAAGCAGGTTCATATTTGTGTTATATTAGTTAGAAAATTCATAACATTTATCTCCAATTATAGAGATTCTGAATTTTAAAAGGTGATTTAATACGAAAGAGTAATTAAATTGTAAATTTAGATGTTATGACTTAAACTATAAATTTAAATAAACAGAATTTTAACTTTTCATATATATATATATATATATATATATATGAAGTTATTACTATATAATGATTTAAAAAGATTAATCGATGAGATGAAGTGTTTTTGTAAGTTACAAAATAATAATTGGGTAATGGACATGAATTTGGACGATCTATTCAATATTATTGAAATTATAAAGTATACAAGGAAAATTATAACATTAGGCCAGTCTTATCTTGTAGTAATACAATTAATTTTGTGTTAAAATTATATAGCATAAGTTGCTAACACTACATAGATCATGACATATTAATTCATAATATATCTCTCATACTTACAAATTAGATACCGTGAATTTGAATTATCTTTTCCTTATATTTAGGATTTACTGTAATAGTTCAAAAATAACAAAAATAAGTGAAAGGGCAATGGAAGCAAACTAGAAAATTTAGTGGATATATATGTTGATTTTAAAAAAGGATAAAAATTATTTTAGTCTTTAAATTTTGAAAAATAATCAAATTTTTAATTATGGTTCAAAAATAACCATATGAACCTTAACTTTTTAAAAAAGTGTCATATTTTACGTTACCCAAGTGACGGTTAAATTTAATAAGAAAAGTGAAAAGACTCGTTTACGCTTAGATTTAGTTCATAAATAAAAGGTTTTAGTTATAAATTTCTTATGTATATACGATTAGGTTTTAGTTGTAAATTTTTTATACATATACGGTTAGGTTAAAAGAGTCTATTTACCTTTCTCTTTAGATTTTATCATTAGTTGATTGATGGGATGAATTAATTTGATATTTTTTTAAAAAATTGTGGGTTCATTTGATTTTTTTGAAACCTAATTAAAAATTTGATTATTTTCAAAAAGTTAGGGACTAAAGTGAAGTTTACCCTTTAAAAAAATAATTTAGAATATATCCTGCTACAACACACAATCTTATGATTATTGGGTCATAATTGATCATTAAAACTGTAATTCAAAATTCATAAAAATTTATACTTTAAAAACTGAAAAAAAGAAGTAAGTTAATCTCATTGCTGGCCCCTTTCCTATACCATTTTACGTCAACTTACATCCCTATGTTACGCGTCACCAAACGCCCGCACGCACGCACGCTTTTCTTAAAAACACACACAAACATATTTAACAACCGCCAGCAGCAGCCCCAGCGCCCACGCCTAGTCACGCCAATACCAGAGCTGGCACGCGAACTCCCGAACCACGCTCTCTCTCTCTCTCTGTGGAAGTCTTTTGGCTTTTTCCTGGTAATACTACTCTTCTTCTTCTTGCACTCTGTAAGGCATTTATGTCAAGTATTTTATTGTCTGCTTCCTCGTTGAATCTCTTTTTGTTTTAGTGATTTAGAGTAAATAAACTATGAATCTAGATATATCGAAGTCGACTTGCACAAATTATTTGAAAAATACATGAAAAATAATCTATATTTGTTACAAATAATCTTTAATCTTTTCAAGAGAGCTTTCTATTTGGACTGTTAAACCCAAAATGTTGAATTTGATTATTTCATAATTTAACTTTAAAAGATTTTACATTAGGTGGCCTAGAATAGACGGAAAAAACGAAAATTTTACTCGAATTGACATTATTTAGGGTGAGGAGAATTGAGAAAATAACTGGAAATTAAGTAAGTTTTTAGGCGACTTTTTACATAACTGTTCCCTTAATTATGTCCGTTAATTATAGATTTTCTTGTAACGGTTACACTATTTATATTCAATTGTATTGTTTATTAGGATTTTGAATAGTAACTCTGTTATTCATTGTTAAAAACTTGTTTTTCCATATACTACTTTGTCTGAGATGATTAGGAATTACATGTAATGATGCAGCATAACTAATTATTGGCTTGTTATTCTAGGATGTGTAGGGGATTTCACAAGATCATAGCTATTAGTTTATTGATTTCTTTATTTTCTTTGTTTTGGTCTTGTAGTTTTGAAACTGAATGGTTAAACAGCGAAGGACATAAGAGGTCAAGAACCTATGTGCTTGTATAGACATGTAGATGTTTTGATTTGATAGATTCATACATGAACATGAATAAAAGAAATTAGCTTGGATTTATATTTTTTAAGTCCACTTTGCAGTGAGAGGCATACTGGTGATCGCGCAAGAGAGACTTTGCACTCTGAAGGTTGCTTTGAGTCTTCTATGTAAAACTACCAGTTAGACTTTGGGCTCTCAAGGTTGCTTCGAGTCTTTTATATAAAACTACTAGTTAAAGTGGTAAGTTGTTTTAGTTAGATTTGACTTCAACTGCAAAGACCTATATAGGAATTAACACATTCATTAAATTAAGCGATCACCAGACCTATAAAGGAGGAAAATTATAGATTTTTAAGGAGAGTTAATTGTTAAACAAACTTCAAGGCCTGAGGCCCAGATATATTACCCAAAAAAAAAGTGAGAATCAAGACAATTGATAGGAAAAAGGACAATGCCAGATAAAAATCCTGGTTCTCGTTTTCATGTTACGTGATCCTTGATTTTATCTAAGGAGCGTCAATATCACATATTTTATTACGTGTGAGGTATTGATGCAAACCTTTTTGCAAATTTCCACTGTCTGGAAGTTTAGAGCCTGAGTATAGTAACACAGTCTAACATAAATTAGCTTGGCAATGTAATTATTATACAATTATCAGCTATTTGAAAGCTATGTAAATAGAATGAATGTTGATAGTATTTTTGGGCATGACTGGTCTTTATGTCCCTATTGTGCACTGATTAGTGTAATGTTTCTGCTTTCTGTACTGTGCTAGCCATTTGCTTGCCAATCACTATTGTTGTTTCCATATTCTGTTGTCAAATGTGTGATTTCGTAGCATCTTTACATTTTCATATGACTAAATAGATAATATATCGATTTTACAAACTAAATGCATACTTGGAGGCTGCAATTTATCAGGTATCATTTTTTTTTTTTTTTGTAAATTTGTTAAAATTTGATGTAGAATCCATGAACAAGAAAAGGCTCTGTTTAGTACTTTATGTAACTGTTAATTTATATCTTACTGTCAAAATTGTGTGATGCAGCTATTTAGAGTAAATGGAAGCTCAATGTCAGGATGCGACTCCTTGTAAGTTCCGGGTTGGAGCCACTCTTCGTCTTGGGTCTGAAATATATTCAGTCAATGCAGCAAACAAGGATACTCTTTCGGCGCAGTTGGCTTCAATGAAAGAAGAAAGCATGAGCATATTGAAGGACTTCATCACCAAACACAATGTTCGAAATGATGTACCTGATGAACTCGTTGAAAGCTCATCTGAAGATGATGTTGATGTCCCTGAGAAGCCCCATGTGAAGTCGAAGAAGACAAAATTAACCTAGTATTTCTCTTCTTCCGGGTTAAAACCCCAATAATTTATATGGTATACTGTAAAACTGTCTTGAGCCAAGTCATTAAATATGAATGTACTATGATGATGAACCATATTTTTCTACCTTTTTGACTATGTATGCTAGCTAACCTATGACAATGTATGGATGCATTTATATGCTCAAAATTTATGCTAGATACAATTCAGATCGATGATATAGTTTTTGCTTCTCTCTAAGGATGCTTTTCTTTTCTTTTCTTTTTTCTTTTGAAACTCTAAGGATGCTTTTCTGAAACAGAATTTTAAAACAGAAACCTATTGATGGATCTTGAATATTTTGTTGCTAAGAGCTAAGATTTTGATTTTTTGATTATTATTATTATTTTTTTCTATGGTGATTGCCGAAGGTTGTGTTGGGTTGGGTTCCCTCATATGTAAAGGCCCAACAAGTCTTAACAAGATTGAGCCCATATGGAAATCCTAATGTAATTAGGAATTGTAACCCTATTTAAATCTTATTTCCTTGATCAATATAAATAGGGAAAGAGAGGGTTTGGTGGCTGTGAGAGTTTAGGGTTTTTGGAGGCAAAAAACAACACAAAATCAAATGTGAAGAGAGAAAATCGTGTGGAAGAGAGGAGGAAAGAAAAGAGTGAATTTTCTGCACAGAAATTCATCCCGCGCAGTTTTGGAGTTACTGCAATATCTTTTTCGTTAACTGTTGGATTGTGCTGAAATTTGGACAGCCCATTCATCTCTTCTGGATCTTGATTCTGAACGGTGGAGATCGGAAACGGAGTTGTCGTTTGTGAGATATACAGCCCGTAACAGAGCTGTCAGGTTTTCGCGGTCACTGTCAGCGCAGCAGTTTTGTAAGACCGATATCTCTTTCGTTCACCGTTGGATCGAGCTCAAATTTGGACAGTATACTTAGCACTCGTGATTTTAAATTCTGGACGGTGGAGATCGGATTTCGAGATCCCAATAAAGAGCGACGCAGTCCAGATCGTTCTGCTGAGTTTGTGTTTTTCTCTTCACTTGTTATTTAAACTTGAATTTGTGTTATTAGGGAACCTAGATAATTGTTGCTCGGTTTTGGTTCCTATTGATGTTAAAACAGTTTGTTACTCTCACATTTGATTATTAGTGGAGATTTTTGGGTGGACTACGTGGTTTTTACTCCTCGCATTGGGGAGGTTTTCCACGTAAAAAGTGGTTTGTGTTATTGGTGCATGTGGTGATGATTTAATTGTTCATTATTTAATCGTTGGTGGTAGTTATATATTGTGGTGGATTAGTGCATTACTTAGTGGTTTTCCATAGGATTCATTCAGGGAGAGAAAAAGTTCCGCTGTACAATTTGTTTGTGTTTGGTTTTTCTCCCATCAGGTTGTATGTGTGACACTTTCGAGGCTATTTGCTCCCACCTGAACTTGGTTTGTCCTTTATGGTGCAGCTTTTGGTTCAAACATTTGCAGGGTAGGTTTAACGATACAATGGTTTTTGCGTATTTTCTTATCGCGATTGAAGTGTCAGTCTCACAAAGCTATTGATGTTTTAGTTTCAAATTCTACATGGTAGTTCAGGTATCCAAAATTCCCTGCAGCTGGTTCGTTTGTGTTAATGGCATGATCACGTTTCAAATAATGAGATTTCCTTTCTCGATATCTCGACTGTAATTGTCCTTCTCTATTATATAGAGGAAGCATCTGTTTCATAGGAGCACTACAACAACCCAGAAAGCCAGAAGAAACATACATCGAATGGAATAGGACCAACATAAGAGTCAAGAACCTTAAGATATAATCATTCTTTGAATAAGTTTTATGTAAATTTATATTTCATTATTGGGTAAGACTTCTTTTCTCCGAAATTAATATAAGAAAACTAAGATCAATTAATAGAAAAATGTTCTTGAAATGGTTATTGAACAACTTCTAAATAATTACAAGAGTTGTGTTTGAAAGAGTGTTTTTAGAGTGTACAAAGTGCCTTGTTGTTTGGTTCGAATGTCCCTTACATTAAATTATATATTTATACATGCAAATGGATAACAGAAAACATTAAAATGATATTTCCTTTGGTATAATGTCGGTATGCAGCTTGAATTAAAAAATCTCTTATGAACCGCGGAATTTTTTTTTTTTTTTGTAGTTTTGGTTTTGTCTCCAAACCATTGTTTTGGATCTCTTAAAAAAAAACGTTGTTCTTTAGTTTTTTGTGATTTTAGTTTTGTCAAGAAAACTTTACAGTTTTTTTTTTTTTTTTTTAACTTTTTTGTTGATATATAGAACCATCTTTGTAGCGTTTATTTGTGTGTCTAAATTGTGATAAACTTCTTTTTCTTCTTTAGATCATAACTAGTATGCTTTTTGACAAATCAGTCTATCCTATTGGCTTCGGTAGTAATCATTTTGATTGGGTCATAATTATTATGTTCTTGACAAAGCACTTTATGCCTATTAGCTTCACTTAAATAACAAATATCATCAAGCGCACAAAGGCAATCTTCAACACCAAACAGTTTTTAAATATTGCATACAATTGCATTCATTTAATACCAAAATCCTAACGGGATAATTTATATTACATGCCAAACCTTGAAAGGCTACATACATCGAAGAGATACAAAAATTTCAAACATATCTGTATTTACTGTCTATGTATCTGATGGCCTCCAATAAATTCTCCTTCTTCAGGGGTTTTGCGAGATGCATATCCATACCAGCCAAAATGGTATTCTCTACTTGTTCGCCTGAGTCATAAGCAGTCAATGCAATAATTGGAATCTGAACTCCATAATACTTCTCTTCCTCCCTGATCTGCTTCGTTGCATCGAACCCATTCATTATCGGCATCTGTCAAGCACATGAATTTCACAATTCAAGTTAAAAAAAGGAACAAAACCAATAACCATAACATGGGAAACAAATTACAATCGTTACGTACCTCGCAGTCCATTAATATGTAATCATAGGGCATAATGGGAGGACCACCATGTTGCGTCTGTTCTTTGAGACCATTGAGGACCAGTAGAAGAGCTTCCTCTCCGTTTTCACAAAGTTGGACAGTTGCACCGAGGCTGGTTAGAGTGATGCTGGCCACTTTGCGTAGCACATGATTGTCCTCGGCCACCAGGAATCTCTTGCCAGTCAAAGGCTTCGCATCCTTTGGTTCATCAAACACTTCTTCAATTTCTGTGTGTGTGGTTTTGTATCCACAGCTAGGTGACCTGCCATGGGTCTGGACTGGAGCAGTTGAATAAACATCCTTCCCAGAGTAGTTGCCACTCCCAGAAATGTCCTCTTCTTGTGACCCTGATTGTTGTTGACTCAGATGTCTTCGTCGAGAATGCTTAGCACAAGGGGAGCAGCTGGGACCTTTTTCTCTTCTTGGTCTAGTGGAAACACTTGGTGAGTAAGTGCCTCCAAATTCAGGCAAATATCTTATAATTTGAGTCAAACGAGATCCATGTAATGGCTTGGTTACAATCTCATCAATAGGATCAATCATCTCTTCCTGTTCAGGGTCATTGACGTTGATTCTTCTTGAAGTCGGCTTGTCCAACCAAATCACCTTGCAGCGGCCGTGGATGTCTCTTCTAAACTCATTGACAACCCTTAAAAGCTCTAAAATTGGTCCAGCAGTTGCATCAATGACAAGGAGCACAAAGTTTGGGCCTCCTCCTCCTCTCCTTCGACATGATTGGACCCTTTGGTCGGTACCTTCCATGGCACTCAAAGGGACATCTTTCGTCCTCGCACTGTCACTCCTAAAACTCATTTCCAATTTCCCCAAGGAGCCATGAGGAGAATGGCCAAGCCTGTTCTTTATCTTCCTAAGCGTGGCCTGAAGACTTTGAGACCCGTCAACGATCACCGCCCCGATCCCCAGATGCTCCAGATACTTCTGGGAAATACGGCGGCGCTCTTGGTTGCCTATCAGGACTACAAGAGAGCTTTCGACCTTGGGACTGAGAAGACTGGTGAGCCTGGGACTATTGGTCCTGATCATGGTCAGGTTAGGCCTGGGAGACACAACAGTTAATCCTCTGTTGTATAATGTAGAATCAGGTCCCATTTCATTATCTGTTTTTGAGTTATCAACACACTGGGCTTCTTCTACTGTCAGGAAAATGTTGAACCTAAAGCAAGTTCCCTTCTCCCCTATTGGTTTATCAACAATTTTGATGTCACCACCCATGAGTCGAACCTGTTGAAATATTTAAATTTAAAAACTGTTATTTACTTTCATACAAGACTGATTTATTTAATTTAAATACGCTAAATTAAAAGAATATATATATATATATAAAAGTATACCAGAGATTGAACAATGCCAAGTCCTAAGCCTGTGCCTCCTTCTCCATCTTTGACCTGCACGTAATTCTCAAACACTGATTCTTGCTTCTCCTTGGGGATTCCTTTGCCTGTATCATCCACTTCAAAAACATATTCCATGCAGTTAAGATTGGTTTTGACGGAATTCACGGCTGCAAGGTCAGTTTCTGCTTTCTTGTTCTTGTAAAGCAAGCAGGATAGATGCTGTAAAAATCCATCTCGATTCGAAGAGATAATGGAAGTTTGTAAACTAGGCTTCTGAACCCATGCTCTGACAGTTACATGACCTTTAGATGTAAATTTAACGGCATTGCTCAGTAAGTTGATCAAAACTTGCTTGAGTTTTCCTTCATCTCCTTTAACATGTGAAAACTTGTTAACTGAGCCATCAAAAAGATCCAGCATCACTTCTACTCCTTTACTCACAGCACGAGCATGAAATGAATCAACCACGTCCTCCAATAGTTGGCCTAGATCAAACGGTTCTTCCTCTAGCTGCATCTTGCCCGCGTCCATTTTGCTTTGATCAAGAACAGTATTCAATAAAGCTGGACTACGCAATTATTTAATGAGTATTGTGTAGGAAAAAAAAAAGTAAGTGAACTTACTATAGCATCTAAATTTATAGTTTGAAACTTACAGATAAGGTCCTTTACAATGCCTTCCATTTGTCTCAAATTTGTCTCCAATTCTGAACCAGGAGGAGCGTCAGGATAGGAAATCTCAATGAGACCAGTAATGGCTGCTACAAAGGCACGAACATCGTGACTAGCACTAGCGTAGGCGGTACTCTTGTTCATGCTTTTTCTCTCCGCTTGTTGCGTTGCTTCCATTTGTTTGATGAGTGCAGCACACAAATGCACCTCCCTTTTGGCCGATCTAACCATCAAGTGTACAAAGATGAACACAGTGATTCCTTCAATGACCATCAATAGAATTAGGAGACCGAGTGCCAATTTGCTAGTCCTATGTACAAAGCTTGTCACTCCTTTGCGTGGCAACGCCAATGCATAAACCTAAAACCCAATTAGAAAAATTAGTAAAGATTATGTTGGCAATTTCAGACCTAAAAACTTAAATTTTTAAGTAAATATAAGAACAATAGCATTATTTTAAGATTTTAAGCTTACCGATTTCATGCCCACAAGTTCAAGTGGTGAACAATAAACAATATATTCTATGTCCTCTATGTTGAGAATAGAATATGAGTCAGCACCAGCCGACACGCATGTAATAAATGTAGTGTTACTTGTAAGCATGTTACGACCAACTCTCTTCTTCGATTGGAAGGAAATTAAGTTATTGGCGAACTTCATATGAGCATTTGGAAGTCCTTCAAGCAACACTTCCCCATCAATTGTAGCCATGGACAAAGTCGCACCATGGAGACTCAAATTCATACCAGTGAAGAAATTTGTTATTGATTCAACTGGACACCCTATAGAGACAGCTGCTCTTCCATTAATATTAGCTGTGTTGAGAAATAGAGAATCACGAGTCTGGATCCAGCCAGGCCCTTTAGAAGCAATTGCATCTGTGCTATGTAAAACTTCTTCAAGCAAGGTGAGGTTTATATTCACTGGAGTAGATATGATGGGTTCTCCATAAAGAATTCCTGTATCGCGATCCACGGATTGTGTGTAGAATGTCTGCTTTCTTCTATTACCACCAACACTTGATAAAGAAGAGTTACAGTACATTGCTAGGATTTGATTATTGTCAATATAGTAAGAGAAAAACAAACCATCCAATCCAATAAATGAGATTTGTGAGATAAGAGGAATTGTAGAGAATGCTTGAAACAGTGAAGCTGCAACCTACAAGAAAGAAAATTAATTAATTTTATAAAATACATTAGATGTGATGGTCACAACCATAGTTTGGTGATAACCACATTTTCATACAAAATAGAGGTCTCAAATTTTAAATTCCCTACCCTAATTCAAAAAAATAAATAAATAAAAAACCAACATTACATCTATTAATTTAAACCTTTCTGGTATAAAATAAACTCAAACTTAAATCTTTTTTAATACTAACCCAAGTTTCAATGTCGAAGAAGGAAAGTTTGTTTCTGTCTAGAGATGAATTCATAAGCCTGGCTAAAACCGTTGCAGATGAGCTCAGCGGATGTAGTAACCTAGCCGTGATATCAATTTCAGATATCATCATAGAGCGCAAACTATGGGAGTTCAAGTCTACCTTCTGCTCCATTCGTTTTGCCGTCTTATACCACCATGGGGTTAACAAGCATGGGATTAGCAAGATAAAGAGGTTCTGTCATTGAAGATATTTCGAAGAAAATATGAATACAAACACAAGTATAGTTGTGAGTGTAGAAAAATTATATTCTATGATGATGAAGAATATCACTACACATAATTATTTAAGTGAAAAAAAAAAACTCAAGGGCATACAATTAAGTATGTTATATCATCAAGAGAATTTTTGTATGCTACGTCATATTACAATAGTATCAGAAAATATATGTATAATAAACAATATTCGAGTTTCATGAACAAGTATACTCACCAGCACAATGAAGACAATCACAGGCCGAGCTGCTATCATTGTTCCAGGTTGCATTATATGAATTCTCATGAACCAAAACGTTAATATCTTCTTGCAAATCTCATTGTAAAGATGTAGTAAATTTAAAATATTTCTTTACAAATATACTATATAAATTTTTGTTAGTAAATCTTTAACAAGATTTTGCGTATTAAATTGTAAAGTTTTCTTGGTAATTTGTTTTCCATATAAGAAGTCAATCCCTATAAATCTTGAGACATAGAGAATTCTTTGTTAGGTTGTAAAAGTTGCTTTAAATTAATATTCATATATGATCTCATTTCGTCCGGTGGCTAGAACTAGGCCTTGTCCGATTATTACATGGAGAAAGTGTTATTGTTCTACCAAGTGAAAGTGGAAAGCAATTTTCATTAAAAAAAAAAAAAGTAAATCATAATTTCTAGATTTATTCTATCTTTTCTTTTTTTATTTTTGTTTTATGATTAATATGTTTTGGAATTTATTTTCTTTTTGTTCTGACCTTTGGTGCTGAGTCTTCTAATGAAGGAAATTTGAAGTGTCCTCAACTGGAAAAAAAATGACACAAAAAATTATTATGTTGATTTTTTTAAAAAATCAAAAAAAACAAACAAACAAACGATCACCTATCAAGTAGGCATATATAATCAAGCGCTAGTTTCTAATATACTGAAAAGAGTGATAATATCCGTTGTTCTTCCTTGAAATAATTTTCAAATACGCAAATCTGCATATGAAATCAATTTGAATTACAAATAATAATAATAGAATTAAATATATAAATAAAACATGCTTAGCCATATTAAAAAATTGTCAACTAGATGTTACTATAACAACAATAAATGAGTAAGGATGTTTATGCAATGATACCCAAATATAACTTCATATAATATTTTAAACCAACTTCAATGAATGCAACAAAAAAATATGCTACGTCAATGTATTTTTCACATTTTATTATGCCAAAAAAGATATTTTTTAAGTAGTGTGTTTTATATGTGTAACTATTTAATTTTATTTTCAAATTTGTTTTGACAAAAGAAATCTTTATTATATAATCTAAATGTGATCTCGAAATCAAAATTTAAAAAAATCTTATTTCATTTTTGACATGCGTACATTTCAAAATCTTAGTATTGAAAGTAACATTTTAAAAAATCGTTAAAAATGAGGGAAATTTAGGTATTAAAACTATTATTTTAAAATATCGTTAAGCATAAGAAATTTGGATATTGAAAATGTTGTTTTAAATTAAAAAAATAATAATACTAGGTTTATCAAATTTTTTGTCCAAATGATATGGTATGTAAGTTGTTAATATCTTATAAATCATGAGATTATGTGATAATTAATAAGTTATTAATAATTCATATGTCATATTATTTTGGCATGAATTTAAACAAAAAAACAAATGGAAAATATAGCATTATTCTTTAAAAAAATCATTAAATAGAGTTTGAACCAAAAGATAAAGAATTTTCAAAGAATTCTACAAAAGAAAATTGATTTTATGTATATCATACAATAGAGATCAAACACCTTTACCATCAAATCAATTAAAATCCCGTCTAAGAGATGAAAAAGCGAAAAAAGAAAAAAAGAAAAAGAAGATTGGATGCATGTCATTTAACATTGATTTTATGTATGCGCATCCTCATTCTCTTTGGTCTCCCTGTCTTGAATATCTTGTTAAGATCCATAAATAAGAATCAATAACAGTTGTGGGAAAGGAGAATCACATATCATGATGAGTATATACGTATTGATGATCCAAGAAAAAAAAATTCAAAAACAGTTGAAAAAATCATAGACCATCATGAGTATGTACATATTTGATGATCACTAAATTTAAAGACTCCATAACAGATATATAATAAGAAAAAAAAAAAAAAAAGATTTTATGATCTTCTTTATATGTGCAACCAAACGAAGGACCGCAAAACTAAATGGTTGCATATCAAAAAGGAAGAAGAGAAATGAGTGTATGAACGTAGATTCACTAGCAACGATTGTTAAACTAGTGATCAGACATATACTGACACAAATAATATATACAAACACTGAGAATTAAAAGTAAATAAATTCAAAAATAAAAATAAAAATCCACTCAATAAGGGAAATAATCTCAAATATCCCTTTTAGTTCTCTTGTGTGAAATAAATTATTCACCACTAGATCTTTTCTTGTTAAGCGAAAAAATAGAGAAATAAAAACTGAATACACAAAACAAACATAAAAACAAAAGCTACATAAAAGAGAAGCCAAAAAAAAAAAAAAAAGGAAAAAAAAGAAGAACAATAAAATTCTAACGAAATTAGCTGAAGAAAAAAAAGGGACCAGCACGGCCGCAGAAAGGGTGATTGTGATAGAAAAACTTGGACAAAAACTATGTGTTTCCAAAGCTTGTTGAAATTTTAAACTATATTATCAGAACTATTAAGATATGTTTAGTATTCAGTTGACAAGGACATGCATGTAAGAGAAGACTAATGCCGTTTCTCTTTTATAGGCTTTGAGTATCATAATTACCCTTATTTTGTAAGGAAACGCAACCACACCTTTCTATATTTTCGAAAAAGGTCGAGGCCTATTATGAATATTTTATCTATTCTTGTATTATCAATATTTAGTTTCAGCAAATTAAAATAAAAAGAAAGTGGGCTGGTAAATAAAATCCACCCACTGGAAGGATTAGGGATAATTATAGCCAGGATTCGGCAATAAACTTTTGATTCGAAGTTCCACTCTCCATGCAGGAAAACCCTCTTGGACGTAGGTTGGTCATTTTGTCAACTTTTTAAATTCTGTACTTCCTTTACCTTTTTTGCCCTTCTTGTTGCCATTTAAAAAAAAAAAAAAAATCATTATTGTTCCTTTTTGCAAGGCAAAAATTAAACAAATGTGTATCAAAAACAGTCTACAAGAGAAAACCATCGAAGATCAATTACTCTGGTTTTAGAGTGTAATTGTTTGTGGACCTTTTTAGCATTTTTGTTTTTTATATCCATATATTTTCATCCTAAATTAATTAGTCTTTAGGTAGTCAAAGTATCTGTTTATTTATCTGTCCCTTTTTCAGTTATAAACATTTTATTAACCAATTTTGTTATACAACAATTATGTTGTTGTGGGTGCCAAACTAGATATTACATATCCAAACTCTAGCATATACTAATTTTTTCAAACTCATTCACTGATACGTAAACCAAATCACTCTTATAAGCATATAATAAATCAGAAGCATAAGGGATCTTAAAATTTTATTACAAATACCTTTTATGATAGAATAACTTAAATTTAATATCATGAATTAACACGTTATGAATTGAAATAAGTTAGAACATAAGGTATGTGTAGTATTAC
The DNA here is from genome assembly GCA_022984855.1 of Dimocarpus longan. Classification (NCBI taxonomy): domain Eukaryota; kingdom Viridiplantae; phylum Streptophyta; class Magnoliopsida; order Sapindales; family Sapindaceae; genus Dimocarpus; species Dimocarpus longan. Next base: position 25,018,304 of record CM041015.1, read on the forward strand.
TTTTAAAGATCTAGATATTTTGACCACTAATTTCAGTAATTTCTACCTCGATTAACTTGAGTTTCAACTAATCAAAGGTGATTTATCACTGTAGAAATAATAAATAAAAATAAAAAATAAAATAAAGGGTGATGTGGTCATTAATTACTGTAACTAACAACATACTGCAGTACAGGAAAGGCAGCTTTTAAGAGTTTTTTTTCTTCTTTTTTTTTTTTTTTTTTGGTTTTGTGGAAAATACATTCACATGGTTCTTTCCATATACGAATTCATAATTAAATTAGGAAATGCATTAATTGGAGTCTTTGGAGAATCATTATAATTAGCCCTTGAGTACCAGATCGAGTTGCTTCACAAAGTAAGAAATTAAATATATAATTTTTGCGTCGGTTAAAATTATAGTTAAGACATTAACATTACCATTATTTGCTATTGCCACCACTAATCCTCCTCCTGTTCTCAACGTGAACATTGGATTTCCTAATTAAAGACCATTTATCACTTGTTTTAGTGTAATTTCCTGTTGCTCTTTTTATAATTGTTTAAAAAAAAAAAAATCTTGTTTATGAGAAGTGGTACATATATTAGTGGATAAAATATGTTAAAATAGTCCAAAAATTTTGCTTAAATAAAGTATTGTATTAATTGTCAATGTCAAATAAATCATAAAATGATATAATATTGATAACTGACATATCATGTCATTTGAATAATTATTTAAACAACAATTTTGAACAATCCAACGTAATCTTTAATAGATAATCTTATCATATTATTTGGATAAAATTACTCGACAATTTAACATAATTTTTAGTGAATAAACCTATAATCCAAAATACTAGCTTATTAAGTTGTAGTATCCATTTATACATATTTCATTCTCTTCTATTTTATCTTTTTAATGTGGAATTCTGACTTCATATATAAGTAGGGCACTCTAGCAATTCTCATTGGAACTTGGAAGTATTAATTATTTTTAAATATGGAACATCTAATACATACATATATAACATATATATATATATGTTATAAAATTAAAATAAATGAATAAAGTGAAAGCAATAGTTATTAGGGGCTTAAAGATAAATTACCAGGGACTTGAGCTGATATTTGAAAGCAAAAGGTAAGATAACGGAGAGAGGCGAGAGAAGAAATAAAAGAGAGAGAGTAAAAGTTAAAATAAAAGGCAATAAAGGGAGAGAGAGAGAAGCTGTAAAAGTATCTGTATTTTTACACTGAAGCTATACATATATATAGGCAAACTGAGTCGGTCATGACCGACTTAAATAAATATTATTATAATATTATCATCCAAAAGTTTCACAATACTCCCCCTTGGATGATTATATTATATTTAAAATTCTTACCAGTAAAAACTCAAAATCTAAACAAAAGATATTTTATGATCTACTGGATCAAAAATATTATAATCTTCTGGATTTAACAATATTTGGATCTGCTTAAAATGACTGCCTCATTAAAAACCTTGTCAGGAAAACCCAGTGGGATAAAACCTGATCGAAGGAAAAAAAGAGTGCAGTGCACATATGTCCACATTGATTTAATATACTCCCCCTGAAAAATGCTTCAAAATTAATTATGTAATTTACATACTCGACGCATTCCTATGCCATAAATCAATTTCTCGAATGTTGATGTTGATAATGTTTTGGTGAATAAATCTGCAAGATTATCTGGGGAGCGGACTTGTTTAACATCAATCTGCTGACTTTGTTGGAGCTCATGAGTGTAAAAGAACTTTGGTGAGATATGTTTGATTCTATCTCCTTTGATGTATCCTCCTCTGATTTGAGCAATACATGCAGCATTATCTTCATATATGATTGTGGGGGAATTTGAAGCGGTAGATAGTTCGCATGTACTTTGGATATGGTGAATGACAGATCTCAACCATATACATTCTCGGCTTGTTTCATGAAGTGCAAGAATTTCAGAATGGTTGGAGGATGTGGCAACCAAAGTCTGTTTTGTTGAGCGTCATGAAATTGCTGTGTCATTATAAGTAAAAACATACCCAGTTTGTGAACGAGTCTTATGAGGGTCTGAAAGATATCCAGCATCAGCATAACCAATCAAACCTGCACCACTATTAGATTTTGAATAGAATAACCCCAAATCTGTTGTTCCATGAAGATAACGAAAAATGTGTTTGATACCATTCCAGTGATGCCGTGTTGGTTCAGAACTGAACCTGACCAATAAATTTACTGAAAAAGCAATATCAGGCCTAGTACATTGTGCTAAATATAATAAGGCACCAATTGCACTTAGATATGGTACTTCTGGACCAAGTATTTGTTCATCATCTTCTTTAGGTCGAAATGGATCCTTCTTAGGATCAAGAGATCGAACAACCATAGGGGTACTCAAGGGGTGAGCTTTATCCATATTGAATAGTTTTAGGATTTTTTCAATATATGCTGATTGATAGATAAGTACTCCGTGTGATTTGTGCTCAATTTTCAAGCCGAGACAATATTTCGTTTGTCCCAAATCTTTCATCTCAAATTCTCTTTTTAAATAGTCAGCAGTTTTTCGGAGCTCTTCAGGTGTTCCGATTAAATTCATATCATCAACATAAACTGCAACAATGGCAAATCCGGATTCTGTTTTCTTTATGAATACACATGGGCATATAGGATTGTTAATATATCCTTCATTTGTCAGGTATTTGCTGAGACGATTATACCACATTCGCCCAGATTGTTTTAATCCATACAAGGATCGTTGCAATTTAATTGAATAAACATTGTTAGCTTTTGATTTGTATGCTTCAGGCATTTTAAATCCTTCGAAAATTTTCATATAGATATCAGTATCGAGTGACCCATATAAATATGCTGTCACTACGTCCATAAGCCGCATTTCGAGTCCTTCTGAGACTGCTAAACTGATCAAGAATCTAAAAGTGATTGTATCCATGACAGGTGAATACGTCTCATCATAATCAATTCCTGGTCTCTGCGAGAAACCTTGTGCAACAAGCCTTACTTTATATCTTACAATTTCGTGTTTTTCATTACGTTTCCGTACAAATACTCATTTGTATCCAACAGGTTTGACATTTTCAAGCGTTTGGACTACAGGTTCAAAGACTTTACGTTTGACTAAGGAATTTAATTCTACTTGAATTGCATCTTTCCATTCAGGTCAATCGTGTCGTTGCCTACATTCATTAACAGTATATGGTTCATAATCATCGTTCATAACTTTCAAAGCTACTGTATATGAAAATATATCATCGATGATTATTTTATTACGATTCCACATACCTTCGGCACAATTGATTGAAATTTCTTGATTTTCAGAATTTTGTGGTTCATCAAGTGTTTGTGCCTCTTTGGGGGTTTCAGTCTCTTCAGGGATTGGCAACTCTTCTGGAGTTGATCTTTCAGAGATAATGAATTTTGTCGCTTGAGTATTATTTTTAGAAGAATCAGAATTTTTCATTCTCCGTTTCCGGGTAATACTATCTTTTGAGCCCATTGGTCTACCACGCTTCTGGCGTGCAGTAGATGATTTATTTGTTGCATTCTGATTACATTGTTCTATAGGAACAATTATTCTAGCTGGTGCATTGGCAGCTGGTATGTATGATTTTGTTACTTTAGCAGCTGGTATGTATGATTTTGTTACTTTAGCAGCATCAGTAAATACATCTGGTAATTGATTCGCAATCATTTGAAAATTAACTATTCTTCGTACCTCACTTTCACATTGGGTAGTACGAGGATCCAGATGAGATATTGTTGTCACATTCCATGATAGCTCATTTTTCTCTCCAATAGTGACATTTTTCTTGTTGTTCTCTGCAAGAGAAATTTTTCCTCCCTCTAATGGTGGGAAAGTTGTCTCATCAAAATGACAATCTGCAAAACGGGCAGTAAAAATATCACCTGTCAGTGGTTCAAAATATCTGATAATTGAAGGTGAATTAAAACCAACATATATTCCCAAACGACGTTGGGGTCCCATTTTGGTTCTTTGAGGATGAGCAATAGGGACCTGTACGGCACAACCAAAAATGCGTAAATGAGAAATATCAGGTTGGTGCCCAAGTACAAGTTGTAATGGAGAGTACTGGTGATAAGCTGCGGGCCTAAGTCGAATCAATGTTGCTGCATGTAAAACAGCATGTCCCCAAGCAGAAACTGGTAATTTGGTTTGTAACAATAAAGTTCTAGCAATCACCTAGATACGTTTGATGAATGATTCTGCTAGACCATTCTGGGTATGTACATGTGGGACTGGATGTTCAACATCAATTCCGATTGATGTGCAATAATCATCAAATATTTTTGATGTAAACTCACCAGCATTATCTAGTCGTATACTCTTGATTGGATAATCTAAAAATTGTGCTCGGAGTCTAATGATTTGAGCAAGCAATCTAGCAAAAGCAATGTTACGACTGGATAATAAACATACATGTGACCACCTTACTGATGCATCAATTAATACCATAAAATAACGGAATGGTCCACTGGGTGGATGAATGGGTCCACATATATCTCCTTGTATTCTTTGTAGGAAAGATGGAGATTCAAAACCAACCTTAGAAATAGATGGTTTAATTACCAATTTTCCTTGTGAACAGACAGTGCATATATTATCATTGGATAATGGAATCTTCAGGTTCCTTAATGGGTGCCCATGAAAATTTTTAATGATTCTACGCATCATCGTCGATCCTGGATGACCAAGACGATCATGTCAAAGTTGAAATGTTATTGGTTTTAAGAGCTTGGGGCTTGAAACTACATAAGTTTCAATTGATCTCATAATTGTATAATACAACCCAGATGAGAAAGCTATGAGTTTTTCTACAATATGCTTCTGGCCTGAGATAATTTTGGTGATGCATAAATATTCAACATTCTTCTCATTTTTAGTTTCAATATGATATCCGTTACTACGTATATCTTTGAAACTAAGTAGATTTCTTCTAGATCTACTTGAGTATAATTCACTATTTATATATAATTTAGTACCATTTGTTAATAAGATTATGGCTCTTCCAGAACCTTCGACCAGATCTGCAGGACCTGATATAGTATTTACCTTGGTTTTGGTTACTGACAAATTTGAGAAATATTTCTTATTCTGAAGAATAGTGTGTGTTGTTGCACTGTCGACAATACATATATCTGCACCTTCCTTTTTGAGAATAGATAATTCATCCATATCCGTCTTTCATTAGATAAACCATATGTTAGTACATCATTGATAACAAAATACAACGCAAAATAAATTATCTTACTTCTAGAAGATTACAAAAATATGTACTAACATAACAAAAGTTAATATGACTATATTAACTAGGCAACTTTCTAATTGGTATGGATATCTCCATCACCAATTGAGTAATCCATTTTTCTATCTGCATTATCAAGAAAATCTGATAAGTCCAGACTTGTGATATTTATAGGATCATCATCTTGATCTGCAAAATTTGTATCAATTTTCTTTTCCTTCTCTTTTACTTCCTTCCCCTTTATAGAGGTTTGATACAGATCAACCAAGTGCTTAGCTGTACGGCAAGTACGAGACCAGTGCCCAGACATACCACATCTGAAACAAACATCTTCATAATTTTTAGGGGCATTTTTCTCTACATTTTTGCCCTTGTTATGTTTAGCATTATAAACATTCCACTTTTGAGAGATGTTTTTCTGGTTTCGATTACCTGAAAATTTATACCCCCCACGACCATGATTACCACGTCCACGTCCGCGTCCACGTCCACGGCCTTTGCTTGTGCTAGCATTTGCTTCTGGAAGTGCAACTGCGCCAGCTGGGCGGAGTTCATGATTTTTCATTAGAAGCTCATTATTTTGTTCTGCCACTAAGAGACATGAGATTAACTCAGAGTATTTTGTAAACCTGCGTTCTCTATATTGCTGCTGCAGGAGCACATTAGATGCATGAAAAGTAGTATATGTCTTTTCCAACAGATCTGCGTCAGTCAGTATTTCACCACACAAATTCAGCTGTGAGGTTATCTTAAACAGGGCAGAATTATAATCAGCGACTGATTTGAAATCTTGGAGTCTTAAAGTACTCCACTCATGCCGGGCTCTGGGGAGGACGACAGTTTTCTGATGGTCATACCTGTCTTTTAGATTTTTTCACAGAGTCGGTGGATCTTTAATTGTGAGGTATTGAGTTTTCATTCTTTCATGTAAATGACGTCGGATAAAGATCACTGCAGTTGCTTTATCCTGCAGAGATGTTTCATTCTTATCTCTAATTGTATCAGCTAAGCCCTTGGACTGTAGATACAGCTCTACATCAAGGATCCATGAAAGATAATTATATCCTGATATATCCAGTAGAGCAAATTCTGGTTTTGCGATATTTGACATGGCTATATACATAAAATATCACAATTACTGACATAATCAAAATGATAAATAATATTACTATTATATTCAAAGAAAATTTATGTATGATAAATTTCTTTATGAATATATCCAAAACTTCATGTTGCCAAAAATTTCATATATATATTTTAGAACTTCAGGTCAAAAATAATAACTTCAGGTTTTAATTATATATATTTAGAACTTCAGATTCCATTGATTAAAATCCAGAACTTCAGGTTCTAGTATATTATAAATTTAAGAGAATAAAATACATAAAATATAAAAGAAATAACTAAGCAATTAGTTAATATAAATGATATATTGAGCCGGCATAGCCGTGCATGAGATACATAATAAAACTAGTAAATAATAGTAACAAAGCTGCACATATAGTATATAACAATAAGTAAATAAATAAAATTAAATAGTTAGATCTGTAATGCATGATAATAATAATTGAGTCGGCAGAGCCGTACATATATTGGGTTGGCATAGCCAAACTTCTCAGTTAGAATTAGAGTCAGAATATCAAGAACTTCAGGTTCAAGATCGTGCTGATAACGTGTTATAAAATTAAAATAAATGAATAAAGTGAAAGCAATAGTTATTAGGGGCTTAAAGATAAATTACCAGGGACTTGAGCTGATATTTGAAAGCAAAAGGTAAGATAACGGAGAGAGGCGAGAGAAGAAATAAAAGAGAGAGAGTAAAAGTTAAAATAAAAGGCAATAAAGGGAGAGAGAGAAAAGCTGTAAAAGTATCTGTATTTTTACACTGAAGCTATACATATATATAGGCAAACTGAGTCGGTCATGACCGACTTAAATAAATATTATTATAATATTATCATCCAAAAGTTTCACAATAATATATTAATTTTCAAATCTCTCGTTTCAAACATTACTTCTTCGACATGCACAATGCATACATTTTAACTATGTTCCACATTTTACGGTTTTTCATTTGGGAACGGCAGTAGACATAAAATAAAAAGTAATATAGAGATAAAAATAAAAATTGCAAAAGCATATCTTGTAAAATGGGGCTTCTCTAGTGCAGTCATTAATGAGAATTTTCACAGGAAAAAACTGCCAAACTTAGCAGTTAGCACGAACAAAATAAAGAGTGATGTTGAAGTCGTTTATTTTTTTGTCTGAAGACTAAACAGTATTGATAAAACTAAAAACTGAATAGTGACTGAAACCCGAAATCTAATTAACATATATATTTTTTTTTCTTTCTCTTACTTGTGAATATGTTACAAATTTATTTGTTTTTTAAATTTAAAATTATCAAAAACTAGTAAATTGACATTTATTTTTTTAACTATTTATTATTATGTAATTTTAATTAATTTAATACAAACATCTAAAAATAAATAATTTAATAAATTCTAAAACTTTTTTATGTACATTTTAATAATATTTTATTTATAATTAAAATATTATTAAAAAATATAGTAGTATTAATAATATTTATATATTTAAATATATCAATATATTTAAGAAAATAACTAAAAAAGGAATATTTAAATTGTAAATTAAAATATATTAGTTTAATTTCAAGATAATTTGGAATAAGATGTATTTAGATTTTACTTTTTAAATATATTTTTTATAAGTATCAAGAAAATAAAAAATATATATATTAGTAATATAAAATTATGATGAATTTGAAATTATGTTATTTTGGGGAGTATAGATATGAAATAAAAACTTTTAAATGTTATTAAGTGATTTGCAATTAAGTAATGTCGACGTCTGGATTTAGTCGATCAGATTCTTTAAAGTCCAAACTGCAAATGTGGATAGAGAATGGAGAAAAAAAGTAAGGGAAGGGAAAGAAGCATTGTTACGATCAAGTTTTTACGTGGTTCGGCCCAAATAATAGCTTACATCCACGACTGTTTACCAGCTATTTCAATGGAGTGACAGTATCTCTACTAAGTGTTTTTCTCTCCCGTTTTTTACAATGGGTTTCTGTCTCTATTTATAAATGAAGATGCTATAGTAATATACAATAAGACAAAATAAAATTATGATAAATTACATTTTTGAGACTGACATTTGTCAGGTCAACTCTATTAAAGTATGGTTTAGACACTAAACTTATACTGATTAGGTGAGATTTTCTTAAATCATGCTGTAATCTCTGAAAAAATTAGCGTATACGATACGTTTAACCGAATTTCGTCTGACAGTTCTGACTGAAGTTGACTTGCAATCTGTGAACTACAGTAGCAGGGAGCTCGTTTTCGCGAGCTGAAATATCTGAAGTCTAACTATAAGCTTGCTTATACGGATTGAGCATGTGGAGAACTGAGAATCCGAGGTTTGAAGTAGGCTCTGAACGACCTGGAGCTGTTGAGGATGACCGGTGATCTGAAAGATGCAATAATAGACAACCTCGGTTTAGCGAGCTGGATAGTTTCTGTGAGCTGAGATTTAGGCAGACAGGCCCCTTACCTTCTAGTTTATTAGGGTAGTTTTAATTTTTTTAGTTGTTTTTTGACAGTTTTAAGTGGTTTGATCACTTTAAAAAACAAATGAAAATAATTTAATATGTACAATTCAACATTATTAAATTTTAAGTAAAAAAAAACAAACGACCTCATAAGATAGCAAATTACATGAAGAATAGATGTTATATTTGTTTAGATTAAATTGAATTTGATTGAACTTTAATAAAAGAGATGACATTTACTCCTTGCTGAACTTTGTGGCACCCCTTTGGTTATTCATTCCATTAAATATTTTCTTAATTTATCTAAAAATATATTTTTAGTGAAATTTATTTACAAAATTCTAATACAATAAAACTAAAGAAAGTTTTTTTTTTTAAAAAAAAAAAAAAACTAACGAAAGAATATGTTTTTTTCCCCTTCAAATAATGAGTTTTTGCATACTAATATCATCACCATCTCGGCTAATAAATCATAAATTCCGCATACATATTTTCTTTGGTTTCCTTAGGTGTACCATTTATACTTTTATATAGTAAGACAATTTATCCATACAAAATTGTTCCCAACAGTCTACCCGAAAAAATGATTATGGGCTCGGCTTTATGTGTGGGCCAAATGCAGTTTCAAATTTTAGTTCCTCCCTTAATCCAATCCCATGACTAGCGAAACAATCACAGCCTAAACATACATCTCAAGAAAACATAACCGAAATAAAAACAAGTTGAAATGACAAAGAAAAAAAAGCAACAAAAGTTGGTATGGACATGTTGAGGTACAAAGCAGCATTTCACCAGCTGAGCTTGAGAGTGAAAATGTCAGAGAGACCATCATCAGCGGGTCTTCTTAAAAGTACTCCAGTCCTCAGCAACAATATCAGAAGTGGCTTCACTTAGTTTGATTGAACCTCTTCTCTTAACCCTTTTCTTCATCATCTCAGCCCACCTTGCAAAGACATTAGAGACTTCAAATTTACCAGAAAATTTCATCTTTTGAGCCAACTCTTCTAGTATATCAGGTTTACCGGCTCTGGAGAAGTCAGCTGCAAACTTGTTGTAATCAAGCTGTGGAGTTTTCATTCCTTTCTCTATCATTTCTTCTAGATATTTACAGGCTTCTCCTGATCTCCCCTGACTAATTAGTCCCCCAATGAAAACAGTGTAGGAATTATCATCAGGGCAACACCCCTTCTTGATCATCTCTTCCCAAACAGCATGGCCCATTTCATGATTTCTAACTTGAAAGTAGGATTTCATGATCATGTTGTAAGTATGGATTGTTGGTTCAATACCACTCTTAATCATCTTTTTGTACACTGTAACTGCATCATCTGGCATTCTCTGACTTGTCAACAATTTGATGAACACATTATAGGTACGTCCATCAGGTGGACAACCCTTTTCTTGCATCTCCTTCAACAAGTCAAATGCCAGGTCCATCCTCTTCCGATTCCCAAACCCCGTGATCAAACAGGTATAAACTACTGCATCAGGTTCACAACCAGATTCGAGCATCACATGAAAATACTCCATTGCGTCTCCCATCATCCCTTGCTTGCTAAAATACCGAATTATAATTGTATAGCTCCGAACATTAGGCAGAGGACCTTTGGCTTTCATAACCTCGAACAACTTGATCCCATCAGACCTTTGCTTACTCTTCAACAACCCTTCAAGCATTGTGTTATGCGCAACAATGTCAGGCTTAAACCCCAGATCGATCATTTCATTCCACACTCGCCCTGCCTCCATCAAGTTCTTCACCCTACACCATCCATTAAGCAACACCGTATAAGTCCTCAAATTCGGTGTGAACCTCTCTTTCAACTTATCAAAAAGCACCTGTGCTTCTTTACCAAGCTTTTCCTTCCCGAGATTATCGAGCAAGTAATTAATAGTATCAACACCCACTTTATACTTGTGTTTCTTCATCAACTCAAAGACTGCAACTGCCTTTTTCCTCTCCTTGGCAGCAGCAAACGCATTCATAGCAATCTTAAAGGTATCCATTGTCAAAAGTTTTTTTTCACCCATTTCTTCGAGCATCGACACCATAGACTCAAACTGTCTGGTCTTTCCAAGTATACTCAACATCGAATTATAAGTCCTAGAATCATGCACGAATCCCGGTTTCTCTCCTGCCCAACAAAAAAACCTAAAAGCTGGTTTTCTAGCATGACGAAACCGTTCTAACACATCTAACACTAAATCATGAGATAAATTGACACCACATTCATCTAGAACCGCCTCCATGTTTCGATCCAATGCAAACAATTCATTGATCACCTTGCATACTCTCTCTACATCCTGAGAATCCGCACTAGACTTAACAATTACATCATCAATTTCAGTTTCGCTACTATTATGGCCTTCCACGTCAGCATCCGAATCTGAATTATCACATCTAACACTAGAAAACTTCCTATAATTCACATAATTCAAATTCAAAATATTTGCAGGTAAACTCCGATTCAAAGAAGAAATGAAAACACTTTTAGCTTTGATTAGCAAGATTTTTTGTAGAGAACAGAGTGAAGAGGAGTGTGGCAAAGGAGACGGAATTTGACAGTGAGAACTATAGTGAGTACAATGAGAAGAAGAATCAAGCAAACGAGACAAGGACAGAGAGCCACCACAAGAAAGCCACACTTGCCTTGTGCGACGTCGCCCTCCTCGTCGTCTTTGTCTCTGATCGAAAGAGAGTAACTCGCTGGTAGAGTAGAGTTGGCCATATGAGCTTGAAGGAGTCGAATGATGCGGTTGAGAATGTGTGAAGTGACGAAGCAAAGTTGAAATTTTGTTGGGTTTTTTAAAAGGTAGAGTCATGGGGATCGACCAGCCATTAACGAGAAAGTGGACGGTGACCTGTCAACATCGATCGGGGGGTTGTGGCGTTTGGCGGAAATGCGAGCGACTCTGAGAGCCGCAACACAACCGTAGGTAGGTTATTATTTTGGGCCTGGTAGGCCCATGGGTTTGATTTAATGGCGTCTGCTAGCAAATTGAAGTCGGTGTAATTAGTATTCTTAGACGTGTCTTTAGTATGAACATTTTAGAGGGAAAAAAGCTAACAGCACGGTTCGCAACTTATAAGGAGATGTGGTGCGCCAAGCACATTGACATCAGTTGCCCCAAACTCCCGCCAAAGCGACCGTAACAATTCCCGGCATGAAAATTCCCGCCATATTTTAGCTTACGTGTTAGTGAACCATTGAAGGTTTTTAGTGAGTGGCTTCTCTGCTTCATTGGATGCTTAGAAAGGAGAAAAACCAGTATCGGCTCTCATTTCTCGCTCCGTGTTTGTAAATCTTTGTCGATTTTCGTTATTTCTTGTTAACAGAGCAACAATACAAATGGCTCCGACGAAGCGCCAGAGCAATGGCAGATCACCACTGGTTAATCCACAGCGCCAGATTACTTCTTTCTTCACCAAAACGACCTCTCCTTCTCCCTCTCCATCTCTAACTCTCTCTAAAAACACTAATAAATCAAAATCAAACTTTAACCCTAAACCTAGCCGTGAGCGCAGCCCGAGCACCAGTCCAAGCCCGACCACTCCATCTCCTTTCCAATCCAAGTCTAAGAAACCTCGGCTTGTCATCGGCCAAACGCCTTCTCCTTCGACTGCCAACAAATCGTACGGAGAAGAGGTAGTGGGGAAGAGGATTAGGGTTTACTGGCCGTTGGATAAGGCCTGGTATGAAGGTTGTGTTAAATCTTTCGAAAAGGAAGATAACAAGCATTTGATCCAGTACGAAGATGGCGAAGAGGAATCGTTGGATTTGGGGAAGGAAAAGATCGAGTGGGTTCAGCAAAGTAGCGTGAGTGGATTCAAACGGCTGCGTCGTGGTTGCTCTTTGGCTTTCAAGAAGGTGGTTATCGAAGATGATGAGGCAGTGGAGGACGAAAAGGGTGATGATCAGAGTGACTCGGGCGATGAAGATTGGGAGAAGGAAGCAGAGAAGGAGCAGATGTCAGAGGATGGAGAAGTGGATTTGGTGGATGAGCAAGAGGAAGAGGAAGAGGAAGATGAGGAGATTTCGAAACAGAAGAAGCGTAAAGCCGGTGGAGGAGGGAAGAAGGGCAAGAATGGTGGAGGTGCAGTTAAGGGAAGGTTTAAGATTTCTGTAGTGGAGCCTTTAAAGAATGTTGAGAGTAAGTGATTGGTATTTGTTTAGATTTTCTTGTCTACAGATTTCTGGTTTGTGATTTGTAATTTGTTTCATTGATTGTTGTGGATACTGGGAATATTTCTTTGGTGTATTTTACATGTTTTTCTGCAATAAATGAGGATGTGAAATGGAGTATTGATGTTAACTTGTTAGTTGTTATGCTGACTGGGAAACCTTGCTCCTATTTTTCTTCTAACCAGAAAGATCGATATATAAATTATTGGAGACTTGGTTACGTCTTTGAATAGATGTTTTATATATACTTTTTTTAGTAAATTATTTGTGTTCTATTTATATGTTATTACTGTGACTATTACATTGTTGCCACTATGCAAATGAAATTTTTTTTCTTGAATTTTGGCATTTTATATTGGGGTTGCCATGAACACTAGGAATTTTCGGTTATTCTGGAAGTGTATGAGAATTGATATGTTGCTGGTTTCTATACTTTTTATATAGAACAAACCGACATTGAATTATTTTAGATCTTTCTGATATTGTTGCAATAGAAGCTATGTCATTGCATCTCAAGAAAAGCAGTATCTGTTTTTAGGTTATATGTAATTTGATATGATTATTGGTACGCCTTGTTGCAGGTGAGAAGTTATCAAATGGATTTGATAAGGCCCTCGCAGGTGATGCCTCAGAAAGATTTGGAACACGTGAAGCAGAGAAGTTCCGTTTCCTTGGACAGTAAGTTTTTGTCTCATATTTCTATTTTTCCTTTATCTTTTGGTTTTTTTCTAAATTCTAAGTCCCTTCTGTTGTTTGTTTGCACCACATTGCAATTGTAGCAGTGAATAAAGGAGCTAGAGGCCACTACTCTGTCTGGTTACAAATTTTAACCTCCTTACACTTGTGGGGCCTTATGAATCTGAATGACATGATCATTAAAAGCTAAACTATCATGTGCTTTTAAACATGACTTGAGCATAGATAGATACCTACCTGTCTGTCACATCAAGTTCAAGTACTAATTAGACAATGTGATGCAATATATCTTATCTTGAATTGCTTTGGTATTGAAACAGAGAACGCAGGGATGGGAATAGAAGGCGTCCTGGAGATATAAATTATGACCCAAGGACTCTTTATTTGCCTCCTGACTTCTTAAGGAGCCTATCAGATGGCCAGGTATTGATTTTGAAAGATGAGTAATTTAACATTTCTGTGCCTTTTTTTCATCTGGAATTTCGCTGAAAAACCAACCTATGGTCATGCAGAGACAGTGGTGGGAGTTTAAGTCAAAGCATATGGACAAGGTTATGTTTTTTAAGGTATATTTGTGATTTACACAAGTCAATTGAAGCTGGACACTGTTTTTTAAATCGTTACTGTCTTTAGCTCCGTCAAATGATTAAAATTCTTTTTTAATCATTGCAGATGGGCAAGTTTTATGAACTTTTTGAAATGGATGCACACATAGGAGTTAAAGAACTTGACCTGCAATATATGAAGGTAAAATTTTGTTTAAGGCATTCAACTTTCTTTAATATTCAATTTTCTTTTGAAGCTTGAAGATGTGTGTTGGTGTGCATGCGCGCACTTGTTGCGTATTTGTAGGTATGTGGAGTTTTCTGGATTAAATTCTGCTGCACAGTGTGGAGACCTCTTTGATTATATCTATCATGCTTTTGTTTTGTTTTTTTTTTTTTTTTTTAAATCTGATTATATGTAATACCTGTTTCAATTAATAGGGAGCACAACCTCATTGTGGATTTCCAGAGAAGAACTTCTCAATGAATGTGGAGAAATTGGCCAGAAAGGTTAGAAGTTTTTAACCATATTGGCTTTGATGCACTTTTATGTCTTCAATGTTTGTACTCTGTCAAAATTATTGGAGCTGTCTTGACTGAGCAGGGTTATCGAGTTCTTGTTGTAGAGCAAACAGAAACACCTGAACAGCTGGAGCTTCGCCGGAAAGAGAAAGGTTCTAAAGATAAGGTCTGTTACTTGTTTATACACATACCTTGGAATCTCTTACCTTTGTTATACATCTATCAGGGAAAATTCCCCAGATTTGGTTACTGGATGGGTGTACATTTCTTTATCTTTATTATGGAGAATTGTTGCCGTTATAGCATTAGTTAATGATCAACATGTGAGGTGTTCATTATTCAAGCAAAATCTAGCAGTTGCCACATACTGACCATATGAGGGGGATCTTTATCTGATTGACAATCCTGATAATCCAGAAGAAGTCTTCTGGTTTCTGATGCTAGTGTGAGGATGACTGTTAATAGATATTTGGTTTATTTGCTTGTTAATGATGACTCAAAGATATCGATGAATAAATTATGAATTTTTATATCTTGGATTTTGAATTTGGTTTTTGATCTTTTACTGATGCTTTTCCTACTTAATTGTCTTGAAGTTTTTCATGGTGGATTAGAATGATGAAAAAGGAGAGAAGAAAAGGCAAATAAATTGTTATTCACATTTTTCCATTTATATAGGTTGTGAAACGTGAAATATGTGCAGTGGTTACTAAAGGAACCTTATTTGAGGGAGAGTTGCTGTCAGCAAATCCTGATGCTTCCTACCTAATGGCTGTGACTGAAAGCTGTCAGAGTTTCGCAAGCCAAAATACAGAGCGCCTTTTTGGTGTTTGTGTGGTTGATGTTGCTACTAGTAGGATAATTCTTGGACAGGTATATCAGGGCCTCTTAGTTTTTGTCCTTCCTTATTTGTAAATGCTATGGTGAAGCTCTATGTTGACCACGTATGCCTCCCTTTTTACCAGGTTGGGGATGATCTAGATTGCAGTGCATTGTGTTGTCTGTTGTCTGAGCTAAGGCCGGTAGAAATTATAAAACCTGCTAATGTTCTTAGTTCTGAAACTGAAAGAGCAATCATGAGGCATACAAGAAATCCCTTAGTAAATGAGTTGGTGCCACTTGCAGAATTTTGGGATGCAGAAAAAACTGTTGAGGAAATAAAAAAAATCTATAACAATCAATCTGATAAAGCAGATTCATGCTGTGTTGCAGAAGATGGGCTGTGCAACCTTCCAGATATTTTGTCAGAGCTAGTAAGTGCTGGTGACAATGGAAGCTTAGCACTTTCAGCTCTTGGAGGTACTCTTTATTACTTAAAGCAGGCTTTTCTAGATGAGACATTGCTTAGATTTGCAAAGTTTGAAGTACTCCCATGCTCTGGTTTTGGTGATATTGCACAAAAACCATATTTGGTACTTGATGCTGCGGCTTTGGAGAACCTTGAGATTTTTGAGAACAACAGAAATGGAGACTGTTCAGGGTAAGCTTCTCACATGCTAATCAATGTCATATTATTGTGCATGGTTGTTTTTTTAATCTTAGTATGAGCTGATTTGCTTGTTTATGAAGGACACTGTATGCACAACTGAATCATTGCGTGACAGCATTTGGAAGGAGGTTGCTGAAGACATGGCTGGCAAGACCTCTATATAATTCAGCTTTAATTAAGGAACGTCAAGAAGCTGTCACTGGCTTACGGGTGTGTTTCTGACATATTTCACTTAACTACGGTTCTTAGTTTTTGTCTATATTTAAACAATGGCTTAAAAAACCATGATACTGAATCTTTTAGCTAGATTCTTCTTGTGGTTGCTAGGTAGCAATTTCTATGCAACCAAACATCTGCATGCATCTATACTCATTTGTTTTTTTAATTGAAATATTGTGGTTTGTCATGTTAAGTGGCCTTATCTTTCATTGAACAAAAATTATGCTGTGTATTCCATATTATATGGTATCAGGGTAAATAGAACTTAAATTATGTTAGCTTTGGCAATATCTACTGCTATTCATGTATTCTGATATCCCACCTTTCTAGGGGGTAAATCTACCTTTTGCGCTTGAATTTCGAAAAGCCTTGTCCCGGCTTCCGGATATGGAGCGATTGCTTTCACGCATCTTCGCTAGCAGGTAGAGTTTGAATTGGACATTCATGTGCACTGTTACAAATTGTACTTTATGCAACTTCCTGATGATCATACAAGACAAGCTACTTTGTTATTTATTGACTGAAAACAGTGAAGCTAGTGGAAGAAATGCAAATAAAGTAGTTTTATACGAGGATGCTGCGAAGAAGCAGCTTCAAGAGTTTATATCAGCTCTGCGTGGTTGTGAATCAATGGCTCAAGCATGTTCTTCGCTTGATGTCATGTTGGAAAATACTGAGTCCAGACAGCTGCATCATATATTGACTCCTGGTACAATTGGCATGCTCTCTAACTGTTTTCATAAATATCTTTCGGCGTATTAACTTTTATTTGTTTGCAGGCAAGGGTCTTCCTGATGTCCGTACAATTCTTAAGCATTTGAAGGATGCATTTGATTGGGTTGAAGCTAATAATTCTGGACGTATAATACCTCATGAAGGAGGTGATATAGAGTATGATTCTGCCTGTAAAATGGTCAAGGAAATAGAGTCTAGTTTTGTGAAACACCTCAAGGAACAAAGAAAATTACTTGGAAATGCATCAGTAAGGACTTGTCTGGAAATGTTTAGATGTTCGATTTTTCCCGTATTGTTCTTCCAGTTTTATATGTTTAAAATTTTTTTTTTTTTAATTTTACAATGTGTTACAGATCACGTATGTTACAGTTGGGAAAGAAGCTTACTTGTTAGAGGTACCAGAAAGTCTGCGTGGGACTGTTCCTCAGGATTATGAGTTACGTTCGTCCAAAAAGGTAAGTAGCATAAAAAACAGAGCTTAAAGAAGAAAAATTCACTGTGTTCCTGTATTCTTTTAATGATTGAGATGCAATGCTTCATAACCAAAAGAATCATGTCTACTGTCGCAAGACTACTTAATTATGAAAACCTCCTTTTTCAATATTATCTGATTATGACATTGTATTTTGCTCTCTGCCTTATTCTTGCAGGGCTTCTCCAGGTACTGGACTCCAAAAATCAAGAAGTTACTGGGAGAGCTCTCACAAGCTGAATCTGAGAAGGAATCAGCATTGAAGAGCATATTGCAGAGGTTAATTGGACAATTTTGTGAACATCATGACAAGTGGAGACAATTGGTTTCTGCAACAGCAGGTTAAGACACCTGTCTATTTTGCCTTGTCATTCAATTGCTGATTCTTATTTTCTAAAGCACACCCTATTTCAAAAGTCTATTAGGTGCCATACTTTCTGGAATTAATTTTCAGATTATGCAATATTTTCTGGAATTATATTTTGAGGCTACATTGTTATTGGGAATATCTTTTTTTAGCATATTTATCATTTTAAGGAACCATCATTCTTCAAGGTTTAATTTAGTTGAAAGATAGGGAAAAACATGTACATTTTACCTGATACAACTGATTGATTTTTCATGTCTGAATTTAACTGTCACGTGTTGCAGAACTTGATGTTCTAATTAGCTTAGCTATTGCAAGTGACTTCTATGAAGGGCCAACGTGCCGTCCCATTGTCTTAGGCTCATCATGTTCAAATGAAGTGCCAAGCTTCTCTGCAAAAAGTTTGGGACATCCTATCCTTAGAAGTGATTCTTTAGGCAAGGGTGCATTTGTCCCCAATGACATAACCATAGGTGGTTCTGGTAATGCCAGATTTTTACTCCTCACTGGCCCTAATATGGGAGGAAAATCAACCCTTCTTCGCCAAGTGTGCTTAGCTGTGATATTGGCCCAGGTAAGGATTTTGGTTTTATAACATTCTGAGTTTTGTTTTGTTCTCTTCTGCCATCTTTACCTTTGATTTTTCCCCAGGTAGGAGCAGATGTCCCTGCAGAAAGCTTTGAGCTGTCCCCTGTTGACCGAATCTTTGTTCGGATGGGCGCCAAAGATCATATTATGGCTGGCCAGAGTACATTTTTAACAGAGCTTTCGGAAACTGCATTAATGCTGGTGAGACAAATTTCATCATTGCTTGTACAAGTGTTCAACATTTTAACTTTCGGAGAATTAGCATGTGAAAAGGGTATTGCTGAGCAAAATGTAGCAATTGTTGAATCTCCAGATTTTATTCCACTTCTTTTCTTGAGGATGATATGTGTTCAATTCAAAATCCACTAGAAAACTATTCTTGATTTTCTTTGGACTCTTGATAGATTTTTAATAGATTGTTTGGTTTTGTCCAGATGCAACCTTTTTACCCTTCTTATATATTAATCTAGTCATTCTCAATATGAACATAGAGATTTTTTTTCTCCTGAAGTCCTCATTATTTATTTATATTTGTAAACAGTCAGTTCCCAAATTGTGTCAGTAGTCCTGCCAGACAATATAGTTATAGATGTATAATGATTTAATTTAAGCATTTGTTTTATATTAATCTGTGTGTCATGCTTCATTGCAGTCATCTGCAACTCGTAATTCATTAGTGGTCCTAGATGAACTTGGACGAGGAACATCAACTTCAGATGGACAAGCAATTGCGTAAGTTGCAGCCGTGGATGACATTTCAAGTTGCCTTTCTTTTAAGCCTTTCAACATATTTGTTTTTTTCTCATGAATGGTGCCTATTTATTAAAACTTTTAGTTGACAATCTAATTGATCTAACTGTTCGTTTTTCTTGGATTTTGATCCTTCTCAGGGAGTCAGTTCTTGAACATTTTGTTGAAAAGGTGCAGTGTCGGGGAATGTTTTCAACTCACTATCATCGCGTAGCTGTAGGCTATGATAAAGATCCCAGGGTATGCTTTTATGTCCCTGCAAGTTTTTTTATTTTTTATTTTTTTTAACAATTACAGCCACCGAAAAACTGAAAAAATACGTGTATATTAGAAATTACTTTTGGCTATCATGCTGTTAATAAATGAGATTTTAGGAGTTTGATATGTGGTGGCATTGAGAATTGCATTAGGTTCAGTATACATATCAAAAGGAATGTCTGGCCTTTTTAATCAACAGATGACCTCATAATTTATGTAGATATTGTTTGATTATTCATCTTTCGTGTTTCATACAGGTTTCACTCTGCCATATGGCCTGCCAAGTCGGAAATGGAGTTGGAGGTGTGGAAGAAGTTGCATTTCTTTATAGATTAAGTCCTGGTGCATGCCCGAAAAGCTATGGTGTCAATGTTGCTCGACTAGCTGGTTAGGTTCTTTGCTTTATATTGTTATCTTAATACTGCAGAAGAATAATCTTGGTAGTAATAATGCAATTTACTGGTTATCTATGTGATTTAAAATGGCAGTAAGAATTCTATCTACAAATAAATTTGAATCTTCGTTCTGGCTAATGCTAGCTTTAAAGTATTAGCAGAGCAAACCTTTTTTATTTTATTTTTTTTGAAAATGTTCTATTGACCAAACTTAATTTCTGCTTTTATAGCATATCTCCCTCCTCTTACTCGTAATTTTTTCAGGACTTCCTGATAGTGTACTTCAAAAAGCTGCTGTGAAGTCTTCAGCATTTGAAGCTGTATATGGTAAAAAGGAATTTGAAGATAATTTGTTCAGCCATCACTGTGCTGATGAAATGAAGGTCTTAATCCGAAATTTGATTACTGTTACTGCTACTTTAAGTTGCCAGAAGTCTTCTGAGGACAATATTTTTAGTTCGTTGACTGAACTTCAACATAGAGCCAGAACACTAATGCGGCTTAATTGATGATTATTGATCAAATATTTGACATGCCAGTCACCTTTTATATCCAACTTCTACGTCATTGATGGATTCAGACAGACAGGATTAGTAATTTCGAGATTGGAGCATTGCCTTCTGTTAAGTTTGTGGTGATGAGTGAAATTTCAAAGATGATTTATAGAACATGCAGTGTAAATGACATACAACAAATTCATCCCAAGCTGATCGCCATTTTGTAGTTAGGTTGACCAGCTAGTTGTACAGTAGTTGCATTCTGTTGAAAGTTAAGGCGCATCATATTTGTTCTGTTAGAAGTAACCTTGCTTCCAGTTAACATGGCTTGGAACGTCAAATGTTGGTGGTTTCACCCAACAAAAAGCACTAGTTTGTTGGCAGTTGACGATAATGTGAAGATTTCAGTTCATTGAAATGACTTATCAAAAAAAAGAATGGCTTGCTTTGAAAGTAAATACTTACCGGTCAACGAGGTAAATCATCCTACTGCCATTGGTCTGTTGTTTACTCTAGTCATCTTATTCTTAATTTTATTTTATAGTAGTAAATAAATTGTAATTAATTTTCAATCTTCGAGGGCAGTCATGTGACATGGTAGGGGTGTCTTTTCGTTCGTATCTTTTTTTTTTTTATCTCCCTTTCGTTCGTACCCACTAAAATTGGAGTAATTTTTAAAGTTGAGAATAGCTACAATGCTTGAATCCCCAATAAAACAAGAAAAAAAAAAACAGTGTATTTAAAGAGTATGAGGCTGATGTTGTTGTTCCTCTTCATCATCGTCATCATCTTCCTCTTCTTCATCAGAGTTTGAGGTTTCATCATCCGAATCCTAACATGCAGAGAGAACAAGGTCTGAAATTAGGAACTAAGTTTCAAATACCAAGGTCAACTAATCACAATCAAACAAAAAGCTTACATGATCATGCCTTCGAATGCTGTTTTTAATAGCTGTGATTGTCCGAATCAATAGGAACATTGGAAGTATAATTCCACTTGCCCTTAGAAAAAGTATCTACAAACCATACAAAACAATACCAAAATAAACACGCAAGCAAAATGACACAGCTGTTAAATTAATGAATTCCCGACAGCTACTTAATTACTTACAGTGACAAGTGGGAATGGATAATCTCTGGTTTCGCCAGCAAGCACGGCAAACATATGTTTCACAAGCAATAAAATTGTAAACTGCGGATGTAAAAGAACAAATCAGGTAAAAAAAAGTCATTATTTGTAATAACTATAAACAGAAAAAATAATAATAATAATAATTATTATTATTATTATTACTACTATTATCGATTGGTTCCAAATTTTTGGTGTGGGCTCTCACACGGTTACTCTTAAGCAACCATCTTAACCATCAAAATAATTAATAGTTAGGCACCAACACACCCAAAAATAATCCTATTGAACCAAAACCACCCACACTTCGTGATCGCCGTATAACGAAGTAAGAAACAGTCAACTCTAAAACTTTAATGCTCGCCAAGCCATATAAATTAAAACATGCAATATTGTACACGTTATCTGAAAAAAACAAATCTTTGAATTTCACAATTTAGTCAAAAAAAAGCACTCACTGTAAGAGCCAGCGACCGGCAGCAAGCAGCTGTTCTGTCTGCGGCGGATGTACATTCAGAGAAATGAGATTCTGCAGAAAATCCCTCAGCTATGGCCACTAATCTTGGGCTCTGTGGCTCATGCTCTCTTCTGGGAATTTGCAGGCTATCTCTGTTACATATGCATAGATATACATATTAGTACTATTGAACACATTTGGTAAAAGTCTTGTCTGTCTTTACTAGTTACTGTGTTAAAAATAATTAAACTTTGTATCATAAACATGACACATGAATGCAATTTTTACCCAACACGGACAAAAGTGTTCTAAATCCTTGCGCGTTTGGTGAGTAAACTGTAATTACCTAATGGTAACTGCCGCTTCAATTAGTTGAGACTTTTTTGATGGTGCTGTGTACCCAGGTCCATATTCCTGTAAACATTGCATAGTTCATGCAAATTATTAATTCCAAGTCTTTGATTTTTAAAATTTTAAATTATTAATATTTCCAAGATTGAATAAGAAAATCACGAAAAAGTTGCTATTTTGAACTTAGAAAAAAAAACAGAGATCATCATTATATTCAATCGAATTGAATTCCATGGCTTCTATTGAGATTAAATATGTTAGAAATTGAAACTTAAAAAGAGTTTGGCTTTTGGAAGTGAAAAAACAGATAAAAACATTTTCATAGCAATTGCGAGGAAGGAGAGTGGGAGACTTCAAGTGAAAGAAACGTTGAACCAAACGACAAGTTTTTTTTGATACCCGACATTGGAAACAGAACAAGCCAATAAAACGATAAGAACAGAGTTTGAACAACTGAGAATCAAAAAACGACAATGAACCCAATTCGAACCACTAGCACATAGAAACATAAAGACAAAAGCAACTGGTTTATATCAAAGAAAACTTGAATATTTTAACATACTAAAACAAAAAATTTGACCCAAAAAATAATTTTCATCTGATCAATTGAATTCTGACCTGGAGACAGATTTCACAAGTTGTGTTTCCCTTCTCGTTACACCACCTCTGTATACAGTCTCTGTGGGCAAACTGAAACCAATAAAAAGAAAAACAGAAGAACAGGAATTGTATTAAAATATGTTGAAAATAAATTCGAAAACGAAAATAAAAACCAACCTAGAAGAAGAAACACCATGATGTTTCTTCCTCTTGTTACCTTAACAGTGCCGGAGCAAGCACAAGGAGCTTCCAGGCTCTTGCAGCTTTCAAACTCTTCTTCATGGCAAATTCTACAGTGTGAAAAAGCGGAATTCGATTTCAAATCCTCCACAAACAACACAACGTCTCCCATCTTTTGTCTCTCAGCTGTGTCTATCTCTCTCTCCATATATGTATTGTTATATATATAAATATAAATATATCTTTTCTTTAAAAACTCTCTTTTTGATTTTCAAAACTTTGTTGTGCTTCTTTTTTCTGTTTCTGTTTCCCTGTGTCTAGAGGCTGGACTTTAAATATGAAAAACAGGGCATGAACTTCCAAAAATGCCCTTGTCAATTTGAAATGTATATTGCAATTTCGTTCTTGTCATTTTCTGAATTTATTCTTCCATGCTTGGTTGTTTTAAACACAGAGAGATGGACGGTTGAACTGTATCGAATTCAAATACGCGGTTAAAGAAGCTGGAAACTCAAGCGTATGACATTTATACGAACACGCATGATGATCTATTAATCTAAAATTTATTAAAATTAATGAATTTTTTTTTTTTTATGATATAGTTTGATGAAAATTTTTTAATAATAAATTTTAATAGAATTCACGTGTTCCACATACTTCATCACGGTGATTTTGTTAAATATATCTAGATTTTATTATCATAGCATTCACTTTTTAAATACATCTTGATTTTATTATTAAAATATTAACTTTTTAAACATACATGGATTTTATTGTTAAAACATTGGTTTTTTAAATGCACCTTGATTTTATTGATTGAACAGTGACTCTTACATATGACTAAATTTTATTGAATTTCATGTAAATCAAAATTAAATACACCTAATTTTTAATAGATTTTACATAAATCTAAATTAAATATATATAGACTTCAATTGAAGTCATTCAAATGTGGATTTAATACACCAAGACTTTTAAATATTTTAAATTAGAATGAATTATAGATTGAATACACTCTCATTAAAATACTTAAACGAATTCAATTGTGATTAAACATCAAACAATCTCAATGCAAAACGAGGTCAGTGAAGAGATAAAGATGTAGCTCTCACTCATACATGTCAAACAATCTTAATATGCGTTGCTCTCTCTCATATTAGAAGTTGTTTTCTTAGTTGCACTACAGAATCATATCTCTGTTGGTCTCAATTGCTTTTTGGATTAAGTACCAATTTATAAAAAATATATATATGTCAATCAATCTCTCATCTATACATCATTTGCTACAAAATTTATACATCTATTATTCATTTTCTCTCTGGCCTGCACTAAATATCTATCAAATGGCATATATAAATGTAAGAAGTTAATTACTTGTGTTGAATTAAGGAACCTATCAATAAATGGTACATGTTGTTATCATTTATTGGTTTTTAAAAGATGTCTAATTTGACGTTAAACATTTGAAGTCATTTTCTTTTAATTATTATCAATGCTATTTTCAAATCGGGCATTTTTCACAACATTTACAATGACTTGTATGTATTTTGAGTTTTTTTTTTTTTTTTTTTTAAGAAATATTTTTGAGTTTTTGACCATGACAAGAAAGTACTTGCAAAAGCTCCGAATTCATTTTATTATATTTTGAACCAACCTAATCAATATTGGATTTTCTTCCACTTGCAGCTTCCAAATATTTAAATAATGCTGGATTTCTTTCCAAATGACATTTTCTTGGGCCAGTAAGTGATCAATGGGGACAAAAGAAGTCACAATCACTGAAAACCCAGAAAAAATATTTAAAGATTAAAATTAGAATATAAACGTTTTTTTTTTAATAAGTTATGGATAAAAATGAGTAAGGCAGAGGGGCATTATGGTAAACAAACTTGATATAATTTTCCTTTTTGTTTTGAAGCAACTTCACATAAGATTTAACAAAATTATTACTATTATAGATTGGTGAGTTAATCATTATTAAATTAGGTGCCTTTTCCTTTTTTTTTTTCACTGTCTCCCTGTGTGCGTCGATTCAAATTTATGTTTCGTAAAGATTTGAATGTGAGAGCTCTGACCTTCAGTCGACCGTCCTGGGCCGTTTGCTTACCAGAAATTTAAAATAATGGGCCCCCACAACGACTTAAAAAATAATAATAATGTAACCAAGAAAACAAAATACGCTCTCACCGAAAAGCACGAGTAGCTGCGATACGATGGGGCCCTTTTTTGACGCTCGATGAGTCGATGATGTTGCTTTTCTAAATTTTTAAAATAAAAATTATCTAACGTATCAAATTTGTTTCAAAGAAATTATAATAAATAATTTTTAATTTTATTTTTTTGTGCTTCGTATTTAGGATGCTGACATCTGTGCTTATCTCGTTTTCGTTCTTATCGTCTACAAAAAAAAGTTTGGATAATTCTAATTACGAACAACCTATCATTTTGAATCTCACAAATGGCATCAAATCATGGCATCTGAGCTTTTTTTAAAAATATATATATGAAAGTTCAAGACAGTGGGCAGCACTAATTTGCTCCTGTGGAGACCAGCTCACCCGATTAGATTGATTTTTAGCCGTCCGATTTAGTGAACAGTGGCGAGTCAAATGGTATCCAGACTCTACAGTCAATAGTTATGCACTGGATGGAAATAAGAATTAAAAGAAGATTAGGTTGATGCTATTTTCTGACGTGGAAGTGGGACCGATATGAAGACCAATCCAATAATTGGATCACTTAGGTCAATTTCCAATAATTCAATTAATATATTTTTTTGAATCAATAATTCAATTAATACTGATCTGAGGTTAATTAGCTTGTATAGATTATTGTCGCCTGAATAATTTGGCAGTCTAAGGAACAACAGATATTTTCTACTATCATATTACGTAAAAAATTAGGATATTGAATTTGAAAAGTAAAAAGAATAAAATTGATTCACAAAGTTAATCCAATAAAAATTTTTTCACACTTAAACTGATAAATTCATGGGTTCAATTTAACTTCTATCAATCCTAAATTATGATGCTTGAAAAGAGAATGATTGGTTATAAATGTTTTTTTATTCATTTAAAATTACAATTCCATATCATTGAATTTTATTTTAAAAAATGGTATATACATTGAAAAGCAAACAGGCTTGAACTTTTTTTTTTTTTTTTTTAATTACGGCTTGAACCTTTTTAATTATTAAAAAAACGAAAGAAATTCAAACAAAACTTTTCACACATGGGACTAGAGTTTACGTCAAGTAGGACCAAAAATTGAGAGAGAAAAAATATAGTTGATATGAACTTATCTATAGCTCGTGAAAAGTTTGGAACAAGCAAGTGTGACTTTATGTACACATATAAAAGAATGATTAATTTAGTATAATTATTTGATTAACCGTTTGATGAGAAGTGGATGGTAGTTCAGTAGTTGTAGTAATATAGTGTTGGAGAAGTCTTAGCTTCAAAGTTGGTTTATATATTTATATTTATATATTTATTTTGAGGTAAGTTGGTTTACACTTGACTATTCTCTGTATCTGTCTCTACCGACCTTGACGAATAGTTTTTGGATACGGTGGCCCATGCCTTTGAAAATAGCCCAAAACTAACCTTTGTCAATATTGGGTTGGGCCGAGGGCCCAATTGGCACTAATAATTTTGTGCTCGGAGCTTATTAATTATTTCATCCATTATCCCAACCCATGAACGAAAATAGACAAGCACTATTCTTTTCATTGAAAAGTGGCTTCATATCATATCTCAAGTATCTTCTTTCTCTTTCAAATTTCGTCGAATAATGTCAAAAATCATTAAAAATCTTCCGTTTGAGAATACATACAGACAAAAGCAAGTTATTCTAATCGGGTTTATCTGTAAATTTAATCAAATTCATGAAAGATCTCCAACATATATATATCTTCTTTTAATGGTCTTTTATCTTTTGCTTGTAAATGAAGTTTGGCTTAAAGAACATGGTGGTTGTTCTGGTACCATTCGTTTTTAACGGATTAGATGATCAGGGGCTGTTTCAATCTATTAGTCTATTGCAATAACAATGACACCATTTCTCTTTCAACTTGTGCATACAATAGCAACCCAATTGGACCTTTTATATAGGTGTCAAACGTAAAGCTTGTGGGGTCTTTGTTAAATAAATATTTAATTAAATTCAAAGCATCTTGTTCTGTCATCAATGAGCTGATAAAGTCATAATCCTAACCATGTTGAATCTAATTTTGTGATGTTAAAATGTTAAATCCTACAGATTCTAGAATCAGTCAAATAAATTGCATATTCTCTTATTGTCTAACATTTGAATCTAATTTTGTATTGTTAAATTATTGAATCTTATAGATTCTAGAATCAGTCAAAGAAATTACATCTTCTCGGATTATCTAACGTCTAGTGTCTGCTCCCTGTGTTTAGAGCAAAGATATTTGAAAACCTCTATATCAATCGTAACATCATCTTGTAACTGTAGTTTTAATAAATTTATTAGAAATATATCAGATGCTTCTAAAATTTCTTACAAACTTCCTTTGAAATTAGTATAGTTGATCACGTAGAACCCTCTGAATTTTTTGAAAGAATAATGTTAGACTTTCCAAAAGTTTGTTAAAAATTCTGTGTAAATTATATGACAAACTAAGTTATAGCTACTACATTAATTTTAAAATGATATATTGATGATGTGATAGTTAGTTATCATATTATTTAAGTAAGAAATTTGGGTAAATTTTTAAATAACGTAGTATTACTCTTTTTGAAAGCCTTTTATACAGATTGAAAATATTTTTACTCGCAAGTCATTTGCTTTGGTGGTAAGAACAAGTGCACCTGATGCCTATGTGTGCAAGGTCTGGTTTTGAGTAGCATGTGAGGGATAAATTATCGTTTAAGTTTCTTTAGCTGTAAGGATAGTTTTTTCATAAATATGGATCCCTCTATTCTGATCGTTCGAGAGTAAAGTTATAATGAGGCTCAAACCGTTTTCTCTGATCAGTGTGGAAAATATATACTCGCTAAAAAAAAAACACCGTCAGCAAGGTAAACAAACTTATATTTATATCATTTTCAGTCAGGTCATAGAACAAATCATGATTAAGAAGTATATGACTTTACGAGCGTAACACGATTGGTGTGCGAGACTCAAAAATCGAGATATTTGATTTTCTGGGCTTAGCTTTGCTCAGCTAGATGTTGACCGTAGAAAATCGAAGAAAACGTAGATCATCCTCTAATGATCAAACAAGAAAGGTGAAAAAGCGAATTATTTGTCAATCATTGTAGTTTGTTCCCAATAAATAACATTATTTTTGGCCAATCCAATTGTTCTTGAGGGGCGGTATTGGCTTTTCCTAGAATGAATTATCAACATACCGCGTCGTTGTCATTTAAAAACTATGCAATTGCCAAGCCCACGGGACTCAAAATCGGAGGCTACAAGACCATCTATAAACCTTGTTTCCTTTCCATTTATCAAAATTTTAAGGGCCAAAAACAATTTCTCACAGCTAACGGGCAAGCAAGCAAGCAAAAACAGGTTCCGCGAAATGGAAAGTGAGATGAAGAGGACAGAGCAGAAGATTGTGGTGGCTGTAGATGAGAGTGAGGAAAGTATGTATGCACTCTCATGGTGTCTCAGCAACTTTTGTTCTAATAACACAAATTGCACACTTGTCCTTCTCTACGTCAAACCTCCACCTCCCGTTTATTCCTCCTTTGAGGCTGCAGGTTGGGAAATTTACGTTTCTTGTTCTTGTAATGGCTCGCTCACTTTTTGGTTCTCATTTTTTAATTCTGTTTATCTAATATCGTAGAATAGGGTATATGTTTTCTGCCGATGTGACTAAGGCCATCGAAAAATATGGCAGCGACATGGTGAATAGGGTGATGGAAAGAGCTGAAGCTCTGTACAGGAACTACGAAACAGCGGTAATTTCCTCAGTTCTTGATCCCATGTTGTCTTCTAGTTTGGTGACTAAATGGTTGTTATCAATGGAGTTTGTGCAGATAAATGTGGAGAGAACAGTGGGATGTGGAGAGGCCAAGGATGTTATATGTAGAGCAGTAGAGAAACTCAAGGCTGACGCTTTAGTAATGGGAAGCCATGGTTACGGTTTCATCAAGAGGTACAAGTACAACCGAACCCAAATTTACCAGTTATTGAAATCTTCTAATTATTTCCTAATCCAGTTTAGAGCAACTCTGCTTATTCCACAAGTGAATTTCCCTGTCAAATTTACAGGGTTCTTCTAGGAAGTGTGAGCGATTATTGTGCCAAGCATGTCAAATGTCCTGTGGTTATTGTCAAGCATCCAGAGGAGAAATGAGCTGCTGCCTCTGTTTCTTTACTTTTCTAGCTTTTTGCCATGAATATGTATCTTTTCACTAGGAATTTGTATTTATGATAATCACTTGATATTGAATATGTGGTCTATCCACTGTGTTTAGTCTAGTTCAAGAATTATTGTATTTAAAACAGATGTCAGTGGTAGGTTGATATTAGATTTATTACCTTTCGCGGTACTTTGTTATCTGATACGTGTGTTCCTAGTAGCTAAGACATTTTGCGAACAGTTAGGGAGGTATTTTCTAATCAGATACGTGTGTTCCTCATAGCAAGATATTTTTACATCTACTAGATAGCGACACAATCATGAAAGAAACATTTTATTTTGACTATTATTTGAGGGGTTATACTGGTCTAAGCAAACTCCTCGGATGACTTTGGTGCCAAGTGCTTACGATGCTACACGACCAAGCAGCTCTAGCTAAATTTCTAGTTTTCTAAATAATTACCATCTATTGTCTTCCTCTAAAATCCTATCCGCGTTTCTCTGTCCATATAAAAACCTAGCTGGAAGAAATATGAAGAAAAGAGAGCACAGCAAATAAGAAACAAGGAAACCAAACAAAGGTACTCATTTGCCCCTAAAGCTCTAAAAATGAAAAGCCTCTCAGCATCAACAACAAATGCAACTCCATCTAGTAAAATCCAACGTCTTCAAAAATCAAAACTAATAAATCTTCATGGCAATGTAAGCCAGTCTACATGCACTTAAAAGACAAATTACAAGGTCATCTTACTCAGCATAGAAATTCTAATTCCCCTCTTTATTAAGCAAAGAGAACAGCCACTACATTCTTGAATTTGCCGTGTATCCCGTTTTGACCCAGCAAGGGTCCTTCCAAGATCTTTGTCAAATCCCTATAAGAAACTTCTCCCAAAAGACTCCATTTATCTTTTTCTTTTCATTGTTTTTTCTTTGAAATATTATCTTTTTCTTTTCTATCTGAACTTCAGGGATGCTCTAGCTCCAACATGATCAAAAGCCTAGATGCCAGATAGCCATACAAAGGTCCCTCAAGGAGTCACTGCTGATCTTCACCTCATATCCAACCCAAACAGCCCAAAAGTGAGTATCACATTCTATCGTGCTGCTTGTGTTGGCCTTACCAAAACCACAAGAGTGAAAATTACTTCAACTAATGTCTAAAACTATACCATAAAATGTCGGTATTTGAATAATCTCAAAACCATAAAGATGTCGGTATTAGAATAATCTCAAAACCATAAAGATGTCAGTCCTTGGATAATCTCAAACCATAAAGATGGATTTTGGATCCTCTCTTAAACTAAGCTTTTCGCTGACCTAACCAAATCTCATGTCACATAAATATTACAATCAATGAATGGTTATTGATGATGCAACACCAGACCAGATACTACACAAGCATAGTGCAATATTGTTACCTCGTACGTTAATAGTTCTTAATGGCATTTAGGTCAAAATTGAAAATTATGCAGTCAACTTTTAATAAGATGCATGAGATAAAATCATTATAAACTCGGGTGTAAAAGCCATCACTCTTGATGTCAGTAGATCTCAGCAATTCTACTTTCCCTTTTTTTTTAAAAAAAAAATAATAATTCTGCAATCCAATTGATGACAAGAATTAAACAATGTATACTCCACAGCTGTGACTGTAAAATCTTAGAAATATTTTAAAACCTTCCATAATATTCCTATATCTAATACTGGAAAGTCCAATCTAATTGATTCCAAAGATATAAGCAAATTTTCCAAATTACTAGCTATAAAGTTTAACGAAAAATTAAGAATATACTTACAAACATGTTTTTGACATGAATAACCAAATAAACATCAATTGCATATAGGAGCATGTCTTCATTTCTGTAACACCAATGCATAAGAAAGCCTAATTGGTTGTTACATGCCCAGAACAGTCGCATAATAAAATTACACACACACACAGAGCATGGATTTCATGAACAAGAATCGTATAACACAGATGTATTTTTATATTTACATCCAATACATTTGCAGTATCTTCATCGATTACTTTATTTATGAAAGTCAGCAAGAGGGATTCGATATTCTATAACAAACCAACTAACAGATCCTAAATCTAATTGCTTACTGCAGACATCATTCCAGTTCAGTTCTTCAGTGATCCAAAAATGACTTTCCAAATCCCATTCTAAGCGACGTCAAACATTGATGAGATCTCTAACAAGTAAAACTTTCCTTAAAGCTCACCCACAGCTAACTTACAGCACCCATTCTCCTCACACATGGTGGAACCCTAATAAAACTTCCACTGCATGTTCTGAGTGACAATCTACAGACTAGTTCCGTGCAAAAGTGACTGATAAAATAAGATTAAAAATTTTACAAAAGCCACCACATAAGTGCTGAAGCATGTAATAATAAGATCTTTAACAAGTAACACTTTAATAAAGTCTCCCACAACCAGCTGAATCAAACCCACCAATTCTCCTAAAAGTAGATTTCCATGTAAAGATTATAAAGATTCCATTGTGTGTGCAGATGAACCATCTACAAACCACATTCAACTTCAACTAGTTCCATTGAACATGTAAATTGGTAAAAGCAACACCAAACACTAATCCATTCACAAATTCAGAGTTAACATCTGAAGGAACCGCCACAAATGTTCAAATATAGTCACCTAAAAATGAATAAAACTTCATTTCGTAAAGGCAAGATATCAAACCAAACTTCCAAAGGGCCAACAAAACACTCCACTCAATGAATTTCTTAAGATAGAGAAACCAATTATATAACTGAACAACCATAATCGAGAACAAGTTGACATAAACTATTAAATTCATTATAAAACCTCCAGAAGGTAATGTAGTTTTAATTTGCTGGATATGCAAAACATTAGTTCCGACCATAAAATCTCCATCTAACTGCAATACAGATCAGACTAAAAACCACGACATCGTATCTTATAACAAAGAAAACGAAAACCAAACAAACACCATTGCCAAATCGACTCAATGTTTACTCCTCAGAAGCAGATCCACCACTCTGGTTGTTATGCTTCCTCGCATACCTCTGGTTCCTCAAAAACTTGGGATCCATCTGCACCATAAAAAAAATAAAAAAGAACGATTCGAGATTTTCAAACTTACATTAAAAAATTAATTAACCAAAACACTGAAAAAAAAAAAAAACCAAGAAAAGGAAAACCGAAATGCAAGAGAGAATAAACAGACCCCTTTGGTGGAAGTGTGCCTGTGCCTTCTCGGTTTCTTGATACCGTTCTTGTGGGCCTTGTAGGACTGGTTATGGGCAGTGTGGTTCTTTGACTTGGCCATCTCTCTGAAATCAAGCAATTATGTTTAAATTTACACGAAATCGAATCTGTTATGGGTATTGTTTGAACGTCGTTAAAAAAATATAGGCGAAACGAAACGTACCAGATATATGTGAGATTCAGAGGAGAAGCGGAAGAAAGCAGAGTTGTCAGCAGCGGTTAGGGCTAGGGTTTTGGGAGAGACTATATGACCCAATAACAGTGACAAATTTGCAATTAGGTGCTTCCTTTTAATTTTAATTTAAAGTATAAGCCGAGGTTCATTAGAAATTCGAAAAAATCCCACAAGATCTATATATTGTAAAATGTGTCACATTTTTAGCCATCTCTTGTGTATGAATATTTGAAACATTTTTTCAAAAAAAAAATAAATAATTCTGATTTTCATTACACAAACTTTACAATTTTGGGCAACTTTTGTGTATTTTCTCTATGTATTCTAAAGTTCATATATATAAAAAAATTTTCTTATATATTTTTTACTTATACCAAACGTGTAGAAAATAATATTTTATAAAATCAAATTATTTCTATAATATTGACTCAATTGAAGTTGTGATAATGCTAGGGTTTTTTTTCTATGTTATTAGGGAAAGGAGTTACCACTTGGTATGAGTCGTACGATGGAGGTCTTTATAAACATGACTTTTGTTGAAAAAATGGAAAATATGCAATATCGTTTGTAGATATTTTGATCAAGTAAATTGTGTAGCAAATTAATTATATTTTCACTATATTTTTGCAAATAGTGTCTATGGTTTATAGAATTCTTGTTACAATTCCTAAACACAAAACCGTTGCATTTCGCTTTGTATCTTATAATGTTCTATATCATTTTCACTTATCAATTAGTTTTGCGTAAAATTGATAATCTTATAATGTTACAAATAAATTGTAATTTTATTATCATCATAACAAATCAATATAGGAATTTAATGATAAAAAATATAATGTCTAAATCGTAAAACTTATATTTTGTATAGTAATATCATTTGATCCATCGATTATTCTTTCTTTTTATTAATTATTACAATTAATTTATAATTTTAGGTGTTATGATAGGATCAACCTTAATACTAAGATGTTTGCATCTAAAGCAGACTACAGTAATATAATCAACGTTGGACGGATTAGTAAATTACTATGCACAGTAATAGTCTATTCACTAGCATAAGAAGATACTCTATCACTACCTCTTGGTTATGACTTATGACAAGCACATCCCCTAATATCTTCTCCTAATCATGCATTATTGTCATAACTTCTATAATTACATCCACATTAATTTACCTCGATCAAAGGTTCTGCCTTCCAAATTCAGTCTAAGTGACCACAACAATTACAAAAATCTATTGAAGTGTCTTCAAATATTTTAGTTTTTTTTTTTTTCCTTCATAATATCACATGTATTAAATTCCTTTTTTGGTGTAGAAACTATGTTCTTGAAAAAAAGAAAAGGAAAAAGGGAAATGGATGGAATACGACCAAAATACAATGTGACCACATGCAAAAGGGATAGGTGTATTAAGATGCATCATAAATATGGGTATATCTCACACGCTTGACCAACAAACTTTAGCAAAATGACATGTCTAATGGCAAATGGACATGACTATTCAAGAAGGAACGCAAATAGTTTTGAACCAGTTCGATTCCATGGCACTCCCAACGGCTCAAGCAAACACATAGATTTTTAACCAAATTAGATTCTCTCGGATAAAAGCTTGTGTAACTTCATATAGAAAGGTTGAGTGTACGACCAAGTTTGCATATAACTGACAGTACGACAAAGTTATTACGATATTTTCTGCAAATTTTCAACATAAATTAAGTATGTTTTTTTTTTTTTTTTAAATGAGATCAATTACCAAATATATTTGCTATTCTTTTTATTTAAATATCACCTAATGCAACAAATGAATACAGAATATTATTAGAATGAATGCATGCACTCTTTGTCATCAAATTAAATACCATGATAAGAAATAAATTTATAATAAAAAGAATTAGACTTTTCATATTTACTATCCAAATTTATATCTCAATTATATAATATGTGAATTATTAATATGATATTAATTATCATATCATCTTTTAACTTATATGATGTTATTAATAATTTATATCTTACATTATTCAGATGTGAATTTGGTTTAAAAATGGGAGAAGTTTAATATTATTTTTATAGAAAGAAAGTGGGCATGATAATATATTAAAAAAAAAATTCCAAGAAAGAACAGTAACATTAACGAGGACCTATGGGTCGATCCAAAACGAGTCTCCGACAACAGAAAGAAACGGGGGCCCAGCAGCAAGGCAGAGTGGCAGATGGACCTCACGAAAATGTCAATTAAGGCAGCCCAAGGCCAGGAATCTCTTGTTGTCCTCTTCTCTCAGTTTCCTCATCTCGATACGTTCCCCAATACTGAAACGGACCTCTGGAATTTTGACGATCTGCTTCTGTCTCAGAGTTGGATCGTCGTTTAATTGAAGCTTGATCCATCCTCGTTTCCATTTCACACCTAACCCAAATCTTAATCAACCATGTTTCTTCTCGATTGGTTCTACGGCGTCCTCGCCTCACTCGGTCTCTGGCAAAAGGAAGCCAAGATCCTGTTTTTAGGTCTCGATAATGCTGGAAAAACAACCCTGCTCCACATGTTGAAAGATGAGGTCCCCTTCTTTTTTTTTGACATTTTTGCTGCTACTGTTGTTTATGTTCGCTTTCGATAATCTTAGTGAATTTTGGTGCTTGTTCTCATGCGATCTTGTTTTTCAATTAGATAAATTAGTTGGTTCTTGAAAATTGGTTAGTTTACTCAGTTAGAAATTTTGGATCTTATTTTAATTTATAATTATTATCATCATTGATGTTGTTGTTTGGATTGTTAGATATTTAGATACACAGAAATCGTATATTGTTAATTCTGGTTTTCCTGGAGCTAAATATATAAGTATATAACAGAAATGTTTGTTTAGGTTTAGTTGGAGTTAGAAAATCACTTGTTGCAAAGATTTATGCTTTCTTCGAAGCTTCTTGGTGTGCTTTATATTGCAATACTTATATATTTGGATTAATTACAGAGACTGGTTCAGCATCAGCCAACTCAGTATCCAACATCGGAAGAGCTTAGTATTGGAAAAATTAAGTTCAAGGCATTTGATTTGGGAGGTCATCAGATTGCCCGCAGGGTCTGGAAGGATTACTATGCCAAGGTGACTTATGCTTGTGCCCGAAAGCCAATTTACTTAGCATTTATATGATTTATGTCACATTTTAGTTGCCGGTTATGTGTGCTTGGACTGAAGCTTCTACTTGACTTAGTCATTATTGACCTATTCATCAATCAACATTTTTTAGGTTTGGTTCAAATTCAAAGTCATGCTTTAGATTCTCTGCAACTATTCCGTTGTTAAGGGTTATGCGGTTGCAAAGCTCTATGTTTAATGAGGAGTTTATTTGTGTTGAATCTTCTAGGATTAGAGTCAGGTTTACACGCTTTCTCTACTGTGGATGTCTTTATCTTGTTGCTTTTGATATGGTCCTAGACCATAGATTAAGTTACTTAACTAGGCTAGTCATTTGACAAGCTGGATTGATTTTGACTCCGCAGCTGTCATGTTCTTTGTTTTCTCCAGTGATTTCAATCTGACCTGGCATATCGTTTTCTAGAAAAGGAGTCTGCACCTTTGATGTGTATTGTGTTATTCAGCTTTTTTCTTATGAAATAATCAATACTATTAGCTATAGTTTACCACATTTTCTCATGCAATCGTGTTTGGCGGCTATTGTGCATGTCCTTGTTTCTTTTCCTTCTCTAGGGGTCTTGTTGATAGCATTGAAGAGAATTCAGTTTTGTGATTTTTGGTATCTTGGGAATGCTTAGAAATTGTGATATCATGTTCTTTCTGTTTCAAATTGGTGTAACTTCAAATTTGACTTTTCTTTTTTTAGTGTTGTGGCACTGCAGGTAAAAATACTTTTAACATTTGTGGTTTGCTGTCTATTGCAGGTGGATGCTGTGGTGTATCTGGTGGATGCCTATGACAAAGAGAGGTTTGCAGAATCTAAGAAAGAACTGGATGCACTCCTTTCGGATGAGGCATTGGCCAACGTTCCTTTTCTTGTGTTGGGGAACAAGATTGACATCCCATATGCCGCCTCAGAGGATGAGTTGCGTTACCATCTTGGTCTCACAAATTTCACCACCGGCAAGGGGAAAGTTAATTTAGCCGACTCAAACGTGCGTCCACTTGAGGTGTTTATGTGCAGCATTGTACGTAAAATGGGATATGGTGATGGCTTTAAATGGCTCTCGCAATACATCAAGTAGGGTAATATCCAGGAAGTGTTATAGAATGATGTTTTGCAGATCCCATAACCCCTTTCTCAGCCCCTATGCTCCACCTCTCCAAAAATTATATTGATCTCCTTGTTTAGTCTAGCCTGTAAGTGGGATTTGAATTGGCTGTGCTGCGTTTGAGTGTGTAGAAGCAGGTAGTAATGTCACCGCCCTGTAAAATTTACTTGTATTAGCAAGTCATTTATCTAGTATTGTGGTTTGTCAATTTCCTTGCTGTCTTTTTTTTGGGCTGCCGTAGAGCTAAATTAGAAATTTTTGTTATCATTATTTTATGGGAAGATTAGCGTTCAGAGAGACTTTATGTCACCGCATTCATCATTCATATACTAAAATGTTTAGTCTACTTTGGGTCAAAATTAATCAATACTGTGTCAAAGTGTGTAGCTGCAGTGGCAGTCACATCACTCGTGACCAGTAAGGGTAACGAGTTCGCCAACCCTGCCACCAAAAAAGGTAGTTAGTTTTCCTTGTGCTGATTCTATAACCATGTGATATTCTCTCTTGAGAGTTGTTATTCGAATTACATCTTTGCAGGACTAATCATAGCTATTAAAAAAAAAAAATTCAATACTGCTTTATATACCTACGAAGAAGTCGGCCTTAGTTTACTGAATCACTGTAGATTGTAGGCCAGGCCACTGAGCTTGTGGAGGGGTTTTTTTTTTTTTTTTAATAATATCATCTGAAAACACTTCTTCATGGAGTTAATGATGACTGATTTGTTGAATCAATTTTTGTTTCAACTGTTTCAAATGTCTTCATGTTATCAAGGATTTTGGTGATTAATGCTGAGAAAAATACACGTGAAGCTCTATGCAACTATTATTCGTTCGGGATTTTTTTATTAACCTAAATAGATCTAATGGTATATGTAATAAAAAGTATCAACATTGAAGAGAATGACCTAAATAGATATAATAATTTGTTATGTATGTATTAACATTGAGAGGATGGCCATAATAGATCTAATGGTGTATAGTAAAAAAAATCACCAAAATAAATCCAATACCTTGTATACTAAAAAAGATTAACATAGGAAAGAATGATCTAAATAAATCTAATAATATGTATAATAAATGAAAATAATCTAAATAGATCTAATAATGTGTATGACAAAAAGTATTAGTATAGAAGAAAATCCCAACCTTTTTCTTTTAAGTCTAATTGTAAATAAAATTTAAGTGCACTTTAGGTACAACAAGGAGCTTGTATTATTTCTTATATGTAAATAGTAGTTTCTGAGTTTCTTTAAGTTAAGTATTTTATTTACATAAATAAAAATTCATAGTGTTAAAGTTGCATGCTTTGAATACATTTTTCTTTATAAATTCTCTGTAGCTATATAAGTAGTTAATAAATATATACAAAAAAAAGGTAAAGAAATTAATATTCCCGCAATTATTTATTAATTATACGAACT
Source organism: Dimocarpus longan (assembly GCA_022984855.1). Classification (NCBI taxonomy): domain Eukaryota; kingdom Viridiplantae; phylum Streptophyta; class Magnoliopsida; order Sapindales; family Sapindaceae; genus Dimocarpus; species Dimocarpus longan. The sequence goes on from CM041015.1 coordinate 25,057,017, forward strand.
TCCATAACAACATTAACTTTACGGCTTTTCTTTAATTCATGATTAAAGGAGTAGTTTTACAGCTAGATAAACTCTTTATGAGCTTTTATAAGGAACAAATAATCTCAAATTCCTCGTAATTTCAAGATATGTCACATATACAATTTTCATCACAGATCTTGTGTTATTTTGAATACAATTTTCTTTATAAATTCTCTATAGTTATAGAAATTGTATGGGTGTCACATAAGCCCAATGATAAAGGGACACGTCATGCCAATAGAAGAATGACATGTGTCAATCATAGCATATATTACGTGACTTCCCTTCGAAGGATGAATCAAAAGATCACAGGCTTGATGAGAATAAATAAGGGAGGCAAAAGAAGGAATCATTGGAGGAGAAATTTGGAAACCTACAAAACCCTATTGACTAATGACATAATGACAGGTGTTCGACATGCATCTTCCAAGAGCAATGTTACGATAAATGGCAAGCACATTAACTTGCATAGGTACCGTACAACTAAAAAAGTAAGTTTATCTTGGTATAAAATGTGATTTAGTAGCTCATTTAGAGAGATAGAGAGAAAATCGAGCATAATTAGAAATATAAATAAAATTTAAAGAGATAAATTCTAATTTAAGTATCGGAGAGTGTTTTTTATTTATAAGTAAACATCATGTCACCCTAATAAAGGTGTTCATTGTTTTGTAAGTAAGATAAAAGACTTAAGCTAAACAAATGTTGAGAGTCATCTGGATGAAAAATTTTTAATCAAACAGAAGTAATTAATAATTATAAATCAATAGGAAAATTAATAGCTTAAAAAGGAAAATTAATATTCCCGTAATTATTCATTAATTCTATGAACTTATATAATAGCTTTAACTTTATGGCTTTTCTTTAATTTGTGATTAAAGGAGTAACTTTACAGCTATATAAGCTCTTTATGAGCTTTTATAAGAAACAAATAATCTCAAATTCCTCCCAATATTATAGATATATCACTTATACATTTTTCATCACATATTATGTTTTATTTTATTATAATTATTATCACTGATTTTTTTTTTTTTTGGGATACATTATCGCTGTTCTACTGACAAGACAGTTTCATAGGTATCAATTTAAAATATTTCTAACTTTATTACTGAACAATATAATTTTTTAAAAAAATAAAAAATACTCTGATGAAAATTTTATCTTCTGAAACTCTACTTACACGACATTCCAAATGTATTCGTGGACGAAGATGATCTTCTAGAATTGTCGGTCGATAATAAAGTAAATCCTGACATCCGGATGGAAGGAAAAATAAAAAACGTGAATTAAAAGACAAGGCCCTTCAGCCCCACTCACGCCGTGTCAACTCTACTGTCAAACTATAAAACAGCGTGACAGCCACGCTCAACACAAAGAGCCAACGACAAATATGCGCGTTCGTAACACTCACGACTCAACTCCAACTTACGAGACACGTCCTCCACACACCACAATTCCTGTCAACACAACTCTCCATCACTACTATTACTACTACTAGACCTAGTCTATCTTTTTTTACTTTTGACTGTTTGACTCCTCCCTCTCTATATATACTTTACACACGTCCTCTCTCCCTCACAAGAAACTCTCTTGAACTCTCATAATTCCAAACACTTCTCTACTACTCACGGTTGATTAATATCTGAAGAAGAACAACAACAACAATAATTTCTACAAATGGGGAACTACACTTCCAATTGCGTCTTTGTGAACTCAGGCCACAAAACACGGATTGTCGACGGTAACGGAAACCTGCGGAAGGTCAAGGTTCCTATTAATGCTGCTGAGGTAATGATCGAAGAGCCAGGCCACGTCATATCTCTGGTGGACGACCTTCTCAGAACCCACCGTGTATCCGCCATGCGAGCCGACGATGAGCTTCTGGCGGGAAAGTTGTACATGTTGTTTCCTGTTGTGAGGGTCAACTGCAAAGTCAACGATGAGGAGCTTGCGATTGTCAAGTGTGATCAGAAAAAGAAGAAGAGATCGTTGTTAAAAAGGAGAAGGAAGACAGGTGGCGCCAAGGTGTTACCGGCTGTCAATGAGGAGGTGAGAGAGGAAATAAAAGACCTGGTTCCGGTTTCAGGCGAGATGGATACGGGTTTTTCGGGTCATCGGTTGGGGAATCAAAAACAGTGGAGTCCAGTCCTGGAGGCAATTTCTGAGGTGTACTAGATATATGTTTGATCAATTTGTCCATATACACGAATTTAGGGTAGTTAATTGTTGTTGTTAATACGTTGTTTTGCAATTGAAGATATATAGATGTTCGATTCAATTAATTAAGTTTTCCTCCGTCAATTTACGACGAAGTAAAATTGGAAATGCTCTCAAAATGCAAGTGCAATAGTGCATGCAAAACAAATCTAGTCTACCTTCTTTTTTTTGTGAGAAACAAATCTAGTCTACTTGTAGTGGTTAGTAATGTTAAATTTAATTTCGCATGATTAATAAATATGCTAGAACATCATAAAGTTTAATAGGAATATAGGGTTTGCTATAATATATATATATATATATATATATATATATATATCTCTAAAAGGGGGCGGGGCATGACACAATAAAATAGGGATCTAAAATTTATGTCCTGCTACAATCGGGTCCTTTTTTACCTATGAAAATACGAAAATATCCTTATATCAAAAGAAAGTTGAAGAGGTATTTTTTTGCAAACAGAGGAAGTAACTTTCAATTTTCTCAATACAGCCGCCGTTCAACCCTTCGTCTCCTTCAACGTCTCCTCCTCTTCCTATTCTTTTTATCTTTCTTGGGAGACCGGCACACCACCTCTCTCTCTTCCTAAGGATGGTTAATTTCGAGGATGGTTAATTTTGATTAATTTTGTATCAAATGTTATCTCAAATCGATTAATTTTGAGGATGGTTAAATTCTCATAAATTTAACTACAATAGAATGAATGAATTTTGTATATTAAACTATCAAATTTTAGAATTTACTATATGGATCGAATGTGCTCTCATTGGGAGAAAGTATGGCCTCTGCAAAGTTTTGATAAAAGCTTGGACTTAAGCGTCACCGCACCAACTATTTCAGGTCCCCAAAGGCCTCAATTAGGCAAACGCCATGAATATTAGGCCGCCCACTACTTGACCCAACTGTTACTTACTATATGCAGCCCGTTCATTTCATTTAGTATACTAGGCTTTTACTAAATACACACATACATTTAGTATGACGGGGTGCTTTAGTGGTAATCGGCAGAGTAGTCAAAGATATTTTTGTCCAAAAAAAGTCATGCTGCAAAACTGAAAAAAAGAGTTATTTTTCAATTGGGTAATCAAAAATAGGTTAGTTTTCAACTAAACCCTTTAAAATTTTTCCATGCTCTTCTCCACTATAATAGCTAATAGGGCATATTTGCTTTCGGAATGGAATCATACGAAAAAAGAAATCCATCTTGAATCGAATCTTTGAAGGATTTGGATTCCAACTTTTTACTTGCCACATGTAATCTTTAATTGAATTCATGAGTTTTGACCAAAATGTCACCTTCTAATTTAAAATGTTTAATATTTAAAAATAGTTGATTTTTCGTTTTTAATTTTTTTTTTGAAAAACATATTAAACTCAAATACTGAATTAAAAATAATTCTAAATATATTTATTTTATTTTCCAGGAAAAATTATAAATTCAGTATTTCAGAAGGTATACAATGTTAATTACTACTTCAAGGGATACGATTCCTCTATAGCCATATTTAAGTAATTCGGATGTTATATAATCGAGTATTTACTTAATCACGAAAACAAAGGAATATAATTTCCTTTACTTTTCTCACCTCAATTACAAAAAGCGAACACCATATATTCATCTTAATTCATAGATAAAAACCAACATAGCTGAACAGCAGATTTGAAGTGATAATTGATTGATAATATAATATAATATTTATTCGACTAATTACTTCTCCTTATTACTTAATTGTTTTTTGTTTATGAAAACCAAAATAGCTGAAGATAATTGACCGATCGCGTAAATATTATATTTATATGACTAATCACTTCATTTTATTACTTATTATCGTTACTTCCTCACATAATCACGTATATTATATCTCTGATTGTAATATCATTATCTATACGTGGGAAAAAGACCTGTCTTCTCACATGAATTCTTCATATAAACAAATAACAAATGTCCTCATGGATATGAGTCTACAGTTCTTATACCCGTGAAAAGATCTAAAATATCCTAAAAACCTCACGCGAGAAATATTGTAGTTGGACCGTCCAGATTAACTGATCCATCACGTAACACATCGTATAAAGAAATTAGTTAGCAAAGTTACAGTTCAACGGTTCTTTGACTTACTCTCAACCCTGAAAAGCGGACCCCACAGCTTCAATCCATTTACAACCGTTAGATGAAGCCAGAGTATCACCTAAACGGTCGATGTCCCTGGACTAAACTAACATCAAAATATGCAAGGACCCCATCTTTTTGTTACCAATTCCACCATTATTTTCCTCACAAGATGGAGCGGTTTAACTAACAAACATCTCTATACGTAGATACACACATACATATTCTTATTAAAACGACACACTAAGCTAGTGTTTCATCGCATCCTTTCAAGTCTGACCACTATATTTCTTTTGTTTCTTCATCGAAAGTAAATTAACCGTTAGATCTCGGTCATGGGCAATTACGTCACCTACCGTCCGTCCGATGCCACCGGAAAAGTCATTCTATCGGACGGCTCGGTGCATGAGTTTGACAAGCCTATAACAGTGGCAGAGCTCATGCTAGAGCACCCACAAGAAGTGGTAGTCGAGTTCAAGTCAGCTGTGTCTGAAAAGCGACCTAACCCATTACCGGCAGACAAGAAGCTGGAGATCAAGAAGGTCTACTTGATGCTTCCGATGAAGCGAGGGAAGCCAGCGTCGTTGTCATCAGATGAAGCTCGTCATGTTCTTTTGAGTGCGAACTCGGTCTTACGGTCGCGTTCTCTGTTGTCATCGTCGAGGTTTCTACCTTTGTTTGCTAGGATATGTCCCGCTTTCACTGCAGAGCAGGAACAAGGGTTCGCGCAGTTGAAGAAGGAGGAGATGGAAGAGAGGCCGGTGGAATTCAAGTTTGTGTCGGAGTTCTTGCCAGAAAGTTTGGACGGGAGGCCAGAGTATTTGAGCAGGCAGCTTTCGGGAAAAGGGACATGGAAGCCTAGCCTGGACACCATTAAAGAGAAGAAGGTGGAGAAGAAGGTGTCTCACTGGTTGTTTCAAAAAGGTTTTATTGTATCTATTTAGATATTGTTAAAAATATCTATGAGAAATACTTGAATTTAGCATTAAAAAGAAAAATATTTGGATCGACTGGAAGAGTTCTCTGGTATGTGCCTTTAAATTAATGTTCACAAAATGGTGTACTACATGTTTTAATTATCCCTGTGTAGATTCTACATCTACTTTCAATTAATTAATGTCTGCTTCTTGGTTCAATATAGGCCATTTCCTACGTTTGATAAAACATATATTAGCCTGCCTATACTTGAGGATACATAATGCACTTGCATTTATATCTTATATTACAGTTATAATATCATGTTATAAGTAATAGCTAAGGCTTAAATTTGCAATGTGGGTGTATCGTGTATGTTTCAAAAAACAAATATGGGTCCATCTGTAATGCGTTTTGTTCGTACAACATGCAGTGGCCAAAACCTATCTGTTCATAAAGTTATGCCTTATACGATATCAAATTTATTGATAATGTTTTTTAGTTTAATGTGAGGATTTAAATTATATTGTTACTACTTAAAAAAAAAAAAAAAAAATTATCTGGTCACTAGTAAATTATATGTTCTATCATAATTTGTTAATATATCATCATTATAATATTTTCAGATAAAATTCAAGTATTTAAGGTAATCCATTTTAATTTAATCTCATCAACTCTAATGCAGATATTCAGTATTAATTCTCTAATAGAATGCCAAGGGACTTTGTGAACTCAACTAATTATTCTTCTATTTCACGTAAATTAATAATCTATAAAAAAAATTACATACCGTATCAAATCAATAAACATTTCTAGATATTAATCATCAATGTATCAAAAATCATTCATAAGTATTAAAAAAATAATCGATGAATATTTTTGGATATTTATTATCAATGTATCAAAATTCATTTACAACTACTAAAAAAAAATGAAGGAAAACGAAGACGTGGAGATGGAATGCACACAAGTTTTAAGAAGTTAGGAGTGGTTGGCCTCAATAAAATTAACCTATTGGATCAACTAAAAAAGTAAAAATTGATAAAAAGTCTCATATTAGTTTCCGTTTGGAATAAGCTCAAATATATATATATATATATATATATATTAAATCTGTTTTCAATATTAGTTTATTATAACCTTCAATTAGTTTGTAAGTCTTGGTTCTTCGGGCGGACTCCATGTAACTGACAAAAATGGTGGGAACGTAGGACGTTTATTAGGAATGCTTGCACCAATTAATAAATTAATGATTAATTATCATGATTACGTATGTGCATAGTGATTACTATTGCAAAGTTCGGTGCTTTGTTTCTTCTAATATCTTACCAGCCAGGATCCGACAGGATGAACTTTCAAGAAGGAGCTATTTTGACCATTTTACCTCTATCTGATTTGGCCACTTGATAGTTGATATAAATTGGAGTAATAATATGATTTAAAACTGATATCAATTTATATCTTAATTGGGATGATTAAAATTATTTTGATTCACCGTCTTTTTGCTAGAATCAAAGAAGAGAAGCTTCCTGAAAGCGAAGTAAAAATAAAGTATATTTGTGACGAATTTAATGTAGTATATAATTGTATACAAAGACTAAGATGAACTTATTTTTCATATTAAAAATTCCAAAATTAACTCATAAAATGCACGAACACTTACTTGACATGTAATAAAAGTAAGGCAAATAATGATTCAATTCATGTCTCAATGTGGAGATTTTATTCAAACGTGTCTTTGACTCCAAGTCAACACATGTTAAACCGAACCGACAAGAATTCTTGGGAGCCAGCTTGTTTATCCATTAATTGAACTTGTGACGACTTGAAATTAAGTTCGTGTGAAGGAATCTTTTGCATAATTTCATGTCATTTCCCGCTACGGACAAGCTGTTCAATTTTTCATAAAGATGCAGAATTTTTGAAGCAGTAGGGTCGCCCAACACTAGGAATCGACCTTGGTTTGCTGGAAATCTTATCTCTTATATGTCACACAACTATAATTGAGATTGAAACTGCATAGTCAATTATTTTATTTCTCCACTTTTTTCCAGAGAAATTTTATTACTAATTTATCACCCTTAACTTGTCTAGTTTGTTAAATTACCATGTAAAAGTCCACAGCTTTAATGATTAGATTAGGTACATCTTCTTCTGTTACATCTATCGTTCACTATCACATTATGTTACAAACTTTGGTCTTTAATCTCATTATCATTCGAACCACCTCTTGTCAGTGGAACTCTCACTGAGCCAAATTTCTTCAAGTTAACAAAAAATGCATTACCCAAGAGCAAACAGCTTGCAATTCCGATAATATCTTGAATTCAACAGAAATGCAGGCGAAGCACGGCCCCGTGCCGAATCCAGAAATTATAAAACAAGGACAAACAGAGCTTGTTTAAATTCTCCACATATATTAGGATGATACACTGTTCAGTCATGTTTTTATTCAAGTTGGACCATACTCTCACCACATCACTTGGCATGGATAGGGGTTGGGATAAGAAGGCTACTTGGGACCAAATTTTGTTTGTAATGAAAGGAATCCATTATCAACTTATCCGCAAGGTTGTTACATGTAAGAGAGAAAGGACCGGATGATGCGACTTGTCCACTTTGAACCAAACTGTCTAGAACCAGATCAACTTAAAGGCTATGCTTTTTTAGTGGAATCCTCATCATTGGATGGACAAGGCCAACTAGGCATTCTCTGCCCATGAATCATTTTTGTCTATTTTCTTCGTCTTCTTCTCCTCCCCTTTGCCAAATTATGGGTCGTTATATAGGACCCAAATGCTCTATTGATATTTGTAAGTCTAAAGTGATTAAAAGTAGTGTCAGATATCCCAACTAAGGGATTGTTGTGTTGTATTTATAAATTTATATTATCATCTTAATTAGAATACTTTTAACAATATGTGGATAGTTTTCACTAAATTTAATATCCCTTCCCACCTTAAAAAATAAAAAATAAATTAATATTCCTGTACTCTGAAAAAATTAGAGTATTTCTTACTCCTTGTCCTTTCACTAATAACAAAATATTAATTTATTGAATGTCATTAAAATGTTTTTCTTATCATTACTATGTTCTTTTTTTCATTACTAATTAGTGTCACCCACAAAAGTAGAATTATAAGAGCATTTATTATTATTGTTATTTGTATTTTTAGCTAGTGTAAAAGATAATTAATTTAACATTCTAAATTTTAATGAAAGTAATTTTATTTCAAAATTTATACTAAGCAAACATATTCTAACTCTGCTATGGCTTCATGTTACTCTATTCACTTTTTTATTTTTATTTTTTATATTTGAGTAATACATTATTTCATAATATTTATCACAAATTAATCCTTATCTTGTGTATTCGTCATAAATAGCCTCACTTGTTATTTGTAGAGAATTGCCAAGCATGAGCTGGGAGACAGCCGATTGCTGATGTGGACTAATCATCTCTAAGACTCTAACAAATATCATCACGTGGAACGGGGCTTTTAATGAATCAAATTAGTTAGATTTAACTAAGTTCAATTGAAAATGATAAGAAAACTATGTATAAATGAAAAATCCCAAAAAACAGATAAAGCTTCTGCTACACATTATGGCAACTTTTCCTATAGAAACTTACCAAAATTTTTCAATTATCTATCACACACAGAAACAACTAGCTGTAGGTGCAACTTGAAGTGGCTGGTTTCTTTCCTTTTCTTTTCCTCATCATCCAACCATCAGCTCCAATAAAGATTATAATATTGAAGCTCAAATATTCACGGAATTATTTAAAATAACTTTTTCAGAAGTTTTTCACCTTGAATTATTTTCCCAGCGGCTCAATTTTTTATATTTGTTTGTGTCCCCCAGAAATATTTGAACGGTCAATGTGACTACATAAACAAGAGCAAGCCCACGTTCAAACAACGCATAAAATTGATTTCTCTGTGTTATGAAATTGTTTCTAATTTTGTTTCTTCAATTATACCAGTCAATACCTGATCAATTTTTTTTTCTTAAAAAAAAAAAAAATGTAAGGCTCAATACCGTTTCCTATACATGTGTGTGTGTATATATATATATTTTTGGATGAACAAAACAGTTTAGCTATTGGACCAAGCTTATGGCGTGTTTTGGAATAATGGGTCATGGGAGTCAGTGAAGATAGATTCGATGCTTTTATTATTGCTTGATTTACCCTTTTTGTCGAGGCAATTAATTACACATATATATTGTCCTGCGCACGACCCGAAGTTGGTACTTTCAAAGTTTTTGTTCGATCAATATTTTCCATTTTTTATAATAAAAATCGGAAAATGAACTACTATTTCGTATCAAAGTGTCTCTACCAAAGCGGCTTTAAAAATATTTTTGTCTCTATCAAAGCATTTAATTAAAAAACCAAAATTATTACACGATAATAAACATCAAAATCGAAATATTAGTCTTCTAAATACTTTTTAAAGGATAGTTTAAATTTGAGATTCTTTAGGTAAATATTTTGTTATCTTTAAGATATGCAGTAAAATAATTCTTTCTTGTTTCTAACATTCAATCTTGGTAAGTTTTACCCAAAAGTTATAGGCTATATATTTTTTAAAATTACAATAGTATATAAACTTGTAACTTAACCTTTAATTACACGATTTACAATTTAATAATTATAAAACCACCAACATTTGTTGAAGTGTATCGCTAACCAGTAAGCATCAAGGATCTACCGGTTGGATGTTAGTTATGCATGCTTCATCGTACTACGTTAATGAAAAATCACTCTAAACCACTTGAATATATCAGGAAAAAGACTTTCTGTTTGTCTGACATAAAAGGCATAAGAAAGAAAGAGGGTTGAAACTGAAGGACATGGCTTCTTAACTAAGATAAAGATGCAAAGTTCATGAAAATGTTAAATCTTAAAAAGTGTGAAAACAATGAACAAAATGTTGAAAATAGCCTTCTTCGATCTCTCTAAGCTGGCAAAGTCTTGCTATCATTTCACCGACCCAATACGGTAATACGGATTTCTGAGTCCGCCTGACTTCTCTTTTAAGTGAAGCTACTTACAAGTTAACAACTCAAGGGTAATTCCGTAAATCGGTAAGTTTGCATCCTACAGACCATATTTTTACGAGATCAGGTAATCTCGAGACCACAATAAACCAGGTGAGTCTCATGACCTTCCCGTCCATCTTCAGGATAAATATATTCATAACTATACAGGTTGCCTCAACCGAAAACTGGACGGTGGCCCCACTTCAAGCCATCGAAACCAGTTCAAATATCCTAGTACACAAACCACGTGATCAAATCCACCTCTCCCTTTATATTTTTTATGCTTGCCAGAAGTGAAAAGTGATTTTTCATTTTCCAATCAGCAGATATTACCGGCAAGTATAAGTCAATCAGCTGATCTAACCCCACCTGATTATCTGAACAATGTCTGGTAGTGGGACCCGTATAGCTTACCCAACCTGCAACATTATACACCTAAAACAGTCGCCGTATAATTTATACACATACACCATTTGTAACGACACCGATAAATTATTATCATTTTCAAATATCATTAATACTAATAACAATCAGCCAACTTCCAATATATCCTCCCACCACCACCAAAGCCAAAAAATAAAAAGCAAAGAAGCACTTTACTTTAAGCAGTTAAAACCAATATGGATATCCAATCATCAAAACCGTTCCTTTACATCTCCATTCCCGTTATCGCTGCCAACTCTTTCTATATATAATACACTTTCATTGCTCTTTAACCTGCATACTCAAAAGCCAAACTTATTCTTTCTTTCCAAAAAATGGCCTGCTACACCATTTGCTCTTCTCTTCTTGTTCTTTTTCTCATTAGTTTATGTGCTTCTAGCTTGGCCAGCGCCCGAGAGCTATTTGCCTGCGACCCCAACGATGGAACGACAAAAGGGTTGCCGTTTTGCCAGGTCTCTTTGCCAATACCCGAGAGAGTGAAGGACCTTATCGAGAAGTTGACTTTGCAAGAGAAGGTAAAGCTGCTTGTAAACAATGCAGCAGCGGTTCCACGGCTGGGAATGAAAGGGTACGAGTGGTGGTCCGAGGCTCTTCATGGAGTTTCAAATGTGGGTCCAGGAACTAAGTTTGGTGGGGACTTTCCTGGGGCCACTAGCTTCCCTCAAGTCATCACAACCGCTGCTTCTTTCAACGAAACATTATGGGAAGCGATCGGACGGGTAAGAATTCTTGTTATCAGAAGTTGGTATTCTTGTTAGATTCTGTACTTCTAAATGAAGTTTATCTACAAAATCTTAGTAGGATTTTCACATTTTTTGTTATTTTCTTTATTGATGTGATAATATGCTCTAACATATGATAGAGGTTTTAATTAAAGTGAGCTGAACGGAGTATAGTTTAGATCCAATAACAATTTTAATTTTACGCGATTTAGCAATCCTAGCCCACACTTTTGCCTAGCGTGTCAGATTGTGGGTCATACGTATTATGAAGGGGCGAATTCTGTCCTAGCTGGCTAGCAACCCAATTATACCTACATTAATATCTCAACTTGCATGTGTGGGCCACAATCCATGTAATCAGATAAATCCAAGAAATGGTCATTAAGGATTAATGATTATATTAATATATCTTTAAGAATGTTTTAGTAGTATAACAAATTATTTTTTAGTTTTTTGAAATGATTTTGCCGAAAATAAAATAATTTGACATAATTTTTTTAAAAAGGATTTTTTAATTAAACGAATTCTCACTTATTTTATGTCTATTGAGCAACAATCAATTTTTACTGATTGAATTTAAACTTTTATCCCACAGAACGAAATCCAACTTATTTGTTATTGGCAGCAAACATTCTTTGCCGCTATCAGAATAGACAAATCAGGGGTGGCATAATCCTGGACCCGAAAGGATCCATTTGCATGATATTAGTCCTGAGTTCTAAGCCTAACTTTAGTTGATGAGGCGATAAGGACAAAAAGTGGATATTAAAATCCAATTAAATACGACATTACTGTGAGTCTGTGACATTATACCTTCCTTTCTAATTAAGTAGTGGACAATAACATTTTTACCAACAGCTTTGATTGCTTGAATCATCAACTTGTCATGGCTCATCATGTCACTATCGCAACTTGTCTGAATTTGCATAATTTGTAGGCGCCCTCCTGATTTTTCTTAATTAATCAAATTACACTGTTGAGGCAGATCGTGTCAGATGAAGCTAGAGCAATGTACAACGGTGGCATGGCTGGACTCACGTTTTGGAGCCCAAACGTCAACGTTTTTAGGGACCCAAGGTGGGGCCGTGGGCAGGAGACTCCCGGTGAGGACCCCGTAGTTGCCGGTAAGTACGCTGCTAGCTATGTAAGGGGGTTACAGGGAACTGACGGTGACCGGTTGAAGGTGGCTGCTTCCTGTAAGCATTTCACGGCCTATGACCTTGATAACTGGAATGGCGTCGATCGGTTCCACTTCAACGCTAAGGTTAGTTTTCTCAACGGAGCTGCTAAAAACATGAAAATGAGCCTACACACGTGAGTTTGATTATTAGCTCTAGTCTGACGTGTCAAATTTTTTTTATGCTTTGGTTAGATGATGTTTGGATACAGCCACATCTAACTTTTCGATCGTCAAGTAATATGATAATGATGACAATGATACGTCTTATCACTTGTCATGCTTGACACAAATTTGTTGGTTTTCAGCTTCAAATTTATTGCATTAAATTGGATTTGGAACCGCCGATTAATTATGTACAATAGAGCCATAGAGGTGCTCGAATTTCCTTTTATTCATTAGAACTTATTAGATATATTATGAGCAAAAAAATAAATAAAGATATTCAATGTTATTTGATGATAGGTTAAATGTTTAATATTTAAATTGCTTCATTGTAAATAATTTTTAAAAATCCTAATGAAAATAGAGTTATAGAGATGATTGAATTTCTTCAATTCATTAAAACTCGTTAGATATCTAAAAAAGTTTGTTGAATTATTAAATTAAGTGTATAATATGTTAGTTTGCAGTACAAATGAGCTTTAAATAATTTGTCTAACAAAGTGGGAATTTCTTGGAATGGTATTAAAGGAAGATGGGCCTACAAGTAGCCAAGGCAGCAAGGCTTTTCCACAAAACAATTTGCCTGACCATTCGTCCACTTGTTCAATTTTCTATCAAAAGCGATTCTCCTTTTTAGACTGTCTATGCTTTTATGCTCTGTATTTTTTTCATCTTGTCTGCAGTTGTTTAGTTTTGTTCACCGCAACTTCTCACGTGACTATTAAAGAAAACTAGAACATGAAGGCAATTAACCAGTTACATTTCACATGTCTGTGCACGTGCTACATTCTCGTCACGTGGGGCTGATGCATGTGATGTGTGCAGGTAAGCAAGCAAGACATTGAGGACACATTTGATGTCCCATTTAGAATGTGTGTGAAGGAAGGTAATGTGGCCAGTGTTATGTGCTCATACAATCAAGTCAACGGTGTACCCACCTGCGCTGACCCTAAAATACTTAAGGAGACTATTCGCGGGCAATGGCGCCTCAATGGGTGAGATTGAGATTCTTCTTCATGATCATCACAAGATTTCAGCCAACTGATCTTCTAACACAATTTGATACCAATGATTAATTTCTTTTCTCTTCTTGTGGGACATAGCTATATCGTTTCCGATTGTGACTCAGTTGGGGTATATTACGACACGCAACACTACACATCAACACCTGAAGAGGCAGCTGCCGATGCCATCAAAGCTGGTTTGGATTTGGACTGTGGGCCTTTCTTGGCCTTACACAGTGAAGATGCAGTGAAAAGAGGCTTGCTGACTGAAATTGACATTAATAATGCATTAATAAACACACTCACTGTCCAAATGAGATTGGGTTTGTTTGATGGGCCTGCACAACCTTACGGAAACCTAGGCCCAAAAGATGTGTGCACCCCAGCTAACCAAGAGCTTGCTCTTGAAGCAGCTAGACAAGGCCTTGTTCTTCTCAAAAACCAAGGCCCTGCTTTACCGTTGTCCCATATACGCCACAAAACCGTCGCTGTCATTGGTCCAAATACTGATGTTACCGTCACCATGATTGGCAACTATGCCGGTAAACCACCATTTCTTTTTTTTTTTCCTTTAAAAATAAATATTTGTTACATCTTACACAAAATTTCTATTGTTGGGAAACTAGGTGTTGCTTGTGGATACACGAGTCCGTTACAAGGTATAGGAAAATATGCTAGGACAATTCACCAACAAGGTTGCAAAGATGTAGCCTGTGTTGATGACAAATTATTCAATGCAGCAATTGACGCCAGCCGTCAAGCGGATGCAACGGTTCTTGTAATGGGGCTTGACCAGTCCATTGAAGCTGAAGCAAGAGACAGGGCAGGACTACTTTTGCCCGGACGCCAACAAGATCTTGTGTCTAAGGTTGCCATGGCATCCAGGGGTCCAACAATTTTGGTCTTAATGTCTGGTGGACCTATTGATGTAACGTTTGCTAAGAATGACCCTCGAATTGCAGCAATTTTATGGGCCGGGTACCCAGGCCAAGCAGGAGGAGCTGCCATTGCAGATGTGTTGTATGGAACAACCAATCCAGGAGGAAAGCTGCCCATGACATGGTACCCACAAGACTACATTGCAAATCTTCCAATGACAGAAATGGCCATGCGGTCCAGCCCATCAAAACGCTACCCTGGAAGAACCTACAGATTCTACAAAGGTCCAGTTGTGTACCCATTTGGGCACGGAATGAGTTACACACACTTTGTACACACAGTAGCCACTGCACCCACCGTGGTCGCTGTTCCTCTAGACGGCCACCGCCGTGCAGGAAACATAACCCTTGCAGGCAAGGCAATCAGAGTTACACATGCAAGATGTGGCAAACTCTCGTTAGGTATTCAAGTAGATGTGAAAAACGTTGGCTCGAGAGACGGCTCACACACATTGCTAGTCTACTCTAGACCACCAGCGGGACATTGGGCTCCACACAAACAATTGGTGGCCTTTCAAAAAGTGCACGTTCCTGCCGGGACTCAACAACGAGTCGGGATCAACATACATGTGTGCAAGTACTTGAGTGTTGTGGATAGGTCTGGAATTCGAAGAATTCCATTGGGTGAACACAGTATTCATATTGGTGACACAAAGCATTCGGTCTTACTTCAAGGAGCTACTCTAGGGGTGATCAAGTCTTGATTTTTTTAGGGCAAATATAGTATTGCCCACATTAAGGATATATGCTACAAAGAATAGCTCTCATTTTTTTTTAAGTGTTACTACTTCAATTTCATTCACTGAGTGATTGATGTTGTTTTGTCCATAAAAAGGACGAGTATAAAATTCAAGACAAATCATTAGCTTAGAGAATGTTTGTGAACTAATAACGTGTCTGATTGTAATCCAATGAATGAATATGCCTTGCAATTAAATCATTTTTTAGAACTTTTTTGGTTTTGGTGAAATCCAAGGTGTATTACATAAAGAGTGACAAAATTTCCACCCATAAAAAATGGTATGTACACTCCTTTGTTTGCACACCCAATAAAAATTTTAACAGGGCATGTACACTCCTTTTTTGGTTTTGATGGAGAAGCCTTTGGGGTGGCTCAAGCGAGTCGAAAGAGGACCGATTCCAATGGCTTCATCGTTGCTTCGGAGAGAATAGACGAATAGTGGGCGTAGTACGAGTGCTGTTTGTGCCAGGATATCATGGCAATGAACATGATGTCAGAGTTAATGAAATCAGAAGCAGATAAAATTGTCTATCCTATCTTAATAAAGCCTACTCATGGAAGTGGAGGAAAGGGCATGAGAATTGTGCAAAGACCAAGCGATTTTGTTGAATCTTTCCTGAGAGCACAACGGGAAGTCGCAGCATCTTTTGGCATAAATACCATTTTGTTAGAGAAATACCTCAACCAGGGCACATAGAAATCTAGATACTTGGAGACAACCATGGCAACGTGCTGCATTTGTATGAGAGAGATTGCAGTGTGCAGAGAAGACACCAGAATATAATTGAAGAAGCTCCAGCTTCAAATGTTACCAATGACTTTCGCTCGCACTTGAGTCAGGCTGCGTTACCTACAGCCAAGTGCTGGCACCGTGGAGTTTTATTGCCTTTGATTACCATAATTTGTTCCATTTTCTTGTATTGTTTTGATAAACATGATTATTAAGGGGTGCACATGCCATTTTTGAGGGTTAGAAGTATCACCACTTTCATCATAAAATTTGAAAATCCATTATCGGAAAAAAAGGGCCAGATTTCTTATTGCCTAAAGCCAATTGGGCCGTCATGGACTGTGAATGCTTGGTGTTGGGCAAATCCAGATATGGTTCAGAGATCTTGGCACGCCATAATCACAAGAATAGAGAGAACAGGTTCCTTGAGAGACTGTGTCAGCCTTGTGAGCTCAGGGCTACCTGTAGAATGGCCAGCCAATTCTGTGGCAGGCTGTCACAACGCACCACTCTGGCTCCAAGTGTTACTACTAAACCAGGACCATTTTGTCAAAAAGCTAAGGAAGAATTACTCCACCAGTAGCTATTCACTGAACAAGTTAAGCTAGCTGCCTAGCTTCTCCCAACTCCTGTTGTGCTGCTGGTTGATAGTTGTCAAGTTTCCTTATAGCAATACCATGTCAGGCAAACCAATAAAAAACTTTAAAAACATTAGGACCCATTTTGCAGACCCCTAGCTAGTAAGAAAACATAAAGATGCATACCATTTTTAGTGTCCAAACTCATGTCTCTAGCTTCTCGACAATAATTGGAGGTGTCTTGTGCTTCTTATCATCAATTATGCATAAATACACTGTTTGAGCAGTCTAAATGCTCATAGCAACAATAATTCTTGATACAAAAATGAGCTGTACAATATATTCCTAATCACATCTCATGTCATCTCACATGAGCTGGATATCAACAAAGCAACTGTATGGATTTGGATGCACTCTATAAATTCAAAGATGGGAATGATTTTAGATTTTTCAAAATTGGAAAGGATGACCCAAGAAGGAAAGGTCAAGTACCATACATGACCCTGGCTGATCCTAGGCTCTATGTTCAAGTTCCATGTGCATTATTTTCAGTGGATAATGACCTGCCTTGTTCCCACGCTGGAGTGATGACTGAGCTTTGCATGTGCCATTGTGTAATGTCAAGACAAAAAAATCATTGCAGTATGGCTCTAATTTTAGCATTTCTAATCGACAAGTGCTGGCTTCTGATGAAACCAATCACTGAGACAGGATCACAGGATCAATCTCCGATGCAAGTTGACAATTAAAGACAGAGATTAATATCCACTTACTAGGTAAATAACCATGTAAATAAATCTTATCAGTTAAGTGGTCCAAAGTTTGTGTTCAAACTTTAATCCTTCAATTTTTCTATTTATTTATTTTCCTGAGAAAGCTTTCAATAGGCTGCTTGTTTGTATGTGTATGTCATAAAAAAAAAGCAATACGCAGGGTAGATCAAAAGCAAAGTACATGTATCGGGGTTTCGCTTCTTTTTCTTTGAGATTGGTAATAATAAATAAAAGATAAAAGCTGAACAAGTGGGGGTGGGCTCGAAAAGATTCCGATGAGTCTGAGTCCATCTCAGCAGCCCATGACTCAGCAAAAGCTCCATCAACACTTTTCACATGTGGTTTCCAATAATTGCAGAACCCTTTTTATCTTCTCTAACCTGTTTTTTTTTTAACCTTTGGATCGGTTCTTGCTGCACCCAACTTCTTACAGCAGATGCGAATAAATATCAGGACTCATGACATTGACATGGTCTCGAACATACCACTGCAACAAAATCAACCAACCCTTTTTTTTTTTTTCCTTTTATAATCCACAAATCCCCGAATTTACTTTGATAACTCGAGTTTGAAAGTATAGCTTTGGCCCGAATCTTACAATTTTTGGAAAAGAGAGAAGCACTACGCTGAGGCCAAATTTTATGAGAGCAAACCATGTGTCCAACTATTATCTAATCCTTACGGCTAAAATCAATCTACTTTACAATACCAGAATTTCTAAGAATTCAAACCCTCGTAACCCATTTAGAATACAACCAATAATCATAAATTTTTTAATTCAAAAATACTAATAATAATCATCTACTTTTAAGTTGGTATTATTAATTAAAAGAGGAAGAGAATTAAACGTTAAGATTCATGAACCATCGTTTCTTGACGTTTAAAATACTGAATGCTTCAGACTTAAATTATCTTAAAAAATAAAATAAAAATCGTTTCTCTTTGTGTAGTATTGACATGCAAACATCTGACTCCTTATGATAAAAGCATATGCTTAGATGGCTTTATTCTACTTAAATCAGCCATTCAAAATTTGAACTGACTAAAATTTACACAAATATAGAAAGAGGAGAAAACAGATGATTTCGCAATGTTTCTTGATAAAATCAAATAATTTGAAAGGGAGAGTGGCGTATTAGGTTTGCATTATTAAGGACTTCTGAAGAAAGAAACAGCAAGACCACCCCAAATTGGCTGGCTCTGTTGCACATCTTATCTATATAAGAGCCTATCTGTAGCACTTAAAATTTCTAACAAAGCTGCTCAACTTTGGGTTGCACATGGGGGGTTTCAATGTTTTACTATATATATACATGCCCTCCCCATTCCCACGTGAAATCTCATCCACTAGACAGGAGTTTTCTCATTTGTGCAGATAAAGGGGAGGAACCTGATTGGATGAGATGGTTTGAAACCGAAGCAAAGCAAACCACACCATCAACATATTAAAGTTGAGTACTTCGAACCCACAAACAATCACAGATAGATGCTATACATGTATAAGTAATTGACTGTTGATCCGATTAAAAAGAGTGCTAATTTTATATAAACATTCAAGAATTAAGAAGCTTATCCGAGTACGTGGTTTGATAAGAGAATCTTTCGGGGATCACGTCACAATTGCCTCCTTGAATACAAACATGTCTAGAGAATGGGAGAGTCTTGTATTATAAACTCATTTAATCACTTATTAATTGAATAATTTAAATATTAGGTTACTAAGATTGGCTCAATAGAGTGAGAGGAGAGATCCCACGATGTTGATTCTTCCCTTTAAATAAGGATCTTGTTGTAACCATTTGACGCCCTGGCTATTTGGTGTGTGCCCTATGCTTAATGGGTAAGATTTCTGGATCAAACTCCTCATAATTTTTTTTCTTCTTTGGTGGTTTAAATAATTTATGTAATCATGCTTGCTGGCGCCAACTGAAAAGGGTTGTTTTTGTTTTTTTCGCAGTTTAATTGGGAATATAATGGAAATTAATGACACGTAGACTATTAATAATAATGGTCCCACTGACTGCTAAGAAGGATGATAGACTGGTAGTTTGATTTAAGAATGAATAAAGAGAAATTCCTAGCGTTAGAAATTTATTATTTGATCATATATACAAGTGTCTTGTGCTTAATTATTATGTTTAATAATTGTACCTCTTTGTTGAAGAGACCAGATATATTTTTTAGGCTATATAGGATCTTCTGATATGCCACTATTAAAAAATCCAAGTATTAGGTTTACTGTCTTACTGTTTCTGTTTTAGTACGCAAGAATGATTAATTTTTTTTCCAAAAAAAAAGAGAGAGTTCGATTTCGAACAATAAAAATTATCATAACTATTGTAGTCATGATTTGATTGGAAAATTAACAAACTATTATGGTTGTGAATAATACACTTATGACCACATCATGATCAGGAAAAAGATTACTATGGGTAAAAAATGAATGAGATGCAAACAGTAAACATATTGTAAAACGATTGAGTTCAACTTTACAATTAGGTCCTACACTCCTACTATTATTGAGAAGTGAAGGAGAGATGGAGATAAAGATTTCTTTTGAAAATTAGAAAGGAAAGAAAAACTTCTCACGTGAAGGTGAGAGGAGAATATAATTGTTGTTTATTCTTCAATCTTCACCTTTAGCTTTTCACCCATTTTTGATTGCCTAGTGAATAAAAACCCAACAAGCTTCATAACCAAGCCTATATATATATAGAGAGAGAGAGAGATCAGTGGGGAAAGGCATCGATCATTTATCAATTGATCCGTTGTTCTCACTTTATATAAAGTCAACCTCCTCCAAAAAAACTATAAGAACCCCAATAATTTATTTGGAATTAAAACAAAATATAAAAAGAAAAGAGATGTGGTTGTTAGTTGTTAGCAGTCGTGAAATGAATGAGTGTGGCTATCTACCTTATATGCCGAGAAATAATTGACAATAATAAGGAATGATAACAAACAAATGGCAGTAGAGGATCGGGTAGATCCAAAATAACTTAGAAGAAGACAACAGCCCCTCCTCCCTCCAATTATGGTTGTATAGTATCAAAGTATCAAACAAGGTTCTATGATGAAAAAAATTGTCTTTTGAAAATGGGATGCTCGATATATGGGAATTTCAAGCCCTACCTAACCTAGCTGAGCGTAAATATGGTCAGTTTCATTAATAATTTGCAAGTAATGTGAGACATTGCATGTGTATTTTCACTAAATATAAATGGCTTCCTGATATGTTGTTTTCTTCTTCGCTTTGTTATTGTCCTTCATTTTATATGACAGCAATTTCCAACTATTGATTCATGGTCCTCCTTAAAAGAAAAATATAAATAAATAAAACTTATCAATTCATGGCCCATTTTCACGTAAAAGCCAAGCACAGGGTTCATTAGACAGCTACCCCAGAAACAACTGAATTATTCTCCATACGTGATATGCCCCCACTATTTCCCTCCGAAATTTGAAGATTCAATAAATTACAATATATATCTGATTTTTATTTTTTTTTTTTAAGGAAAAAAGGATGAGAAGAACTGAAGATGAATTTTGGAATGTGTTAGAAAGCAATTAATGTACATATAAAATGATGAAAACTAATCTAAAATATAAAAATAAGGTAAAAGTGTATGTTATATTATTTGTCATTAAGGAAGATGATTGAATTGATGCAGTGTATAGTTTGTTATATAATGTGAATACATGTCTCAGGTTATTATTATATTTTGTATTATTATTGTAAACTGGACAAGCTTTTGTTGAAATTATAACCTGAACTAACTTTCAAAAATAAAAACTACTAGTCTACTGACAAACATATGTTTTATTTAAGATTTGTACAAACCACATTTTCAAAGAAACAAAAAGCTATAATTAGAATCACAGATCAAACAAATCTTAAATGGCATCATAATTTGTAAAAGTCGTTTTGAATATTAAACCAAGCACATATTCAATAAACGTGGGTCATGCTTGACGGAGGACATGTAAAAGAAGGATTCATTCACTTTATATACAGCAAGGACACACCAAAGAGAGGAACATTAAAGGTGAATAACAAGTTTTGTTGACACTATCAAATTACACGAGATGAGATTGTAGCAGGTAACAGCCCACGCAATCAGCTTCATCAATTGATGATCTCCAACTAAAAATGGGCCCCCTGTTAATCAAAATAAAAGGCCCCCACAATTTTCACGATCTTAGCTGTACAAAAGAAAAATGCAGCTATATCTGTTTATGAAAGAAACCAACCATTGTCGACCCTCACCTGTCTCTCTGCCTCCAATGGTCCCGAACCTATTGGAACAACAACAAAAACACAACACAGCTGAATTTTACATTTATAGTAGTCATTCAGTTTTAAATTATTATTATTATTGTAATTATTAGTCTTCGGACCCCCATGAGTTGAGTCAATTGGGTTAACTCGGAATAGTATCATTTCTGACCATAACGTGAGAGTTGAAAGGGACTTCGTTTTGATAACAGAAATTGGAAACAGGTGCGATTCAATACAAATTCATGTTGGCAGTGAGTTTTTGAAAAAAATACAATAGAACCTGCTCATCATGTCAAACACCCCCATACATATGATACAATAATGTAGTTTTGTGGCCCTGTTTTCTATAAATTATAAAAACCACATCTCTGTTTTTAATACATAAACTTTTTTTTTTCTCAATAAACTAGACTAAAGGTATTTTTCCCTTGAACTCCAAGATACATTTGGTCATTTTCATCATAGTTTAAACTCTTACTTATAAAAAGTGAACGCAAGTGAAGATGATTTAAATATTATTATTGAAGAAGATAGTTTTGAAGATGATTTAAACTGCTTGGTGGGTAGAATGGATCGTGTGAAACTTTGATTAGTAATAGACAATCAATTATTTCATCATTAATCATATACTTAGAGTGTTTAATTAAAAGAATTTGAATTGCATATGGAAAATCTAGGCAAGTAAGCCAGAAGATTCTTCAATTTTTTGAAATAAATATGGCTATAAATATGTACTTAAATGCTAAAATAACGTGACAACAAAGCTTGGGTACGGGAACACATATAAATCATGGATCATCTGATGGTATATATAATTTAGCACGCCAAACATGCAATAATACATACGGCCGGGGTTCCAAAACAAAGGCATCGTCCAAAAACTCTGGTCGCTGGCTGATTTGGACATGAAAGGAGTTTCCCGGTAACGCGGGACCCGATACCCAGAAATGACACGTGGAGATTGGCCTGGAGGAACTGGTGACATGGCAGAGAGAGGTTTTGCGCATACACGAGATTGTAGGAAGTGTAAGAGAAAAACTTAGGTAGAAGCGGTATCACGGTGAGATTGGTGTTCAAAAACGAAATTAGTTTAATCATATATAATAATAATAATATATATTTTTTTTAAAAAAAAAAGTTCAATAAATTGATTTGTTCTCAAAAAAATATAATCTTTAAATTGACTTATTAGCTTTCATGTTGATTATATGACATTAATGAGTAATGCAATAATATTTATTATATAATTTTATATCATATGTGGCTTTTTTATGATGATCATTTGGTAAAATTGCCTCATCCAAACTTTTCTCAAGAGAGTGGTGGGGCCTTTTGTAGGGTAAGGGCAAGGGAAAGGAAAGGAAAGAAAGAGAAAAAGAGAGAGAGAGGAGAGCAAGGAGAGCCTTTAAGACAAACCCATCTGGCCATCTATCCATATTCATGTGCATTCAATTAATCAGTGTGGGTGAGGTTGTGGATGAAATAAAAAGCAAAGCCAAACTCCTAAAGGGAAAGCATGATTCTTGTGCCTTACGGGAGACACATATGCTTTCACTCTATTCACTAATTCCTCCTCCCTCTTCCTCCTTAATTACCCCCTTGTCCCTCCCTCTATTTATTACCAAATCCCTTATTTATATCTAAATTAAAGCTTAATACAAACTTTGTTTCAACTTTTATCCAGCCAAGTCGTTTGTACAGCCTCTGAATCACTAATCAAAAGAGGGTAAACTGGTAAATTAGAACTGATCAGTAATAAATAACCGGAAGACATTTTTTCGCACTCCTTTTGCTTACTTTTGGGGCAATTTGCTGCCGTTTTATCTTTTCTCCGGTAGTTGAACCCAAGGACCCGTGATGAGTCACCTTCTACATCCCTTAACAACATGCAGTCACAGGGTACACCCAATAATATAATTTACATTCTTAAATTATATACTCTTTAATTTAATAAATTAATCATAAAAAAAAAAAAAGGTCCAACACCCTGATAGTAGTAGCGTTATAGGCCACATAGGCTACCGAGGAGAGAGAATAAAAATGGTGTGGTGCCAGCTACGAAGTTGAAGGATCAAAGCTTTGTCTGAGGTCAAAGCTGGCAAATTTTTTCTTTTGGGGCTTTGTTCTCTCCGCAACCTAGAGAAAGTTCGTTTTGATCCCTAAAGTATCAAAAACTATCAATACTTAAAATTTTGCAAAAATATTCAAACAATCAACCTACTAACGTTTAAAGGAAATAAAAAGTTTAAGTAAAAAGGTTTTTTCTCGACATTCCTGCAAACAAGAGATGAGATTATGACACATGTATAATCAAGATTAAAATGAAAAATATATATATTCCTTAAAATAAAATTTCAAAAACAAGTAATTAATAACAAAATGAACAGTCTAATTAATTAAAATTTAAAAAATGAAAGATTTTCATATTCTAATTAAAATTAATTATAAAAATTAAAAAAAATAATTTGGATCAAACATAGATAATAATTAAGGTACAAACTCAGATAATTAACATCTAATTTTAACTTTAAATGTTGAAGATCTCGGTTCAAACTTATATTTTTAATATCTAAATGAGACTAAATAGTTAGAATGACGATTTAGTCTCACTCAAATCTTGAAAACTAATTAAAAAAAAAATGTTGATTTTTACTTAGATGAAGATCTGAGTTTGAATTCAGATATAACTTTGATATTGAAAATAAATATAAAAATCAAAAAATAAAATAAAATATGAATTTAAATTTAAGTAAGAATATGGGTTTGAACCTAACAGGTTCAACCCAAATTGGATAAGATCTTCATTCACTAATTTTAAAAATCAAACGAAATCAATTACACATTATCAACAACACATAAAATGAAACAAAATATACAAAATCAAAACCACTAGTTCTAAACATACAAAATCGGTTTAGCGATCTGGTTTTAGACCAAAAACATACAAAATCAAACAAACAAAACCACTTGAAACCAAAACTTCGAACAAAACTCACAATCAAGAATCACTCAAAACTAAAAATTAAACAAAACCCACAATATAAGAAAAAAAAATCACTTTAAACCATGTTTTGTTGGTAAGAGCATCAAGAAAGAAGTGGAAACCGTCCTTATTCGATTTGCAATGGTGGTTGTCATGATAGTGGTGGTGTTTGAACAAAACTGTAGATAATAACAATCTTACTTATCAAATATAAGAATGTTAATTACTCTCATCTATTTATCAAACTAGCAAATTCTAATAACTGGAAGTGATAAGATAACAGAATTAGAGAAGAATAAGAAGAAGATGATGAAAAGGAGGAGGAGAGAAAGGGAAATGGGTGGGACACACGAGAGAAAGAATTTTGAATTTTTTTTTAAATTTAAATTTAATATTATTTTTATTAAATTTTAATATTTTATTTAATTAAAGGCAAGATATTAATTTAATATAATATAGCCATAATGAGAGGTAACTAAGTTGTTTTGTTCATTTCATTTTATTTAACTGTCAGTTGATTTACGTCAGATGATATTTTAGAGAGTTATCAAAATTTAAGGGATGAAATAAGTTATTTTTGAAACATTATTTAAAAATTGGTAGTTTTTGATATCTTAAGGACCAAAATCAAATTTTCTCTTAATAACTGTCCTAGATCTTTTTACATATTAAACCGTCTCTCTCTGTCTCTCTCTCCACTAGGCTCCCATTTTCCCTCTCCACTGTATATTTCTTCTCTTTTATTTATTAGAAGAGAAAAAAAAAATGTGTATGCTCTGAGAGGCGAGATAGATAAGTAGACCAAGTTAATGGTTGATTCTTCCACGACAAGAACAAGAACGACATCATAAACATCGTCGTCAACAACAACAACAACGACAACCATGTCTACTTCTCCATCTTGTGGTGAAAAGAAGCACTGGTGGCTTAGTAACAGAAAGGTACTGATCTTGTTATTTCAAAACATTTTCTTGGTTTTGAATCTTGTTATTTTTCTAGGTATTTGATATGTTTGTTTTGACTTTTATATACACAGGTTGTGGACAAGTACATTAAAGACGCGAGACACCTCATTGCGACTCAAGAGCAGAGCGAGATCGCTTCCGCTCTCAATCTACTAGACGCGGCTCTGGCTCTCTCGCCTCGTTTCGAGGTGGCTCTCGAGCTCAAAGCGAGATCTCTTCTCTATCTGAGACGATTCAAGGACGTTGCTGATATGCTTCAAGACTACATTCCAAGTCTCAAAATGGCAAGCGATGACTCGGGTTCGGTCTCTTCTGATAACTCCTCTCAACAACTATCGAGGGAGCGAGTCAAACTCTTGCCCTCTGACTCGTCCGATGACACACTGGGTCGTGATCCGACTTTCAAATGTTTCTCTATCTCTGATTTGAAGAGGAAAGTCATGGCTGGACTCTGTAAAAACTGCGAGAAAGAAGGGCAATGGAGGTAAATTTGTTTGTTTTCCTCGATAAACATTAGGTTTTTTTTTGGCCATTTCAATGCGTCCTCGGGGTTCCAATTTTAATGGCGCTAATTTATTACATTTAGATCAGAACTCAGACAGAAACCACATTCGATTGGTTTAGTGTAAATGCGTAGCCAGCCATTAAAGATTTGTCAATCTTTTGACCCTTTAAGGCTGACATTAAAACTAAGTGCAAAAACAATGGCGGTTTTGTCAACAATTTAACATCATCGAATTGTTGTTACTGTTTGTCATAAAAGAGAAGAATTAGTCTTCTAAACTTCCCTTTTAATCCAATCCTGTTATTATTTTTGGGTCAAAAGTTTGATTTAAAAAAAATAATAATAATGGCTTTAGAAAAATATTTTTTGAGATCAATTTCATTACCAAAAACATGGATGACAAAAATGAAGAATTTCAGTAAAATGATTTTTTTGGACAATGTCAAATAGATAGGCCAGCTAAGCCTATGAATAATATAATGTTAATAGTACTCATTTTATTAAAACAAAATTGATTTTTTTTATTGTAAAAGGTCAATTTTAGACGCCTTAGGTTGGTTTGGTAATTAAAACGATTTATGCCCGGAGTAGACCACCCACCCACCGAGTCAAAAGAATTGATATTCTCAGACTAACTCAGTCCACAAAATTTCAGGTATCTGGTTCTAGGCCAAGCGTGTTGCCACCTAGGATTGATGGAGGACGCGATGGTTCTCCTCCAGACCGGAAAACGCCTGGCCACCGCCGCATTCCGCCGTGAGAGCATTTCTCTCTCCGAAGACAGCTTCTCATTCTCCAAGTTCCCGATCTCCACCACCAACAACCACCACCAGACCCCGCCCGCCACTCCTCCACGTCTCTTGACGGAATCGGAGAGCATATCCCAGTTGCTCGCCCACATAAAGCTCCTCCTCCGGCGACGCACGGCCGCAATCGCTGCCCTAGACGCCGGCCTCCACTCGGAGGCGATCCGTCACTTTAGTAAAATCGTGGACGGCCGTCGAGGGGCCCCACAAGGGTTCCTGTCGGAGTGTTACATGCATCGAGCTTTCGCTTATAAGTCCTCTGGAAGAATCGCCGAGTCCATCGCTGATTGCAATAAAACACTGGCTCTTGAGCCCAGTTGCATCCAAGCTCTCGACACCAGAGCCTCGCTTCTCGAAGCCATACGTTGCTTGCCAGACTGTTTACACGATCTCGAACACTTGAAACTCTTGTACAATTCAATCCTGCGTGATGGAAAGCTCCCAGGTCCTTCCTGGAAGAGACACAACGTTAGGTACAGAGAGATTCCGGGGAAACTATGTGCTTTAACGACCAAGATTCAAGAACTGAAACAGAGGATCGCTTCAGGGGAGACGGGAAATGTAGATTACTATGGTTTGATCGGATTGCGACGTGGGTGTTCAAGATCTGAGCTGGAGAGAGCCCATTTGTTGTTGTCTTTGAGACACAAACCGGACAAAGCTATTGGTTTCATTGACAGGTGTGAGTTCGCGGACGACCGTGATATCGACTCTGTTAAAGACAGAGCGAAGATGTCTGCTTTGTTGCTTTATAGATTGCTTCAAAAGGGTTACACAAGTGTTATGTCGAATATAGTGGACGAGGAAGCAGCAGAGAAGCGTAGAAAGAAAACTGCGGTTTCTATACAAGCAGCACAGGCAGCTGCTATTCAAGTCCAACAACAAAACCAGAATTCGATATTGGAAACAGAAACCAATCAGGGTTTGGACATGTGTGGTCCGAATATGATTAATTTAAGTGAAAACAAGGCAACAAATTCTTCAAATGCAAATGTTTGTCAAGGCATATTCTGCAGAGACCTTGCTGCGGTGGGGCATTTGCTGTCGCAAGCTGGGTTCAACCGCCCTCTTCCAGTGAAATATGAAGCACTTAGCTGCTAATTTTGGATGGGGAAAAAGTTAAAATTATTAATAATTATTATTGCTGAAGTGAAAAAGTTCTTGAGATGTTTACCGGCAGTAGAATCTCTGGTTCATTTTCTCTGATTGTACAAAAAGATAAAAACGAAGGTTGCCGGGAAATTTTGTTACCCTCTCTATTTATTTTCCCTTTTGTTTTCTACTACTAGTACTAGTACTACTCTACTACGTGTACAGATTTCTCAGTATGGAATTTTCTACTTAATTTTGGTTTCAACTTTTACCTTTTGAACTGAAATTTGGGTCATTTTCTTTTCAATTTGCCATATTGAATTGATATAGACGGGGTTTGGTGGGTGCATGAAATCTGGCGTAACTTTATTACTGTTGGTGCACAGTTGTAGAGAAGCTGGCTTTGGCCTCTCTCTCATGTCTTATACGTTGCCACCAAATTTTTATCTGGTTAGTTTATCCAATGACTGACCAGTCTGACATTCCACTAGATTTCTTGTTTTTATTTTTCTTTCTTCCACTACAATTTTTGCTTTATCCACTTAGGTGTTTGATAGATTAAAAAAAGAAAGAATGAAAAAAAATATCTGCACTGTTTTGAGAGAAATGTGATTGGTGTAGGAGCAAATCCACCTGTGTGTCGTGGCTTTGAGTGCTCCTTCAGTTCTTCACATATTGGACGTGGCTTCAATTCAACTGGTTTAAACATTTAAAGTAGCAATGTCAAGTCACCCACAAGACAACAGGTAAAAATAGTTTTGTCAGAGTTTTTTTTTTTTTTTTTAAATTTTTCTACTTCAGGTCTGTATAATACAACAAAAGAAATAGTCTAATCGACACTCAATACAAGAAAACAAACGGATTTAGAAAGGTCATGTCAATTCAATCTACAGATCTTCAGCACATCATTAAGCGTTCTTCATGCAACTCACTGTTTTATTCCCCCAGAAGCACTTTTTCAACCTTTCTTGCGCCAAAAGAAGAGGCAAACGGTGATTTCAATTGTAGTTTTTTTATATTTTTTACTGTTTATCTTACATGGATGAGAGAACTTTAAAGAGGGTTGTTGGGACGTATTAATGAAGTTGTTCAATTTATCGGAGCTAATTTCTTCT
Source organism: Dimocarpus longan (assembly GCA_022984855.1). NCBI lineage: Eukaryota > Viridiplantae > Streptophyta > Magnoliopsida > Sapindales > Sapindaceae > Dimocarpus > Dimocarpus longan. The sequence goes on from CM041015.1 coordinate 25,086,350, forward strand.
CTGCAAGCAAAAAGCCTGTGATTTCTGCAGCATGAAAAGGTGGCGCCATTATTTTTTTGATATCTGTGTTTTGCCCCCTCTTAGCTCGCAGAAGAAATATTGGACGTGGGATTATTGCGCAAATTGAATTTGGTAGCTATTATTGCACTAGAAATTGTAATGCCTGGATCAGAAATTATTTAATGTTTTTGCAAGAAAGCATTTGTATTGTTTTCTGAACCACTATTTAAAGCTCTCTCAAAAATTACTAGCATAAGGTTTGCTTTTTTTGGTTTTCTACCACCATTCCAGTGTTCAGAAGCATATATATGTACATATATATGCATTGCTGCATGTGGAAGAATGAAATTTTGTCCTTTTTTTGAACTTCTCCACTGAAATTCCGAATCCAATTTCTATGATTTTGCTTGCTGTACAGCTATTTAATAAATGTATCCTAAGTACAGCAAATTTACTGTGTAACCTTAATAATATTTAAGTACCAGTGGCAAATTTTTCAGACATTGAATTTTTTTTAAACAATCGTTTAAAATTATGCAATTACTTGTTGTTAGATCACACTTCAAAAACACTAAAAGAATTTATCTTAAATTATTTGTAAAATTGTTCTCAAAAGTTCAAAGAACCTTAATGTATAAATAAATGATTTTGCCAACCAACCCATTTACTCACACTGTAGATATCAACAACCCTTTAATTTTTTTTTTCCCTTTTCTTGCAAGAAAATACTTAAATCAAAAAAGAGAAATAGAAAAAAACGATGAGAGAAAATATAACACGCTGTCATCATAGTGACAGCCACTTCCATTCCATGCTAGCTTGCACTGTGCGTCTCATTCTCTATTTTTATTAATTTATTTAATTTTTGGAAATCATTACCGTTGAATTTTTGAACCCAAACTTCAATATTGTATAAACAACGTGGCAATAGCTGGATTTATTGTATAACTAGACCCCGCGTGACCAATGACTACACATGACACACCAACTACTTATTATACTAACGTTACACAAATATTTTTTTAAAAAAAAAAATTAAAGAAACAAATAAGTTATAGAAGTAAATGAATGAAGACGACTGGTGGCAGAAAAATAGGAAAAAAACAAAAATAAAAAACATGCCTTGCACATCTTTTTTTTTTTTTTTTTTTTTTTAACTATGCCTTGCACGTCTTGATCTGAAGTTTTAAATGATGAATGTGCCAAGGCATGAATGGAGGAGCAGCCAGTTATCTTTCTTGGTGGTTTTCAATCTGGTTTGTTGCTCTCTTCTGACAAGAAAATGATTTTTAATTGTTGTTTTTATTAGGCTAATTATAATATAAAAATGTTATTTTTCAAATTTACTTAATTTTAAAAGCATATTTTATTTTCTTCTGGCGAAAGAAAAGGGTTTTGCACGAATTCTCACGAGGCTACAACTTGATTTTGTTTTAATTTTATATTGAGAGAGTCAGAGATTTGGAGCATCTCTAAAAGACTAAACGCTAAACCATTTACAAGCTGCATATAAATACTACTTTACGCTTGTTATCTGAAGTCTCAAACGAGAGAAAGAGTGGGGAGTGGGGTACAACGGTAATTTCGTGGAATGGGGTCAAAGTGGGAATAAAATAAGAAGAGGGGTAGAGAGAAATTAACACGTGATGTTTGAATGTTGGGAACATTGGAAAGAGGAGAAGTCGTGGCCAGATATGATGATGTCAGTGGCAGCATGTGACCGCATCATGTGATCGCTCTGTTTTGTGTTTTTTTTTCATTTTTTCGGTTTAATTTTATTTTATTTTTTTATCAAAACATAACAAATGTTACAAAAATTAATGGGAATTTTAGCTGCTGATTACCATAACTGGATGGCATGATGGGTTGGATTGGGGTTGGGGGATGGATGGAATTCGAAGAGACTGACAGACAAAAACCCTTTTCATATTGGCCTTGTGTTTTATTCCTTGCTTTGAGTAAAACATAAAGCAAGTGTACAAAGAATGTGTTCATATTATTTTTTTCAAGTGGTTGAGATTCAATCTCGTTTGACTTGATGAGCTAATGGGGTTTTAATTGAGATCTGACACAAAAGTTTGACAATCATGAATTCAACTAATTTTGAATCATTCTCTTCTATAGCTTATGGCCACTTTCAGTAACAATTAACGGGGAAATCAATAGGAATTAATGAGCTTCCAATTAGTCAATGCTATGATTAGAATAAATATATGTTTGAAAACTAGTAATTCCAAATGATATTATATTGTTTCACTCATTCTTTGTATATTCAAAGTCGAGGAATTTATGACAATATTTGGTCTTTATTTTACCGTCTTACTGTACCGTACTAGTCTGCCCATTTTCAGCAATTAGAGGAAAAAGTGTGTATTAAAGTGATAGGAAAACCAAACTATATATTATTTACTCACTTTTTAAGTCGAGTGGGTGCGCTTGTCATCCTGGCATGCAAAAATTGCATATAAACATAATGGATTTCCGAGCGCGCGGGGTGCATTTAGGAGTTCGAATTTTTGGGGGTGGGCTTGGGACCATTATCTGAGCCCAACATATAGTATGTGGACTTGGATGTATTTCTTTCATTGACGTGTCTAATAGATAAGAAACAACTTCTTGCATGGTGGAAGCTCTACTTCCACGACAGCACCACAAGTCTTTAGGCTTGTTCGAAGAAATCATACATGAAGCATAGAGAATTGAACGAGTACATCTGACATAACCTTTCAACGGCCATTTAAGATTCAGTTTTGTCTATTGTCAGTTCATTTGTACATTTTGACGATTTTGTGGCTGAAGCTAGAGTGCTAGACGTTTGGTATATACTATATGTTGACGTTCAATTTCAATCAACAAAATTCTTCTGAACCCAATGCTACAATATAATCAAAACAATACAAGAAACAGGTAAAGAATGAAGAAGAGAGGAAAGGGAGAACAAAAGACAACAAGATTTAGAGTAGTTCGATCAATTTGTGTCTACATCAACTGTTTTTCTCTCACTATTTGGATAGAGTAATAACAAAATTTACACTAAATGTTTCTCTCCTAAAGTTACAATGAAAACCCTTCTCTATTTATAGAAGAAGATGTGCTACAGTAGAATATAATAAGATAAAATAGCATGATGATTTACATTTAATACACCTGAATTATATTTAATACACCTCACACCTGTTAGGTCAACTCTGTCAAATTATAGATTTAGACACTAAACTCATACTGGTTAAGTGAAATTTTCTGTAATTACGCTGTGATTAGTCTGAAACACTATCCTTACACGACACATCATAACGAGATCTGACATCATTCTGGACGAACTGGAGCTACTGAGGGTGGCTGACAATCTCAGCTTCTTAACAGCATATGAACCAATAACTGTTGGGCAACCTCAACTTTTGATGACTGCTGGACAAACTTGACATTGCTAGAATTATGAATCATATGATCTGGGAGCTCGCCTCCTCCGATCTGCTAAATTAGATCCGACCTATTGAGCCTGATTAGTGGGCTTTTACCAATCTATTTGGGTGATCCAGAAAATACTCATAACACTACAGAATTTATATTTTAAAAGTTCTTAAACTGTAACTTGATTTACAGCCGCCAAAACCTTCTATAAATTTTAAATTGTCAATTAAGTTATCTTAGTAAGAAAATTCTACAAATATATCATCTTCAGCAGAGACCAAATTATGGTAAATTCTACCTCTTTGGTCACAACTAAAATGTACGAGTTAAAAAATCACTTCCATCTGCTAAATCTAAAAGGGTTTGAATCACTTGCTCAGAGTTCATTTTTTCTTCTTTTTAGATGGATTGGCGCTGCTTGTTGTAGTACACTTTGAACAGAACCAGTCCTCCTCCGGAACACTTCCAAGTGGAGGATCACAACAATCAATATGAGTATCAACTCCACAGCCAACAGAACCACTCTCATCACCACATATCAGCATAACTTCTCCTCTATCAGCAGACCCACAAACTTGGCAGGTTATATTATCACTATCACCATCATTCAGAGGAATTGAGTCCAGGACAACTTCTTCTGCCCTGCTAACTAGGTTGGCAAATGACTTCTCAGCCCAAGCATGAGTATTGTATAGCACATGTTTGTCAAGGGGATAACCAGGTTTGCAAACAAACTCAACCAAATAATCGGCCACAACACACGGTACCTCATGCTTTAAAAACTCTTGCACCCAAATGTCAACACGAGGCATACCAGGACTGACCACAGCAAAGTCAACTCCAGATTTAAGAAAGCGAGTATATGGGGGAGAAGTTGCTAATATTTCTCCATCTCCAGCCTTCACTACTCGCTTCAGTGTGTCCTGGATAACCACAAGATAAAGAGCAAATATCAAAACAGTAGCACTAAAAAATAAAAAAGTTGCAAAGAAACAGATTGGAAACCAACTCTGATTATAGTTCAAGGAAAACCTTATCGGTTCGAACAAAGTTTACACACATAGTTAGGATAAGGTAAAATTTGCACGAAGAAAATATCAACAAATAAAAACTAAAAGCAGGCATACCAAAGGCGGCGCAATACATTCTCCATAAACAACAATGCGCATTCCATAGAAGGCACCATGACCTGTTCTCTCCCTCAAAAGCCGCCATTTCCTTGGAGCCTCTAAATTAATTGCACCATCTTCGCTAAGGCCCTTTTTGTGCCATTCATAAGATTCCTCAGCCAAGAATTTTCCCGCCTGACTACAAGCACTTAAATAGTCGGTCTTGAGAATCCACCTGCATTCAAAAAAGAACAATTTAATGACGTGTTTGACTGAAGAGAGCCAAAGACAGCTAATAATTCACCCCCAAGATATGGAGATTATAAGCTTCTAAAAGGAAAAGGTTAAAGTCATTACATAATGTGCATGCCACATTAGATGACAAATGAACCATTTAACAAGTTGAGGAAACAATATGATATGCTACATGCAAAGTCCTAAAATTTTTAGCCAGGAGGTACTTCACCTTCCAGATGCAGCAGCACCGAAGAACTTCTCTGTCCTGCAAAGTGGATCTGGGGCTATAAAATGAGTTGCCTGATATGACCATTGATGAGAATCTCTGCAAAATCTTCCTTTCAAACGCCTAACAATTTGTTGAAATTCCTTTCTCTGTATTCTATGTCCACGGAAGATAAAACATAATGGTTCAGATTTCAATTCACTCAGAACGCTTCCTACAGGTGTTGAATTAGAGTTGACCTTCACAACCTTTTTATTAAGCTTTGCTGTTGTTTTTGTAGCTTTAAGAACTGATTTCCCCACACTGTGGCTTGAATTTTGGTCACCATCGGCAGCTGGCCTATTTTCTTTCTCCACTTCCACAGAGCTTTCCAACTTAGTTACTGATGCAATGCTGCCACTACTTTTGCTTCCTTGGCGAGGCACAACTTTGTCCTTTATTTTTTTCTTGTCTTTCATAGTTCCTTCCCCATTGACAACTTTCTTCAGTTTCATTGATTTCTTGTCTGCAGGAACAGTCTTAGCCTTGGCCTTACCCAAGGGTCGTTTTTTCCCTCTATCTATTTTCCCTCCCATATCTTCTCCTTTGGCGGTTGATTCATCAAAGGGAAGCTTCTTTCCACAAACTATCTTCCCCAGTTCAGATCCATCTATTGTTTTCTTTGCAGCCATCTCATCGTCATCATCTGTACCAACACTGAAATCTTTGGCTACATTTCTAACTCCAGGTTCTGCTTCCAACTTTATATCCTCTTTATCTGGCAATTTAACTACCTCAGCCATCTCACCGTTTAGCGCTTTCTCAAACTCAAGTTCATCTTTCTCATCAGGAGCCTCAGTTTCATCATTCATGGATTCAGTCTTATTAATGCTATCATCCCCACATTCTGTGACTATTTTTGCATCCACTTCTTTTGCTGCTGCAACACAAGTACTTAGAGAGGAAGACTTGGGCTCGTGGGCCCCAGAGAACTTATCCTCATTGGCTCTCTCTTCTCCCTCACTCAAACAAGCTGCAGGATCATTGAGGCTTGAACTTTTGTTACAGTAGATAGAACCCTTTCGATTGGCAGCATGCTTAGTACCCAAAGTCTTCTTGCCAACCTTTTTCATCCTAACTGTCTTTGAAACCAACTTATGATCACCTCCTTGGGGCAAGTCCACAGCAACAGGTATATTTGATTTTTCTTTCTCTAGATCCCTGTCACTAGGAACTGATATCTCAAAATGGTGTGGCTGATTCTGCATCTTCTCTGCCCCACCAACAACAGATGAAGATCTCAGACCAAAATCTCCAATATCAGGCTCGCTGACCACGGGAGACTCATTTGATCCTTTGAAAGGACTGGGACTCTTTTTATCAGAATTATCATTTATTCTGGTCTCCATGGTCACGGTTCCAATTGAATGAGGAGTCAACAATTTCTTGTTAAAAATTGTTCCACTGGCTGTTGAAGCACTCACATGGGAATTCACTGTAGCATTCATATTCGCAGCCTCATTTCTAAAATCTCCTTTATTGGCCGGAGAGAAGTGCTCATTATTCTCGAGGGAATGGCTTACAGAAGATTTTGACTCCAATACTTGAGATTTGTAACTAACTGGCAGACTTTCCATATCAGATGATTGTGCTACATGGCCAATCTTTTTTAACGTAGAACCAACACCAGAACTGCCAGTCATTATCTTTTGAGGTAATGCATCTTTTGATTCTTCTTGTTGACATGAATCACCTCCTTCCTGAGGAGTTTTGATGTTGTCTGCACCAGTTCTGGCCTCAAGATACCCCACTTTGGATGAAATTATATCAAATACATCATCGACTTCAGATACACCTAAATTTGCCAGAGGAGAATGAGTTACACTTCCTGAAACCTCCTTTGACAGGGAGATTGATTTTTGTGGGGATTTCCTAGGGGTTTTCCTTGTGTAAATGACAGAATTAAATTCAGAATGAGAGGGCTTTTCAGCTGTTTTCGAGTTAGATGCCCAGTCATTATCCAGTTTGGCAGATTTTGGAGTTGTCTCACGCACAATATTCCTTGAAGCACCAATGTGTTGACACCCATGCACCTCAGGAACATTAAAATTATCAAAGCTTGAGGTTTGATGAGACTTTGTCACTCTGCCAGGAGTTGATAACATGTCCTTAGCATTAAAAGCATCTGACGGATCTGCAGGCACAGTTGAATTTGGAAGCACTACTGGCACTTCACTAGCTGATTTGGGTGATTTATGGGCTACGGGCATTTCAGCTTTTAAACTATGAGGACCCTTATACATATCTCTCCCCTCAAATTGTTTCGAAGTGTCATCCCCAGCTTCTTCTTCAGAATCCTTAGCTTCAATTTCCATCATCTCCAGCTCATAGCCACTGTTAAGATAGAGAGAATTCAGTACATATGTGGAATGGTTTGTGCTTAAACTCTTTTTGTCCTTTTCTGCCATTTCTATTACACTTCAGTATGCTCAAGAACCCAGCATTAAACAATTATAATGCCAAATTCATCAATCAAGACAACATTAGAATATAGCAAAATAACTCAGATTTCAAATACACCCATGTGAAATAAATTGCTATATGTTATGTCCACTGATGCAAGTCCTAAGACTCTTGACCATGTCCTACTCTATATACATATCTTAAGTTGAAAAAATGAAAAAAAAAAGAGAAGAAAAGAGAAACTGACTGCCATGCCAACTCCTATGCAGACAATAAAATTAATTACTTCAATATATTCAACACTATGAAAAAGTGTAATTCCACTGAGCTCCAGAAAACACATATGCTTTATGTACATAATTTTGTTTACGCCTTACACACACAAATAAAGGGAGAGGTAGTCACCCAATGCAGAGATGCATGTGGTGCAACATACAAAACTGAAACAGAAAAATTCTAAAACCTCACCTCTTGTCATATTTAGCTTCTGGAAGTAGCACCCAATCCCTTAAACTGCAGGAAAAGAGAAAGAAGATCAAACAATGAAATAAAATAAAATCTAAGAAAAATGACAAAGCATAACATTGCTGTTTAAATATTATTCAAATTTTCTTATAAAGAAAAAGTAATGTTCATAAATTACATACCAATCTTCCAACCAGCGGTGATTAACCAGCTTTATCTTCTTTATTTTCTTGGCAAGCTCATACTTTTCTCCTGTACAAATTAATACAACTCCATAAGAACCATCTTCCAAGGCACCCATTGTAGAAAAGCATAAAGCACATGTAAACTTCTATTTCTTTTCCTTTTCTTATAAGGTGATAAACTACATAATTGCCAAACAAAAATTTTAAATACAAGATCATGAAACAAGTGATGAGTTGCAAGCAAAGCATAATATTCACCAAAAAGGATACGAAATGGAGCTTGATGGAAGTAAATAAGAGACGTGATAATACCCTCAAATTTGTAACAGATGAGATGGGTAACTTTGTTTGCCACCAGTGGTTTGGAAAAATGTGCACCCATTAAGTCAACCATAGTCTGCAATAAAACAATAGAAAAGAAAGCACCATGCTCACATCAGTCAACTACCCCATATTACTGCAACTAAGAATTAGAAGTAACTCGAAAAGAAGGAAGTCAGATACCATAATGTCCTCTCGATCTTGGCGCTGGTAACCAGTGAGGCAAATAACTAGACTTTTGGCACCAGCAATTCCATTCAGATCTTTAAGAGGTCTGTACATAATCTGCACAAAATCATATGTGAACGCTAATATTACACCAACAGTAACCCAATGAATAAAACTGAATTTTCATATTACACAAAACAAATGTACACAACAGTATCCAGAACCATGGAAGATGAAAAACTTTAATATAAAAAGAGTCAATGCAAATAAGAAAAACATGATCATTATTGCTGCATGCAAGAACTTATTGGATAGTCAATGTGCCTCAAGAGCAACACTCCTTGAAAAGGAAGGTCCAATACAAGATATAAATTAACAGACCATAAATGATAGCATAACTTGTGCACACCTCATTACTAGTAGATGACATATTGCATTACTTCCCAGCTTAAACATTGAAAGCGTCATAAAAAAATAATATATAATACAAATCAAATGAAATATCTACGCTACATATAACAGTTCAACACCGAGAGGGAGATGTACAATTGTATTTTATCACTGAAATTGACAATTCGTAACAATTGAAATTGACAATACGATTAAATTCTCCTTAGAACGGAAAAAATAATAAATAAATAGATAGAGAAACTCACTGAAGTTGCATCAACTGGGATCCCAACATCAAAACTATGATCAACCCATAATGCTGTAACCAGTGTTTTGCCGTCGGTTCGAGCAGCAACACACACAGGATCATCCTACAACGCATTGCAATAGCAAACAAACAAACGCCACTTTAATTTTTGAGATACTCAGATAAATATCTTTAACATAAAAAATAAATAAATAAATAAACAAAAACTTAAATTTATGATAAATAAAATAATCAGTAATTATTAAAACGCAGAGACAATCTCTCACATAAACAAGCTTGTCCACAATCACATGAGAGCAACTTTGGCTGTACTGACCAACATCAATTCCACCGCCATCGACAAGCTTGGATCGAACCTACACGTCTCCAAATAAATATAAACGAATAAAGTAAAAAACAGCTCCCAAATTGTACACATAGACACATATATTTATACTGAATAATAACAAAAAGAGAAAATAGTTTAGAGAGACCTTTCTCTCGTTAACGGGATCGAATCCGAAGAGCACGAAACGGACGCCGAGAAACATTTTGGATGGCATATCGATTTCCATTTTATTTAGAAAACTAAAAGTTAGGGGAAATTAATGGAAACAAAGATAGTGAAGTTGTGTAAGCGAGGAAGGAGTTTATTGAAGTAGAGTGAAGAGCGTTGTGGAATCAAAAGTGAAGGAGAGGGTGGAGAAGGAATGGTGGGTTTGCGTTTGGCAAAACTTGTCGAGAAAGAGTGTAACACTGACGGAAGAGGGAATTATTTTCGATTATGGGTTTAATTTTGGTGCAGTGGCGGGAGTGGAAAATTGCCTCGCACGCTGTGTCTCCACGTGGTTTTTGTTGATACACTGGATCTGGACACGTGTACGGTTTAGTTCGCGATTTTGATGCTCGGCTATTAGAGAGGTATCATCAATTGGTTGGGTTGGACCAGGACTACTATTTTATTAAAGTCCAGAGCGGCGATGTTTAATTGCACCCTCCAAAATTGTATGTACAGCCTTAATTTATATATTTTTAAAATTTTAATATTATCTTTAAATTAAATTGTTAATACTTTATTTAAAATGTAATTCATATAATGATGATTAACTATTCACTTTTTCAAATTTTTACTGACTAAATTAAGATATATTTTCTAAAAAAGTAACTGAAACTAAATTTAAAAAAGAAAAATTACAGTTAATATTTGTCTGAAAACTAAAATCCTAAATTGAGAAATAGGAGAAGAGCCCAGAGGGTCTCCAAACCTAAAAGGAAAGGATGCAGGAGGCTGCTTCTTTCTTCGCCATCTTAATCCACAAGATGAAAAAAGCAGCATGCTTATCCCAAAACATAAAAAAGGGGGGAGGAGAGTGTTGCCTCCTCCCGGATTCGGACCTCTTCCTCTTTTCAGTATTTTTTGTTTATATTTTATAATTTATTTGTTTAGTTTATATCATAGAAATAAAAATAAAGAATATAGTTGTAAAAAGAGGAAAGGGCATAGTTGGTAATATGTGGAATGTGTTTGCAATATATAATTTGCTTTAAAATTTTAGTGGGATGAACACAAAAGAGAGTTACATATGATTTTAAGGGGTGTAAATTGTAAACATCGGCGCTCTAAAGTCAAACTAATTTGAGTTGAGAGTCGGGAACAGTTGGTCTTGACGTTAAAATTTTTTTGAAGCCCAATGTTGTCCTCGAGCCCTTTCTGGGCATTCGTCCAAGTCTAGACCTGTGTATGTAAATAGTTTGTAATTTGCTCAAAAGTCTTGACGTTTGGGCTTTGATAAACAAAAAAACTTTTTGTTTTTGCTATAACGGTGCCTTCAGTTAACGGTTGGACTTCTTTTACTGATAACTCTACAAGAATAATTTTTTTTTAAAATAATATGTTTAAGGGCTATATGGATTTCCATAGTCCATTTAGACGATAAAGATAAATTTTAAATCATAAAATAATTTTTAAACTTAAACAATATTTTAAAAATTAAATAATTTTTTAAGAATTAAAAGTCAATAGATTTGAAATTAAAAAATAATTATAAATATAAAAAATAGTTCTTTAGTAGATCTAAACTATTCATCTCAAAAATTAATAATCAAGATCAATATAAAAAAAATAAAAAAGTAAAATTGGAGATGACACTGTGATTTATATTAGATCCCCACCATCTATCTTAAAAGATAGACGGTTGAAACCTGTTGACGTGGTAAACCAGCCAACCAGATTCTTGAGCCCAATGCCGCGCTGATAAGGAGACCTGCAACAAACAGACCGAATAATGGCGAAGAAGAGAAGAAGAAAGAACACAGGAGGTTTGAAGTGGTTCGGCCCGATCTGGAAGGGCCTACGTCCACTTGTTCTGTTATTACTGTTGATCTCTCACAAAATGGTTGCTCTCCCTACGTTTTTACAGAGTAACAGCCTCTCAAACTCTCAATTTCTGGATCCTCTCAACAATAAATGCCTCTCTATATTTATAGAGGAGAAGAGGCTACAAAGAGAACAAACGGACAAAAGGACTGATCTTGTCATAATAAATGCTGCTGGAGAGCTTTAAATGCTTCTGACTTCTGACATGTCAACTCTGGCAAAACGTGGGCCGACTGCAAACCCATGCTGGTTTGGTGAGATTTCCTGAAATTAAGCTGTCATTAGGTGAAAAACCCTTACTTATCGTGCAAGACACGCCATTTTACTGTCTTGCATTGAACCTGGGCGAACTGGGTAAAAAACGAACTAGAGCTTCGACGTGACGATCTGGACTCAGAAACGATCTGGCGATCTTGATATCGCTGCAACGGTCTAACGACCTTGACGTCGCTATCAGCGTAATCGGGTGAAACTGTCACTGTCTGTCCCGATCTCGATCTCGCGATCTGATACACAGTATCTCTCACGGGCCTTTGGTAACTTGGGCCACTATTTTTATGGGCCTTCACCAGCCCATTTGAGGAATCCAAAAATACCCATAACATCAACCCCCCAGTTCTTAGGTCGTTTCCTGCGGCCTGAGAACTCAAAAGTCAACCATGATCTTTGTAACGAAGTGAGACTTTACACGACGGTCTGATTTTTTAGCGAACTAAAATCTTCGTGCTGCCCTGAGAGGCTCAAACGGTCTGATTGTTTGAACTGAAAGGCTATCCGAACTGAAGAATTCTGAGCATACTGAGAATTTCGATCAGCGTACTGATACCTGAAGCGGACCGAAAACCTTTCATCGATCTGAGATCTTGAAAAGCTAAATTTTTCCCTCCTTTTTCTCGGACACGTGGCAACATTTCCTGAGGCGGTTTGTCTTCTGCAACGGTCATTAAATGCACGTCTTTTCGTCTGATGGCGTCTCCTCGGGTCACGCACCTTAGATCGCGCTGCACCGTTGGATCTGTGGCGGTTGGTCTGCCACCAGATCCAGCGGTCAGCGATATGACCTCGGGACTGGCTATATAAAGGGGGCCAGTCTATTCTTTTTGCCTTTAGCTTGTCATTTTCACGCTTCAGGTTTCATCTTCGTCTTCTCGCTTTCGTCTGTCATCAGTCTTCAATCTTTTGGTTCTCCGGCATCCATCATTCAGGCGACGTTTCTGTTTTCCGGTCACCGGTGAGTTCTTTATCTTCGTCGTTTCTTTGCTTTTCAGCACTTTACTGCTTTTTTACTTCTGGTGATGATTTGCTTGCTGCTTGGTTTCTGGCATTTTGTTCTTATGCTTGTGTTTGAAGGTCTGCGTCTTTTCGTATTCCCTTAGTTTGATCCGTTAGGTTGCTGAAGAATGCTTAATTACTTGTCTGAGAGAGTTAGAGCGATCTTAAGGTCGCGCATAGAAAGTAGAACACGATCTTGAGGTCGCTCATAACCTTGCGCGGCGTCTGCGACCTGTTAGGTAGTAGCTAGATAGCAAACTAGGAGCTTTAGTTCGATAGGAACGGTCTGCATTCGGCGGCCTAACTGCTCCTTTTTTGTTTGTAGATGTTTTCAGGTCGCACACGCCCACAACACATCGTAGGAGAGGACGATTCCTCCAGCTCGGAGGATCAAGTGAGGGAGGTCCCTCAAGCGTCCTTACGTAGCGAGGACGTTACTGAGGAGTTCTCAGCTCGAGAGAGCTCGGAAGGGAATCAGCCTTCCCAGGCCGGGGAGCTTGATCCTGCGGAGATCAGGCGAGGCCGCGAGATGTTTAATCATCATCCCTCGCGGACAACATACCAGGACCTCGTCGGTCTGGGGGTTCAATATCGCTTTCCCCGGGGCTGTCGTCTTATGGAGCCCGCTCCGATGGACCATGCGGCCACACCCCCCAGGGGATTTGTGGCTATCAGCGTCCAGCATCTGGAGGCCGGTCTACGATTTCCGGTTCCGCCGTATTTGATCGAGCTTTTGAACGTCCTGAAGCTCGCTCCCTTCCAGCTGACCCCGAATTCATACGCCCAGTTTTCCTCGCTAGCGATCTTCTTTAGGAAGTACGGCCTGCCTTTCCCGAATCCAGGAATTATAAGGCACTTATACGCTTTTAAGGCTACTAGCAGGGGGCAACCTCGGGATGGTATCTACTACGCTTCCCCTCGCACGGCGTCCATTTACAAGGACGTGGTACCAAAAGGGGATGCCAAGGGCAAGTCCAACGTAGGACATTATAAGACGAGCTGGTTCTATGTGTCTTGCCCTTCACTGTCCAATCTTTTGAACTTCAGCTTCCGGGCTGAACCAGGTAGGGTGTTCTTCAAGCTGCTTTCCAGCTTATGTTTGCGAACCCGAACTAAATATTTTCCTTTTTTTGCAGATCTTTCCGCTCCAGCCCTCGGCTTGACTCAGGGCGAAACAGCCGATCTCGAGATCCTTGGTGCTCACCGATCGGACGAAGACGACGTCAAGCTGACAGACGAACTGCTTCGCCAATACCAGCTTGCTTCCGAATCCGCAGAGGGATTGGTTCGCTCTAAACATATCGGATCTCGGCGAACTAAACCTGTAAGGTCCGTTTTTGACGAGGTTGTTGACACCAGCTCGGGATCGGACAGCGTCGAAGAGGTTGAAATGGCGCCCTTACAGCTAGTCCCGCCACCCAGGAAGAGAGCTCGCCAGACCGGAGGCCAGGCTGCAACATCACCGGCCGCCCCGGGCTCATCTGGCGCGATGGGGACTCAGGTCGCGAGTACGGTCGAACCTCCAGCCCCTCGAGCTGTTCAGCCCGTTTCTCAGAGGGCTCCCCCGGCCAGGACTGCTACTGCCGCGGACAAAGGTAAGCAGGTCGCGACCCAGCAGGGGTCGAAGAAGAAAAATCAAGGGGCGCCCATCGAGCCTTCTCCCACCAAGAAGACCACGCTGGTCATAGGGAAACAGACCGCGGTTTCGTCTCGGCAATCTCAGGAGAGTGCCCCGGGGCAGGCTGCTGAGGAAATTCCCGGGCTATCTTACCTCAAGCTCGCATTCGAGCAAGTGCCCGGTCTTCTAGGGAACTCTGCCAAGTTCCTGGATGGTAAGGAGAGCCACGGGGTGAACTTGCTTAACTACTCACTCCGGGAAGCTGCTAAGGTGAGATTTTCCCCTTTTTTCTTTTGTCTTATATTTTCCTTGCTTTCCTCCTGCTGATTTAAGTTGTTCAGAGCGCTATGGCGACGGCGAAGGCAATAGACAGCGAACTGAAGAGGGAGGAAGAAGAGAAGAAGCTCAAGGCCGCGAAGAAGGAGCTTGAGGCGACCTTGTCAGAACGTGACATCGAGCTCGCGGTGGCAAGGAGTGATCGCGAGATTTTTCAGAAGAAGCTGCTCGATGCTGAGGCCGCCCGTCTTCAGTCCGATACCACTTGGGCTGAAGAAAAAAGCAGGATGGAATTGGTGATCAACAGCCTCAATTCTCAGGTCGAGACGGCCAGGACTGTCAAGGATGACCGGGAGAGGGAGCTGAAGGATGCAGAGGCGCAGCACGCGATGGAGATCAGCAAGATCATGGACGAGCTGACTGCTACTCGAGCTCGGATAGAGGAGGTCAGGGTGGAAACGGAGCAAAGCATGGTTTACACCCTGTGGACGCATCACCCTAAGATAGATTATTCCATCTTTGGAGATGACGCTGTGAAGGACGTTGAGTTCTATGCTGAGGACGTTCAAGCCGCAGCGGAAGCAGAGCAGGGCCAACCACAAGAAACTCCCTGGACGCCTGCTGAGATCGTCCCTCCAGAAGCCGCTGATGACCAAGCGACCGCCAGCTCAACCCCCCAAGACCCTCAGGACCCCTCCAGCTCGCAACATTAGTCCTTTTTTGTTTTGTACTTGGTTTATTTTTGTCTTTTGAACTCACCTCTTCTGAGGTCTTCGTTTGTAATAATGACTTTTTAACTCAATATACGCTTTATTTCGTTTCGCTTTAATCTGTGTAATGCTTTTATTGGACGACGTAGATAACGATTGCGAGTGTAAGTTGTTATTTTGAATGTGCTGGTGACGTCGTTACGTTGTGATTTTCAGTTCATAGGAGGACGTCGGCCCGTCCAGAGCATTGCGAGCTCGCAGGGCGCGGCGTCTCCGTCCAAGACTTGAATAATTTTAAGTCCACAGGAGATCACGGGCCCGTCCAGAGCGTTGCGAGCTCACAGGGCCCGCGATTCCGTCCAAGACTGTTGGTTGGGGACAAGTCCACAGAAGGACGTCGGCCCGTCCAGAGCGTTGCGAGCTCACAGGGCGCGGCGTCTCCGTCCAAGACTTGAATAATTTTAAGTCCACAGGAGGTCACGGGCCCGTCCGGAGCGTTGCGAGCTCACAGGGCGCGCGACTCCGTCCAAGACTGTTGATTGATGACAAGTCCACAGGAGGACGTCGGCCCGTCCAAAGCGTTGCGAGCTCACAGGGCGCGGCGTCTCCGTCCAAGACTTGAATAATTTTAAGTCCACAGGAGGTCACGGGCCCGTCCAAAGCGTTGCGAGCTCACAGGGCGCGCGACTCCGTCCAAGACTGTTGATTGATGACAAGTCCACAGGAGGACGTCGGCCCGTCCAGAGAGTTGCGAGCTCACAGGGCGCGGCGTCTCCGTCCAAGACTTGAATAATTTTAAGTCCACAGGAGATCACGGGCCCGTCCAGAGCGTTGCGAGCTCACAGGGCGCGCGATTCCGTCCAAGACTGTTGGTTGGGGACAAGTCCACAGGAGGACGTCGGCCCGTCCAGAGCGTTGCGAGCTCACAGGGCGCGGCGTCTCCGTCCAAGACTTGAATAATTTTAAGTCCACAGGAGATCACGGGCCCGTCCAGAGCGTTGCGAGCTCACAGGGCGCGCGATTCCGTCCCAGACTGTGTTGAGGCCGATAAATACAAGAATGATGACAGACATAAGAGGAGAGAATTTGCTTGAATATATTCATATATGTACTGGCGAACTGCCAAAAGTATTACAATTGCAGCAAATAACTTGATCTGATAAATTACATTTAAGATAGATAATCCGATCTGAATATATTACACGAAGTACGGTCGAAGCTTCTCGGCGTTCCATGCTCGCGGGAGTTCCATTCCGTCCATATTGCTTAAGTGATAGGCTCCATTCCCCAGATTCTTCTGAACGATGTAAGGACCTTCCCAGCTCGGTCCTAGAGTGCCTTCGCTGGAATTCCGAGCTGCAGGCAGAATAAGTCTCAGTACCAGATCTCCGACGTTGTAGTGACGAACTCGCACTTTTTTGTTGTAATATCTGGCAACTCTCTGCTGGTATACTGCCAACCTTAGTTGAGCTTCATCCCGTAGTTCGTCCACGAGGTCGAGATTGCATGCGAGCAGCTGCTGATTATCTTCAATGTTGAAAGTGGCTCTTCGGTGCGTTGTTACTTCGAACTCAGCTGGAATCATAGCTTCACACCCGTAGACCATTGAAAATGGCGTTTCCTGAGTCGTGCTGCGAGCTGTAGTCCGGTAGGCCCATAATACCTTTGGGAGCTCGTCCACCCATGCCCCCTTTCTTGCCTCTAGCTTCGTCTTCAGGATCTGCTTGATGATCTTGTTCACGGCTTCGACCTGTCCATTGGCTTGAGGATGATCTACTGCGGAGAAACTCTTGGTGATCCCGAGCTCGTCACAAAAGTCGACGAACTGCTCACTGCTGAACTGAGTCCCGTTGTCTGTAATCACCTGCTGCGGAATACCAAACCTGCTGATGATACTACTCCACATAAACTTGATGATCTTCGATGTCGAGATGTCAGCTAGCTCTCTCGCTTCTGCCCATTTTGTAAAATAATCAACCGCGACCACGGCGTGTTTGCAATTTCCCCGAGCTGTCGGCAGGGGCCCGATCAGATCCATACCCCAAATCGCGAACGGCCATGGGCTAATCATCTGCTGCAGAAGTGCAGGAGGAGCCCGGGGCACCTTTGCGAACCTCTGACACTTGTTACACTTCCTGACCAAGGCGATAGCGTTCTTTTTCATGGTAGGCCAGTAGAAACCCTGCCTTAACGCCCTCTGAGCCAGAGCGAGGCCGCCGGAGTGATTTCCGCAATGACCTGAATGCATGTCATTTAATACCTTCTCGCAGTCCGCCCCATCTATACACCGCAAAAGAGGAGCTGAGAAGCCCCTTTTATATAACAGATCGTCGTAGATGCAGAAGCGCGCAGATCGCGCCTTCAATTGGCGAGCTTCGTTTTTCTCTTCGGGAAGAACCCCGTTTTGCAGATAGTCAACCAACGGTCTCATCCATGAATTCTCTGCCACCACCAGGGCCATCATCACTTCCCCCTTCTGAATACTTGGAACCGGCAGGAGCTCGACAGGCACTGGCTTCAAATCTTCTGCTATCTGAGTAGTGGCTAAGCGAGCTAGAGCATCAGCATGCGCATTTTGAGCTCGCGGGATTTGGTTCACTTCGTACTTCTGAAATGCCCTGAGCAACTCTTGCACCTTCTCAAGATACGCAGCTGTACTTGATGTTCGAGTCCGGTACTCCCCTTTTACCTGGAACACAATGAGCTGAGAGTCACTGAATATTCTTACCCGGTCAGATCGCATCTCCCTAGCGATCTTAAGCCCCGCTATGAGTGCTTCGTACTCTGCCTCGTTGTTTGTTGCTTTGAACCCGAACTTTAATGCATAGAAGATCCTGTGCCCCTCCGGACTGATGAGTAAAATTCCTGCCCCGGCTCTCAGCTCGCTTGACGAGCCATCAACATACAACTCCCACATCGGCTCTTTCGATGGCCCAGCTCCTTCCTCCGCTTTCCCGGTAAATTCTGCAATAAAATCTGCAAGGGCCTGAGCCTTGATGGACGGTCTGGGGATATACTCGATGTCGAACTGGGCCAGCTCGACTGCCCACTTCAATAGGCGACCTGAGGTATCCGAAGTCTGGAAAATCTGCTTCAAGGGATACCGAGTCGGGACCTCGATCTTATGAGCTTGGAAATAAGGTCGGAGCTTTCTGGACGCGGTCACCAAACAATCAGCGAGCTTTTCTATCTGGGAATACCTGGTCTCCGCATCCGAAAGCCTCTTGCTGACGTAATACACAGGGAGCTGCGTCCTATCTTCCTCTCGAACCAAAGCCGCACTGAGGGCGCTATCTGATACCCCCAAATAAAGGATGAGCTTCTCCCCTTCTAGAGGTTTTGACAAAAGTGGAGCCCGGCCCATATACTCTTTCAGCTGCTGGAAGGCCTGCTCGCACTGCTCCGTCCACTCGAAGCCTTTCACCCTTCTCAGCACGTCGAAGAATGGAATACACTTGTCAGTCGCTTTCGAGATGAATCTGCTAAGCGCCGCGACCTGACCTGTCAGACTTTGAACCTCTTTGACCGTCCTGGGTGACCTCATATTCATCAAGGCCAGAATCTTCTCTGAATTGGCTTCGATCCCCCTCTCATTCACCATGAATCCCAGGAATTTTCCAGATGCAACCCCGAAAGCGCACTTCAGCGGGTTGAGCTTCATCCTGTAATTTCTCAGAATCTGGAATGTCTCCGCTAGATCGCCGACATGGGACTCGGCTTGCTTCGACTTGACCAGCATGTCTTCTACATACACTTCCATCGACCTGCCGATCTGCTTCTCAAACATCTTATTGACGAGCCTCTGATAGGTCGCGCCAGCATTCTTCAGACCGAAGGGCATCACCTTATAGCAATAAAGGCCTCTATCCGTAATGAACGAGGTATGCTCTTCGTCCAGCGGGCTCATAGGAATTTGGTTATATCCTGAATAAGCATCCATAAAACTCAACAGCTGGTGACCAGCAGTCGTGTCCACTAACTGATCGATCCTTGGAAGAGGGAAACTGTCCTTAGGGCACGCCTTATTGAGATCGGTGAAATCAATGCACGTCCTCCACTTGCCACTCTTCTTCTTTACGAGCACAGGGTTAGCGAGCCACAGTGGATACTGGACGGCCCTGATGAAGTTATTAGCGAGCAGTTTATCAACCTCCTCCTTGATGGCATCAGATCGCTCTTTTGTCAACGGTCTCCTCTTCTCACGGACCGGTCTGAATCGGGGATCAATATTCAATCTATGCGACATAACCTCAGGGTCGATCCCAACCATGTCTTCGTGACTCCAGGCGAAGACATCTACATTTTCTTTGAGGAAATTAACGAGCTGATTCTTCACTTCCGGGGTCAGACCTCGCCCCACACTCAGGCATCTTCTTGGATCTTCCTTGCTGACCTGAATAGATTCAAGCTCGTCTACTGGACCCGATGTCAAAAACTCATCCACCTCGCGAGGATCAAGATCGCGATCAAAGCCCTCTTTGCTGACTCCATCTGGCTTTCCTCCAGTCACCATATCTATTTGCTTATACGTTACCCCGATCTTCATAGCCTTCACATAACAGCGCCTCGCTGTATACTGCTCACCTCGAATTACCCCAACTCCGCTGGCCGTCAGAAACTTGATTGTGAGAGCCTTGGTTGACACGACCATATCCAGGTCGTTCATCGCGGGCCTCCCCAAAACCACGTTGTAAGCAGATGCCCCATTAACGATGAGGAAGTCCGCTAGGGTAGTCGCCTGACGAGCTGGATCTCCTATTGAAAGCGGAAGTCTTACTTGGCCTATTGGGATGACGGCGTCCCCAGTGAAACCGTAGAGAGGCTCTGGAGACGGCTTCAGCTGATTAGCCCCTAACCAGAGCTGATCATAACAATCCTTGTACATAACATTGACCGAGCTGCCTGTATCTATCATGATCCTCAGGACCTCGGCGTTGCTGATTCTCGCTTTGATAACAAGGGCGTCATTATGGGGAAATTTTACCTCGCTTTCGTCCTCCTTTGTAAAAACGATCTCCTCCGAAGTCATTCTAGCCTTCTTCGCTGGCCCTTCCTGATCGCCCCGCCCTGTAAGATGGACGTGATTTGCCTCTCGCACATATCTTTCATAAGACTTACTAGAGGATCCGGCGATGTGGGGACCGCCATGGATGGTATAGATAGTTTTCACCGTCAAATCAACCCCCTGCTCTTGGCCTTGCTGACTCGTCTGCGCGGGCTGGTGATCTCGACGAGGACGCTGATTCTGGGGCTTCCCCTGGTCGGGCTGTACCACATACTCCTTCAGACGGCCATTTCTTATCAAATCTTCTATGGCGTCCTTAAGGTCCCAGCATTCAGACGTATTGTGCCCGTTCTCCTGATGATAAGCGCAATACTTACGGGGATTTTTGAACTTACCCGGGAAACCGGTAGGGCTCGGCCTCCCGAAGTTGATTCTATGCTTTTCTGTCTGAAAGATCCGATCTTGCCTATCGGATAATGTACTGTAGCGGTGGAAGCGACTTCGAGGTGGCGAATGGTTCCTCCTGGGCTCCTTCCTAGCTCGCTTCGCCACCTGATTATTAGATCGGTTTCTTCTATCTTCATTACCGACTTGATCCCTCTTCTTGCCTTGATGGGATCCGCTTGCCTCATTTTTCGGCTGGCTAGCCTTTCTCGAGCTAAAGGATTCTTCCCATCTGATCTCCCTATTAGCTCGCTCATAAAATTCTCCCAGGTCTTTGACAGGCATTTTGTAAATGCTTTCATACAGTTTTCCATCCTTCCGAAGTCCAGCTGATATTGTTGACAAAACGCCCTCATCAGACGGGCTCTCCACATTATTAATCTCACTTCTGAAACGGCTGATATATTCCTTTAGCGATTCCCCTGACCGCTGAAAAATGGTTGCGAGATAACAGGCCGGAGCGAGCTGCCTTTTCAATGCTTTATACTGGTCGAGGAACTTTTGCTGGCACTCCTCCCAGCTACTGATACTACGAGGTGGCAGATTCCTGAACCAAGTTCGTGGTATTTCTCCGAACGTCGCGGGGAACACGCGACACTTTACCAACGAACTAGAGGTTTGCAAATTCATTTGGACGTTGAAGGCATCCAGATGGTCATAGGGGTCTGAATCTCCATTATACTTCGGAATGTCAGAGAGCTTAAACCTGGCAGGAAGAGGCTCTCGATCTATCTCTTCCACGAGAGGGCTTCTGCCTTCACTTCGCTTTGCCACCGCCTGAGCCCCAGGTCGCTCTTCGAGCTGCTGCATTCGCTCCAGGAGCTGCTGAATGATCGGGTCTTGAGCTCCGAGCTGCCTCACGGGGGACCTCCTACTTCTTTGACTTACCCCGGTGATAGAATGCTGGTCGTACCTTCGGCGTTCTCGGCCCACCTCGTAGTTATCGTTCTCTCTACGCCGGTCGTTCTGGCCTCGCCGCAGCTCGTCTTCATTTCTGCGATCTGAAATACGGGGAATTCCATTGCTTACCTCGACCCTTCTGCCACCATCTCGGCTGATTCTGACTCTCACATCTGAAGGTCGGGCCGCATCCCCATTCTCCCGAGCTCGCTGACCCCGGGCTTCAGATCGCCTATTCGACGAATGAAGAGATCCTTCTAGCACATGCACTCCCCTTGCGACCTCTGCTACAGGAGGTGGAATCACCGTCGTCCTTGGCACGTTCTGATCACGACCTCGTGCCATTGCCCTCAACGTATCCGCCATCTGAGCCATTGTAGCTTCTATCCTCTCCTGACGTCGGGCCAAGTCATGCACGTCCTCCCGTCCTCCCTGAAACGGTCCTGCACCCATATCCGTCATCTGAGGCTGATGCCGCAGCTCGGCCTCTTCGGCTCTATCGTCTACTGAATTTCTGGTCGTTCTCCCCTTAGCCATGGCGATTACAGAACTCCACTTCGCAGTTGGGCCCTCCTTCTAGCGCCAAAATGTTGACGTGGTAAACCAGCCAACCAGATTCTTGAGCCCAATGCCGCGCTGATAAGGAGACCTGCAACAAACAGACCGAATAATGGCGAAGAAGAGAAGAAGAAAGAACACAGGAGGTTTGAAGTGGTTCGGCCCGATCTGGAAGGGCCTACGTCCACTTGTTCTGTTATTACTGTTGATCTCTCACAAAATGGTTGCTCTCCCTACGTTTTTACAGAGTAACAGCCTCTCAAACTCTCAATTTCTGGATCCTCTCAACAATAAATGCCTCTCTATATTTATAGAGGAGAAGAGGCTACAAAGAGAACAAACGGACAAAAGGGCTGATCTTGTCGTAATAAATGCTGCTGTAGAGCTTTAAATGCTTCTGACTTCTGACATGTCAACTCTGGCAAAACGTGGGCCGACTGCAAACCCATGCTGGTTTGGTGAGATTTCCTGAAATTAAGCTGTCATTAGGTGAAAAACCCTTACTTATCGTGCAAGACACGCCATTTTACTGTCTTGCATTGAACCTGGGCGAACTGGGTAAAAAACGAACTAGAGCTTCGACGTGACGATCTGGACTCAGAAACGATCTGGCGATCTTGATATCGCTGCAACGGTCTAACGACCTTGACGTCGCTATCAGCGTAATCGGGTGAAACTGTCACTGTCTGTCCCGATCTCGATCTCGCGATCTGATACACAGTATCTCTCACGGGCCTTTGGTAACTTGGGCCACTATTTTTATGGGCCTTCACCAGCCCATTTGAGGAATCCAAAAATACCCATAACAAAACCTAATATAGATTCCACTTCGATTCTCAGCAAAGCTTTGTTGATGGTCCATCAATCGTCGTCAAACCCACCCGATAAAGGTTTTTTTTTATTTTTAATTTTTTGATTTCTTTTTGGATTTGTATTGACTTTATGGGTTGTGTTTTTTATTGAACATGAAAAGGGTTGAAGGTTGTGTTCAATTTTTATTTTTTTTTTAATGAGTTGTTATGGTTCTTTATTTTTGTGTTCATCTAGATGTCCGAATCTTGTTCATTTTTATTGTTTATTTGTTTGTTAGCTTAATCAAATTTTTTTCTAATTTTATTGTTTATGACATTTGTGTTCATAAGATGAAGTGAGGATATTTTTTTTTTAAGATTTTTTAAAATTAATTTTAAGTATATAGTAAAATATTTAGTTAATTTTATTACAATCAAATCTCAACTTACATCAAATATATTATAATATAATTTTAATATAATTTCAAGTTTTACCAAATTTGAAACAATAAATTTTCAATCAAATTTAATTTAATTCATTCAATTTCAATCTAATTTAATCTCGAGCGTCAAACGTAGAGTAAGTAATAAATGATTAATTGATTAGACCCACTTCGAAGATATTTTATATATTTTATAATTTTAATATGAGTCATTATTTTATAATTATAAAAAATAGTATTTAGATTTTACAAGTACTAATTGTTAGAAGTAATAATTGATCGGGATGAATCATTGCAATCTTCACGCATATTTAATACCAGCTTTAAAGGAAAAAATAAAAAATGGACGCGCCGGCATAGTAGATGCATATTTCTTCCAAATGAGATCCTGATCGTGCCGCATTTACATAAAAACATACAGCACGGTTATAAGTCCACAAAAGAACAGTGGCATTTTTGGTAACTCAAAATCAAAAGTCACAAAAATCAAATCCACGTGGAAATAAAAAAATTGGGTACCTAAAGTAGTTGAGTCTGCTAATAGAATGATAAATAAAACCTAACCAGCTCCTCCTCCAAGACTTATCATCGTGGTTGTCGCAGCAGGGTGAGAGAGAGAAAGAGAGCGATGGCTTGGCTCACTCGATTCTTGGCGTCAGTGGCTTTCTTAGCCATCGGAGTGATATTCTCGCCGGAGACATTTGGATCAAAATCCGACGGGCCCAGTTCACCCAACCTATCCACCTACCTGAAATTGGCTCATCTCCTTTGTTTCTCCACTGCTTGGGGTGCCGCTCTCTGGGTCACCTTCATCGGCGGCATCATCATGTTCAAGTACCTCCTTGTCCTTTCTAGACTCTTTATATTTCTTTTATATCGACAATTGCGGTATTTTTAACTTGTAATATGGATTTTACATCAAAATTAGCAGTCTGGCACTTAACAGAATAAAAATTTTAACTGTCTAGAATCTCAGTTGACCGGAGGCATGTTTCTTTTGATGCATGAGTTTACGAATAAGACTCTTGATTATTTTGGTGAATGATAATAGAGAAGCTCGTAATTAACTTGATTTTTTTTTTTTTTTTTTTTTTTTTTGTGGTTTTAAAATTAGGAATTTACCGAGGCATCAGTTTGGTAATCTACAGAGTAAGATGTTTCCAGCTTATTTTTCAATGGTGGGAGTGTGTTGTGCTATATGTGTGGCGTCGTTTGGATATCTGCATCCATGGAAGTCATCATCCACTGCTGAGAAGTACCAGCTTGGGTTTCTATTATCTGCTTTTGCTTTCAATCTAACCAATTTGTTCGTCTTCACTCCCATGACCATCGAGGTGATTTTCTGGTGATTCTTATTTTCATTTCCTCACATTTGTTCACTTCAAGAATGTTCTGAGTGTCATTCGTTTTATATTGCCGCTGGCATTTACTTGAGTTGGAATACATTAAATTTAACGGTTTTGGGTTCAAGTAACAAAATTTTTGGGGTTTGAGTATTTTGTTTCGTGTTTGGTTCTTTGCATTTGTTGCGACAAGTGATAATAATTGATGTGTGATTTTGTTGTGTAGATGATGAAGCAGAGGCATAAAGTGGAGAGAGAAGAGAAAATCGGGGATGAGATCGGGTGGACGAAGAACATGGAGGTTGCAAAGGTCAATCCAAGGCTTGCGGCGATGAACAAAAAATTTGGAATGATTCATGGGTTGTCATCCCTTGCTAATATTATGTCATTTGGCAGCCTTGCCGTGCACTCATGGTACTTAGCTGGTAAGATTAATCTGTAATTTGATTCCATCTCTCCCTTGCAGAAAAGTTTGTGTCATGACCAAGGTTGTTTATTAAATGAGGGTCTGCGTGCTTAGCTCTTGGAAATGCCCAGGTTATGTATGATCAACTGTATGTCAACAGAAAGAATTTAGTCTTTCTCTGAACTTTAAAATAAAATCTGATAACGTTACTTGTGTAGCTCCGTTTTGTTGGCAGACTGGCGATTTAGATTCACTTTACAAGTGCACAGCATTCAAACTGCTCGCATTTCTACCTTGTTTAGTGCCATAACAAGTGAAATTAAAATGCTATTTGAAATCCTTCCGTCAGATTTATAGCGAGGTACTTTTTTGTTAACAAGCATTCACTGGCTTAAAAATACTTCCTTTTTGATACTGCTTTAGCTACTGTGAGAAGACATTTATAAGGTTTGGCGTTTTTTATTGTGCATATGCATGTCAGTTAGTGTGCTCAACAATCAACATTAGTATGTTGAAACCCTATAATTTTCCATATATTATACAAAGAAATGCAGACTTATGCAAATGTTATGAGTTTGGAGTGTCAAAATTTAAGTCTAATGTCTTAATTTTTGATGTATATGTAATACATCAAAAATTTTTTATGGAGACTCCTAAGTCCTAATGAGTTTGGAGTGTTATCCAATTCTGCATAACACATATTGTCTTTTCTTACTCTAATTTCTGCATATAATTTTCCAATCCATGATCTTTGTTAGGAAATCCAAGTTTTTGAGGCCATTTATTCTCTGGGAATGATAAATGTTTGAATGTGCCTTATTGCTTCATTAGGACTTAGGAGTCTCCATGTCAAAACCATTGCATTTTCAGTTATTATCTGGCAATTAGCACTCATAATGATTTGAATAGGCCGATTTTGTTAGTTGGATTGGCAGTATCACCCGCCCATAATGATTCCGGCTATTCTTTGAAGAGTGTCATCAGGTCTTTGGAGTAGGACCAGACAACTATTAACATAGGTGCCGGAATCATAACTGGTCTATGAATTTGATTTTCTACATATTTAATCTGATTCTTCCAAGATTCCAGCATCAGTGTTATCGTCCTCATGCTCGGGAGAGCTATTGAAATCATTATGGGTGATATAATATAACCAATTCAACTAACAAAATTCAGGCAATTTACCTTGACACAAATTGTTCTAGCTATCCAAGCGTTTGATCCGTGTTCCCCAAAAAAAAAAAAAGAAAAAAAAGTAGGAACTAATAATAACAACGGTGTCGTTTGTCTGAAATAATTTATTAAAATTTTGAGATTTTATTAAGGCGGCCAGGGTCACGAGGTCATGGATATGCGCATGTTCTTTACTTGTATTTTACTCAATTTAGATATTCCCTTGCCCTTTTCCAATCGTTTCTTGGTCCGCCATTCAGATTATGTTAAGATTTTCGTTTTCTTTGGGGTCAAGATATTCCTCGGCCTGGATTTGACTCACGAGACCGAGGCTTGGGCCTTTGAGATTTCAATGCTTATTATAAACTAATGGGCCTTGAAATGTATGGACCCTTGATAAGTGCCGTCGGGACAAATGCATCCCAACTCGTGAATCTTCTAGAGGTGAAGGTCCTGTACTATCCATAAAGAAAATTATTAAAAAGAATAAAAAATTTGTAACTCCACCCACAAATATTAATCGGTTCCTCCTCTATATGATAATATTTTTTTTATTCTCTTAAACTCTTAACTTCTTTTTTAAATATTAAATATTTTTTTAAAAAATAAATTAATTATAAAATATTAGGAATAATTTTGAAATATTAATTTTAAATATTAAATAATTAAAAAAAAACAAATTAATTACAGAATATTGAGAATGAATTAAAATTATAATAAAATTATTATATTTAGTTAAAAATGAAAAAATAAAAAATGGAAACATGCTTGAAAGAAAAAAAACATAAGAATATATATATCAAGAAATTTGTTTTGTTCCAAATATCCTATAAGAAAACACCGATCAATTCATATTTATTTTCTTTATAATACATCACATCTATTAAACCGAGATGAAAAAATTATATCTTGATCAAATAACAAGAAACTTGTTTGAATATAATCATATAATGCCAAAAATTAAACCCAATAAAAAATTAAATTGAAATAAAACTTTTTATACTTTTTCAAATTCTAACTTATCTAAATTAACTCTTTTTTTTTTTTTTTTTCAAATATCAAAATTTTTAAAAGAATATAAATCAATTGTCAAATGTGAAGAATAATTTGAAATCTTCATAAGAAATCAATTGTAAAATTACAAGTTTTTAATTAATTATTATTAGAAAAAATTATAATATACTTGCCTTGTCTGGTGGGGAAAAAATCTCTAAATTATAACAAAATTAATTTAATAACAAAAGAAGTATTATGGGTTGTGCTTACAAAAGTATATTATAAAAATAATAAAAGAATGGTAATATTGGTATTAATTGGGGTTTATTTATAAATTAGAGATTTTTTATAATTTTGATGAGGTGTACTTATGAAAAGGGCGTGCATACAATTTATAAGGGGTGAAAATATTACCACTTTATTTATAAATACAAAAAAAATCTATTATTTGTCTGAAAATACATAAAATTTAATATTTTTTCGAATAAAAATTAATTAACTTTATTTTTTGGTTCTCATGAAAACAATTTTTCTACTATTAATTGGTAATTATGCCCTTAAATCTTGCGGTTGTAAATTTAATATTTCAATATGGAAAAATTGAAAACCAAATCAATGTAATTTATGAGAGGCAGTCAGTGGTATGTCGCTGACTTTTATGCATTCATGGCACGTGTTTGACTCTCATCAAAATAGAGGTAAATTTTTTTTCCATCATTTAAAATGTGTAGGTTGTTCCCACCTGTTGACGATCGGAATCGACCAACACTCGAACGATTTGAGGTATCCGTAGACCGTTGCTGGAGCCGTTTAACCATTTGGTTCTTGTTGACGATCTGAGCTCGCGGGACCTATCAACCGGAGTCGACGATCTGAGTTCGCGATCAGCCTGGTGGGTAGGAGTTTGACTCCCAAAATACCTTTGAAGTTAAGGGATCGATTCCGAAACGCAACTCTTGTTGATAGGCTGCGCGTGGACTCAGATCGTCGACCAATGGTTGATAGATCTCACGGGTTCAGATCGTCAACAAGAGCCAAATGGTTAAACGGCTTCGGCAACGATCTACGAGTGTCTCAAATCGTTCGAGTGTTGATCGATTCCGATCGTCAACACCACCTTATGTTTATGTGTGGGTTATTCTCTCTTGCTTAGGAGTTATTCTTTAGATCATGTTACAGAGTCAAATTTTATTTGATCCTGATTGATCCTTTAGCCTGTTTTAGCCCTAAAAAAAAAAATCAGATGTAATTTATTTTAAGGACAAAGTGAGTTTATTTCAATTAGTTTTACTGGCGCATTTTTCTAATTAAGAAACTGTTTAGAATAAAAAAGGTCGTCTGATTGTGAACCCGTAGAGTCCCAATCATTCTATATTCTACTTTATAATTGCTGACTTAGTCTTTTTCAACTTTTCAACCACATGCGCGGCCCTATTAATAGAACCAAACAACTGTTATGTCACATTGATACTTTTGGCTTTTCTGGCAAATGGTCCAACGGACCTGCTTTTCAGTTTTCACTATTCTATTGAATGGCCTTTATTCAAGCCAAACGTAAAGAGAGCTAAAAGCCAACAAAAACTGGAGTGAGAAATTTCAATCCAAATTGGCGTGGAAAACATGAAAAATGATTATAATTCTTCACTCGCTGAGAGGTTGCTGCGACGCGCGTATGATAGTTTCAGGCTCTTGCGCACCAAACTGATCGAACAAGAAGCTGACTCTGATGCTTGTCGGATGGATAAAATCAATAGGACAGACAATTTAGACTGGTGACTACTATTTTGTTTGCAATCAGCTCTTTCATGCACCCCCAACCGGACCTCAACTCAAGTGTCGTGCCTTGTGCTTGACCACTTCGTGTGGTCGGACGTGTAAAATGACCACGTGCCTAAACACTTATCTGAATACGTATGGAAGAATTTTTATGTGTAAATTCTATGTAATATACTAACATGTACATTTTAAATTTAATTACAATTATCAAGGCCCAATTACAGTCCGTAGATTGATCCAATTTGGTTTCTTTTACCTGTAAAATTTTTTTAGAAAAAAAAAAAAAGAAAAAGATATTAACCTTTTCATTTTGCAAGAATTGGCAACTTTAACAAAGACGGTTAAATTACACCACGTTTCTTTTTTATTTTATCTTGAAGTGATTAGACAACTTTTCTAGAATGATGTTTGCTGGTGTTTTGCACATGACTCGATCATTGAGGACTGATTGAGATGTTTGTCGACTGAATGATACCTGGATGACTATTGTCCACATAACACTAATAAACTCGATGAGTATTTATTGCACCTACGCAAAGATCTTTATGTCAATTTCTGTCTATGTTTGACGTTACATTATTTTCCTGCATGAATTCGGTTCATAACTGGATATTACAAACAGTTGCGTAACCAAGGAAAGAGAGATCATGAGTATTATTTGCAAGAATTCACAGAACAGTGAATCAAAAGTGCAAATTCTTTTGTATTCACTGATAATCAACTATCTTATTCTTCTGTATTCAATGATAATCAACAATCTTTTTTTCTACATATCATTTTAACATTTCCCAACTGAAAAAGAAAAGAAAAGAATATTCCAATTACTTTTGATTTCCAAAACCAATGAATAAAGAATCATCTAACCAATAATCTTGCCCGCCATGTCATGTGCCTCCCACCTATACAATATTCTACCGAAATAAGAAGACAATGTATCGACCAATTCAGCAAGTCAACTGAAATTGATCACGTTATATGCTCCAAGAAGCAACAAACGTGCAGGGAACAAGAGCACGACAAGCAAATGCATGTGCTGTGAGGCAACCAACCTGCTAAACCGTTTCAAGGACTCTTTACCTGTCTGTAGGATGCCAGAGAATTTAAATTGGTCTAGGTGCATACCCAGGTTGACAGATACCACAGGCCTCCCCACAATGATGCCACCATCAATACCGCGAGGTAGCACAAGGGGCCACCACAACTTGCGACGATGCTCTCTCCTGGACTTCCTAATACGGTTTAGCTCTTGGCGAATCACAACTCGCACTGATTTTAAATAAGAATTCATGTCGTGGTCTCTTTGAATTGTTCCTTCGGAACCATATGCAGATCGGTCACTTAGGATCTCAAGTGGGTGTGGTGAGTTTAAAAATACTAACTGTGCAGCACGCAACTGCTTCTCCGCATCACTTGTCTCTAACAGTGGACAGGTTAAAAAATATAACCCACTGCCAGGAGGAAGGAGGGGATGCCGAGGAGAGAATTTCTCTTCCGGCTGTAGAATTAGAAGCTCACCCATTGGAGCATACAGTAGCTTCTGTAATAAATGGCACACATATATTGGTCAGACAATTGAATTCCATAGTTGCATGAATTTATGACACTGAAACCATACGGTCCATACCTGGTTATTTAGACATGGATGATTACGGAAGTTCCCATTAACAGCCTTTAGAAGTTCTGCAACATGATTAGGATAATTACAAGAGAAAGCTCGGGGCACGATATCTCTGTGCATTGTTATGGCCTGAATATGACTTTTTAGCAACCCAAGGTTGTGAAGAAGAAGATCACCTCCACACATGATGGATGGTGCACCAAATGTTATGACAGGAAGTAAAGCGGAAGCAGGCACTTCGCCCCTTATTAGCAACATCAGATTTACAAGTACTGACAAGCTTCCCCCAAGAGAATGTCCAGTGAAGCGGAAGGTCGCATGCTTACCATGAGCTTTTACGTGCGCATGGACTTCTGGCAACATCTGTTCATATATTCCTTTAGCAGCCTCATAAATGCCTCTATGCACAAGCACATCAAATCCCTGAGGCGAAAATAGTGTAGCATTTATCATTTGTAGGACACACGTATAGTGAAAACATGAGCTTATATAAGACTCTACTGATTGCCATGCATAAGATACGCTTTGAGCTTTTACATAAACCTTTAGAAATGAACACAATAAAATATATATGTATATGCAAAAGATTAACAGAATTTGGCAAACATACTAGAGCGCAATTTACCTCGAACTGAATAGGCTCAAAAAGCAAATTTGCTTGCCAGGATGCCAATGATTCAGAGCCCTGCGCATAAAAGTAAAAGTGCACATAAGCTACAAGATTGAGATAAGTTTGATAATTGTTTATATGTCAATACCAAAACTCAGCATATCTAATGGTCTGAACATCTTAGATCATAGTCCCAAATTCCGAAATGCACCAATCCCATTATCAGTCAATTTATTCGTTTTTCTCAGAAAAATCTTAAAATCACTCATCTATTACATATGCACATAAAAGAATTTACTAAAATAAGCAAACATATAATAAACCCATTTTCCCCACCTGAATTACAAAGAACCTTGTACCAGTCTGATCATCATCACAAATGAACCACTCACAGGGCGATGAACGTGTTGATTTCAAATCATCAGCGACAGCTTGCTTAACTTCCTCCTTTGCAGCAACCACAGCCGTCACTGAATCAGTGGTCGCCATTAAAGAAGCTACTTCTGAGTTCATCCTATTAACAGTGCCATCATTTCCACGGCCACCGTCAGTTGAATCTTCTCCACCATCAGCCTTTGAGGATTTGAATGGAAGTATACTCCTTGTATGGGAATGTAAGTAAGAAGCAGCAGAGGCGGCTATTTGATATGCAGAAGATGCACTTATTCTGTACCCATTGATCTTCTCCTCCTCTTCTGATTCAACCTCTGGCTTAGTTTCTGCTTCCTGCTTTTCAGACGACACCTGATTTTTTTCAGCTTTCATTGCCAATTCCTTTCTCTCCACTGATGAAGTAACAAATTGCAGACCGCGATACTTCAAGAGATTTTCTGGCTGAAATTACCAAAAGAAGAACAAAAAATACCAGTCTTGTAAATTTCTATAGAAAATTATAATCAAATCATTATAGGGACAAATATTAATGCAAACCATGGTGAATATACAGAGTATTTGCTCTTGAATTGCACAATTCCAATTTTCGGATCAAATAGTTTATTCCATAAAGCGATACGAAAATATAATTGAGAACAAAATGAAACATCAATGCAGAATCTGTTCAAACACAACACATCAGAAACAGCACACAAACACTTCCAAACTATAAAAACGTCTACCAAATAAAAACCCGGTGTCTATTCCTTCAAATTTTCTCTCTCCAAAACTAATATTTGCAAACAAATGTTTTGAACTCCACATTGCACATACATATAGGCGATCTCAAGCGTCCATATCCAATTTTCCCAAATCTCTGTTTAATTTACGATCAAGCACAGAACAACTAAGGAACTACAGGAGATCTAATAGATTCAAGCCCAACTCTTTGATTCGTTCTCTACGTTAGATTTAAATGAGCTACTCAATCTGAAGTCTCAATTGCAAACAGATCAGAGAACCATAAACTTTCACACAAAGGTTATATCGTTTTTGCTTATAAAACCAATCAAACGTAGACAAACCAACAAAAATCAAATCAAATAAAAAAGTAGACGAAATCATACCTTGATATTTGGAATGGAATAAGCCAAGCTGCCTAGATACGACATTTGAGCATAGAGCTTGGCTTCAGCCAACGACACCCTCTTCAGCAACCTCGAAAACGAATCTTTATCAAACTCTACTTCTCTTTCGTCATCATCAATTCTACAGGCATCGCACTCCTCTTTTTCATCGCCCTCGTCCTCGTCTTCCTCTTCGTCTTCACCATTCGTCCGACCATTGACGACTCCCTCTTCATTCTCCGCCTCTTGGCCGCCTTGTTTCACGTCGTCTCCCCAGAGAGACCTCACGTGCAAAATCTTCAACACCCAGTTCCCGTTCTGCCCCTCCGTGTACGACGTCCTTATTCTCCTCTCGTTTTCGCCGCCCTTCTCTCCATTACCATTCTCCACCAGAACGGCATCGTCCAATGCAATCCCCTTGGACATTTTACTACTCGCACTTCCTCCTCCTCTTCCACTTCCAAGTCCCGGCCACAGAGACCTAAAAGAGAAAAACCTAGAAGAAGACGCCGCCTTCTGAGCCGGCGGCGCCGCCCCCAAAGATTTATCCGCTGCAGCCCTCCCCACAGCGCTCACCTGTTGCGCCGTGCTTGCACGGACTTCTAGGGACCCACCGACGGAGATCAGCGGAGCTATTCCGTTAAGCCCAGTTTTCCAATACAAAGCATCCATAACCTTTTAAAGTCTCTCTCTGTTAATTGATCTGTTTTCTGTTTTTTTTTTCTTCCTTAATTATAAACAAAATTGTTCCTCTTCGATTTTTTTTTTTTTTTTTTAATGAGGAGGATCAGAGAGTGCTAGCGTGTGACTCCGGGATTTGAGGCGTTAACGTGCACACACAAGACACAATCTTTGAATTCGCGGTCGTTTACTTCTTCTTCTGCTTTCTGTTTTAGCTCCTGCTTTTCTTTCAATCAATCCTTTCGTTTATTTTTTGAAAAGGCAATCAATTCTTTATATAGAGAAACAGAGTGTGATGAAAAACAGCTTTTAAAGGGCCGCAAGAAAGGTTTCGCAGACCAAACAGACAGGGCACCAACTTCCATTTTTTTTCCTTTTAAATTATTCTTTTTTAAAATTATTTTATTTTTCATTAATTAAATTTAAATATTTTTAAAGAGTTCGAAGTAGTGAAACGACGTCGTGTGAATAAAGCAGTTATTACCATTTTACGAAGAGGAAGAGCACATGGGTGATGCCCTGTGTCAGGTTGTGCAGGAGCTTTGTTTTGGTGGGAAAGCGCGTGTGGGAAGATGGGACCCACGGAGGCAAAGACAAATCGGCATCAGATATACCCAGAGATTGCCACGTGAACGGGTGTAGATGAACTAAAACGTATCCAAACACTAGGAAGTAGCAACTGACGTGTCACTGACGCTTTTGCGCTTTTCAGTTCTATCTTTCTTTCGGTAGATACGTTTTCCTGAATCCTGACTTGTTGCTGTACATGCTCTGCACGCACACGCACCATACTCGCTAGTCGACACCTGTCCTTTACTGTTAACTAATTTTCAATTCTTTTCCCACTAATCAAATTTATTGCATATTTTTAATAGAATAATACTAGCCTACCATTTCTTCAAAAAAAAAAAAAATACTAGCCTACCATAAAGCGTATCGAGACTGTGTTGGAGTTGGGATTGTTTCCATAACAATAGTGATATAGACATACAGTCGTGTCTGCTATCTCAAAGCCAGTCGAGAGTTTTTTTCCTCTTGAACTAGGTGAGTTCCTCACTTTGAAGGAAGGTTTATTGTATGCTAAATCCCAAAGCTTGGCTGTTCAAAGAGTTGAGGTGGATGCTTGTAATGTCGTTGCAACCGTGAACTCTATTTCAATTTGGACGAATGAAGTGGGTTGCATTATTGAGGATATAAGGGCCTTAAAATGCTAGGTAATTCCCAGTTTGAGAAACAGTCTAACATGTAATCTCGCCTATTTGGCCTTCTCTTCTAGAAGAGAATAAGTGTGGAAAGAGGATTTTCCCAATTTTTTATTTGTTTAGTTTACTGCCATTTGAATACCTGATTTGTCTTATTTACTTTAAAAAAATATATTTAAAAGTTTTATTCAAATGATGTAGTAAACTGATTTGTAGATACTATATTAATTTAAAGATAATATGTTGATGGTATGGTAATCATATATAAGCTTCTGTAGTAGTCGAAATCGAGCATTTAGCCTAATAAAAGAAATAAGGTTTGGCCTTATGATAATTTTCTCAAGGCTCGCTAATTCAAAATGTCAACTTAGCGCATTCGACATTCAGTTACCGACTTGACTTGATCATCTTAACCAAGTCTCTTTCACTTGACCCATTCGGAGTCAAATGTGGAAGATCCCAAGTAGTGGAAATTCTCCTTTAAACTACCCCCAACGGTTAGTTTGATGAGTATAAATACTTATCTTTAACTATTAAAGATGCCGTGAAACTTTTGACACTCTCACACTCTATATCTTGACACCATACTCGCTCTACTTTCACCATAACTTTTCACTCGAATCAAATACTACCAAGTTCGGTTGACATCATCCTCCTATTGGGTCGAACCCTCGCTATAACTCTCTAATCATGTTCAATTTATCAAAACCCATCTCTACCTATCAATTCTAAGTCGTACAGCATAATAAGGAGTAGTAATTTATATATTCTTTCATTTATTAATTTCATTATCCTAAGTTAAGCATTTGAGTGATTTTGCCTAGCATTGACCAAGTTTCAAGTATTCCATGTCATTTTTTGTTTGTAGTTTGTTAGTGGTCCTGTGAAATTGAAATGGATCCAGCACCCCACTTCAACAAAGGTATAATTTGATATTTATAACTTGCCATATCATTTAAATAATAAATTTTGACGAATTTTTAAGTAGTGTAGTGTTATCCTTTTTAATATATATGTGTGTTATATTGTTATTTTATTTTTTATTTGTTTGAAATATAAATAAAAAGTGCTACTAATCGAGTAAAATCTATCTTATTCATAGCCGACAATTCTTCTATTGGAATATAGGTTGTCCAAATTGGGTATGATTAATGTTTTCTTTGCTAGGGACACCTTTGATCTTGACTGGCCCACCACCATTAAAAGTTGATGTTAAATTTGTACAATAGCATAGAAAATATCTTAAGGCAAAAGAAAAGAAAAAATACATTGGAAGTGTAATTTGCATGATAAGAGTTTAATTGTACTTTATTAAAGAGTTTTTGAAGGATCAAAAAATAATAATAATAAATTTTACTGGATTAAATCAATATTTATAGTATAATTTGCTTGATAGAGTTTAATTGTATGATTAATGGTATAAGGAATTTTACTACGAAATGAAATTATTATATATTAACAATGTAACTACCTTGATAGTACCATTTCCTCTCCGTTCTTCAATAATGCATGAAAATTGAAGCATAATTAAAAAGCTTTTAATGCAAGGTTGTCCAAACCCAAACTAGTAGTGGCAGTACGTGGAGGAATGGGTTTGGTTTGAGAATTGAGAGCTAACAGTGTTGGCAGTTGAGTGTTGACAAAATAGAGGAAATGATACAATTGGGTGGTTAATGTTAATAATGGGGTAGCCCAATCGGCACCGTTAACTTACGTGACTCACATCTGATTTTTAGGTAGGAAAGGAAAGCCGATAGGCCCTCAAAATCTCTCCTAATCAATTCCTCAATGGAGCGTCCAAAGTTGGTGGAAGTTGAATGGACCGTGATAACTGTGCTGTTCTTCCAGTCAATTAGGTTTACAGGTTTCGTGACTTGATTAGTTTAGTCATTTTCAATGCGAGTGGGCTGATATAGGTTTGTGGCGTCTAAATTTCGGTGTCATTCAAGCATATTATATATAAGTTTGGTATTAGACAAGCTTGTTATTTATTATGACTTAATGAAATGTTTTTCACATTTACATTGTTGAAATTGTAGTTAGAATCGTTATTATTTTCTCAAACTATTATGTTATTGTGATAATTTAAAATTTTTAATATATATATAGTGATTTTATTATTAGTACCTTGTAACTTTAAAAAGTTAGAACAAATTAATTAAATTCATATAATTTATTTTTGAAGATACAATGCAATGAATGAATTTGATTGATTCGTTTTAATTTTAAAAATTACGAGATATTGATAATAAAATCACTATATATGTGTATCTATGCATGTCTGCGTGTGAAGGATATTAATTATATGAGTTAGATTCAGTTTCATATATAAAGTAAAGTTTTTTAAAATAAGTTGATCCAATTAATGCTTAGGAATCTATGCATCTACTAAGTTGACACCGACAGTGTTATGTGTATTGTTGTTTCCAGATGCATTTAACTGTGTTACATTGAATTTCCAACTGTCCATGTCCACTCAACAATAAAATTAAATGTTTCAGTGCTTTGCGTATTGGGTCGGTACCACAATTGTTTTTCGGTGGATGTAACTCCGAAGTCCAAACTGTATAAAATTTATGTAGGGTTGATTAAAATTATAATATTGGATCTTCACGTAGATTCGATGTATCTTCTATACACAACGAAAACAAAAAAAGAAAAAAAAAAAACTCTTTTCATTTTTTTACTTTAAGAAACGTTCAATTTTTTTCTCGAAAGAAAAAAGGAAAAAAAAAAAAAAAAAGGTTCCATTTTGAAAAATAAATTAACAAGAATGTGAACATGTTTGCTTTTTTGACCATGCATCTTTATTCTTTACAACATTGTTGCTCATCAAGGACACCAGCAAAAGCGAAAAAATGTGTAGTACTTAGAGGCTGTGCATGAGAAAGTTAATGATGAACACGGTGCGATTGGTGACAGTCGGTGCTGAAAAATTTTGAGGTGGTAGTTTATTTATTTATTTTATTGTTATGAATTTTGAGGTAAAAAGATTGAGATATAACTTGAATTCATATTAATAAACTAGTAAAAGACGATAAAATTTAATAATTTTATAATTTCTCTCTCCTCTAAATTGATTGTAGCTATTATAATTTCAAATCAAATAATATAACGTGTGAGAATAATTGAATATTGTTTATAAAATTTTTATTTCTGGAATGTAGACCCTATTATTATAATTGCCAAATCCATATTTGGTATTAAAGGATTTAAACTTTTTTTTATTATTTATATAAATCAATCATTAATAAAAATTATTGTGTGATTTTTCCTTGTATTACTTTCACATAGACACAACATTAAAGTCGTGTTTTGTTTTTATATCTTATGGCTAAATAGTGTTGAATTTGACAGAAAAATTTAAAAATGACTAAACACTAAAAAACCTAAAGGTCGTTTGTTTTTTCCCTTTTTTTCTAAACACTAAACAGTCTGAATTTTATTCTTCATTTGTTCGTATTAAAAAAAAAAAAAAAAAAATCAAGTGGTCGTACCAGCCTGTGGCTTGCAAAACCTGTGGTCCAAAAATCCGGGCCTAAAGTTTTTGGGCAAACAATTCGGGCCAAGGGGCCAATCGATTGCTGTCAAATATTTAATGGGGTCAACCTACTAGAGGGTGGTTGCAGGTACAGTTTTCCAGGGGTGTAAATATTCGATCCAAAAAAAAAAAAAAAAAAATGCGTTTTACATTGAGAGAAACCAAAAGCCCTTAGGGCCGTCCAAGCTCTGTGCGGGCTTGGACAGGCAAAAGCCTGCTTGTGATAGGGCTAGTTGACAGAATTAAGCCTCATAAAAATTTTGGAGGCCCTAACTCAAGCCCGGTTCAGCCTTAAAATTTTAGGTCTGGGTCGGCCCGCCCAATTATGAGGAATTATTTTGCAAGAGTGGTGATATTTTCACCCCTCAAAAATTGTATATACACCCCAAATTAACATTTTTTAAGTATACAATATTACCATTGAGTAAATTACTAAAATGATAAATATTTTATAAGTACACCTACCAATTATTAATTAAAATATCATTTATATTTTAAATATTGTTTACTCTTTCAATCCTTAATTTTTTCTCTTTGTTATTTATTCAAATTCCAAACTTTTCTTCATAAAAAATTAAAAAGTCTTCAATTAATTTTATAATCATAATTTAATCATAAAAAATATTACCAATATTTACTCATCATATCAACATTTTCTATTCTATTATCGGATTTTCTCTTGAACAATAAAAAAGTGACTCATTTATTCTAATTTTTTCATCATATTAGCAAATAAAGTGAAAATGTATTCTTCAAATCATAAAAAAAACTACATATTTGTCGATATCTGGATTTAGTCGACTATATTCGTTTATGACCCAAACTACAGTTTTAGGGTTGTTATAGTATGGTAAGCAAAACAGAAAGTGAAGGAAAAGAGGTCAAGGAAGAAACATGAACACTAGAGATTTTTAAGTGGTTCGATCCAAAAAAATGTCTACGTCTACTGTTTATTCTTTCACTATTTCAACTGAATAACGGCTTGAAGAGATTGTCCATCTCTTTATAATGAAAATCTTCCTATATTTATAGAGAATGAGATGAGCTACAGTAAAAAGTAATAAGACAGTGTACAATAAATTAAGTTGTAATGATGAGTTTACATTTAATGCGGCTAATAATGTCAGGTCTAATTCTATTAAAGCATGAGTTTTGGCGGCTAACACACGCGGAT
Organism: Dimocarpus longan; assembly: GCA_022984855.1. NCBI lineage: Eukaryota > Viridiplantae > Streptophyta > Magnoliopsida > Sapindales > Sapindaceae > Dimocarpus > Dimocarpus longan. The sequence continues at coordinate 25,125,964 of CM041015.1, forward strand.
TAGATAAAATTTTCGTAATCCAGACTGTAATATCTGACGGGATTGACGTGTACGATACGCCTTGAGTTACAATCGGTCTAACAGTTCTGACCGTAGTTGACTTGCTTTTTGAGAGGTGCGACAAGAGTAAGCACCTTAACGAGAATGATGTTTTGTCAGGCTGATGAACGAGTAGGATTTTGTTGAACTGATTGTATATGAGATCGCTGATAAAGGTGATTAGCGAACTATACAACGATCTGGTGTATCAACAAACAATCGGCCCATGAGCGAGATGATAACTGAGTACATGCAGTAAGAACCTAGTAGATTAACGAGCACATGATCAATCAAATAAACAAGCTCATTCATGATATGATGAACGAGCTCATGAAATGACAAATTATCAAGCAGGTAAGCGAACTGTTCAATGAGCGGATTGACTATCAGACAAACGAAGTGGTATACGAGTAGATTGGCGAGCAGATAGACCACTTGATACACGAGTAGGTTGGTGAGCAGATAGCCGAATAAGGAAATAGGCAGAATGCTGGGTTTTTTAGGCTTTCGGGTCTCTGGGCCCATTCTTTAAACTTTTTTCGACTCAATTGGCTTAATCGTGAAAATACTTATAACAATATCTAAATTGATATTCATAATTCATCATAAAAAAGTGTTATTTAGGATTCTATAAAATTAGTTAGTAATAATTCATATAAGTTTTATGGTGTAAATGAAAAATTAGGGTTTAAGAGAGTAAAAAAGTTTTATGACTTTAATCATAAAAATTAGAAATGGTTCATCATCAAATCCTAATTTTAATCATTCATGCAAGTCTTCAATCATTTATGTAATAATAATTTAATTAAAAATTATTTGGTAATCATTAATACAAATCTTATGATATAATGAAAAATTAGGGTTTGAGAGAGTAAAATAATAAAATAAATATTATTTTATATGTAAATCTCTATTTTTTTTTTTTAAAAAAAAGAAATTAATGGGTTGAATGAATTTGTATTAAATTATTTGCTTAGTATATATTTCGTTTCATGTTCAATGAAGTATTAAAAGAAAAAAATTAAATGGTAAGATATATAAAAATTTCCTAACAAGTGATAATAAAATAATTTCTTTTAACACATATTATAGTTTGTTTGTAGTTGATTTAAGGGGTGTATTTAAAAAAATATATACAATAAAATTAATAAAAAAAATGATAGTTTTGGTATTAAGTAGGGTTTAAAAATAAATTATAAAAATTTAAAATTTTTTATTGGTGTGCAACCAAAATAAGTGTACATGCCATTTTTTAAGGGTGGGAACATCGCCACTCATCGCGCAAGTGTGAAGAAGTTATTTGGGCCTGGTCAAATTTAAAGCCTAAACCATGAGTTTGAGCTGGGTTTAAATTCTTGAACTTTCTAGGCAAATAAACAGAGTTTGTTCACTTTGCGATACTCGCCTTCTACACGTGCACAGCCTCCAACAAGATCGCAGACCGAGACTAGGCAGCGCCCCTGCTGCTGACAAATCATGCTTTTTTCCGCAACCGTGAGTAGCACTTCAAATTACAACCTTTTTCTTGCTTTTAGCTATCCTGTTTGTTTGTATCACTTTGACACCGTCGGCTTTTATTTGCCAGTTCAAGTTTCTTTTAACGGTTGCGTAGGTTTAAGATGGTCCGTTATGCTGCTTGGCTGCTAAGAAACTGCAGGTATATGTGAGAAAAATTGAATCTATGAGCGGGTTTTTGTAATTAATTAGGTTAGCTATGAGAAAGTTTTGTCTCTCGAGCAAAAATATGATTCTGCGTGTTTTTGTTTTAAAAAAAAAATCGTTTTAGCTGTTCTTTTCTTGCTATATTTCTTAGCCACTATACAGAGCTTGAAATTTTTGCAATCGAGAATTTGACAATATTGACAAAGAAATTTTACAATTTGACAGTATTGAGAATTTTAGATACTGTTAAGGTTGAGAGTGATAGATTTTTATGTTCCACAAAGTTTAGTATTCAGATAACATTGCTTAATTTGTTTGTAATTTGGACTATGGACTCGACGAGTCATCCAATATCGGATCATTGGTTTTCTATTTATTTATTTTAGTTGTTTACAAGCCCTGCCATTTGTAGTACATAGTGACGATAGTTGATACTGTTTTAACTACACTCTTCTGGTTGTGCGAAGAGAGATGTTAAGAGATGAATGAAACATTTCCTAAGCTTTAGGTGTATTAATGCTTAAAACATGTTATTAAAAGGCACAAACCTTATGCAACGATCAATGATGTCTTTGGTTTGGTGGCTTATGATTTGTTTGTAGTCAATCGTACTTTCTAGTCACTTAGTGTATTCACTGCAATTCACCGGTTTAATTTGAGATGCGTTTTGTAGATCATTCTCAATTTCTCATCAGTCATCACATGTACAATCTTCGTTGAATAACTGAATCCTTCTCTCAACTTATTGAATTCCCTAGACTTTAATTTCAACGATTTTCCTCCTTGCTGGCTCTCGACAGGACATTTACATACACAGTCTGCAAAATATCCAATCCAAATTCATCCATTTTGTAAGGTTTCTGAGTCACATAATTGAAGTATGTGGTATCCCGGCATGTCTGATGTTGGGATTTTGTTTTAATTTGGGCACAATTCTAATAAAGTAGTTGAAAATTGGGGCTTATATGAAAAATAATCTCAAATTTGTGTAAACAGCATGAATCAAGTATAACTTGAAATTAGATAGCATACTCTATATTTATTGATTTGAGAAAGATTTTAGATTTATCATTTCTGTTAACAGTTTTTTGTGTGTGTGTGTTTGTTGTGTTATCAATATTATGCTGACATTGATAAATGAAAAGTGTGTGTGTGTATTAGTTGTTAGTACTGGATGGTTCTCTGGAGCTGATGTTTGTGAATTGTGATAGGTATAGAGGGAGCAAAGTTGTGAGTAGAAGATGAGTAATTCTGCTGCAGGAACCTCTTCGAAATCAAAAGCAGGATCCTCTCAGCCTTATGAAACGACTTCATTTAAGCGCAAGAGAGGGGTCTTTCAAAAAGATTGTGAGCAGATGTCTCCTCTCTATCTCTTGTTTTTCATTTGTCACAGTTATTTTGTTCCTCTGTTGTGTTAGCTGTCTTGCTGATTTTATTTTCTTTTTCTTTTAATTTGTTCTGATAGTGCAGCATATGATGTATGGTTTTGGCGACGATGCTAATGTAAGTAACACTGTCTATCTTGAACTCTATTGTGTTTTCTACTAGTGGGTTGTTGAACATTATCAAATATGATGATTCAGCTGCTGTTGTGTATTTAACTGGAAGGGTTATTTGTAAGTTCTATTTGATCAATTGATATTTTAGGAGTTTTATGTTCTCTCTGACTGACATATGCATGCATATAAGTTAATTTTTTCTTGTTCATTTTGGAAGATGAATGATGATCTTTTCCCATTTGTTTTAGTTCACATTTTTTTAATGTGGACATATCAGAATTATAATGTAAGCTCTATCTATTATGCTCTGTCAGCTCACCGAATGCTCACTTCCACTGCTTATAAATATTTTATTCTGAAATTACATTAGTGTTGCACCTACTCTCTTAAGATTAGAATACTTAATTTAGCATTTAAAAAAAAAAAAAAATAGAAAAGAAAAGAAAAATCCTTAATTTTGCTCTTGCTTACTCTAGCAAGAACAAACAGTTTATGGTTGGATATGTTGATACTCAATTTGTTGAGTCTCAACGGAGTAATATTGGTACATGACTGTGATGTTACATAAAAGCAAATTTGTAGTGGCTTGGGAATGAATGATGGTACCATCTATGTTGATTAAAAAAATGAAAAAAGAAAAACTGTATGTTCATTTAAGTGAGTTTAGCTGAGTTAGACTGTTGACTGGTGTAGGCTTACTGAATTTGGTAAGAGAACTAGGATTTAGTTGATAACAATTTCTATTTATGATATTATATTGTGGTAGCCAACAATTGGGTTATGTTTTGGAACATATGTCTTCCTTCACGCTGCAGGCATGCAGCTTGTTTAGGTTTTATTTTCCAAGCTCATGTTATTTGAAAACTATGGAATGACATCATAATAATGCTTTCTTTTAATAGCTGCTAGGGTGCTTAGTCCCCTGTTTTATTTGCAGCACTAACCAAAAAATTTTGGTCTTCCACTATTATATAATGGTATGAAACTCTTCATTTTTATTGTTGAAATGTATAATGTCATTGAATCTATATATTTTAAGCTGTTACGTGTAAATTGAAATTAAATATATTTATCAATTTCTTCTGCTTCTTGCTTTATCAGCCCCTTCCAGAAACTGTTGCACTTGTGGAGGACATTGTTGTGGAGTATGTAACAGATTTGGTAAGCATTCTTTTGGGTTAGTAACTATCTGTTTCTTTGCATAAGATGGTGTTGTAGATTTAAACCACTTTTGTGCAGGCCCATAAGGCACAAGACATTGGATCAAAGAGGGGAAAGTTATCAGTGGAGGATTTTCTATATCAAATCCGAAAGGTGTTTTCTTTGTCTTTTTGTGTTCACTTGCTCATTTACACATCTCATTTTTACTGTTTAAATAAATTCATTTTCTGTTTATCTTAAACAGCAAATATTATTCACTTCTATAAATAATTTTCATATCACTGAACAAAATGATCATCATGACTTATACCTTAGTTATTTATTTTTAAACAATAAATATTAATAACTTTTATAAATTATTTTCATATCACTGAACATGAAGATCATCATGACTTACACCTTTGTTATTAATTTTTTTCTGTTCCATCGGAAGATAACATCCATAGCTTAGTAATTTAGTGGTTTTTTTCCTTTAAAGATCTAGTCATAATATGTTTCCTAGCAAGCTGGATAAATGGAGATGAAATATATGTTATTGTACTCTTGCTTTTGTTTGTTAAGATGTGATCCTCTATATCATCTAAGTTGCTTTGCTGTATCAAATTGTTGGCTGAACCTTTATATGTTAATTTTGCAGGACACCCCAAAGCTGAACCGTTGCACAGAATTGTTGTCTATGCAAGAGGAGCTGAAACAAGCCAGGAAAGCTTTTGATGTCGATGAAGAAAAGCTGGCAACAGTAGAATGACATGGGAGACCTAAAATTTTAGACACATGCACTGGTTAGTGTTTCCTAGGTTGAGTTGATCCTTACATGTAACTGTAATGTACTCTTTATGAGTAAAAATTAATTGTGATTTCCCCAAGCACTAAGCTTGTTGAGATCAAACAAATATGTAACAATTGAGAATTTTTGTACTGCAAAAGAAAATGTGTTTGATGTTTCATCTCATTTCTCATTGTATATGCATCATATCTTATGAGACCTGATATATTAATTTAATTCTCATGTTTATCTATGATTGAGAAATGATAAATACAGTTGTGCAAATAAATCACTCACCTTTTTGAACGCATTTCGTACTAGAAGGAAAAATATGGATATTATAGTAATGAAAATTGCAGCTTTGTATATTAATGAATGTGTTGCATAAGCACTTTGGTTTGTGTGCGAGTATCATTGGCATTATTGTATTTAGCTCTTACGATTGGATTTAATTCACCTCTTGGTTTTGGTTAGTATTCGAATCACTAACCACACATGATACAATAGCAGATTAATCTAATTTAAATATTTTTAACAAATTTTCATTTACTTAAATCACATTGGATTGAAGAAAATAAAAGTTTTTAATTGAGTTGAACTCTTAACAGATTTCAATAACTCTGTAGATTATTTATCAGTTATATTAACTCTTAACTCTTCTAGGAGGTTCATGGGCTTCAATAAAATCTGACATTAGATTAGAACATATACCGAAAACTTGCGAGTTATAGACAAAAATAGCAGTGGATACTGTTCCTCATTAAATTTCAGTCTCCCAAACTAAGAAATGCTACAGCTCTCATCGGCTAAAACTAATAATAAGCCAAAACGGCCTACAGAATGCAAGACAATTGGAAGTATTACAAGAAGGATATTCTTGAACTCTGCACTACTTGTTAATGAAGGAGTAAAAATAAAACCTCATACTGATTTTTCGGTATAATGCCTTCATATTACAATGGGAACACCTTTGGACCCAAGAAAAACATATAACTCCATACCCTAGCCAAGAACTTCCTTGATCTTTCTCTTCTGATCCTCTGTCAATGATGAGGGGAATAGAACCTCAAATGTGACATAGAGGTCCCCTTTCTTGTTGCTAAAGTGGAACGGCATTCCTTCTCCTTTGAACTTCCTCACTTCCTTGGGCTTAGTGATTCCCTGCAAAAGGAGCACGAATATGTCACCTAATTTGTAGGGACTTCGTATCTTTTCTAGCTCATTTAATCACTAGTTTAAGTCATGTTAAATAAAGTTTCGAGGAGCTTTTTAATGCTTACCTTTGAGCTGATGTTGACTAAATGTTCATCAAGGTGCTTTATGGTTTTCTCGAAACCAACAAGAGCTTGCACCTAAACATTTAAAGTTACAGGTCAGCTCCAGTGTCAGAGCGGAGCGAACACACATTCCCCACCCACCCAACTCAACCTGCAATTAAATGAATAGACAATTATCCAGCGAATGAGGTTTACCAGAGTTATTGTGACAGTTGTGTGCAAGTCATTTGTTTCCCTTCTGAAGACATCATGGGGTGCTGTACGAATACGGAACTGTAATATGTGATAAAGACAGTCAGTTTCAAAGAACAAATAAAGTGAGAGAGTGAAACTAACAGTTCAAAACTAACCTTCAGATCGCCTGGTTCTCCATCTATAATAGGTTCACCATCTTCGTAGAAAACCACCTCCTGAAAAGCACATATGCATTAGAAGATGCTGTTCTTAAACAATAATGAGAACCAAAATTATAAATAAGAACAGGCCCAGACAGCGACAAAGAAGGCATTCAGGTGTAGCAACTACGTGATGAAATCATGAAACAAGTTGTATCATCATTCAATCAAACAAAGAACACTACAGTCTTGCACTAAAGTTCCCATTTGATAAACAGAATTGCATATGCTTGGAAATTGGTTTTCCCAATCATATTAGAGGAATAAAAATATTAGAGGAATAAGATAAAACTATTACAATTCCGTAGTAAGCATCCATTTCCATGAAGAACTGAAATTGTACTTATCACAATTGAAATCAAAATTTCTTAAAATGTACCTGTCCATCTTGCATCCCCTTTTCAATATCAACTGTGATAAAATACCCCTCTCGCTCGTATTTGACATTTTGGCACTCCTCACAGACCTGCAATTTAAACAAAAGAAAAAAGAAAAAAAAAAAAGAAGAATTTAATAAGTGGGAAGAAATCATCACAATACCTACTATTTAGCACATTGCTAGGGGCAGAATCAAACACCTGAAAGCAACACAAATGAAAGGGTAAAGAATGAAAAACTGAAGGGTATACCTGCTCAGTCATCTGTTGGAACATCCCTGGACCAATTTGCTTGTGATAAACCTCATTTCTGCAGTTACAACGTCTTTTCCCAGGGGCTGGCTTTATTATGTTTTTCTCCCTCCAAACCTGGTGAATCCCAAGCAAAGACTCATTATTGAGGGGGAAAAAAACACTAGAATAGTTGAGTATCCTGGGTAATTATCCCCTCATTTTAATTAGCTGAAAGAAGAGATAATATAAGGATCCCTACTTGTGCATGAATAAAACAAAGCACTTATCTATCTTCTAGTCTCATTAAAAAACTGTCATTGTTTGGATCCACTCTGGGACCTCAGGTTGAAAGGGTAGAATTAGACAAATATTGTACTTGACACAAACAACCTAAAACCAATTGTGTATATTTAAAAAAAAAAAAAAAGAAAAGGACCAACAGGACTTTGATATGTGCCCTCATGACAGCAAAAGACATCCATTTTTTACAACAAGACCATCAATTGTAGACTTAGGATACATAAGTTAACACGAAAAATAAAATTCTTACCTTCAGTGAACCTCCCATGTACAAATCTTCTAGTGTTGCATCCAGATCAACTATGACGTCATCACCCTTCACAATCCTCTCTTCCTCTTCCATTGGACCTCCACCAAAGAAACTGAAAAAAGAACGTCACCTTGTCAGAAATGACAAATCATTGTTTAGCCACAACACAGTTACTTGAGATAAATAATGTACAATAGCTAAAATTTAGTAATCAAAATAAGTTAGGTAAAATTCAAGAAAGATCATTTGTAGCATAGGAAAATTAAATAAAATGGGGTCAAACTTGGTAATCAAAATAAGTTACACATAATTCAAATATGACTCTTTTGTAGCATAGGTTTGGTATAACAGCAATTTACGCACGTTTTATGCTCCTAGTTCCCCAAAACTCCAAAAGCTAGGGCGTCAAGATTAATAAAAATTGGTGTGAAGACAAATAAGTAATTTTGTAAAATTATAGCAACACTTAAAACATCAAAATAACCCAACCTAACGAAACAGTGGCTTGTTTACGGCATATGATGGACCATGGTTTCCAAATAATACCACCATGAACTGAAATAATATCATACTACATAAATAGAAACATACAAAACTTTGCAGTTAATGCACACAAGAACATCTAACTCTGGCATAAAGTCTACCTACATTTAGACAATCAATATAAGCACCAAACCAATTAAAAAATATCATCCTAAATATCCACATGTAGAAACATAAAACTATAATGTACAACTTGTTCCACACCTTATATTATTATATTAACACGTCAATACATTCAGTTTCATCAAAGAAGACGAAAAATTCAGTCAATAATCGATTCAATAAATATCGATGAAGGATTGGAAAAACTAACGAGCTAAATATGTCTTGAATGTTGACTCCCATTCCTCCACCTCTGCCTCCGCTCGCAGCGTGCTGTTTCAGTCCCTCTTCTCCATACTTATCGTATATATTCCTCTTCTCGTTATCCGATAACACCTCGTAAGCTATCAAAACGACAAAAATCAATTAACAAGAAAACTATATTATATTAAAACAGAATAAAATAAGATAAAAATTTACCATTGTTAATCTCAGCGAATTTTTTGTTGGCCTCTTCATTGCCAGGGTTCTTATCAGGATGATACTTCAATGCGAGCTTTCTATAGGCTCGCTTGATCTGCTCGTCTGATGCTGCTCTCGGCACTTGCAATACTTCGTAGTAGCTCTTCCTGCAATCGAGTCAATTAACATGTGAAATGCATACACACGACATTTCTGTGACCGAGAGAGAAACGGAGATTCAAAGAATTTGTTATGTTATGTACGTATATATACCCTGCAACGGCGGTAAGGAGGTAACAGAGTGCGCATAATAGGAAGACAAGCTTTGTTGTTCGATGCGCCATGAATGGATCGGGAGAGAGTCGGATGTCTCTCCAGAGCACGAAATCTAGGGTTTTAATTTCGGATCTCGCGAAAATGTGAGATTGAGGATTTTAATCTATAGACCCTAACTGAGAGTCCGTTCCTCTATTGATTGTTTCGTTATAACGTTTTGTAATGTTTCCCTGAAACTTGGGCAGGGCGATGAGTTAAACACGAAACAGGGGGCAACGACGACTTGACTGGTGACCGCCGCACTCGACAACGTGTTCCTTGTATATGCTGGCCAATCAGCGCGACCTTGTCGTTGTTCCAGCCAATAGTTATCAGCCACGTGGATTGAATTCTGCCCCGCGCTCTGACTTTCCATGAAATTACGAAATGGGTATTGAAAAAGAAATGAATTATAATTTGATACGATGTCGTTCCGGTTTTTAGACAGCGAAGGGTTATTGTTTTTTTATGGGCCAACCCAAAATCCTACACTGGTAACTGATGTCTACATTTGAGTTGAGGTAGGGCTAGCTTGTTGCAGTAAAAGAGTGCAGGCTAGCAAAGCAACCGGGTTCAAATGTTGTATGCTCTTGTTTGGATCACGAGAAACAATCGTTGGGTTGGGCTACTGCCCACCTATCATTCTCACAATTATGGGCCGAATAATACTTCCAAAATCTTGGCTTGTGCGTTTTTATTCAAAAAGCTAACATCCAAACCATTAGAGACTTGTGGCATCCAACTCCATCATTATTTGCATAGCTCAAATATTTATTACCATGTCGGATTACTTGTACACATACAAGGAAAAGAAAACTCTCTATACATATATATAAAATGTGCATAATGAGACTTAACCCCCACTAAAGAATGAATTGGAAGATAGTATACGTTATCACTTGGGTTAAAACTTAAAGGGGATGCACACTCAGCTTATGTTTTTAGTTGATATACTTTAATATATACATTTTCTAAATAATATATACGTTGGTCATGAGTAGGCTGTTTGTCATGTATAACAACAAAATTTCATCAAATTTCAAAATTATAAAATAGTTTTGAGATTCTACCAGTGTTTTTTTTTTTTAATTATATATATAAAATCTTATTAGCAATTAATTTAAGTAAGATTTGGATGAATCTTAATATTTAAAATTTTGTAATTTGTTCGTTTCTATTTTTATAATGACTTAATGGTAATTTAGGATAAGCTATTTATTGATGTTTGAAATCAGTCAACGAGATTCTTCTGAGCCCAACACTACAAAAAAGATTAATATAACACAATAAACAAATAAAAGGTGTAAAATAAGGCAAAGGAAGAACACGGGACAAAGGTTTTGAAGTGGTTCGGCTAACTTTACCTACATCTACTGTTTACTCTCTCAATATCTGGACAAAGTAACGATCAGGTTTTTGCTAAGTATTTCGCTCTTAGTTTACAATGAAAATCATCCTCTTATTTATAGAGGGAATGTGCTACAGTTATACAACGTAAGTTAAAATAGAATGATGATTGCAATTAATATACTTGAATTATTTTTAATGCAGTCGGATTACATTTAATGTCATGGACAAGTGTCAGATTTATATGACTAACCCACGTGGATTAAGTGAGATTTATGTAATCTGAGATATAATCATTGATGAAATTGACGTGCACGACAAATTATGCACTGTCCTAGAGTCGTTCTGAGCGAACTGGAATTCGGAGAGACCTCTGGTCATGATCGGCGGCCTTGGCCTTTCACAGACCGAGACATGGATTGGCAATGAGCGATCTCCACATCGCAGGAACTAACAGGTGGAACTCGAGAATTTGCTTCCCCGTATAGGCGAATATGGGCTTGGCCTGTTTGGGCTAGCTGTTTGGGCTTTTGCCAACTTAACTGGGTATTTCAGAAAATATCCATAACATTATTTTTCTATTTATAACCCTTTCATTATCACAATTTTAAATCCAATATTATTTAATATTTCGTTACAATTAATTTCATAAGCATATATTTTAAATTAGAATTATTTAAATTAATTAAAAATAAAACACATTATTTCCATAAAAAGTAAAATTAAATTTTAATAAAATATAAATGAAATTAAAAATTAAAAAAGCCAATGAAGGTGGAAACCTCCTCCATTTGCTGGCAACATGGAGCTGTTGGCCTCCTACAAATGAACGAAGGTTGTCGGTAATCTCTTGTAAAAACTTGGAGGCTGTTGGTGGCCTCCATACAAAGAATATATCGATTGGCCTCCTCTAACAAGGAGGCCTATCAACCTCCTCCCAACAATACAATGACGAGGTTGGTTGGCTGTGAAAGCTGTCAGCCCTAAAGGGTGAGAATTTAGGGTTAGGATTGGAGTCAGGGTCAGGGTTTGTGTAAATTTGGGAAATTAAATACATTTTATTTAATATTAAAGTCAAAATTTTAAACATCCAAATCAAATAATTTGGATGCTACAAATTTAAATGAGGAAAGTTCACGACTCCGAAGTTAGTTAAATTAAAGAAAAATTACAATTTGCAAAAACTATTTTTTTTTTTTAAAAAAGTAGGAATATAATGTAACAATTTAATTAAAAAAAATTAAGAATTGACTCATTTATACCAATAAAAAAATATATCTTATTGTTTGGAAAAAGGGGAGAATTTGATAAAAAAAAAAAAAAAAGCAAAAGAAAAAGGGGAGAATAAAAATTTAATATACAATATTTATTTTAAAAAAATACAAACTTAATTATTTTTAGTTTTGTTAATAAATTGTATATAAATATATATATGTATATATAATATTAGATGAGACATGGGCCCGAGCTTATTCTCGCTTGGGTTCGGCAATGATTGAATGTATTTCGTGTTTACTCGTCTTATTTTACGCCAATGATTGTTTATTAAAAAATGAAAAAACATTTTTTTTTAGTTCTTAGAAAAATCAAACACGGTTAGTTCTTTAGATAATGTGACAATATAAAAGGTAAAATATTATTTCAAAAAAAAAGTAAAATATGATTATAGAAAATATAGTTAATCAAATAAAAAATTGGGTTCTCAAGCCAAGAGAATGTAGGATTTATGAGAGTTGAGAGATAATGCAATCACAGATCTAGAGAAAACGGTTCAAGGATTTTGATAAATCTTTTTTTTAAAAAAAATTTTAATAATTTATGTTTAACTCTTTTCGACAGAAATGTATATATATTTTTAGGAGACTTCTGATGAATTTATTGTGTGAATAAAATTTTACATAGATTTTCTTTTTCAAATAAAATTTAGGAAAAATCTTAAAATACCATTTAACTTTTGACAGATTACTCATTTTTCCCATGCAATTTTATTTTTACCAAATGACTCAATTCCGTTATTTTGAAAACAAAAAAGTAAAAGTATAACTGACATATGCAGAGAGTAAAAAGACTAAACAATCACTAATATGATTTTTTTTAAAATAAAAAAACTAAATTTAAAAATAAAAAATAGAGATACATGATTGGATCCCCACAATCATAAACTCTATCGTCCTTATCTTCAATCTCCTACACCTTTGGATTTGCACCCCCTCCTCCCTCTCCCCATTTTTAGGTTTTTAGTATCTTAAAAACCCAAATTTCTCATCATCCATCTCCCATAATAATCAATCACCCACGGTCATCAAATATCAATATCCCACAATCATCGGCAAGCACCATAAAACAAAAAAAAAAAAAACCCAATTAAAAAAAAAGAAATTATTAACCTCTACAGTGAATACCCCGTTCGGGTCTCCACGATTGGAGACCCAGAATAGTTTTCATTGTTGGAGCCCAAAAAGGTTTTCCACGATGGAGAACCAATCAAGGTCTCCATGATCGAAGACCTGAATTGGGTCTTCGATTGTGGGGACTTAGTTTTGATCTCCAAGGTCTCTACCATGTCGTCACCGTCAAATCCACTTATAAATCCAATCGAAGATGGAGAGAGAAAGATGAAAAGAGAAGAGAACGAGGGAGAGAGAGAGGAATTGAGAGGAAAAAAAAATACTCCTATAAATATTTTATTTTTAAATAAAATGTCTTATTCTGATATTATTTATTTTATTTTTTATATTTTTACTAATATTTTCATTGAATTTATTTGTTTGTCTTTTAAGTCAAATGATCAATTATAATAATCTAACGGAATCTATTACCGTTAAAGATATTATCATCCTTTTATATATTTTTAGGTGTAAATTAAAATCATACGATATGTTGAATAAAAATAAAATTATATAAAAAAATAAATAATCAATCAAAAATTAGGATTTCCTAGGATTATCCTTAAAATTTATATCTCATGGCAGTATAAATTGAAGCATGTATAATTGTTGGCATTGAAGATTTTCGACAACAATATGCCACGATGGTTTCATCGAGTTCAATGAAATCCAGCAGCCAGCATATCCGTGAGATTCGTATTTAAAAACAGGATGCTTTATACGGATTAATAAATATCTTAACGAGAACAACATCATCAGTAATACAAATTTAAGATTTTTTTTTTTTTTTAAAAAAGCAGTTATAAGAAAACAACCTGATATAGACTGGCGTCATTTTTATGTCTTTACGATGGTCAAGCATGCAGGTTCCCACCACACAAAAATCAAACTTATCTCTTTCAAAAAAAAAAAAAAAAGAAAAGAAACAAAAACTTGTCCTGTATTGCTTACCTGAACACGTGTTACACACTGTTTAAATCCAGTAACCTACACAGAAATAGACTTGACGACGTATGCTTGGGTGCGTGTGTGTGTATACATATATATATATATATGTATATCTTTCAATCTTCGGTTTGGAGCCTGAAACTATATATGTATGGTGCGAGAAAAATTGACCGGAAAGAAGATACATCAGCATGATGGGAACGACACGCGTGACAAGTGTCACGAGTTTCGAGGGAACAAGATATTAGATAATATATTAAATTATATAATTGAATAAACAAGCCTCTGAAAGTGGAATATGTTAACTTGGAGATAATTATTTCTTAAATAGATAAATGATAAATATGAGATATATGACAAATACTTATCATCTCAAAAATAATATATATGATCAATTATGGATATTTTCATATGTGTTGGGGTATCAAAAGGGTAAGTTTTATTTCCTTATAAAAGTTGATTGAATGTAATGTTAGAAAGACATATAGCTCTCATAAGTAAATATATTCCTCTTAAAATAATCAAAAAAAGAAAAATCAAAAGACTTGGGGGTTGTTTGTTTTTTGTACTTAACACTTAATGGTGCTGAATTTGGTTAATTAAGATATTTTTGTTTGTTTTTTTAAGTGGTCAAACCACTTAAAACCACCCAAAAACAACTTAAAAAATTAAGTAACATTTTTTTGACTTTTCACTTAATACAAAATCACTTAATGATTTATAAATATATTATTCCAAGTTTATCTTTCCTAAAATAATATGTTTCTAAGTTTGTTTTAGTTTTATATTATAAAAATTTCTTTTAATACTTTAATAAACAACATTGAAAAATAAAAACCCTAAACATCTCAACATTTTTTTTTTTTGTAGCTGGATTACTATATTTCTCTAATTAAATTCTGGTAAGAATCTTTATTGATAAAATGTTTATATAACAACTAAGTGATCAAATTACAAATAAATTTGTTTAAGTGTTTGATTATTTTTTTTAATTATATCAGAAAATATATATTACTTAATAATTTCAATTTTCGTTGTAATAGTAACTTAATTTAAAACCATTTTATTTATTTTTATTTGAATATATAAATTTAATTGACTCTACTATTTTAATTAATCTTATTTTAATTATGTTGACGTGGTAAACCAGCCAACCAGATTTTTGAGTCTAATGCCGCACAGATAAGGAGACCTGCAACAAACAGACCCAATAATGGCAAAAAAGAGGAGAAGAAAGCAAGAAGAACACACAAAGTTTGAAGTGGTTCGGCCTTTTAAGAATGGCCTACGTCCACTTTATCTGTTATTAATGGCAGACTCTCTCTAAAGTGTTTAATCTCTCGGTATTTTAACAGAGTAACAGCCCTCTCAATCTCTCAATTTCTGGATGCTTTACAATAAATGCCTCTCTCTATTTATAGAGAAGATGAGGCTACAGATGGAATAAACAGACAAAAAATGATTGATTTTGTCGTAATTAATGCTGCTGAAATGCATTTAATGCTTCTGACTTGTGCCAGGTCAACTCTGGCTTTACGCGTGGGCCGACTACTAACCCATGCTGGTTTGGTGAGATTTTCCGAAATTAAGCTGTCATTAGGTGAGAAACCCTTACTTATCGTGCAAGACACGCCATTTTACTGTCTTGCACTGAAATTGGGCGAACTGGGTAGAAAACGAACTGAATCTTCATCGTTATGATCTTGACTTCGAGCCGGCCTGACGGTCTCGACGTCGCAATGACCGGTATGCGACCTCAACGTCGCTAAGATGGCAACTGGCGTCCGACCTTGTCTTCGCTAGTCTCTTTACGGGCTCGATCTTTAGTCAACTACTGGAGCAATCTAGCGGGCTGAGGAATAGTACTTTATACTTGGTCTTGGTAACTTGGGCCACCATCTCGATGGGCCTTCGCCGGCCCATTTGGGGAATCCAAAAATACCCATAACAAATTATGAATAAAAATACTATATATATAAGTAACAATTTCAACTTTTGTTATAATAGTAATTCAATTTAAGATTATTTTGTTTATTTTTATTTGAACATATAAACTTAATTGATTTTACTATAATAATTAATCTTATTTTAAT
Source organism: Dimocarpus longan (assembly GCA_022984855.1). Lineage (NCBI taxonomy): Eukaryota > Viridiplantae > Streptophyta > Magnoliopsida > Sapindales > Sapindaceae > Dimocarpus > Dimocarpus longan. The sequence goes on from CM041015.1 coordinate 25,142,061, forward strand.
TATGAATAAAAATATTATATATATAAGTGTTTTAATATTTGTTAAATAATTTATTACAATTGTTTGTATCATATTAAATAAAATTATACAACAACTAATAGTAAAAGGATATAAATATCAAATTACTAGTAATCAGATAATTTTAACTTTAAAAAACAAACAAGATTATTATATATTCAGATGTAAGAAAAAAAAAAACAAACATGTCAATCAGATTTCAGATTTTAGTCACTATTCAGCTTTCAGTCTTCAGCAGTACTGTTCAGTCTTCAGATAAAAAAACAAACGACCCCTTGATCTAAGCAGCAAAAAATGCTTCGGATAATAATATTTAGGTTATCTTGACAAAAATGTTAATTTGTTTGGCAGGTTAAATCATAATAGAAAATTGAAGAAAGATAAAATAATTAAGGAAACGATGTGTTTGAATATCTAGTTGACATTCGAAAGCAAGTTTTAGTCGAAACAATACATTTATTTTATAATAAATTATAAATTAGCTATCTAATTCCAACTGATTCTCAAATGGAGTCAACTTCATAGATTTATTACAATTTAGCTATTTGTCGTTAGTTTTGGTTAGTCAATAGTTAGTTAATTTCAATATATTTATGGGTATTTTTATCCTTTTAAAATAAATTTTAAAAACTAAAAAATAGAATTTTTAAAAAAATCAAATCTTCATCATTCATCATGTTGATGAATTATAAGATCAACTTTAAAAGGTCATTTTTTTTTTTTAAAAAAAAAAACAAGAAAAAACATTAAAGGAAGAAAATAACGAATAAATAAATTGGAAAAAAAAAATCAATAACCAAACCATCATATCTCTAACAGCCTTCATTATCAACAACCAACCTAAGAGCCGTCATCCTTTTCATCTTTATCTATCCTCTCTATCTCCCCATGTACCTACCACCACCACACAGTACCCTAAAAAATCAACATCATTCGGGTTCAACGAACCCATATAATGTTTGATTGATGCTGGTTTAATGTTCGATTAATGATGGTTTGATGTTGGGGCTTCATTGTCGAATTTTTGGATTTCAATGCTAGTTTGAGTTGCAAGTTGGTTTGAACAAATGGACACGGATTAATGCTAGTTTGATGTTAGGTTCGCTGCCAAATTTTTGGATTGATGTTGGTTTGATGTCTTTATCTCCGGATGGAGATAAACGGTTGATGGAGATCTAGTATAGATTGGATCTCCACCTTCTATCTTAAAGATGAACGGTGGATATCCTATAAGGGATTGGATCTTCGTTGTATACTATTTATTTTATTATTTATTTTTGTTGTAATTTTTTAAAATTAATTTCTACCATCTATCTTAATATGGATGAATGGTACAAATTTGATAAATATTTAATTTATTTAAATTAATTAATTAATTGATTTATTTTTTTTCAAATGAATTTTTACCGTTCATCTTAATAGATTTGTTGATTTTTAATTTTTTTGAATTTTTTATTCAATCAAACTAGTAAAAACAACATACTTTTCAACCTCAGGTATATTTCCCTTTTTTCATATTTTGAGACTGTTTCCTATCCACGTTAACGGATTTAAGTAAACAGCATATAGTTAAATTATAATAAATCTACAAAATTGACTATGTTTAAGAATATCTTTGATTTGGATAATTAATTTGTAATTTGTTTTATATTTTATAATTTATTTAATTTAATATTATTGTTTTTTCAAAGACCAATTTATATTTTTTAATATATATATTTTAAGACCAATTTAATATTATTGTCATTGCATGAATTTTTTGGCGTGTAGTTGGTTGGTAGTTGAAGCATTAAAGAGTACGAGGGGCAATCGGGTTTATTATTCTATAGCTTTTCGAAGTCTGAGGTCGGAGCAGCGTCGGGTCATACCTTAAATGTGACACAACCGAGTACAGTGATTGAGGGAGATAAAGTTTTGGCATGATGGGCATCAACGTGGGAGATTGAGACCCTATGAGGAGGCTCTCGACGGTGGAGATGCCACGACGGTCTTTGAAATAAAGTATGCGTGTCACAATCTCTCACCACAACATCTCCATCAAATTCCCAACGTTTCAGTTATTATTTCTATATAAATTGATTCCATTTCCTTTTATAACCACGCCACTCTCCTGTACAAAGAAAAAGGTGTCAAGTCACGAAGTTTACGCGCAAAAGACAACGGGACTACGAGCAGGGGACTTCGCTCTCACGCTCCCTCTCTCTCTCTCTCTCTCTCTCTCTCTTCTCTCTCTCTGTGCACTGTGTAGAAATACTATTCTAGGCAAGTGTATGCGCGCATATACAGAGAATGGGGAGAGCGCCGTGTTGTGAGAAGGTGGGATTGAAGAAGGGGAGGTGGACCGCTGAGGAGGATGACATGTTGACCAAGTACATTCAAGCTAATGGAGAAGGCTCTTGGAGGTCACTACCCAAGAATGCTGGTAAGCAATAATGTGATATGCGTAACTATGGTTTCATTTTCGGCGTTTTTTTATTTTTAAAGAAAGATATTAACTATTTTTTTTTTTGGGGGTGTTTAGGGCTACTGAGGTGTGGAAAGAGTTGTAGACTGCGGTGGATAAACTACTTGAGAGCTGACTTGAAGAGAGGTAATATCTCTGCAGAGGAGGAAGATACAATCATCAAGTTGCATGCGACTTTGGGTAACAGGTTAGTGCCTTAATTTTTTAAAAATTACCAAATTTGTATAAAACTGTGTGTGAGAAATGCAAAGAGCACAGAATGAATAACCAGAGTTTTTTTATTTCTATTTTCTAACTCATTCGCAAAAAGTACTCGTCTCTTCCTTTCTCTCTCGCTCTCTTTACTCCACATGGAAAAGATGTGCACAGTGGGGTGCGTTATTATGGTTATGTTGTCATTTCGAATAATACATTACAGCGTTACTTGCCAACTCATGGTTTTTCAGAATTCTGTCTTTACTTTTCCATCTGTCCATCTCGTCTCGGTATCTGCGTGTCATTTGCTGAGTGGTTAGGACTCGGGAGTTTCTTTTCCACTTTTAGCTTTGTCCAATAACACTTTTCCCATCCCTTTCAATTGATGCCAACTCTTTCTTTAATGGGTCATTCATTTCATAGTTGTTCAACCACTAGTTTGGTTACGAAAGTGGCAGGTTGGTAGAGACTGCATTATAGTTTTCCGTAAAATTTACTAAATTTTTCGTCTTCTTCACTTCAGGTGGTCTCTCATAGCAAGCCATTTGTCTGGAAGAACAGACAATGAAATAAAGAACTATTGGAACTCTCATTTGAGTAGAAAGATTCACACTTTTTGGAGGCGTACTGGCGATGAAAACCAGCCCATGATAATGGACGTGGCCAAAGTTGGCGTCACAACCAAGCGAAAAGGCGGCAGAACAAGTAGATGGGCAATGAAGAAAAACAAAGCCTACATCACCACGAAGAAACCAAACGAAAGTGAACCCTTGTCCGTTACCGCCACTGAAACGAATAGCACGGTTAATATAGTCCCTCCAACAGCAAATAAGGAGATCATGAACCCGGCTTCGCCGAGCCGTTGTCAAGATTCTAATGGAACAAATATGTCGAATATATGCTCAAGCGAGGAAGGAATGAGAACGATGGATCATTCATTGTTGGGTTCTAGTGGTGTTCAGAAAGAGACTGAAATTCTAGGACCATCTGGAGGCATTGATGATGGTATGCTGTGCTTTGATGACATGGCGGACAGCGGGCTGCTGATTTCAAACGGAGATTTGACATTAAGTGATGAGAGAGAAAGCAATGGTGTCATAAATTTTACTGAGGAGAGAGATAGTGTAGTAATCGACACCAACAAAACGACGACGTCTGAGAGCAATAATTTGAGTACCAATGAAGGCAGTGGGGACTCGTACTCTTGCTCTTCAATAACTTCGTGGAATTTTGATGATGGTGGGATTGATTGGGACTGGGAGAGTGTTGGCCTACCGCTTGATGACAATCAACAATACTGTTTTATTAATTATGAAAAAGAAGAAGACATGCTATCTTGGCAGTGGGAAGGCGATAATGGAGAAGAACGAAGTTGTGATTTGGATCATCTGGACGTTGATAAACAAAACGCCATGGTTGCTTGGCTCCTCTCTTGATTCCTTGCATGCTAGCTCGCTACTTTTGATATTTGCTTCTCGTCTTTTGTAAAACCGATCGATAGTGCATGATTCAGGGTTTTATTTTTTAAATTTAAGATTCAGATGTCGTGGTCTCTTATTTTTATTTATTTGTCTAAGGTACTATGATGGTGGATGGACAGAGGAAAAATCAAAAAACTGTTGTTTTCTACTGTATGATGTTTTGTTAGTATGAAATTGAACTTGAATGTGAGAATATCTCAATGAAGGATCGATGATCATGTGAATTGACTCCTTTCATTTTTGTTGTCCGTGTTTCCGCCCCTTGCATGCCCGAACTTATACTTAGATGTTTGATCAGGAACATTATTCCAATCCTTTTCTTAGCATTGTACGATTCCGAAAAGAGGTGGTAATTGTCGATAAGATCTGATGACGTTACGTGAAATTAACGAATTTCAATTGTATTTATTGAATTCAAAAGATTAATATGGATTTTTTGTCATTTTGATTACAAAAAAGACGATAATTGTCAATTAAATAAGATCTGATGACAAGACGTGAAATTAACGGATTTAAGTCGAATTTATTAGTTTCAGACAATCATTGCGATCGGCCTTTAATTTGGTCAAATAAATGTATTATATTCAAGTCATTAGAACTTATTCAAATCTATTAAGGGATCCGAAACAATTATTTTTTATATAGGAAATTGTGGTCAGGACAACTGTGGTATGTTTACGTGTGATTATATTTTAATTTTATTTTGTATGAAAAATGTGTTATGGTTTTTATTTATTAACTTATTGTCTTGCACTATCCTTAAAAAAAATTGGGGTTTTTTTTTTTTTTTTTCTTGTTTTGTGTGTGTGGGGAGGAATATAGGACGTCATACCTTACTTTTGCGATGAGAGACGTACAGTAAACTTTGAATTTATTGAACTCAAATTGCCGTTGAATCCGATTTAACAGTCACACAAGCACAGTGTTGTGAAAAAGACCCGAAATCTCAATAATTGAGAAGGTTATTGTAGGCTTTTGTTTTTTTTAATGGATATGGCAAAAGTTGAATGTGAGAATGATTGTTGGAATATCTCGATGAATATCTGGATTCTCATAAACCCTAACTTGAAATATCTCGATTCTCGATGAATCAATAAGATGGTTATGTGAATTTCATGTTGTAGGGCACTTGTGCAAGTCTGCTGAGAGGGGAAAAGATTTTAAATTCGAGACCATATTAGTTAAGATAGCCTCGATGAGTCCTACAAAAAATCTATTTCAAAAAAAGAAAAAAGAAAAAAGAAAAAGTCCCACGAAAAACCATTACGGAACCCAGCCACATCATGTCCAACCATTTTCCTATATTTTTGTAATTATGTGGTATTCTCAGATATAATAGCCCTTTTTACGTGAGACCTTTGGATTTTTTAATAATTTAATTTCAAGACATACATTTTCCTTTTCAATAACCATTTGTTTTGTTTAATCCTTTGAGAACAGTTATTTCAAAATTTATCAATAATTTGCGTAACTTTTGAGATCTTTTGTTTTAATTTATTTAAGAACATTAGTCTTAACTAAATTCGGTTTTATTTTTTAATTCACCGATGAATCCAAGGTTTTATCATTAGTTCTTATTATTACCGATTATAAAAAACTCCTCTTTTCCAAGTTGGTAGGTTTCTATTTTCAACAAATATATTTTATAAGTTAATTTGTATATATATTTTTTCAATTATGATAATAAATATCGTGGTCGTGAGTAATTTTTTTTTTTTACTCATCATTATGAACGTGCTACTTTTCAAATATAAAAGCAATAAATTCTATAAATAATGATTAATTTTGATAAATTTTAATAAAATTCTAACATAATTGATGTTAACTTCAAAAAAATAAAAAAGTCCTTTTAGAGCAGTTATTTATATTGGTGGTTTCAACATATTTGTCATTTTCGACTTTTCGTTTTGCCAATGGAAATTTTTTTTGTATTGGCGATTGGCGCCACCACATGAAAACTTTCCAAATCAAATTATATGCAGAAAAGTGTTATTTATACGTATAAGAATATTCCAGTTCTTTTTCAACCCTCGATCATCAATAATTTAATAATCTGTCACTACTTGTTGTAGATGCACTGGAATGCATGCCCATAAGCTACGAGACTCCTTTTATTTAAAATATACATTAATCTTTTATTATTATAAAATTGATGGATTCGGTATCCACTTGTATATTAATATAACTCCAAGTATTAATATTTTGTGTCAAAATTAATCTACGGCCATGGGATGAACTTTCAAGTTTCTTGAACCTTAAATTATTTTAGTACCATATGATTTAGATTCACAGATAAATAAAGCTTGCGAGAGAGACAGCAATTACGTTTAGTACGTTATATGTATTAAAATTGTATAACGTTCACATTATTACCTCTTCAGGAATAAAAGGTTCAGTGGTATAGCCACGACCCTAGCTCCTTCTAGAACCAATGTAATGACTACAGTGGTCTTTATTTGTCGTTATCTTTGTTTCTAGACGGAAGTTGCAAGTTGGAAGTTAGCAAGGTAAGTAGTACATCAAATCTTTCTGCATCTTAAAAAGCATATCTATGATGGTGATTTTAAAAATCGGGTTTGTATCCTCTGGTAACCTAAATTTTATCTTTAAACTTTCCCTGTTGTAATGGCATATAAACATAAAATCAAGTTAAAATGGGATTAGGATACACTGATGTTGTCATCTAATGAAAATTGAATCATATCACGGAAATATGATGAGTTAGACTCCTTGAAAGTTACTTCTCGAGATGACAAAAGAGGTACTACTTACGTGGAATGCATGATTGTCCACCACGATAGCAATCTCAATCAAATGGTGTATAATGGTCAGGAATGCTAGCCAGTTAGTGGTTACCTGACTCGTAATATTTTGGGACGGAAGAAGGCATGAACTGTTACATCCAACGTACGTATCACCATTTCCATTCGTTTGTAAAGGAAACTTAAATGCCAAAGGCCTACTTCCGCGAAGCTGGCGCTGGCACTGAATCTACAGCTGCCTCTCTAGAATTAATTCCTGATATTAAGACCAAATGGGACCATTTCGTACGCCGAAACAGCTGGACCAATGTTTCTCCTCAAGCCTGTTTAACCGGTGATTATTAATATATCATATCCTTAAATTTTAAATATTATGATTGAATATTTTTTTTACCAATTTAAAATTTTAAATTTAATAATGAATAATATAATATCAAAATCTAAAATTTCTTAATCCAAACTCTCTTCCCTCCTTAATACATATCATAGAGTAGAGACCGTCTAATATATGTCTCACATTCATCATCTTTTGCATATTTATACGATAAGGACGGTCTAACATATGTCCCATAAACATTTATAGATCACATGTGGTCCTGCACTAACATATGTCCTGCAATCCTTCATTGACTTATTAAAATTTTCAAGCACAAAACATGCACATCAGCCCATGTGCAATGCTGAATTCATTAATTAGTACGTCCATTTATGGTAGATGAGTCGTGTGAGATTTATGGTGCGTTAATTGTAATAATCGAGATAAAAATTAGAATGATCTAAAATTATAATGGGTTAAAATCGAAATGATATATCTGAATAAGAACAAGTTATTTACTTCAAATGTAAAAATCAGAATCGGAATTCGAAATATTCCTATTAAACTGTTTACTTTACTTTTGTTGACGTAAGAAATTGGTCAACTAAGTTCTTTCAGATTCAACACTGCATAAACGACACGTGCAACATGTAGTAAAGAATGATAGGAGTAAAGAGGACAAGGGTAGCATGCAAGACAGTGAGGTGTTTAAGTGGTTTGTCTAAGCTTGCCTATGTCCACTGTTTGTTCTCTCAATATCTGGACAGAGTAACAGCCAGTTTTTCACTAAGTATTTTCCTCTCTCACAAAGAAAGGCTTCTCCTATTTATAGAAGGAGAAGAGCTACAGCGAGGTACAATGCGTTAAACTAGAATGATTACAACAGTTAATGAACCTGACCTCCATTTAATGCAGCCGGATTACATTAAATGCAAGGGACAGGTGGAAGATAGGCATGACTAACCCACGCGGATTAGGTGTGGTGATCTGTAATTTGAAGAGTAATCTCTGACAAGCTTGACGTGCAAGGTAAGTTAAGTAATGATCTGACATGGTAGTGAGCGAAGTGAAGGCTCCAGGCGGACTGGAGTATAGAAAGATGGAGAGAACTGATCGGCGACCTCAGCTTCTCATAGGCAGGTCTGGCTTGATATGCAGCCGGATTACATTAAATGCAAGGGACAGGTGGAAGATAGGCATGACTAACCCATGCGGATTAGGTGTGGTGATCTGTAATTTGAATAGTAATCTCTGACAAGCTTGACGTGCAAGGTAAGTTAAGTAATGATCTGACATGGTAGTGAGCGAAGTGAAGGCTCCAGGCGGACTGGAGTATAGAAAGATGGAGAGAACTGATCGGCGACCTCAGCTTCTCATAGGCAGGTCTGGCTTGATATGGAACGGACTCAGTCCCGAAAAGTTGGTAGTGCGGACTTCGCACTACGCTTGGTGATATTGCATGTCCGTGTCACTTCGTTGAGGTTTTACTTCGCTGTAGATGTTTTGAGTATTCTACACGCCGCGGACCTTATATCAGGACGACGGTTTACTCTGATGGACAAGCTGAACTTGGGCCTAGCCTAGATGGGCCAATCAGTTGGGCTTTTATCAGGTCATGCGGGCATTGCAGAAAATACCCACAACAACTTTAAAATCGGAATTGATTAATTATAAATTACAAAAATATTTTTAATTAAAATTATGGATTAATTATAATATGCAAAATTATATTTAAAATATAGTGTTATCTTTTTGTCATATAACTCGTCATAATAGATTAAAAAAAAAAAACTTTTTTAACAGTATTATTTAAACATATTGTGTGTCTATTTTTTTTTTTTAAAAAAAGCATATTATATATTTATAATCATGTCGAGGTTTTTTTTTCTTTTTATATATATAAAATGTTATCTAAAAATATGCTTATAATAATAATGTTAAAAAATTTTATTAACAATATTATTGTAAGTATGTATATATATATATAATATAATAAGTGGTGATTTAATATATATTATGTATCTATATATATATATTTTTTTTAAGAAGTGAACAAAAGACTTTTTCTCCTGTAAAAAAGAATGAAAATGAGATTCTTAAGTGGGGTGGGAGAAATAAGTTTCTCATTCCACGACCTCAAATTTATAGAAGATCCACAATTTCATTCATATTACAGAATGATTTTAGAATAAACAAACATTATTATTCAATCTCATTCTCAAATCCACATATACGAAGGCCGATATATGATCATGTTCTTTCCATTATCTTTACTTGTACGATTCCAAGTTAAGTTGTTTATGGCAAAATTTAACTCGCTATTAGGCTACACGATATATATGGAACATTAATAATCAAGTTCTTCATTGATAATTGTTGTGGGTAAATTTTAGGTTGCATAAATAGGTCGGTAAAAGTCCAATGAAATGGTCAAATAGACCGATCAAATAGATGAAGGCCCAGCTCGCCATACAACTAGCTTATCAAGCACTCAGCTCGCAAATACTGACTCTCAGCCCTTTGTATACTCAGCTTGCATAGAGAAGCTCTCAAATCGCTGACTTCAGGTCGTAGAAAAGAGTTCTCTCTCAGGTTGCTGCTCAGTCATTATCAAAACTGTTTAATACTTGGCTTTAGCTCGTCCAGAACAAGATCCAGCCGTGACTTGACGTGCAAGTTGAGCTTTTCTAGAATTGTAGTAGTATAATTTAAGGAAAATTCAACCATCAAATCTGGAGATAAAATTAGACTTCTGACTTGATGGAGTTAAATCTCTAAAATCACAGGCATAGCTTTAAGAAGTATAATTAATGTTAAATTGTTTCATATTTGCATTGTATACAAACTGTAGCATCTCTCCCCTTTCTCTATAAATAGGCGTTAAAGCTCATTATAACGGGAGAGAATACACAGAAAAAGCAATAAAATACTGCTACTCTACCAAAAAATAACCAAAGAAGACAGTCGTTGATGTAGGCACTTTCATTGATCGAACCACATGAAAAACTTCCTTGCAACAGTGTTCTTCTTATCCTTTCTCCTTTTTTCTCTATTATTTAGTTCCATTTGCAGGTATTGGGTTCACGAATCTAGGTCGATTAAAATCACATGTCAACATTTTGGCTCTAGAAGAAGGGCCTGGACTACAATTCATCTAGTCTTTCAAATGCTATGACAAGAGGAAGAATAATCAGAAGTTCAGATGCAGCGGCGGCTGACCAGGTAGAAGGGCACACAGATCAGCAATAGCGTAACACCCAACTGGCAGGAGATATTACTGTCCCCACAGATGGAGCTGCAGGAGGAAAGCCCCTACCAGTCCCTGACAGGCCAGCACCGATGGTCCCTACAGCCGGGGAGCTACAGGAGTGGCGTTAGCAGCAGGAGACGCTTCAAAAAATAGTACAACAACTTACAGATACAGTCAGGGCGCTAGCACGAACTCAGGCACAGAACGCGCCCAAACTTATGGTTGCTGAGCCCAGAATTTATCAGCAGCAACGAGAACAAATATCAGCTCACAAAAGATCCATTAGAGAAGTGTTGTGATATGCTGACTCAACTCGTCCTTCAAATTTGCATTCGAGAGTTGATAATCGCCAAGCTTGAGAAGAGGAAGTAAACTATCAGCGACTTTTAGGGTCGTACCATGCTGGAAGCTCGCGAAAGCCTAGTCGTAAATATGCCCTGGATCACTGCTCTTCAGGTCGGGAACACAGGGGAAGACATGGTTCTTAAAGCCCCAGGATAGAGGAGTTCCTTCAGATAGTTCACCAGTTAGAATCACGCTCTGATGCTTCAAATCAGCGTGAGCAGTATAGGGAGAGACCCCCTTTACCAGGGAGATTGAAACACGACATCTCCCTGGTAGATTCAAGGTCCCTAATATCCCTCAATACAATGGGGATGGCAACCCTTACAACTATTTGGATGCATTCAACGTCCAAATGGACCTTCAGACGACTGATCCTTTAGTCAAGTACCGTGTTTTTCCATCCACCTCAGAGGATATTCCGCAAACATGGTTCAAAAGTCTCTCAGCTTGTAGCATAGATAGCTGTGAAGAGTGTCAACGAAAATTCACCAGCTAGTATAAGGCTCTCAAGAAGCAGCTCGTGCCATCTTACCACTTCGTTACAGTCTTCCAACGACAAGATGAATCGTTAAAAGATTCCATTACTAGGTTCAGACGCAAAGTCAGTAATGTAGAGAACTTTTCAGACGAAAATATATTGACTACAATCTCAACTGAGCTTTGTAAGGATAGGAAGCTGTATGGAAACATCTACAAGTCTACAGTTAAGGATCTGAGCAAGTTTTATGAGTGAGTTGCCAAGGAAATCAGATGGAATGAGACATTCAACTCAAAGCAGCCCAACCAAGTGAGGGAAACGAGTAGTTCCAACCAATCAAGAAAAATGAATGATGACTCAAACGATCAGGTCGCTAAAAAGGCTAGAAAAAGGCCTAGGAATGAACGACCTCAGCGTCAAGGTCGCCCGGATGGCCACAGCACCCTGTCAAATACATAAGATAAGATCTTCGCAATAAAGAAGGACAGGAAAGACTTTTGAAAGCCCACTCCCATGAGATCTCCAGTTAGCCACAGGAACCAGAACAAGTTTTGTGTTTATCACAATGAGGTCGAACACGACACCTTAAACTATAGGAAGTTAAGAGGCGTTATTAAAGAACTAATAAAACAAGGTTGTTTGAAAGACTACGTAGTGCGACTAGCGAACTCGCGACCACAGTAACCGCCACACTCAGCACAGCAACTGTTATAGCAAGATCCCAGACAATAACATGAACCCGTAGTGAACCATATTCACCATACGTGATGACTTCCACCTCGCGGGTACATCCCCTAATACTCTATACTTTTTTGAACTTATATGTTTTTTTATTGGAAATTCAATGTTCAAACATTAATAAATGTTTCAAATTTCCTATGTTTACTACTTCTATGCTGTTTTCATAAATGCTAAGGTCCTTTGGTCAAAGACTAAAAAACTCGAGCTATGTAATATGAATGACGACCTTCTGGGCATAGCCCGTCAAAGTAACGTTGTTATCGGGTGACAACCCTCTAGACAATTCGGCATAATATTATGTTATGTAATCCGGGCTTCGGCCCTCTGAGTATAGCCGAGGTTTCAACCTCCACAACTTTCGCTATGTAAGATTTATTACACTGTATCAGCTCGGGTTCCAACCCTTTGAGCACAGCCGAGGTTCCGATCTCTACAACTTTCACTATATAATCTGGGTGACGACCTTCTGGGCATAGCTTACCAAAGTAACGTTGTTATCGGGTGACGACCCTCTGGACAACTCAGCAGAATATTATGCTATGTAATCCAAGCTCCAGTCCCCTAGGCATAGTCGAGGTTCCGACCTCTATAACTTTTTTTAGGTAATCCAGGTCCCGACTCTCTGAATATAGCTCGAAAGGTTTATTATGCTGTATCAACTCGAGCCTCAACCCTTATAGCATAGCCGAGGTTCCGATCTCCATAACTTTCGGTATATAATTCGGGTTCTGACCCTCTAGGTATAGCTCGAAAGGTTTATTACGTTGTATTAGCTTGGGTTGCGGTTATCTTGGCATAGTTAAGGTTTCGACCTCCATAACTTTCGCTATATAATCCGGATCCTGACTTTCCGAGCATAACTCGAAAGGTTTATTACGCTGTATCATCTCGGGTCCTGACCCTTTTAGCACATCAAAGTAACGCTGTTATTAAGTGACGACCCTCTGTATCAACTCGGGTCCCGACCTTTTGAGCACAGTCAAGGTTCGGACCTCTATAACTTTTGCTATATAATCCGGATTCCGACACTCTCTAGGCATAGCTCAAAAAGTTTATCTCGTTAATTAGCAGAGACTGCGGCCTCAGAACCTCGCCTCCCGAGCTTACATAAGGTATTATTACCATTTATTCATACATAAATAACTTTATTTTTCAGTCCTCAAGAAATGCAAAGACTTAATAGAATAAAAGCACAAAACAACACTAGAGTAAAGCAAGCAGACGCCAAGTAAGACTCACAACAAGAAGAATCAGACGACCTATTCCTAATGCTTCTTCACCATAACTTCATCTTTAGCCTTGGCGACCTGCACCTCAACCTTCTCTTTGGCAAGAGCAACTTTCTTCTTAGCAGCCTCAGCTTACTGCACGATTTCAACCAAAATGGTATTCTTTCTATCCAGTTCCTCCTCAATCTTGAAGAGCTTAATCATGAAGTCTAACCTTGTAACTGCATGAACGTTTTCCTCACGAGTCAAAGTGATAAGGCATAATTTGAAAAGGTAACACGACAGGTCCAGATGCATTAGCTTTTACTAGCGAACTTAAACTCTCAATCCTCAGAACGCACTGAGAGCTTGGGGGTTAATACTGTGGGTAAATTTAGGGTTGCATATATGAATTGGTAAAAATCAATGAAATAGTCTAATAGGCCGACCCAATAGATAAAGACCTAGCTCGTCAAACAGCTAGCTCATCAAGCACTCAACTCACGAATACTAACTCTCAACCCTTTGCATATTCAGCTCGCATAGAGAAACTCTCATATCGCTGACCTCAAATCATTTAACTTGTAGAAAAGAGCTATTTCTCAGGTTGCTGCTCAGTCATAGTTAGAGTTGTTTAATACCTGACTCCAGCTCGCCCATAACAAGATCTAGCCCGTGACTTGACGTGCAAGTTAAGTTTTTTCAGAATGGTAGCAGCACAATTTAAAGAAAACTCAACCACCAAATCTGGAGATAAAATCAGACCTCTAACTTGGTGGAGTCAAATCCCTAAAATCACGAGCATAGTTTTGAAAAGTGTAATTAATGTTAAATTGTTTCTTATTTACATTGTACACAAACTGTAGCATCCCCCCTCCACCACCTATTTCTCTCTCTCTCTCTCTCTCTTTTTCTAAATAGGGGTTGAAGCTCATTTTAACGGAAGAGAATATAAAGAAAAGACAATATAATACTGTTACTCTGTCAAAAAATAACCAGAGAAGACAGTCGTTGATGTAGACACTTTCATTGGTCGAACCACGTAAAAACTTTTGTCTTCAGTTCTTCCTCTTTATCTCTTCTCTTGTTTTTGCTTTGCTTTTACTTTGATTGCAATATTGGGTTCACGAATCTGAGTTAGCTGAAATCAAACGTCAACAATAATAAAAGTGAATGACCACACAGACGAGGGATTGGATGCAAGGCAATGATGTAATTCTGTGCCTCTTGCATGAATTAACTAACATTGATGATAAATTCTACAGCTATGCTTGTAGATGTACTATTCAATTAATGTCCGGTCCATATAGCTCAAAAATTGACATTAATTTGTGGACCTTGTCTCGGGTTAATATGGAAATATAAATATCGTATATATAATTCATAGAATATGTGTTTATGTAAATATTTAGAATCTTAGTGTAAAATATTGCTCTAAATAATTTTTATCACCATAAAGGCACTTCATATATACATATATACATATATATATATGTTTTCACACGTTGGATGATTTGGTTTCAAATATAATTCGAGGGTTAATAATCTTACAGTTATACTAGTACTTTTTTTAAAAAATATATATATATTAACACCTTATGGATTAGAAGACTACTTGAATCTACCAAGATCGATCACTAATAGTGCGATCTGGATAACTACTTTTACAATTAGGAGATAACAACTTTTATAAGAGGAAATTCACACTCATACCTTGTGTTTTAATAGATCAATTGTAAGACTCAAATCCTTGATTTCTTAGAATTAATAAAAGTACTCAATCACTTCCACTAAGGGGTGGTGTGTGCATTTATTAAACAAATGATAATTCAGATTATAAAATTAAAAAAAAAAAGTTATCTTTTCTATTTTTGAAACTTTAAAAAATATATATATATACAAACTTAAAAAAAAAAAAAGGGTATCTAAGTGACAATTTCATAATGAAACAATGGAAAAAAACATCAAATTAGACCAGAAATACTATTAATTGTATTTACCTTCTCACAAGTCAAATAAAAAATGTTTGAGTGTGTGGGTTTGTCATGATTGTTAGCTTTGCCTCCCGCGTTAGAGTGTGTGGATTTTACACCGTAAAACCCCCTCCCACCAATAAATTAAATGAGTTTTTCTTTCATCTTGTATGAACTTTCTTTTCATTTATACGTGGATTATTATTTTTTGTATGAAAATTGCTCTTCCAATCATAAATCCCTTATGATTCAAACTAATTGTTGAATTTATACGGATAATATTTTTTTTAAAAAAAAAGTCGTACAAAAAACAGGGACACTAAAAGAAAAACAACCGTACAAACTTTATTAGAGCCTTGTAGAGCATGACAAACAAACCCGGAAAGAAAGAACTATTTACTCTAGCCGGTGGCCATGCATAAATTGAGAGGATTAATATTAGCCATAAACAGTACAGGAAAATCCAATGGCTACAGGCTATATGATATGAGGTTGGACCTCGGAGTATCCATGGGTTAATATGGCTAGCTGATTAGGTCCCACTTTCTAGCTGGACTCTAGAGAATTTGCAAATTCGAAAACAGTAGGGCGGAGGCAGTTCTGATATGATCGATTATTGGCAATTGAGAGACTGCTGATTTCAACTTTCAATCAAACTTCATTACATTAGGGAAACTGACAGTGAAGTTCCCGGACCTATTGGGTTATTGCAATGATGGTGTGAGTTTATCCTATATTACTCTGAAATACCTTTGACTGGGAATGACTAATATTAAGGTGAGGACAAAGTTAGCACCACAAGGAGGGTAAATTAGTCTTTTTCTATATAAAAAATTAAAGATGAATAAAAATAACAGTCATTTGCCACGTCATGTACAAACTAAAATATTATTAAATGATTAATAATATTACTATTAGTACACAATAAATGAATAAATAGAATTATATAATAAAATAAATAAACAAAAGAAACAATGTTGAAAGAAGATATGGAGATTTTTCTAGATCCTTCATGCAACCAAAATGATCTCATAACAATATTAAAAAAAATAATAAAAAAATAAAAAGAAACGAAACTCAAATTTGGATGAAACTTTAGACGCATTTTCTCTCAAATCTCAGATTACATTATATCATTATATGGAATATGAAAAAAAAAAAAACGAAAAACACTTCTCCTCCTTGAATCAACTCATAAGCATCGCTCAACCACTCAAAAACCTCTCTAACCTCTCTACACCCTCTACCTTTGATTTATCAAAAAACTCACTCTCGCGCAAATCAACGGCCATCGTACTAAACCCTCTAGAGTTCAAATACTCAATAGTTGAGATCGAGCCCATGAATAATCAAAACGTTCTCACTAGACTTGGCAATGATTCCGTAAGTGAAAAGCTCAATGGGGGCCGATTCTAATTGGTTTAGACCTTCATGACGCGATGGAGAATGGGAAGAAGGCTAAGAAACCATTGATTTGGGATGTGAGGGAAGGAAAGAGAAGAGAAGAAAATAAAGACTGAAGTTATTAGAGAGAGATAGACAGTGAAGTAAAACCATAATGTGAATGGGTTGGTGCAGCTGTGATAGTTAGAAAAGTATAATTGTTTTCTATGGAGAATTTTGTTTGTGCAAAGAATGAGAGGGTTTGAATTGAGAATTGAAATTTTAAATTTTCTGTTTGAAAAAATAGAGAAAAATTGTTGTGGTTACTGGTTAGATATTCATGATAGTGGGTAAATTCTTCTTTTTTTTTTTTAATTTTTTTAAAAAATTTTTATAAAGAAGGTTTTTTTAGATTTAATTCTTGTTAAGGAAATTGTATTTGGATGAATTTCATTTTTGGAATGTATAGGAGATTGTTATTTTATTTGTTAAATAGTTTTTATCTATTTGATTTTTCATTATTTTAATTTATTAATTACTGGATTTTTATACTAATTATATGTGATAGGGGTATTTGTGTTATTTCATTCTAAATGAGTAGTCAAACCGTTAAGTTTGATTAAGTTTCATGAAGTCAATTACCAGTTGGTAGTTACGTATTTATGTGTAATTTAACCAAAACTCACACTATCATTGTAATTAAAATATGCTAGTTATTTTAGTGTAAGTTTCCGATTAAAATATGCTCCTTTTTTTTAATTATGTTATATTACTGGGACTGACTCAGAAAACAATAGGAATTAAGTGGAATCAGACATTGATTGTACAGTTTGGAAAATGTCTCTTATATGGAAGGGAGCGACTCATACATAGGTGAGAGACGACCCACGCAATGATGGAATGACACAAATGAGGAAAATTGTAGCTACAAATATGACTGTGATGTCTCAAACTAGGGACCAAGAGTGGTCCCTGGCAGTGCCACTGCCATAATACTAAAGGCAAATTGAACGATTAAAAATTTAAAATATGCTAGTTAGCGTCCTCAGAAACAGCAGGCAATGTATATTTTACCGTTATGTAATTGCTTATGCGTACAATTAATGCACTCGACCAATAATTTATAAACATGTTATATGATTGAAAAATGTATTTTAGCTAGGATGATAGATCACACTTTATAAATTTACTGATTAAAATGATACTGCAGTGAAATTTTTCTCGAGAAGTATTGAATTCTGCCAAATTCTTTTAATTTATTTAAATTCACTCCATTTAAAAAAAGTTAATAATACTCTAAATTTCAATTACTATAATATATATAAACATAAGACATTTGGAGGAGTGGTTGAGCACTGCCTTAGACCTTGAGGCAAAGACGGAGCCAAAATTTTAATTTTTGGGCCGAAAGAAAATTTTTATTTTAATTTAATATAAATCAAATGTAAGAATGTTTAAAAACCAAGTTACTACATTCAAACTTAAGCGTCTACTATAGTAATATTAAAAATTAATGTATAAATAAACACCGATTTTGTGAATCTAATAAAATAAGAAAAACATACAACATCATTCTTTTTCTAAAAATTCTATGTAAAATATTTATTAAGCTACTAATTTAAAGAAAATTTGGTTCTACATTAACCAAAATAATTTAGCCTACAGAAATAAGATTCAATAGACTATTCTTGATAAAGTGTAAGTAAATTTTTTTTACAAGAGGATTAATATTTGTAAGGGTATTTTGTATTTGCTTAGTTATGTCATTTTAAGTAATTTGATGTATGGATATTTTAGTAATAAAAAATTTATAAAATTATGACTAAATAATCCATAATAAGATGTAAATCATGTATCAACATAGAGGAATTAAAATCTAGATAAAATAGGTCTTCCAAAATTAGTAAAAATACATATAACAAATATGAAATTAAATTATTAAAATTAAAAGCATTGATGTATGCACAAAATTGGATATAGGCTCCATTTCGAGGTATGAAAGTAATTTTAAGTTTAATTACATTATGTATATTACTTGTAATCTTTAATTTAGTTTTTAATTTTTCACTTGGTTTGTTCTATTAGGTGAAGTTCCAGAGGAAGAAATATATCATAAACAAGACGAAGAAGAGCCATCATCATCTTGATTTTATTTTTCATATTTATATTTATAATTTTTTTATTATTTTCGAATGTAAATTAAAGATAAATTTTAACCTTTAATGTTATTTTTTGTTTAATTTTGATTGTGAGATTTTTTTTATAAAAATTTGGCAGGAATGATTATAGAATGAATTATGTGACGTGAAATTAGTTTAATTTGATATAGTGGAATTCTTTTTTTTTTTTTGAAAAAAATCAGGTTGGAATCTTGGATCCATTGAATTTTTGAAAAAATTTTCAATATTTTTTTTTTAAAATCTAGCTCAACCCAATCAAATTCGGATGTGACCCAATCAAATATGGGTTTGGTCTGAGTTTGAGCAGATTCGCAAAATGTACGGGTCTGATCTGAACAGACCCTTAAATTAATTTAAGGGTATGAACCCTTAAAAAAATAAGAGAGTTCAATACGAGTTTAGACCTAGTGCGGGTTTAGATTTTGCCATCCTTAAGTAACATCAATGTTATTTATTAACTCAAAATATAAAGCAAATAATAAAATAATCAATATTCTTCATCAACTACCGAATTGCATACAGCAGCAATTCAAAGCGAATTTAAAGGGAAGTAACCCAGAGAGAACCTGACCATATATGCAGGGGGATGGGCGTGCTTTATCCTACAGCAGGACTTTTTATTAGTTTGGATTATTTATCTTTTCCCACTCGGACTGTTATTGTGATTACTTTCCAAAAGTTACTGCATTTCCGTAACGATCTTGACTGCCAAATGATCGTCTCACGTGTAATTAAAATACATGAATAAGTTGAATGGTGTGGACCGCTCCGTCACATTCCCAGTTTTACTCAATTCTTAATTTATCATAGTAAAATTAGTGGAGAGAACTTTTTCTTTATTTATTGGATTATAAGTATTCAACCAAGTAAAATAATATATATTTTTGAAACCAGAATAAAATAGAATTATTTTTACTTTTTCTACATTCACCATCCCCGTAACGATAAATTAACAGTTTATCCATGATGTGAAACTTCAACTTTTAATCTCAACCATAAATCAACTGTTATTATTATTTTTATTTTTTATCATTAGTATGCATCTTAGAACACAAATTTTAAGTACTATCCATAATTTTATGGACTCGCATACTCGTTGTGAGGAGTACGATTATGTTATGGAATGTTTTTAGCTAAAAGAGTTGAACAAGACCTGTATAAAATGGGGATGCCTACTTGCATCTCAGCAAGGGTACAGCCGAGTAGATTTTTTTTTTTTTAAACAAGAAGAGTAGATTCATTTTTGAAGATGACAGGATGTTATATACTGCTTTCAGTAGTGGGCTGTTTTGATAATGAAATCTAACATTGGTCCAGTTATTGGGTATGCCATTTGTGGTACGCTCCAGGTTCTTCAGCCTCCAGGCTGCCTTAAAACTTTGTGAAGGCAGCTGAGGGACAGGATGTTACAGGTGACAAAGTTTGTACTATTTACTGTTGTCCAAATTGTCTAGATTCTGGTTTTAATCAATATCATGGACAATTAAGGCATGATATGATACGTGTCTCTGTCTGTGTCGATGGCGGGTGAATTTTGTAGTTATAATTTCAGGCGACGATGGTAAGCTTCAAATGTCAGAAGGCAATTTGATGTGGCCCATGGCTCACACAACAAACGAAAAAATCAATCTTTGTTAAGAAAAAATTAAAACAAAAAAGGAAAAAGTGAAAAGCTTTGAACCTACACTCGAGTTTGCGTAATCTCCATATATATAATCTATCCTGCCAATTTACTTGGCCACACCTCAAAAAGCAAATATGTCGAAGCTTGATGTAGTTGATTTCCTCCAGCGCATTGTCATTGTTGTTTCTTTTGGCTGAAGCGAAAGAAAACAGCAACTTGCTAGTACTTCCTATTGATTTTGGAGGTCAGAAGACTTGGAACAGTTAAATTGCAAAATTTATGAAAGAGCAAATTTATTTTAAAAGAAAAATTAAAAATAAAGTCAAAAGGTAATATTATTTATCAGTCAATTAACTCTAACATAAATGAACTAACATCGGGAGGATAATCGTAATAAAACCTAAAAGCATGCTCCGTATAAATATAGTTTCAAACTAAAAATTAAATTGTAATTTACTCCGTATGAATATAGTTATAAATTGAGCAGCTAAATTATAATTCAGATTGGATTGGACTTGCACCCTTTTAAAGAAATTGGAGTCCGTCTGGTCAAGTTAATTTCAAAACCCCGAAATCTATTATAAATCCATATTCTTCGAATTGGATTAGTCTGATTGACACGCTATAGTCTACTCCCCCGACGTACTTGATATATAGTCAAATAATTTCAATACATCACAGTAGGGCTATTTAAAAATAAAGCGAGGGTATACACCACCTTTTAGCTTAAATGACTATTTATGCTTTTATCTTTCAAGAGGATGAACGTTTAATTGCCTTCAAATGCATATTAAAATTTATGTGAATAGTTTTTCAGTAGTCGTATCTTGCTTATGAAAGTGTATATCCAAATTACAGAATTAATATTTAATTTTAGTAACTCTCAGTAGATTTTTTACTCTTTCAATATCAAATTTTTAAGAGAGAAAAGAAATACAGCGGGGGTATATTGAAAGCAACTGCTTGTGAGCGAAGCACAAAATATAATATTTCATAATCAGAGAGCACGGTAGAATCAAGTTTTCCCTTTGAAAAACGAGGGAAAAAAAAGCGATATTGGGAGAATAAGCTAGGTTTATAGAGAATCTACACATAATATTTCCAATTATTATGGTTAATTCGGGATTTGGGGAGGGCAATAAATTTCCATCCCACACATAATCTTATAAAATTTCAATGGGGTTTATATAGAATTCGGACATTTTCAGGCAAACCTGGGTGGAATTAGCATCACTCGAAAGGCTTTGACAATGGGCCAGGCCATGCTACAAATTTCTCAAAAAAATATTGGTTCAGCCCAAGATAAATATAAAATGTTCAAGCCTTGACGGTCAACACTTGGTTGGGCTTTGACTTTTCGGATGGAGCCCAACTATAGCAGTTCCGGTACGGCTACCTCTTACAATCCGACACATCATCTCTGAATCAACCGTACTGACAGCCCACAGGTGTCTATTTGTCAAACAAAGACAACAGATCCACAATACTCTACAACTTCCACGTCTCACTAACAAATCGTACGCCGCCACATCAGCACAATCAGAGTAGAGCCCATCACAAAGACGTGAGGCTTTCCACTTCTGAGCATTACGCATCTGAAAATCCAACTAAACCACTAAACAGAAGACTTTTTTGATGTATAAAATGATCTTGTTGAGCTGAGAAAAAACTAAAATCCAAATAGACCACATCGAAAAACAAAGAGAGCAATGGAGAAGTATCAGATCTGGTTGGCTTTGGGGACAGTAGCTTTGTTGGTTTTGTCAGCTCTAGCAGACGACGTCGTTGTCCTATCGGAAGAAAACTTCGAGAAGGAGGTCGGTCAAGGCAGAGGAGCTCTCGTCGAGTTCTACGCTCCATGGTAAGATCATCGCTCTTTCAACGAATCTTATGTTGTTTCTATGTCGATTTTAGTTGCAATTTCGAGTTTCTAGGTGCTGATCGCGAGTACTTGTTAGGTAGATCTGCTGTTTCTGTGGTGGATTTCGAAACATGAACGTTTGGTGAAGATTGATAGGATTTATATAATGCAACTGTGTCTGTTTCATGTAGTTTTGATAGTCAATAGTTTGATCAGAATATTCACTGAATAAGCTTGTTTGTGTATTGAAAAAGGAAGTTGTGGCATGATATTACAATTGATTTTTTAAATTATAAGTTGTGGATTGCTTTTAATTATATATTTTAATTGTGATTATGTTTGGACGAGAAAAAATTAAAGCATTGTTGGCGACTTCAAAACTCTCTGCAAAATATGAGATTTTAAACCGATTTAGAGAGATATTAACGATTTTGATGTCCCTTTATACTAAAGCATATGTTTTGAGGTTTTACTTCTGTTTCGTTAACTTTAGGGTTTGTTATAAAGAACTGTTGTAGATTTACATTGAGTATTGTGAGAAATGTATTTTGAGCTGGAAAGAGGAGGAACATGATCAAGTTGGAAATAAGCTGAAATACCCAGAGAGTTTCTAAAGGTTTTGTTTGGTGTCTTTGTAAAATGTCATAAAACCATTCCCAATTGTGGTCGCTAACATTTTCTTTGATAGGAGTGTTAGCAAAAGGTTTATTGATGTTAGTGTTGTGTATCCAGTAGCTGTATTGTGGAAGATAGAAAACTATTTTCCTAAAATTTTCTTTGTGTATTGTGACAGGTGTGGGCACTGTAAAAAGCTTGCTCCGGAGTATGAGAAGCTTGGCGCTAGCTTTAAGAAAGCAAAGTCTGTCTTGATTGGAAAGGTGTGCTTCTTAGAAGAATCACTGTGCTTGTTTTAAAATCTGATATAATAATTATACTAACTCATGGAATTTTTTTTAAAAAAAATCAATTGTTTGATGATCTTTCTTAGGTCAGTTATTAAGCAATGACTATTTTATGATGAAGTTTCATGCAATTGTTATAAAAGCCTCATGGTCAACCTGAAATGTGTACTTCTTATCGTGGAGTTATTGGAAACTCTTGGTTCTTTCCTGACATGTTATTTGTTAATGGGGTCTAGGTTGACTGTGATGAGCATAAGGGTGTTTGCAGCAAATACGGGGTTCAAGGATACCCAACAATTCAATGGTTTCCAAAAGGATCTTTGGAACCCAAAAAGTGAGTGCAATCCAACAAGGTTTACCCTGTTTTTTATTTTTTTTTCCTATCACTATCTGCATTGACTGACTTTATCAAACTTTATCTTTATAGGTATGAAGGGCCACGTACTGCCGAAGCCCTTGTTGAGTTTGTGAATACTGAAGGAGGTATCATTGTCTGATTTCTTCACACTTGTCAACTTAAGCAATAACTTTCATGTTGGCCTGTTTGTGTCAATCCCAAAAGTGTAGTCTTACTTAATATTAGACAGCTTAAAACATGTAGAGACGAAAGTAATCTTCTTTTGAGTGATGACTTTTGTCATATGTTTCTGTTTTGTGGAAAGAACCTATCCTATGTGATCTGATTCCAATGGTCTATGCTTGGCCTGTTAGCCCTTCTGCACTGTTTAATTTGATGCATGCTTATCACGGGATGAATGAAATGGCTATCATTTGTTCCCTGTGGATGAAGTTTTGTGGTGTTAGACTAGCATCTCTTTGAACTTGGTTTCTTGGCAAAACTTGGGCACTCATTGTTTGTGATCTGGATGACATCAAATATTTACAGGGACTAATGTGAAGATAGCTGCAGTTCCATCCAGTGTAGTGGTGCTAACAGCTAATAATTTTGATGAAATAGTCTTGGATGAGACCAAAGACGTTTTGGTTGAGTTTTACGCACCATGGTTAGTATGCACATTCTCTTATGGAATACCACTTTTACTAATGAAATGTTGGAATTTTTTTATTTTTGGTCCTTTCTTTCTTAACGCATCAGCACCCCATAATAACTTCTTTCTGGATTGTGCTTCTGACAGGTGTGGCCACTGCAAAAACCTTGCTCCTGTAAGTATGATCACCTTTTTATAAGAAGTCATTGTTCTCTACTAGTTCTGTGTTATTAACCATCTGTATTGTCTTATGTTTTGTTGCATCAGACATATGAGAAGGTGGCTTCAGCTTTGAAATCGGAAGAAGAAGTGGTCATTGCTAATCTTGATGCTGACAAATATAGGGATCTAGCAGAAAAGTAAGTGGGAACTAGAAACTAATAAGCTCCTTTACCAGCAAATAATGCTTTCGTGAAATTGATGCGTCAGAATAATGAACATTGCTCTACATGCAGGTATGGAGTTAGCGGGTACCCTACATTGAAATTCTTTCCCAAGGGTAACAAAGCTGGTGAAGATTATGATGGCGGCAGAGATTTGGATGACTTCGTCTCTTTCATCAATGAAAAGTGTGGTACCAGTCGAGATGGGAAAGGACAGCTTACTTCTAAAGTTAGTAACTCATATTGCAAGTGACTGCATCTTTTCGTTGTCACTTGTATACTGATTTTTCACTTCTATTTATAGGCTGGTATAATTGCAAGTTTGGATGCCTTGGTGAAAGAGTTCGTTGCAGCTAGCAATGATGAGAAGAAGGCAGTCTACTCCAAGATTGAACAGGAAGTTGAGAAACTCAAGGGTTCAACCGCAAGGTACTACTTTACTATTGCCATATAAATCCAATATTCAGTTGTTTAATGACCTGTCATGCCATAATGAGGTCTATGATCTCAATTATGATTTTAGTTTACAGCAGTAATATGTTAGAGCATTACTGACCTAGTGAGCAAGGTTCGCATCTCCTTTGAAACCAGAATGATATACTCACATTTATTTCCCATTTCTAGGTATGGAAAGATTTACTTGAAAGTTGCTAAAAATTATATGGATAAGGGTGCTGAATACACCAGCAAGGAAATTAACAGGCTCCAACGCATGCTGGAAAAGGTGAGGACTATTCTAATTTCTCTTTTAGGCATACCTTGATATGGGATGTAAAAGTTACTTTTGATCATTTGAAGAAATTCGTAAATTACTTGCTTTCTTTGAAATCATACGATACCATGGAGCTCATGTGAATGGAGGAGGCTTGACATTCTCCTCCATTTTTGGACGGAAAACCAATATCCTCATTGTTATTGATGTTGCCTGAAGAAGCCAGTTTTCCCTCTAGCATCCCCACTGCTGCTAGTGGTGGTCGCTGGGTGGAGACTAGTAAATAAAAGTTTTTATTTTAAATAATTAATTTGATAGAATAAAATATTAAGGGTACATTTGGGATTGCTTCTGTTATTTCGTAAGTTTTGGGCAAATAGGTTGGTAAAGTTTTCATAATCAACTTATTTGATAATTTACTTTGCCAATCAGTTTTTGAGAAATTTATTGCGAGTTACTTTTAAAAGTTGATTATTGAAGAAGTTAAGCTTCTTTTGAAATGTCCATAATGTCCTTACTATATTAATAGAAAGACAATAATCCTCTCACTTTAATAATAATTTGTGAAAGAACTGAAAAATTCAAAATAATAAGGGCGTCACTTTAATAATAATACGTTATTTACAAAATAATAATATTTTTATATTTTAAATTTTAAATTTTTGGTGGTTCAAATTTTATTATTATATCTTTCAAAATGATATTATTATTATTCTACATGAAGGCATTATTGTCATCTCCTTTGAGTAATATGGATATTTCAAAGGTTAGGAGTTGTTGAAATAATCAGTTTTTAAAAGTAATCCCCAAGCAACATCTCAAAAGCTAACTATTTGAGAAGTAAATTATGAAAGTAGTTGATTTTGGGTGCTTTACGGGACGCCATTTTGTTCAAAATTTATGAAATGATCATTTATTTCATAAGCAAAAGCAATCCCAAAGGCACCAATTCCTTAATATTCAACTTTGGTTGGAAAATTTAGACCTGAAATATATTAGTTATATTGACTTTCTTAAGTAAATAGCGTATAGATTTATGCAAATGTCAGCAAGATTCATGAGTTAAACGTTTTTTGTCTGTGCAGTCAATCAGCCCATCAAAGGCAGACGAATTCACTCTCAAGAAAAACATTCTATCAGCATTTGCTTGATTTAGCGGATTTTGTATTTCAGTCATCTCACAGAGTGTCGGGGGGTGATTTATAATACAACTTCAGAATGTTCATGAACCCCCACCCCATTGCCATCTGATTTTAGCAAGAATTATCCGATAAGAGTTTCCAATGATGAAGATTTGTAGGCCATGATATTAATTAAGTACGTCTCTGCAGTGCTTAAGACCTGCGATATGAGAAGTGTGTTTAGATAGTGCCTTGATTTTGATGGAACTAATTTATCTATATGAATTTCAATTTTGAGATGAAGTATGTTTCTACAGGTTTTAATCTCTCTCTCAATTGCAAGATTTCGTTTAATTGGA
The DNA here is from genome assembly GCA_022984855.1 of Dimocarpus longan. NCBI lineage: Eukaryota > Viridiplantae > Streptophyta > Magnoliopsida > Sapindales > Sapindaceae > Dimocarpus > Dimocarpus longan. Next base: position 25,168,806 of record CM041015.1, read on the forward strand.
TCTCGCAGTGTGTTTCTCATTACTTTGGTCAAGGTAGCGTGCAAATATAAGTAGTGGTGATAATCGGTGAGTCTAAAACGTTTGATGTGTGGAATTGAAGATGGATTTGAGATTGGGGTTTGATTTGATTTCATTGGATTGAAAGAACAAGACAATTTGTGGTCTGTCAAATGAATGTATAGCAACGTTACTTCGCAAGTTGCACGGTGATCCAAGCAATCTAGCCAAACAAATCCTGAGTTGCATTGGTTCCAAGTCGTTTAGACAAACAAATCCTCGCCAACAAAAGGGCCTGATGGCCGATTCGGGGAGGACAACTTGCAGTGGTTTGATGTCTTAAGTTCTATAAAGGATTTGCTACTAGCATGCAAAATCCGGTTGCACTGAATAACTATGCATGTAGAAATTGAGTCGGCAGATTAAACAAATTGCCCGCAGTAAAATTTGAAGCATATTCCTTTCAAAAAAAAAAAAAATTAAGCATATTAACTTATCGAGCTTTCAGCTTTGGCTTCATTTTCTTTTCTAATTTGATTCACTCTCAACAATACTTCCTTTTCAAATTAGAACAGAACTCTCATCTTTATGTATTAAATTCTCTCACATAAAGGAGTTCCAACTAAGCCTGTGGCAAATTGGAAATCTATAACAAATATGTATTCCCGGAAATGAGACTTGCATTGGCTCTCAGCTTGATATTGGGAAACATTTAATCATGAGATACCTCATCTTTCATGTTCATATTCAGCACCCTGCATGGTTTTTCCTGACTATATTCAGGTTCAGGCATACGCAATGATGAACAATCCTCAATCTGATACTCCCGCTCATCAACTAAAGACTTCATATATGAGCATGGACGTTCTTCAACTTCTATATTATGTACAGGTTCTTGCGATGAGCCATATGGCAACTCATATGATGATAAGCCAGGTGGTTGTGTTCTCATCTGCACAGACCTTAGTAGTGCAGCCCTTCTCAAGTCAGCTGAGTGACATATATCACTAGGTGATGATGGGAACCTGCCCTCGGAATCTGAGCCTCGTTGACGTGGCTGTGAAGAAGCAACAGCAGAAACAGTGCTGGCAGGAGATGGAGATGAACTGGTGGAAGGAGCAGAAGAGAACCCACTGAGTGGTCTTTGGTGTCTGTATGGAGAAACTGGACTAGTAGGCAGGCTATCAGGTTGGGAAGAGGATGTGTTTACAGAAGCCTCACAAAATCTTACGTCATCGGAGTCTTCTGACATTGGAGAGTACTGCATCGTCATTTCATCCCTGAAAGAATTATGATAAATAAGTGAAGTGGAAAGAAAAAATTTTGCTAAGAAGGATACAAATGTTATTTCATCTTTATTCATTACAACAAATGAAGCTTGAGCTTGATTTTACTCTTCATCACAGTCACAGCTCTCAAGAGTTTGGCTCAAAATGCTGAGCAATATGTTATCTTGTATAATATATTGTTGATAACTTATCTAGCCGGAGCTTAGACACCATAGACTTTGACTAAATATATCAACAATAGTATTAAGTAATGTATATTGAGCAACTATGCGTAGAGATGAGTCTGAGTTTTGAAGTCTGATTGAGCTCAAAGCCAAATTTGACATCTTTTATTGAGATAAAATTGTTAAGCCAAGTATTCAGATCGGCTGTTTGTGCCTGTGCTCATATCTCTCTTTTGAAGGCATCAACTGCTCTAAACCATGATCAATAAACAAACACTACAGAAGAGAAAAAAAGTTCTAGTGTCCTACAAATACATCTTCCTATATATTGCTGATATCTTAATTAGACTCACCCCAAAAGTACCTTTTTTGACCTTACAGATCTAAGAATTCTGTTGTGTCGCAAGTAGAAAGCTACTTCATGTTATGACAATAATACTTTAAGCCAAACTTTGCCTTGAACAACCTAAGTTGAGACAAGTCTCCACTCTCCAGTTTGGTCAAGTACCCAAAGCCCCAACCATACACAATTCTAGTGGCACCTAGGGACTAAACTTAGGATAAACTGAAGCATAACTCAAATCATGCAATCCCTTTAAACTTAATCAGAGGTGCACCTTATTATGACAGTATCTTGAGCACACAATATGCAAGATTATACATCAAGACAGCATCACCCTATTTGAATTATACATTACAATTTGACCCTTTCCTCATCATCACAAATAACGATAAGCATTTTCTCCAAAATGTTTGACGAATTAGCATGAACAGAAAGATGGATTGAATGTATATACCTACTAGCGCAAAGGTCAGGCTTATCAGAACCCACAATTATGATTAGTTTCTTCTTCCTTATAAAGTAAACCCATTACCCAAAATCCCAATCATCTCCAATTTCTTTCAAACACTTTAATTTCCTAAGATATAGTTCCCAATCAGGACTTGCTTTTATATTTGTCAGACAAACAAGGACCAAATAATACCTGTCAAATCCTTATCAGGTTCCAAATTACTCAAAATAGAATAACAGACTATCAGAAGAATAAAGATAAAACTCAGCATACAACAATTGTTAGGAATTTCCAGCATTGCTGCGTGTAATTGCTTGCAATTACTTTATCTTCACTAAACTAATGCCAAAAATTGCAAATGTAGAACTAGAATTTAACTGAGATAGCTATTAAACCTGGCTGGAGATTCCATGAGACTCTCTGGCAGTGGGTCTCCAACTGTTAATCCATTTAAGCTGGAAGCCATTATCTGCACAGCAGAAATTTCAATTTTATTTTTGACGATACGCATTTTATATTTGTACACTAATGTTAAACAATCAGGCCAAGAACAAATAATAAATAAAAAGCAATTATATACATATGACAGGAATTAAAATTGAAATGAAATTGGAGAGAAGCAATGAGGAACCTCGCTGAGATAGCGCTTGTGAGAGTGAAGATTGTCCAGATAGATCTCATCCTCTGGATCTCTGCTGCGCTTGGCGGTTGGGGACGGGGTTGATACTGATGTTGACGTTGTTGCGGAGTTGGATTCGTACCCCATTTTTTTTTTTTTTTCACAATTAATTTGATCTCATTTGATTCGATTGGAATCAGGAACAAAACAAATGCTATTAAAGTTTTTTTAGTGTAAATCTGATAACTGGGTTTTGAGATGTCTTATTCTCCGTTTCGTTGTGTCAGAGAGACACCATAAAAGAAGGAGAAAAAGAGGAAAGTGATGCAAATAGCAGAACCGTGTCTGGCCTGGGCTCGCCTTTCCAGGCTCCAGAGAGTGATCCATGATAACATCGATAATTGTAAAAGTTATTTCGTTGGTGGATTATAAAGTAAGTATGTTTTTGTTTTATTTTTTTATTTATTTATAACAACCATATGTCTATTGGGACATTTTGGATATGTACGGTCCAAAATTTCGCTCTCAAAATAATAAAGAACTATCCACAAAAAAAATAAAAAATTATCAGTTACATCAAGTGATTGATGAGAAGAGTCGAACTCTACCCTTATAAGTAGAAAGGACAAAACGAGTTGCCTACCAGTGCTACGAACTCATTTGCTCTATAGGTACCTTTTTTCTGTTAAGGAAAATATGGACATACGATCATATGGCCTTGTTAAAAGATGAAATGCATTTTTTTTTACCACATAATACAAATAAATGATGAATAAAAAGACAGCGATTATTTATTTCAAGTATGAAACTATGTGATAAAAAGTTTTCTAAAAGATATGAAAATTAATTTCTTAACTGAAAAATTATTAATTAGGTTTTTTTTTTCACCAATTGAAAATACGGAGATGTGACTGGCCTCTCTCTTTTTCAATTGTAAAACTAAAACAAAAAAGAGAGTAACACTTATATTTTACGTTGATTAGTTATAGAGTTGATGTATATTTTATTTTAGATAATTACATTGGAGATGAGAATATGCATTTCTATATATATATTTTTTGGCTAGAGTGGTTTTATATTAAAAAAAAATTGGTGGTGTGTTACTAATAGAAACTAAAAAACATATAATAACATTAGAAATACTCTAAAATTTGAAAAAGGAATGAATAAATAAATTTATATATATACACACTCTAGTAAGGTAAAAAGTTAAAATTTAATATTGAGATAATAAATATAAATTATTTATTAAAGTTTCAAACTCTTTAATTAAATAACTGAAGTATGAAAATTTAATTTCTAATGGAAGAAGTTTGCTCTCTTGAAGAAAAGAAACCACCCACATATGCACATGATTGAGATTCAACTAGCAAACCATATATATAGCTTTAACAATCTTAGATAAAAAAAAACGCGTCATTGCATTTGGATAACTTATTAATTTTTAGTTAACGAAAGTGAAAAGAAAAACAGGTGCTATTGATTTTATGATATTAATGGGTGGAGAGTTTTTTGAAATATGATAAGATCACTTGCTATAAGCATGATTTGAAAGGTAACCCCATTAAATGGGAGAAATCCATCCGTACTTTATTATTTATAGGAAAAAAAAAAACAACTCAACAAATTATGATCTTGGCTCATAAGAGCTTGATTGGTTTTATTTCTAATTTTTATCTGAAATTGACAAAAGAAGACAAAAGAGGTTACCTAAAGCATGGGAAACGGAGTGAAGGAGCACAGAAGACATGTCAATCTCAAGGAGATGCCGAAAATAATCCATTTAATAGAAAAAGGTGATGATTGATAAAACAATTCTCACTCCCAACCTCATCGAAACAATGTACATTGTACTACTCATTTGTCCTTATAGGTTCCAACGAATACTTCAGTTTCATCAGCACAGATTTCATTACGCTTTCATGTGTTTTAGATCTGCTGATAACACCACCACTTCTATTCTACGCATTAGAGTAAGATTTTCATCATCTTCACGGAACCCCCAAAAAAGTAATGTTAATTGTAAATTAATATGGTCCATGGCCGCTTCTTATCCACAAAGCAACGACAGAAAACCACATAATAAAGATAACGTTAGGTCCAGCTTTCTTTTTCTTCATTTGCCAAGCTTTCGTCGTTTTCTATATATATACATATAGCAAACAGAAACAAATTGACGTCTTGTTCACATGCCTTGGTTACCTGTTCGACATATCAGTTTTCACACGCAGCACTGCAGCAGCGTTGTTTGCGGATTTATTTAATTGTATCCAGAACCGGCTCATATTCATTTGATCAGTACAATTTTTATAAGGGAAAATCCCAAAATACCCTCTACCTTTTGATAAATTATCTATTTTTCTTCGTATAGTTCATTTTTATCTAAAATATCATCTGATTTTTTAATAAACATCCAAACTACCCCCTCAAAACATATGAAATGACGATAATACCCTTGATGATAACATATTCTATTAGATGGACATAACCGATAGTTTGATTCTAGGGGTAAAAGCGAAAATGTAAAAAAAATTAAATAACAAATTTTAATTAAAATATGAAAAATCAGAATAAATAATAATAAATATAAAAATATAAACAAATAAATATATTTTTATTTAAAATTAAAAAATATATATTTATTGAATAAAAATCACTCAGTGCTCTCTCTCCCTAAGCTCACCAATCTCTCTCTCTATAACTCACCGATCTCTACTCTATCGCTCCAATCACTCTCTCTCTCTCTAGCCTTATCTCCTTTTTCTTCTACTCTTCACTCGCAGTCGATAGTCTTTCCTCTTTCTTTTGTTCTTTTTCTGCTCTTTTTGGTCTCGATTGCTTACTGCCTCGTTATTGTCTCTCCTCACTCTCACTCCCCCTCTACTACACTGATCCCGATCAGCGTTGTCTTCGTCTTTGTTGACTCGTGGTGCTATTTTTGTCAACTCACATCTTCTTACCGATTGTTGTCGTTCGTCACTTCTCCTCGTCGATCACTATTGCTCGTTGCTTCTCCTCGCTATTGCTGCTGCTTGTCACTTCTCCTCACTTGTTCTTGCCGCTTGCCATGACCATCGTCGTTGCCAAGTGTTGATGTTCGAATTTTGTCAACAAGGTTCTTTAAAGTCTAAGATTGCAAATTGATAAAAAATAGAACAAAAGTAAGAGAATAAAGGCAAAAAGAAAGAAAAATAACACAAGTTTTACGTGGTTCAGCCTTAAAATGGCCTACGTCCACGGTGCCGACTCCGTTTAGGAGAGACAGTCACTGTTATTACTATATTTTCTGGTTACAGTGGGAGAGAATGAGAGAGTTGGGAATCAGAGAACCACCCCTATTTATAAAGAGGGAGAGATGTTACAGTTGATACAAGTGAAAAAATATTAAATGACAATTACAATCCCAAGACTGACACTGGCCACATTTGTTAAAGTCTTTTATTAAAAACATGGGCTTCTGACACCACCCATACTGTAGTGATTTAGAAAGTCAAGCTGACACTGATATGAAAAAGCTGGTTGTGCACGTCACGCATCGCGCGAGCTAGGAGCTAGTGTCTGTGAGATGGGAGCTCACGCTGAGCATCCTAGGAGCTGAGAGCTGGAGCTCATTCTGGACGAGTTTCAACTCGTCCATCTATTCGCTGGCTTGCTAGCACATGGACTGCCCATCCGATATTCTGCTGGGCAGCTTCCGCGAACTAGGGTTTGATAAATTGGGCCCTTGTCCGCTGGGTCATTTGGGCTTTTACCAGCCCAATTGAGTATCCCAAAAATACATACAACACCAAGTAATAGAGGAAAAATAGAGGAATGGAGAAATGGTGGAGAAATGTCAAAACGTACCATGAGTTTGTTTAATATTATTGCTAAAATTAATTACTTTGCAACAAATGTAAAGGAGATTTAATAACTAAAAAATGATTGTGATAGTGTAAATTATTCATGCTTTATCTTTGTTTGACCATATGACTGTTTTCTGAGGTGATGTTTAGGCATTTTATTGTATCATTATAGGAGTTAATGAAGTGTTTTTTCTATCTTGGTTTTTGAGTGAATGTTCTTGAATTAGTTTAGTGATGTTGGATTTGATGTGACTTATGCGATTGATTATTCATCTTTGGTTTAAGGATCTTTATGTTTGTTCTCTGGATTCTTCAAGATCAAATAAAACATTTTTCTTATAAAAAAATGACTTGTTTTAAATTAATTTGTTTTATTTTTAAAAAAAATTATATTTTTATATTATTTATTTTGTTTTATTATTTAATATTATTTATTTTAATTTTTTTATTTTTGATCTTAATATTATTTAAATCAAAAGTAAATTTGATATTTTAATTTTTTTTTAATGTCTTTATTAAAAAATTGATAGTAGAAAGGATTTTAAATAAAAGCAAAACTTAAAAAATGAAAATGAATAATTTATCAAAAGTCATAATATTTTTTAGGATTTTCCCATTTCTATGAATATCACATTAACGAAATTGAGGTGTGAAGAGTTAGGAACCTATTCAGTGGGATGTGAATGGAAATGGGCCACAATATGCATGAGCTTAATAGTACAATGTAGTCCGATTATATAAATTAAAACTTTGTTTAGTACAACTTTTCAAAATAAACCTTTTAAAATTGGATATTCTGAAAATAGATATTTTAGAATAGATCTTTTTGAAGAAACTTGTCAGTTGTTTGAATGTCAATTAGGTTTTTTTTTTTTTTTTTTTTAGAGTATTTGATTAAATTATTTTTAAAATACTTTTAGATTAATTCATCAGAAAGTACGTGAAAGAGACGAGTAATATACTAATTATAGGAATGTATTATTTCAACCTTATCATAAAAAATTAATCAATCGTAATAGTAATAAATATTTTATTACTCTTTGTCAATTTTTCATTATTGATTTAATTAGTCTCAAAAGAAAAAAAAATTATTTCTTTTTTATTTTTTGATGAAAAAATTTTAATTTAATCCCTAACATTTGATAAAATATTACTTTTTTACTAACGTTTGCATTTCGAATTTCAGTCATTTCTAACGTTTCGAAAATGTATCAATTTAGTCATTTTGTTGGTCAAATATTAATCAACCTTAATAGGGAGAGAATTAATTTGATCATTTTAATTTGAATATATTTATATAATTTTAATATAATATATATTTTTATATTTTAGATTTAATATATACATTTTTTTAAGTTAAAAAAAAAAAAAAAGATATCTCCATCTTCCATGGAGACCTCCTTCGAGCGAGGGGGATCAGAAAACTGATCTCCATCGTCGGGCCTACTGGAGACCAAGTCTCTAGCTCGGTCTCTAGATCGCTAGAGACCAAGGTTTCCACGCTGGAAACCAACATTGGTCTCCATCATTGGAGACCAGAAGGTCTCCACCGTTGGAGATTAGTCTCCAACAGTGGAGATTGATTGTCATCTCCAATTTTTTTTTTTAATTTACATATATATATTTTTAGATCTGAAAGACGTTTGATTTGATATTATATATTTAATTTGAATGATATTGTTTGACGAAAATAATAAAGATGATGATTTCAATGAATGTAGAAGATGAAATTGAAGATGAATAAGATTATAAAAGGTTGAAGATGATTTTTTTTTTTATAATTTTATATTAATAATATTATTTTAATTAAAATATTTATTAACAATAAATTAAATTAAAAAAAAATTGATTCGATGATGTGTCACAATTTGATTGGAAGGTGATCAATGATAATTTTATAATAATAGGGATGATTATTTGATAATTATCAATTTTAAAAAGATAATTACATCATTTTAACTATTTTAAATTATATCAAGGGTAAATTCATCATTTGTCTCATCTGTCTCGTTTGACTATTATATTTTTTATCAGAATGATTAAATTGATATATTTTTGAAAAGTTAATGATGATGAAAATTCGAAATCTAAACGTTAATAAAAAAATAATATTTTATCAATAATTAGGAATTAAATTAAAATTTTCCCTTTTTTGATTCCTTGAAAAACACACACAAAAAAATACAGAAAATTTACCGATTAAAGAGAAGTTTTCAAATGTTTTAAGTGAATAAAAGTAAAAATTATGTATTTATATTTATAAAAAAAAAGTAATAAAGTTATCAAGACATAGACATATTAACAAAATTAGATAGAGATATATTAGACATTTTAATATGTTAAAAAACCTCAAAAAGATCTACCGAAAAAGCTCAAAATTTTTCATTTTTATTAATTATCCAAATACTTTACTAGAATGTTAATCAAATAATATAAAAAATAAGTAGAGCTTTTAAGCATTGAAAAAGTAATTTTGAGCAATAGATAAATGTGCCAAACATATATAAATTGTAACAAAATAAGACGGTTAGCCGACTACAAAAACCAATCCTCCAACGCTAAGTGCACTGTAACAGTTCACTATGTCGAAAAGTAACCATAAGCGTGGAACCCTTGCCGCCAGTTTCAGTGCCGAGTGTTCGCCTATTGGGTGCAAAAGGATGGAAAACTATAACTCATCACAAGCGAAGTGGGGTACCTTCCTCCCTTCTCTGCTCTCTCTCTCTCTCTATCTCTCTCAGGATAGTAAATACTGCAGATAAACAAAACTTGGGACCCATGAATTAATCCCCCATTAAGATTCCTTGAGGATCTCTCCAAGTGCATCATGAGTTTGAAGGCACTTTTTCATCGTAACTGAATTGCATCTAAATACTTAATAATTCCACACTTCTCCAAAACCTAACTTTCCCATGTTTTACCAACATCTTTTTTTTTTTTTTTTTTTTTACGAAATAGTTTTACCAACCTCTTAAACGCACCTCAAAATCTATAAATTAATAGACCTATTCACAAGTAGAAATGAAATGACACTTCAACCAAACCATTAAAGGCCTACATGCTTAGTATCGTACTTGTGTGCTCCTCCTACAACCAATTACTAACTGGGGACCATACAAAAATCAGAATCCAACTGCTAACAATTAAAACCGAGCAAATCATCTAAAGTGTTTCTGGTCCTAAAAAAAGGAAAAAACAGAAAAACCAATTAGGAACAATCATCCACTCCCAAGAACTTCCAACCCCGCCGATCAATATTTCAATATACTTGCAATCCAAAAGAAAGTTGGTGGTAAGAAACGCCCAAAAAGGTCACATAGAAAGGCATTCTCAAAGGTGGGTCAGATCTATACCTAACAGGACACAAGTCGCCCAGGTGGGTCTAATCAGGTTATATACACAATTAAAACTTGACATGGATAAATATTGGGATGCTTACAGCTCACCTAACAAGATCATCCCATGTGGGGTCAGCTAATTTTAAGCAACAGACAATTCAAGAGGGGCTCCTGAGAGAATAAGAGTTCCTTTGTTAACCCATGATTTTACACAATTTGGGCCACCGTCTAGTCGCGGAGATATCATAATCCCAAACAAATCATAAACTTTTTTAAATAGCCCCCAATAATTTAATTAAATAATTTTTTTTTTTTTTGAAGGAAAGATCCGTTCCACAACCAAATAATAACATAAAGACAAAATTCCCACACCCAGAGATGCAATCACTATTTCACAGAAACCATGAGATAGAGGGAGCCCCCTAAATCTCTACGAACTAGCCTAGAGTGTAAAATAGTAAAAACATAGGATGGCACCGCAGGCTACAAAAAGATCGGGATTAAAATGAAAGCGATATCTTTGAACTTCAACGGATAAAAAAATAATTAAATGAACTCAGGGAAAGCCAATTCACTAAAATCTCTATATAGATACTGACATATATACATAAATAAACTCAAATACTAAACAGTGCAATTACGGAAAATTTTCCGTTAAAAAAAGGCCTATGTTCGAAGGCAAATGGAGACCACGAGAACAGATCCCCCAATCAATTCTTGAGCTGATAATGAAGCAAAAATCACTCAAAAGAGAGTGATTCAAACATAGCTTCTCTCTACTATACTCCAAAAAAAACACAAAACACACAGCTACCTTAGACTTAATACAAGAGATACACAGACAGTATATCTTAATTTTAATAATTATTTTAAAAAAAAAATCTATACAAAAAATAGAACTCTCGTGTTCTTATTACGAGTTTGATGTCTACCTGGAAGAGACGGGATTCAATGACCTGGCGAGTCCGTTAAGTGCACCGTATCCTTTGGAACTGAATCCTAAGCAACCAAACAGGCCCTGTCTGTAGGGCAAGTAAGTCCGCTTCTTCATCTCCTCAGCTTGAGCTCTGTTGGTCGTGTAATGTAACTCGTGAGGTGACAGTGGGACCCTCCGTTTCGCTACTCCGTTTGTGAGTTTACCAGTAACCCTTTTTTTACCGGAGCCTTGTTCGTTTCGCTTGTGTTTCTGCTTCTGCTTTTGCTTTTGTTTCTCTTGAGTTTCAACACTGGTGCTACCAGTAGTAGGAGGGTTTTCTTCTTTAGAGAGTGATAATGGAGGAGTAGTAGTAGAAGCGAGTTTCTTGTCTTTCGAAGGAGAGAAAGAAATGGACGACCAGAACTTCTCTTTTGCATTTCCTCTTCCTTCGCTTTTGCTTCTATACAAAAGGTCTTTCAAGAAAATCCATTTCTTCGAGTTCCTTCCAGAAGACGAAGACCTCGACGAAGAAGCTGAACAAGACGGCGTCGATTCGCTGGAGACAGTTTCGCTTTGTTTTCTCTCCGCGTAATCTTGCAACTCGATGACGGTTTCACCAGCATCTCGCTCCGTGTTAATGTCCTCTTCGTGCCACTCGAACTCTTGGTTTCTTAGAGGAGACAGAGATCTAGCCTTCCTGTGAAGAGATCTACTTCGTAGCTTCAGATCTCTCCCCCTTTTCAACGACTCTTGTCGTTTCACCGACTCTTCGTCGTCGTCGTCTTCGACGTCCAGATCTATAAGCGGAGCCAAGATCTGAGGACGCTGTAAGTGAGTGGAAAGCTTCATGGGCCTAATCTGACCGTTCAAGAACAGCTCATCGGCTGAGCTCATTGATCCAACGGCCGCAGAACTGTTACTCGAAAACCGAGACGTGAACTCAAACTCGAAATCGGATTGAGTCGACAAGAAGGACGACTCAGAGGAGTGGTATATGGCGGAGGGAGCCGACGATAAAACGAAATGCATGGGACTGGCTGGTGCACTGAAGAAGTAACCGGTAGTACCAGTACCAGGTCCACGACCGGGGCTTGAAGGTGCGCTAACGTAGGGCGTGGAGCAAGTGGAGTCCAGGTCCTCACTGAAACGCGGCGTTTCGGTGGAGTCAATAGTGTCGCCGTAAGTGAGGTCCGGTTCGACGACATCGTTAGGGTTTCGGACAAGTACCATAATGAGACGGAAAAGAGGAGAAAATGGCGTCGTGGTTGTTGGAACTGGCAGTGAGAGAGAGAGAGAGATAGAAGGATAGAAGCTAGTGGCTTGAGTGACACGCAATTATTGTGCAGAGAGAGCGGCCAGAGCGAGGAGAATGCATGTGCCTATGTGCATTTGACATCGACTTTCGTGTAGCCGGTGGTTATCTTATGCTCTGCTGTGTGAAATTTTTTTTTAGAATAATGTTTGTTTTATAACGTCAACACATTTGTCCTGTTTCAGTCTCTGAATGTAAAATGTCTAAATTGTCCTCCCGTTTTTCTCGTTCACCATATTACCCATTCATCACATGCGATGCTGATGCCAAAATGTGTCTGCAGTGACCACATTAGCCTTCAAGAAAGGAGCGAATTGGAAAAAGGGTGTGGGTAAATGGGTAAATAGAGACAGATGGTGGTCTGGGCCAATGCATGTGATGTCAGCAGTGAGCAGAGTCACCAATGCATCGAGTGAAGACGTGGCGGCACGTGCGTGGCATCGACTTCCCATGCCTTTGTTCTCTAATTTCTTATTGAAGCTTCCCATGCTCCACGTGTCTTTACGTTCATTCGGCTTGGCTTTTTGGGCCGGATTCGGGTTGGAAATTTGTCCATATTAGTTGTTTCTTGGGTCTGGGCCATCTGATACGCTTGTTCCCTTTAACTCCAATATTTGATTTTTCATTCAAAACTGACTAATGCAAAATGGAAAGACAGGCAATTACAATATTAGGGAAATGAGTAGATACTGTGACCAAATTCAACTTACAATATAACACAGGTGTTTAATACTGTTATGCATCTTGATGATTGATAAGGTGAAGTTATAGAGCATATAGGTGAGTAATTCGTCAGAGGATTCCAATTTGTTTCCTTAGTTAAAATCGAATAACCATCAATATTAAAGTAATTACACCAATTTTCAACCGTCTTTTTTTGTTCTCTTCAACCTCCTATAGAATTTTAAAAGCCTTTCATTACTTTTTTATTTTTAATTTAAATACTATCAACAATAAGGGCCATTTAAACTTGAGACAATGTCAATCTAAATGTTATTTTCTATCATCAAACCACTTTAAGCGATAGTTCTTGTATTACTTTCCTAAATACTTTCAATTTGCATACAAAACAGTTTGGCTCGTAAATTTGCTATGTGGTGTGTAAGAACATATTGATGTTCAAAGTAGAGAATGGACGCTAATTTTTTTTAATGTGTTTGGCAAATTAAAAACTGTCGACGTCTGAATTTAGTCGACCAGATTCTTTGAAGTCTGTTATGGATAATTTAACGATTATAATAATCGGGCCCAGAAGGATCTACAGTACAGGCCCAGTTATCCGCCATCTCTTCCAATCCACCTTTCTGACGGAAGGCCCATTCGTGACCGCTAATCGCTATCGTTCAGCCTGTCCGCTAATTCTGACCGCAGGCGCCAATTCTGAGCGTTATCTATGACCGTTGACTCCATTCGTCATTCTGGCCGTCGACTTTATCCGTCAGTTCTGTTCGTTCAGTCTGACCGCTGACCGTTGGTCGCTGGCCGTGTCCGCTAAGCCTGCTCGTCAGATTATCTGCCACGACTAACAACCTACCTATTCGCTGATTGTGTCCAATCAAGATATCCGTCAAGTGGAACCATCCATCAGAAATGTTCAACAAGTCCCCCTCGCCCAAAATGATCCAGCTGAACTAATAACTAATCTCTGAGCGTGGCCGCGTACCGACTCCTTCACTAGTAATATTGCCCGCCTCACTGCCATGACCAGTTGTAGACGTGTTGACTTGAAATCCGTCTCCTCGACTCTCCAGGTGGCTATACTTATCAGAGACTGATTGACTCTCCTAACTGATTTGATATCTCATCTACTGGAAGATCCATTTCCGTCTTGCGCCTAAGAGTCCCGGTCAACAGAGGTCAAAGACACCATGCAGAGTACAGTTCCAAAGCATGCCATGCATGCAATATCCACCAGAAGCTGTGGTCAAGATCTTGATAGCCCATCATGACATATCCGAGCCAATCACCAGAAATCTCCCTTGGGCAGACCTCAGAAGCGATGGATTCGGCCGCATTTAATGTATTTTCGGCCGCATTTAATGCACTGTCAGCCGCATTAATTAAAATCCCGATGCATTAAATGTTGTTTATCATTGTAACTTTAGCTAACTGTTTACTTTTGTCTTATTCTGTTTACTGTAGCTTGTCTCATTCCTCTATAAATAGGGGATGATTTTCACTGTAAAAGTGATTCCGATTTCTGATGGTCGTTACTCTGTCAAAATAGTGAGAGAGTGAACAGTGGACGTAGACATCTTTTTGGGCCGAACCACTCTAAAAATCCCCCGTGTCTCTTTTCCTCGCCTCTAACCTCTCATTCTCATTCTGATTACTTTACATGCATTCTACTGAACATTCAAAACTGCAGCTTGGGCCCTAAAACAACCTCGTTGACTAAGGAAACCATTTTCCGACGTTAACAAAGTCCAAACTGTAAGGTGAGTGAAATGACAAGAAAAAATAAGAGAGGGAAGAGAAAGAAACACTGTTACGATAAGATTTTTTACGTGGTTTGGCCCAAAGAATAACCTACGCCCATGACTGTTCACTAGCTATTTCGACAGAGTGACAGTATCTCCACTAAGTGTTTATCTCTTGTTTTACAATAGGTTTCTGTCTTTATTTATAGATGAAGAGGCTACAGTAATGTACAATAAAACAAAGGTAAAATAATGATAGATTACATTTTCAATACTGTCATTTGTCAAGTCAACTATGTCAAAGCGTAGTTTAGACACTAAATTCATGCTGGTTAGGTAGATTTCTTTAAATCATACTGTTAACTCTGAAGAATTAGCATATATGATACGCTTAGTTGAATTTCATTTGACAGTTCTGACTGAAGTTGACTTGCGATCTGTGAGCTACAGTAGTAGAGAGCTCGTTTCCGCGAGCTGGAATATCTGAAGTCTGACTATAAGTTTTTGCCTATGCGGATTAAGCATTTGGAGAATTGAGAATCTGAGGTTTGAGGTCGGCTCTGGATGACCTGAAGCTGTTGAGGATGACTGGTGATCTGAGAGATACAATAGTAACCAATTTCGGTTTAGTGAGCTGGATAGCTTATGTGAGTTGAGACTTAACCAGACAGTCTCCTTATCCTCTATTTTTTTGGGTAGTTTTGTTAAGCCAGTATTGGGCTTTTACTAACCCATTTTAGATAACCCCAAAATACTCATAACAAAAACATTATCTTACTAATAGACGAGATAAATGAGCAACAAAGAAATGATTGTTAGAGATTGTCGACGTATGAATTCAATCGATAGATCATTCATAGAGTACTTGTAAATAAAGCAAACAGAAGAGAAAAGAAGAGTAAGAAGAGAAAGAACACTGTTGTAAGAAGGTTTTTGACGTGATTCGACCTAAAAACATACCTACGTCCACGACTGTTCTCTGGTTATTTTGACAGAGAGACAGTATATTATTAATATTGTTTATCTCTTTTACAATGAATTTTCCATCCCTATTTATAGAGTGGGTGGCTACAATATTATTACAATCAAAATAAGAAATCTGCACTAGTTACATTTCCAAAATTGACGTTCATCAGTATAAGGTCAAATCCTGTAAAAGTAGAATATTGACTTTATCTCCATACTGAGTTTTTTTGTAAATCAAACTGCTATATATCTGAAAAAATCTGTTTAGCGTACACGTCAAGTCATAGGCTAGATTTCGCTTCGAACTACTTGAGGTTAGATATTAAGTAGCTCTGACCATGGTTGAGTAGCGACCTAAAAACTGTAGCGACAAACAGATAGCTCGTTTCTACAAGTTGGACAACTTGGGGTCAGCGATCTGGGAGCTCGTATTTGCGAACTGCGTGCTTGATGAGCTGGATGTTTGGCGCACTGGACCTTTAACGAACCGAACCTTCATCTATTGAGTCAATTTATTGGATCAGTTTTAAACTTTTACCGACTCATTTATGTAGTTTCAAAAATACCCACAACAGAAATATTTTTCCACTTTTATGAAAGTTGAAGAATTGCATTTCTATTTAAATTATGATTTGTACGTTGAGAGAATATATTTGAAGAATGAAAGTGTAACTACTAGTCAACTCAAAAGGCACATTCTTATGTCCCAACTTTGGTTGGGCGTTGTGAATGAATGTCAGGATATTTAAAAAAAGAAAAATACTAGTTAGAAAGCGATAGTAAAATTTATTTCGTTGGGGTGAAATCAAATAATTGATTGCTCTAAAAAAATATCCAAACAATGAAAAATTGGAATCCTCTTTTTAGTATATCTCATTTAATTTATAAACTCTCCTCGTGTATCATAAAATAGCCTGCTCTATGATTTTTGGTGTTGTGAAGTGCCATAGCGTAGTAGCTCACACTCCGTTGTCATTAAGACTCTAGATGGAGTCTCTTTAACAACATATTTGGATGCGACCATTCTTTTAGTTTTTTGACTGCTTGAATCAGCAAAGTGGCTGTATGTGTTCTGTTTAAATATTGCCCTGGCTGTTGATTTCGCTAAGCTTCCCTGGGTGCTGTTTTTTGCATTGTCGTGCTGGGTGTGCTTTTGGTCTCTCTCTGGGGGTCCTCTTCTTACAACTCCAGGAGACGGACTGACCATATTCTGCTTATAAATTGTTTTGCTCTGGGAGGTTGAATATCCATCTTGTTTATTTTTGTGAGACGATATTGATGTTCCTGAATTTAAAGTGTGTGCTTGCATTGAGTAGCCCATCTCAAATTTTGTTCCACGTTGCCTAGCAGACTTGTTGTGGTTCTGGCTATTGGGTAATGCCTGATGAAAATCAGGATCAATGTGGCATTTTTGCTTCAAGTTGTGATATCTTCTCTCCTCCGATTGGTGATATATGTTTGCTTTGTCAGGTACAAAAAAATTGCCGCCAATAGTGTTAGGTGGATATCTTAGTGGAGGAACAAATATCATTGTAATATGATTTTGTGGAGCAAAGATATCTTGTGTTCTTTCAAGACCCAGTTTCCAATTCTTTGGTTCTTCTACTGGGAAACTTGATTGTTTCCTGTCGATGACGGGCATTGAAGGAGATATATAAATTAGTTCCCTATGCAGCTTCTCATCTTGAATCTCTTGCCTGCAAATATTTGTGTCTATGCGTGGTATAAAATTCCAATCAAAGCAAAAAGAAGAGAATAGTCATTTTGCCAACAATATATATTTGTTTCTTCGTGCTTAGTAACTGATAAAACCAACATTTTGTTATGTTCCAAAAAAAAAAAAAAAAAAAAAACTAACATTTTGTCACGTACACTAACACTATCGGTAAGAGCATGTGAGTTAACACCTTTAACGGAACAAGTTTGTGTTTCATAGTCAAGACGTTAATTTCTTTGCACGGCCACTGTTCATTGAACTTCCAATAGATGGTAAAAACATGGATATCTAAATGGAGAAGAACAAAGCATTAAACGGAATGTAAAGTAAAATGAGAGTCTGATTAGAAAAGAATCAAGTACCTTAGACGGGATGATATTGGTTGAAAATGATGGTCGATTTTTCTCCAATCGATTCCTTTCTCCTCAAGAATGACGTCCCTTGGTCGCGCACTGCCAAAAGGATATGGTTTCTGCACTGAGTGCGCTTGAACTTGAGCTGCTGCTGCTGCTTCTTCTTCTATCTCTACTCATCTACCCATGAAAGTACTGACGCAAGCTTGCTCTCGCTTCCAATCATTTCTCTAGAGAAGGGCTCAACGACCCTTTTTAGGTTTAAAAATTCAAATGATGCGCTAATCTCACCGCATGTTGTGTTCCACTATATATAAAAAATATCACACTATAGTATGACTGTTATGCCCCGTGTTACATATAAATAACATGCGTATGTTAGTAATTTCCTTTCTTCTTTATTGTTATTATCATTATTACTATTATTAAAAATAATTTCCTTTCTTCTTTATTGTTATTATCATTATTACTATTATTAAAAATAATTTCCTTTCTTTTTATTAAGTCGATATTTTATAATTGTGCAGTTGTTGGCATTCGAAAATTTTATTGTTAGTTTTTAGAAAAAGTTAATTGTTTGATCAAATATCATTTAAAAATTTTGTTAGAAAAATATTTCTAAAAGATGATTAATATGGACAAAAATATTATTTAAGCGGTCGTTTATTTTTTTGTTTGAAGACTGAACAGTGCTACTGAAGACTAAAAACTTAATAGTGACTGAAATTTAGAATCTGAATAACATGTTTGTTTTTTTTTTTTTTTATTTCTGAATATATTGTAAACTTGTTTATTTTTTTAATTTAAAATTGTCTGAAAACTAGTAAGTTAACATTTATATCATTTTTACTATTTATTGTTATGTAATTTTAATTAATTTAATATAAATATTTAAAAATAAATAATTTAATAAATTCTAAAACATTTTTTATGTACATATTAATAATTTTTTATTAATGATTAAAATATAATTAAAAAAATAGTAGTATTAACCATATTTATATTTAAATATATTAATATATTTAAGAAAACAACTAAAAAAATAAATGTTTAAATTATAAATTAAAATATATTAGTTCAATTCTAAGATAATTTGGAATAAGATTTATTTAGGTTTTACTTGTCAAATATATTTTTTATAAGTATCAAGGAAAAAAAAAAGAAATGAAAATTTAAGTAATATAAAGTTATGATAAATTTGAAATTATGTTCTTTTGGGGAGGATAGATCTGGAATAAAAGTTTTTAAATATCATTAAGTGATTTGTAATTTAGTGAAAAGTTAAAAATTCTTACTTAATTTTTTCAATTGTTTTTTAGTAGTTTTAAGTAGTTTGACCACTTAAAAAAAACGAAAACATCTTAATATATGTAATTCAGCACTATTAAATATTAAGTGGAAAAAACAAACGGTCCAATGTTACTATTTACATGTATGCGTGATTAATTGTCGGATTTTTTGTTGAATTTTTTTTTTTCAAATATCATATGCTCAAATCTAAGAGATTAATATGGTGAATGAACACTCTAAATACTAAATATATTCTCATACATTCAACATTATATTTGATATCTCTATAAATTTATATTTTGATATTTTCATTAAAACTAGTATTTATTTCTTTACATTTTAGCTAAAAAATATGTGGTGTTAATAATAATTTTTAACTTTTTAATAGTTGATATAGGAATTAAAATAAGTATAAAAATTATATAGAGTGGCAATATTTCCAGCCATACTAACAATGCCAAAATAATGTCTTTTAAATAACAAATGAAAAATATTTTTGCCTGAAAATATAAAAACAAAAGGCAAAGTAAGAGAGTAACTAAAAAAAAAATGTGTACTAGGAAAAGAAAAACAAAATTAAGGAAAGACGTGGCCTAATGGTAAAACTAAAAAGTAGATCACCAAAAGATCAACGTGTCTTTTCCAATACAGATGGAACAAAAAGAGACGATCATTTATGAGTTTTCTCTTGTTTTTGTTTCTTTAGAAAGTGATTTAACTTTTCCTATACTTAGCTTGAAACATAAAAAAGGGTCGAAGTAGTGTCAACCGATCGATGTGAAGATAACAATGTTCCCCTGAAGCCGAAAAAAATATCAACAAATTTCACGCATATGTTTTACAATATGCCGATTCTCTTTCTGCCAAAAAAGGCCTATAATTTCATATTCATTTTCTCAACAGTAAACTCTCATTTTTATGCAATTAACCATAATCACATTATAATTATGCTTATTCTATTGTGTCGGCCATTTAAAAAAATTGGAATGGACTGATTCACAACTTGGCATAAGATCCAAAAGGCTAGAATATAACGACAGAATGCTATTTTATTTACCTTTTTTTTTTTTAAAAAAAAGTTATCATTCTACCACTTAAAAATTTATTAAGATCTATTGAGCTTGATTATATTATTTATATAATTCAAATATTTATCAGTTTTAATTACATCTCAAGTCTTCTCTCTCTCAAGAGAAATCTAGAGAGAGACTCTATTGAAGTTATGCACTTCTTGAGTCTAGAGAGGGACTTTGGTGAAGTTATGGATATCGGTTAGATCTATCTTTTGTTGTTTAGACAGAGATCGACGGTCTTTAGCCTCTAATGCGACCAATAGTTATGGTAAATTTTGGAATAATCCATATGGATCATGACATAGTAATTCGGGATCTCAAGAATTTCTTATGGTTCATCAACAGTAAGAGATCATATTACTTTCTAAGAATGTTCTCTTCTGTTTCGGCACCTCTGGTTCCAAATAGCTATTTTGTTGTGGGTGTCATTTTCAATTAAGGAATCGTGTATGTAAATTTCTTTTTGAGTAGTTGTCGGTCTGTAAATTTGATTTAATATCGTTTGTCGATTATTTTGGGCTTCTGAATCTATATGTGAATAGTTAGATTTCAGAGGTGTCAAATCATTTTTCATGTTTTAAAAATCATTTGATATTTCATCTAGACACCCTGATTCCTTGCTCTCTCAAATTTGGTTGGGTGATTGGTGTCTCTAATTTTTGGATACCTAAATTTGGATAGTTTTAATGGATATCAATATATTTTAAAAATATATATATTTATTATTTTAAGTGGAAGATATTTGAACGAACGTTGCTCGTATACTTATACAATTTTTATAACTTAAATATTTATTTTTATAATAAAAAAATAGTTTTATAATTGAGCAGAATACTCCAGACCTCGCATGAGGTATGACATTAATTAGGCGGAAACGATGTTTCGTTTTTGTAATAGAAAAACTCGACGTTAACAGTCAAACAATGTTAAATCAAACAACTACTGACTATGCTTTGACTTGCAAAGATCAAAATACTCTCACTGTTTAAAACAATTTAAAAATGTTATTTAAAAGATTATTGAAATAAAATAATAAATAAACAAAAATTATTAAAACTTCTCATTCTCTCTCTTTCCATCATCCTCTATCAGAGACTAGACTTTTACCACCACCCCTTTGCACATTGACCACCAGTTTTTCCACCAAACCCCACATCGACCCACTCTCTCTCTTTCATCCCCATTGCTATCCTCTGTTCAGAACTTTCTTCTTCTTCTTCTTATTTTTCTCCTATTTTTCTTTTATCGTTCATTTGGATTTGTGGAACCTAAAGTTCATCTGGGTTTTGGGTTCGATTCGAATTCAGAAATCGAATATAGATTTATAAAATCTAGGTTCAATTTGAACTTGGTTGATGATTTTATGAATAGGTTTGTTGATGATTTTTTGTTTTTGTGATTATTCATTTGTTTATATTTGAATTTGATTTATTGTTGATGATGATGATTCTGAGATGCAATTTGAGTTTGGTTTGGTTTTCAAGTTTGAGTTTGAAGTTGATGATGATGATTCTGAGATGGAGTTTGAGTTCTGATGGAAGATCTGAGTTTCTTTTGTTTATTTTGGGAATGCTGTTGTGTTTATTTTTTTTCAAAATTTATTTTTTAATTTTCTTATTTGATAATGATGCATCATCTGGGTTCCTAGATGACGTTCATCATGTCTAGGACGAACCCAGATGATGAACATCATCTGGGAACCCAAATGATGTTTATTTGGTTTCCCAATTTTTTTTTTTAATTCTACTTTTTTTCTTTTTAAGTTTTTTGGATAGATTTTTAATCATTTTTTCTTTTCTTTTTTAGGTTTTTGTTAAAAGGTTTGAAACCAGATCTTCAAAGTAGTTTGAAACCTAGATTTTTAACTTTAAAGATTTGGTTTCAAAACCTACATCATTAAACAAAATTTTTCCTTTTTTTTTTATTTTTTTTAATTCTTTGATCTCCACCGTCCATCTTTAAGATGGACAGTGGAGATTCATCAATATTTTTTTATTAAATACATATTTTTTAATTAAAAAGAAAAAATTAATTTAAAAACTAAAGGTCATTTCAAGCGAAATGAGATAAATACACTTCGTCAAACTAAAGTTGACTAACACTCACTGACCGTATGGGGCTTTTTTGTTATTAAAATAAAATATCATTTCCGTCTGATTAATATCATATCTCGAGAGGCTCTGGTGAAATTTGCTCTTTATGATTATGTGGACCGCTTTTATAATCCCAACACTCGAATTGGTGAGACGTGGGTAACGGGAAAAAGATTAGTGGATGCGACACACGCCACTACATTAGAAAGAAGCCTTGTGGAAATATAAAGTCAAAAATCAGAAAAAAAAAAAAAAGAGTATTATAATGTTGACGTGGCAACGTAAAATTGGTTAATAAGGCGGCGTCGGTTGCACGAAAGCCGAACTAGTCACGCAGTATTTCCTTCTAGGTCTGCTGAAAACCAGAAAGCGACTCTTTTTCACAATAAGCGGACCTTCCCGCTCGGACATTAACACAAACAGTTTGCCTACCGAAATATCAATTAAGTAATTAACAAAAGAGACCATATCAAGTCGAAGCAAAACCAGGAAAAATGAAGTACGTCTTGGTTACTGGAGGAGTTGTGAGTGGGCTTGGGAAAGGCGTCACTGCCAGCAGTATTGGCGTCGTCCTCAAAGCCTGCGGCCTTCGCGTCACCTCCATCAAAATTGGTTTGCTTTGCTCTGTTACTTGATAGTTTATTTAATTGCATGTGGAATGTTTTGCATTGTGACCTTGGTATGTGTTTGTTTCTCATTGGTTTTTGTTGTTTTGACTTCGATTTTATATTTATTTTGGTAACCGTTTTTGACGTCTTGCAGATCCATACCTTAATACGGATGCTGGTACTATGTCTCCCTTTGAACATGGAGAGGTTTTTGTTCTTGACGACGGTGGAGAGGTTTCTTCTTCTTTTTATTTCTCTTTTATCTGTATACTTGTTTATGTGTTCAAGAACTTGAATGACAAGTGTACAATGTTGTGTACATTTTATCAGTTTAGGAGGTGTACGGAGTAGTGATATATATATATATATATATATATATATGCATTTACTCATTTGTTCCTTGGTTTTGTTTTTTCAAAGGTGGATTTAGATTTGGGTAACTATGAGCGATTCCTGGATGTTACGCTAACAAGAGAGAACAACATCACCACTGGAAAGATATATCAGGTGTTTGAATTTTATATGATGGAGGTGCTAATCTATGAATGGTTTTCGGAATAAGTTGCTCATGTTTCTTTTGTGACAGTCTGTGCTTGATAAGGAACGGAGAGGAGATTATCTCGGAAAGACTGTTCAGGTAGCGGTTTGTCTGATGTAGGCTTATTTTCTCATTGCAGAAAGAGAGTATGAGCGACTTATGTTGCTAGCATATTTGAGTAAATTGCAGGTGGTTCCACACATTACGGATGCAATCAAGAATTGGATTGAGTCTGTTGCGGTGATTCCTGTGGACGGACAAGAAGGCCCTGCAGATGTTTGTGTGATAGAGTTGGGGGGAACTGTTGGTAAGAGATATTGATACGAATAGATCTATGGTTTATGAAGAATTGTTGATTGTTGTTTAATCTATGTATGCTGGAGGGAATTAACACTGAGTTTTTTAGGTGACATTGAGTCAATGCCATTCATCGAGGCCCTGCGACAGTTGTCATTTTCAGTTGGTAAGTAAGCACTTATTAAGCTTATTGTCATGACATTTGGATATATATGAACCAATGTGTCTTAAGATATTGGGAATGTTTGGTGGAAACTGGCCTGATATTTTATTAGCATTATGGTATGTTTGAATTGTCTTTATAGTTGTGGTTGCGCCACAAGAGTGCATCACTGTATGATATGTTAGCGATTTGTTGAATCCTTATGGTAGTTATGTGAACTTAGAAGTTTTTTCTTTGATGTGCATTATTTGCTTGGCATGTGAACTTGAGTCTATAAATTCCACCACAGCTTGTTATATTCATGTTAATTTTCTATTCTATTATCAGGTCAAGATAACTTCTGCCTCATTCATGTGAGCCTGATACCTGTGTTG
This sequence comes from Dimocarpus longan, assembly GCA_022984855.1. Classification (NCBI taxonomy): domain Eukaryota; kingdom Viridiplantae; phylum Streptophyta; class Magnoliopsida; order Sapindales; family Sapindaceae; genus Dimocarpus; species Dimocarpus longan. Next base: position 25,192,972 of record CM041015.1, read on the forward strand.
GGGGTTGTTGGAGAGCAGGTATATACCTTATCATTTGATAAACCAATATATAAGATATGCAACATCTTGTTGTTTCTACATATTGTATCATACTACATTAGTGACCAAGGTTGATGAAATTATTTAAAATAAGGTGTTGATTCGATTCTTTCTCTTTTATGCCTCCTTTCTCTACCTGCTTCCAGAAAACTAAACCTACACAGCACAGTGTTCGGGAATTGAGAGCCTTAGGCTTGACACCTCATCTGTTGGCATGCCGCTCTGCTCAGGTACATCTGTTTCCCTTCCTGTCATTTCTGTGGGCTGCTTTCAGCTGACTCATTTTACTACTTTTGTGCCATTGTGATATTGGGAAGGATTGATGATCCTTCAGTAGTAATGATCATCTTCATTTTTGCGCATAAAGTTGTTTGATTGCGGTTCAAAATCTTCAGTTTAGCTGTGTTGCCCACTTCACTCATCGGTCCTGTTTTATTATGCATGACATTCATATGACATGAAATTTTATGTGTTGTAGGATTGAATTTTACAACACTGAGCATGTTGAATGTTCTTTTGAGTGAGATTCATGAATTGTATTTATTTGTTTGTTTTTATCCTATAACTATTTATGTTTATATTGCAGCCTTTGTTGGCAAATACTAAGGAGAAACTTTCTCAGTTTTGCCATGTTCCGGTAAGTTTGTTCTGCTTTTTGGGACTTCTGATTGAGCTTTGTTTTCCTGATTATTTAATACATCTCTATATGGTTCTGCCAGATTGCTAATATTCTCAATATCCACGATGTTCCGAACATTTGGCACATTCCTCTATTACTTCGAGTGGGTTTGCTAGCAGTTCTACAGTTCTTTTCAAACTCAGAACTTTCCAGTTTATGTAACATTTATCTAATGTTCTTTTACTTTCACACCTGTTTCAGAACCAAAATGCTCATCATTCAATTTTGAATCAGCTGAACTTACTAAGGTTAGAATACATTTTTCATTTTGTTACTATGTGGTTTGGCAACTGGTTGAACTTGATTGACCCTTTAAGGAGCAAGAGGCAATTGCTTTCTTCAAAACTAGGCTACTAAAAGACAGCATGGTTTATATATATGTTAACTACCTGATTTTTTTTTTTTTTTTTCTGTTTGTTTCAGCATAGCCACACTGCCTGATTTACAAGATTGGACAAAGATGGCTGAGAAATTTGATAATATCTCCAGTTCTGTTAGTGAATTATTAGATAACGCCACTCATCTTCCTTTTTCTTGGAACAATAATATTATGAATGGTGTTAGTATTTTTACAATGAACTTGTTTTTGAGAATAAAACTCTCCAATATTGCAGGTGAGAATTGCCATGGTTGGGAAGTATGTTGGCCTAGCAGACTCATATCTGTCTGTTATAAAGGTGTGATTCCTGCTTCTGCTTTTGTTACTTTGAGCCTGAAGAAGTACACAGTTTGTTTAGTATTTTTTATGAACTACTTATGGTGATCTGTCATTTAATCAATCAAAATTGCTTTTGACTGAATGCTCATGGAGAAAAGATGCTGATGTATAGAAGAACTTCTATCCCGTTCAGTTATTAATTATTATACTAATACTTGTAGAATCACATGCATATGTTGGAAGTTTGAATGCTATGTTTCTGGTTTTGACCAGTTTAACATAAGTGTAGTTCTATGTTGGGCTGTACATATAACTAATTTACTGTTCTCTATCTATTAGGTTAAGCTTTTGGGATGGAATTTGCGAGAACTGTTAGGATAGATTATTTTGGAAGGATTAAATGGATTGGTGTGCTTTGTAATTGTAATTGCTAGATTATAAGAGCTGAAACAACTGAATTTAGGAGCTTGTTATTTAGAGTGATAATACATGCAACTTTTCTAAACTGGTTGTCGGGTGTAAATAGCATGTGAGGATAGTTTGGTTTGTGTACTAAGAAAACAAACTCTTGTGATATTTGTGCTTACTTTTTTGTGCAGGCCCTTCTCCATGCATGCATTGCTTCTTCTTTGAAGCCATCAATTGACTGGATTGCAGCTTCTGACCTTGAAGATGATAGTGCAAAATTGGTAGTGAATTGTTAGCAGTTGCGTTTGTGTAGATTTGTCGTATACGTCTAAAAGCTTATCTTATGCAAGTGTGTTTTCTGCTCCATGCAGACACCAGAAGCTCATGCTGCTGCATGGGAGACCTTGAGGGTGAGCTGTACTGCATTACTTTATCTATCCATCATTGTCACTGTTGTATTGTTCATTATTTAAAGCAACTGGAATGGCTCTTCTTTGCAGATATTCAGATTTCTTAAGCTAAATAGTTTACCTTTTTATTTTTTCCCTTTGTAAATTCTTAGTTTACTTTTACGCCCTTGTTTCTTTTAATAATGGTGTTAGAATAGCCTTTGGATGAATTTATACATTGTAAAATATATATATATATATATATATATATTTGTAAAACCTTCTTTTGTAGAATGCGGAATGTGTGTTAGTTCCTGGTGGATTTGGAGATCGTGGTGTCAGAGGAATGATATTGGCTGCACAGTATGCTAGAGAGAATAATGTTCCTTATCTTGGCATCTGCTTGGGCATGCAGATTTCTGTAATTGAATTTGCTAGATCTGTGAGTGACTTGTCCTTTATTTCCTGTTTTTCAGACTGTTTAGTGGTCATACTTAGATCGCCTCTAATTACTTGTTTAGGTTCTGGGTTTAGAAAGGGCAAACAGCACAGAGTTTGATGCCCAGACACCAGATCCGGTTGTAATTTTTATGCCTGAGGTAGGTTTTTTGTTGCTTGTGGTTCCTTTTTACTGTGACATATTCTCCATCCATGCTTAGTGTGCTATGTATCATTTTATATTGTAAGCAGGGTTCAAGAACACACATGGGAAGCACTATGAGACTAGGTTCCCGAAGAACACTGTTCCAGACCCCTGATTGTGTTACTTCAAAATTGTATGTTCATCTGTTTTTGAATTTCTCAAACGTGAACACCATCTGTTGTTGCAAGATACAACTTGCCAAGAATTGAGCTCCATAGTTAAGCATATTATCTCTGCAATGAATGCTTATGCCATAAAATGGACCTTACATTCACTGTTTTTGCAAACCAATTTGGTGGTTTATATAGAATAAAGGATATTGTGATGTTTGTACTTTTGTCATGCATGCCTACTATGCTTTCTCTTGCTCTCTAGGTACTGTAATACGGAATACGTGGATGAACGACATAGGCATCGATATGAGGTTAGTTGTAAACCCCTGTTTTAATGTGAAACAGATGTTGGCAGGCATAGTTTCTGGTGTACATGATGTATTTATTAATCATTGCACGTTTCAGGTAAATCCAGAGGTAATTGGAGTTCTGGAAGAGGCCGGTCTGAAATTTGTGGGGAAGGATGAAACTGGAAAAAGAATGGAGGTGGGTTTACTGCAGTAGTGGTAATAAGCTGGTTTAAATATAAACAAATTCTACGTATGTCAAAATTCTTAGATCACATATGTTATAAGATTTTTCATCACTATTGTGGCCAATTGACTACTAGAATGAATTAAAGGTCATTGAGCTTGGGTCATCCTATTGCTGGCCTTTTTGTGTTTGTCAAACATATTCAATTTCAAAGTTCTCTTTGATTCTGTTTCTGCAGGTTTTGGAGCTTCCAAGTCATCCATTTTATGTGGGAGTACAGTTCCATCCAGAGTTCAAATCTCGACCTGGGAGGCCCTCAGCTCTGTTTCTAGGTCAGTGAACTGGAAACCTTGAATATTTTGCATTCTGTCATCCATTCGCACGCTGAATCCACGTATATTCCATTGCATACAATTTATTAAATTTTTTTAGTACCTCCTTTGGTAGGAGTAGACTGGACAGACAAGAATGGGATGTTGGGGGGAAGTGAGTGAAGGCTACCCCCTTCTTTGTTGGAAGTATTGCTCTTATTCTAAGTCAACCGACTTCTATTTCCTTAAGAGAAAAAAGGCTTTAGAAAACATGTGTTTTACATATAATATATTCTAATAACTTGGACCCTTATAATTTTAATTAAAGAAATAGGTTAAGCACCAATTTTTTTGTTGATGGCTTTCAAAACAGAAAAGAGGAAAGAGAGAAAAAAAAAAACACACAGGTTGATCCAAAGAAGATTCATTTACCTATGATTTAAGCAGGATGTAGAGAATTTCTTTTTCTCATGTTGAATATTTTATTGTTCTCTATTCTGAAACATGGTGTTTGTTTTTCTACTTTCTGACAGTCTGCCCATTTTACGTCATTTGTTACAATTTTGGTGTAATTTTTTTTTTTTTTTTCATAAAAATGGGTAGAATCTATAATTACTTTTGAAATGGTGCTTTGCTATTCCATTTCTATGCAAATAAAAGCAAGCTTTTTACCTTTCATACTGTGTCCAACTAATGTTTAAACTAATATAATTGATTTCAAAGTTTTCAAGTTTTGTCCTTCAATATCTGTATTTTCAAATTTACATTATTACTTTGCAATTGCAGGTTTAATACTGGCAGCAACAAAGCAGTTGGAAGCATATATTAATACACATCAGAATGGAAGCTGATCTGGATTTTTTCACTGTTTAGATGCTCCAAGACTATTCTTAACTATACTAGGTATACCATTGCTTAAGTGGACATGTTTTAAGTTAGATGCAAGGTAGCATAGCTGCTAGTTTTGCCTGCTTAGGGCTTCCTCCCCCTTTTCGGACAAGGTTTAAAAGTTTGGTTTTGTTTTATAGGCGAACATCCGTCCCTATAGAACAAAGAATCCGTGTTAAGTGTTATTATATCTAGAGGGTAGCAAATAATCTGTTGGTGTTTAGCATGATAGCCAATTATGAGCTAGGGCTTCAACTCAGGCACAGAAAAATCTGAGTCGAATAAATGCTTCTTTTTCAGAAAGTGGTGAGGAGTGTCAGTGATTGCTCCCCATGTTAATGTGGTATAAGAGATACTTTTTATGGTGGATTGTGTAATGTGATGGAATGTTGAGCCGAACTTATTGGATGTATTTTCTTTGCTAAACATAATACTCCCAGGGTCACAGCTGACTTATTTTTTCTTTATTTTTAGGTTTTGATTAAGGATAGTGAAGAACTGGCAGGAGTCCCAGATTGAAGAACAAGTGGCTTATGAAAATTTTGTGCCTAGGCAGAAATATTCATAACTTATTAGAGTCTTGAATGTGGAAAACATTTGCTCTGCATATTTAAATTAGAAATTTTATTTTTACTGCCAGCGCATTTCTGCTGCCGGAGAAAAAGTAACAGAACTTTCCGTTAATTTGACGGAAATGTTGTGTATGAGGTTCAACTATGTTGAACACTTTATCTTATGCATTTGAATGATTTGCTAATTGTAAAAATGATAATGTGAAAATATTGCAAAGAAAATAGCGTACTTGATCAAATATTTGATGCTAATCGGTGAATGTAACTATCATATCAATTCGTAATGGTTTTTATTTACTGACTGCTGTAAATGTGAATTCATCATACTAGTTATTGTCAAGTTCTAAAATATCACTGAAATTGGATGTGTAAACTTAAGGTCACTCAGGGTAACTCTTGAAATAGTTCCTTATCGGTCTAGTTACCCGATCCTTTTATCACCATTTAGGGAATCATGCCTTCACTTTTAGCTACTTCCACTATTCGTAAAACACTGGCTGAATTTACATTAATAACTGAATTCCTGTTTATTGTTGTGCACCACTTATTCGAAAACACAATTGTTCTACAAAAGAAACTATGTATCTTATATGTATTTTTCATTTCAAAATAAATTGTAAACACGTGAAACTCAATGAAAGCCACAGTTTTAACAAGAGGCCGCATTTCACTCTAACCAAAAAAAAAAAAAAGAAGGAAAAAAAAATGTCGAAAACTTGAAAAGGAGAAAATTTTTTTTTTTAAAAAAAAAATGAAATGCAAAACGAAGAAATTCCAAGAAATCAAATCAACAAGTGCGTCTCTCGTTGTACTCCAAGTAAGAAATCTGTCTTTGCATTTTTATTTGCTGATAGAACCTAGCTATGAACTCCTCAGCTCTCAAATCAATCCCATCTTCTTCTAACGGCACTTTCTCTTCACCACCCACCTGCCCATCTTCTTCTTCTTCTTCACCGTTTTTCAAATAACTCACCATCCCAGTATCATACCCGTAACCTTCATTTTGATCATAGTCATCATTGAGATCGAAATCATAGTCAAAATCAACTTGTGGGTTTATGCAAGGAATGAGATATCGCATGGAGGCTGGACGGTGCATTTTGACATGAAAAATGGGAGTCTCGTCAAAGGAAAGCTCGCGCTCTCCATAATGTATTTGATCACGAGAACTTGATTGTCCTAGACTTTTGATGAACTTGGGCACAACTCGTAGCTCCGTCATCAAACGTCTCCTCAACACCTCGCCTTTTCTTGCCCATAACAATGCCAGTCGTAGCAGGCTCCACGTCCGATTGGCAGCGCCGCTGTTTTTCTTCGCCATTACAGTAGACACTTCGAAACTATAAAAAATATATATATAAACTATAAACTACAAGAAATGAGAACAATTTTTTTTTTTGGAAATAAGAAATGAGAACAGTTTGAGTTTGTAGTATGTAGAGAAAAGAACTAATGGCTAATGATCAAAATTGTAAAGTTCGTTTTTAAAAGATTTCACTCTCCGTTTTTTTGGTTTGTTTTGGCGTTCTCTGAAGAAAGGGAGAGACAGTGAAGCTTATTTATAAGCGTGGAGCTTTGACACGCGGAGAGAGAGAGAGAGAGAGAGAGAGAGCAGGGTTTGGTGTAAAATGTGACGTGACGTGTGGGATCAACACGGCAAGGCGCGTACACACCATGTTAGATTGTTTAGTTGTCAATCCTACTTCTATAAGACCAACACAAAATGTTTATGCCTTTATTATTCTTATTAAAATATATATTTTTTTAAGCTAACGCCGAAGCTGTATAAAGATCTTATTTAATCATTTAATTATATATGGTTTGAAGCTGTAAATATTTATGTTTTATGATTTCGTCTCTCTCTCTCTCTCTCTATATATATATATTTAATATTTTTTCCATTGTTTTTTGTTGAAATATAAATAACTTAAAATCAAATGCAATCAACAATTAAACAAATGAAGAATTAGGTACTAATTGTTTAATTTTTTATTAGTGATTAATTCTTGATACTTAGTGTTCATATCAATGATGTTAATCTATATATTGAAATTGACAAGTGAATGCTCTTTGTTATTGTAAATTATCAGTCTTAGCTGTGTTGAAAGGTGAGACAAGAAATGAAACAACATGGCTCCAGGCTCCAGCTACATAAAAAAGCGTCACACTTTTAGTTGGGTTGGTTTTTTTATTGGATTTTACTTTCTAACTAGCTTTAAGATTAAGAAGAGATTGAAAGAATATCCCAAAGAAACTGTTTAAAGACTTTGCAGAAGTAAACGCTCGCTTATTATTATATTTTTATACTTTTAAATAAATAAATAAAAAGAATCCTAGGCTTAGAGAGAAGAGTGGGAAAGAAGTTTCTTCATTCTTTGAACGAGAGATTCACAGTTGTGTCATTTGTGGATGAATGATTGCTTCAAATTTTAATACTGGTACATCCGAAACCGTGTCTTAGGAGCTGTAATAATCATTGATATAATTTCATATTGTTTTAATAATTAAACACCATTAATTATAAGCTGAGAATCCTCTCATATACTGCTTAATTACAATTAATGATAATGTATATCAATTATAAATAATAATAATAATTTACATATTAGGGCCAATAAATGCATGAACTTACCACTCAGATTAATGACTCGTTCGAGCCAATTAATTTAGCTTTACGTACGAGCCTATCTATGAGTTAGTTAGGCTCGTGATGATTTGCTTGCAGCCGAAAAAACACAACCCTACTACTTTCTCAACAAAGAATGACAAACGAAAATAAGAAACAACATCTGATAATTATTTGCATTCTCCAATTCAAATTAATCAGCCGGTAAACAAGACACTTGTTGGAAGAAACAAATTCAGAGAAACATAGAACGTTGGGTTTGAAAATATATCAGTTTCAAAGTGAACGACTAGTTTCTTTCTATTAAGTATTGTACCGAAACGGTACAGACAGTAATGAAGTAATTAGACAGTGCTTCACAAATTATGTATGTGTGTGCTTTGTTGATTTGATTTCGCAAGATATCACAATCAACCTGGTTCGTGTGAACTAGCTAAATGGGCCCTACAAATGGCAAAGTTTCACCGAAATGTTTCACTCGCCAGTCGCCAAAAGCTGAAGGTCTACCTGTGCGGCCTTCACACTTCAACTTGTTACCTAATTCGTGCCAGCGCTCTGATTTGAAGAAACTTCCAACATTCAAACTTGTACATTTGTCTTTGTTGGGTGAAGTAACAGCTGTGATTGGATTGGATTGCAATTCAAGTATTTTATCAAACAGAAGAAAACAAGCAAAGGCCGCGCACAGTCAAGCAAAGCAAACAGCTGGCAGGCTGGCAGCTGTTGGTTTTTTCTTCTCAAACAAATGCAACGACAGTGTGCCATGATTTTCAACATGTTGTTGCGACAAAAAAATGAATTCAATATAGATATAATTAGCTTTAAAAGGCAATTTCAAAAAATAAAAAATAAAAAAAATAAAAGACAAATAAAGAATAAACGGCCAAAAGCATTTATCACGGAAGATACTATTAATTTTTATTAGGGTTATTATTATTTTAACCCCTAGAATCAAAAATAATATCAAACAACCCCTAGTTTCGAAATTACTATCCAAAAAACTCAACCGTTAGTCGGTTAGTAATTTCCATCCGAAAGATGACATATCTGTTAGGGTGTAAAGTCATTTAGGTAAATGTATTGAGACTTTAAATAGAAAAAACCTAATTCCACTCAAATCCTTCCCGACGTCGTCTCTTTCAACCATCTCAACTCCCTATCGTTCTCTCTCTCTCTCTCTCTTCCCTCTCTTCCTTCTCACTGTCTCTCTCTCTCTCTTGCTAGATCTCTACTTGATTTTCTTCCGGGAACCAATAAACCACCTCAACCACCTACCAGACTCCCTTATCCTCATCGTCTTCAACAAGATTGTCGATGTCAAAGCCCTGGGCCGATGCTACGTAGTCTGTCATCGATTCCAATCGCTCGTCCCCCTCACTACCAAACATCCATGACCGAACAGCTTCGAAATGCATATAGAGGTTGTCCCAACGATTGTGAAAGGTGATGGGTCTGCCAATGTTGGTAGTGGGTCACGATACAGAGGTCTTCTCCGTCATAGGAACTGCCTGGTGGTGAGTCTGCAACGTTGGTTTTTGGATGGGTTCGTCATTGATTGAACCTAGATGTTGAAAAAAAATGTCAATTTTTTGGTTTTTTGTTTTTTCGTTTTTATTTAATTATCAATTACTTTTTTTTTTGCAATTTTATTTATGAATAAAAAATCGTCCAACACCGTCTTCCAATCGACCTTCGACATTTTTCATTTTGTTTCTTTGGATTCATCGATGGAAAGGTTGCATTTTGTGGTTCTTCATTGATTTTGTTTTGTTTTGATTTGGGATTTTAGGGTTGTTTATTTGGTTTTTATGTATGGTACTTTATTAATGTTAAGAAGCTTATAAGAGGAAGATAGTGTTTTGTTAATATTGTTTGCAGGCTTGGTTTTTCGATGATAATGTTTATTTTGTTTTCTTGCGATGGTAAACTTGTTGGAATGATGTTTGTTTTGTTGGGTTTACTCTTAATTTTTTTTCCTTTTTGAATTGAAGATCTGGATAATTCTCTCTTTTTTTTTTTAAAAAAAAAAAATTACGGTGAGGTCTCATGATTTTTTTTAAATTTATTTTATTTGATAATAATTATTATTTCAATTATTTAAAAGTGTAATTTGTTTATTTAGTTTTTTTTTTTATGAAAGGGTAGTGTGGTAATTGATTAATGTTTTGTTTTTTATTTTTTAATTTTTCAATATAGTAAGGGTGTTTTTGTCTTTTAATGTTTTTGTCACAAAATCACTTAATCTGGATGGAAACCGCCTTCGGTTGAATGAAGAGAGTTTTTTGACTAATATTTTGAAAAGTTGGGATAAATTGACATTATTTATCATTTCAGGGGTTTTTAGATTTTTCCCTTTTTATTATGTAAGTAAGAAGATTGATTTTTTGTTTTGTGAGCTTCACTTGTAAGTTTCTCTATTGTTTTGATAACAATGTATCTTATATTTTTCTTGAATATCATACATCAACTCTAATGTAAAAAACCATTGTTAGACTAAATAAAAACTTTTTATTATCAAATCAATCTAAATGACGGTAAAATATAACTTCTAAATACGAATTATAATCACTTTTCATTTATTTGTATTCTTGTTAAATATTAATGATGTTATTTTTATATTAGTATTAATATTATGTTGAAGTCTAACCTCGATGATATGAAAAATTTATTGAAATTGTTAAAATAATTATTCACTGGGCAATTCAGATATTTATCCTTACAAAGGATCTTGAGAGAAATCTGAGGATTGAACCCCCACTAAAAGTTTAGAAATGAAATTTACACCACTTCACTTAAGAGTGGGATGTGCTTTTGCATCCATATGTAACAAATAGACTATTAAGATTATTTTTATTTTATTCTCTCCTTTACACTATAACAGTCAATCACAAACATAAATAATTAGATAAAAACAAATTCAGTCTACGTATATTACATGCATTTTCTGGTCAGAAGATTGTGAAGTTGCTGATTGGATGTCCCACTTGAGTGAATGATCATTTGTCAAACAAATGAAAACGAAAATATATTAATATTGTATTGAAATGTGGAGTTACAGAAGACACTACTTGCCACGAAATGTCCAGGATACAACTTATTTGATATATGGTTACAACTTGCAAGTGAATATTGTAATATACTTTTACGTAAAAATGAAACTGCTCCTATTTTTCTCCGTAAATCCAGCCTCCACGTAAGACACTCTGATTCCATAAAAAATTATTCTTCTTCCCTACACGCGCAATTTGAGAATTATATATGGATGTTTTCATGGCTCTATATGTGTGATGTTCGAAGCTCTTTCGATGTCCTCAAAACCGGTGAATTAAGTTAACTCATACAGATATTATTGCCATAATTCAGGGCATGCATATCAATTAGTGGCGGATCCAAAAACCTGTGTGAGTAGGGGCATTTTTATATATAAAATTTTCTTTGTAATATTTTCTTCAATTGTTAAAAGAACATTATATGAAATAAAAATAGTTAAAATACATAACCAATAGAGAATATGTAGTTTTACTTCTTACAAAATTGGAAACAAAATTTCTTACAATAATATTCTTAATACAAGTATAAAAATAAAAGCATACTAATTGTGAGTTGATTGTACATTAGTTCTATTTTTCTTAATATGAGAAGTTCAAATTTCATATTACTAAATAAATAAATAAAAACCTAATATAAGGATATGTTTTTTCTACGATGATAATTGCTATTCAGATTACAAATAAATGTATGTAATCAAACTACGTATATTTATTATTGAAATTACTAATCAACCTGCATTTATAGTCTTTTATTTAATAAATGTAAGTAATTTATAATAAAGTAAAGTAAAATAAAAATAAAAGATAAAAATAATTATAATTCATATAAATATTTTTATTTATGAATTTTATCATATAAAATAGTTTATTTAAAAGAAAAATAAGTCGCAACAATAATTATGAGTAAACTAAGACGTATTAAGACTAAATAATCCAATAAATTATTCTCTAGTTCGTATTTGTAATAAAAAAATAATTTGAAATAAGTATAATAATTTATAAAGTCTAAATATTTAAAATTTGAAGATCAGTTTGTAATAATAAAAGGAAAAAAAAAAAAGAGAGAGAGAGAAAAAAAAGGAACAAAGCAACTATAATAAGTGAATAAAAAAAAGAAAAAAACAAAACACATTAAGGAGGCAAAGGGTATTGAACCGGTTTCTCCTCATAAAAAAGACAAGCACAACCATCAAAGCTATTAGACGGTTGTGCTTAATTTTCGCAATCTATTTATATAATATATGAATAATTGAAAAATAGAAAAAGCAAAATCTTGTACACGTTAATAGGATTCAAATATGTGACATGTAAGAGAAAGACAAGCGTGATAACAACTATCAACACCAGGGCTGGGATGTGAAACATTATGACATTAAAATTATTTCATTAATTTTTTAAAAATTTTAAGGGGTGCACGTGTCTCCCCTGATCCAATCGTGGGTCCGTCCCTGACATCAATTGATCATGGCATATTTGTTTATTTTTCTATATCTGGCACAAATTCTGCTTTATCTATGGCATTTCGTTTATATATATGTTTAGCAAGGAAGATTGATATAACTAAAACAGACCCTTAATGAATCTTAAACATCGCTCATCTAAGCTCAAAAATTATAAATCTTTTGAAATTTGTGATGCACTAAGGCTATCAATAATATACATATATACATATATGTTTGTATATATATTAATTTGTCCTTATCGTGATTGATTCTTAGCTCACCATTCTTTAAGAAGAGTGGTTAAACACCTCTTTTAACTTTAAGATATTAAAAGTTCAAATTTCATATTTATCTTTTAAAATACAAGGTATTAATTTTAAAAAAAAATGATATCAACATTAGAAATGAAACCTAAATTAGAAATACATATGTAGCCTTACAATATGTATATATATTTATATATATATATATAAGCAAAATGCTCAAAACCTCCACGAGGTAAGACTTTAAACATTCATAATCAAAATTTGATTTTTATAACACATAACCCTCGATTTAAGGATCAAGAACCATTAAATCTAACTATTGACTATATTATATGATTAAAAAAATACTCTTGATTTTTAAATTATTATTTTTTAAGTTAAAATGATAAACATTAATTTAATTAAAAATAAATTAAAAAATTCAAACATAAATCATCGTCATCAACAATAAATTATCATATCAGAATCATCATCATCAATAAAAAATCAAACTCAAACATAAACAAAAGAATCATTTTATCAACAAACATATTCAAAAAATCATCAACTGGATTCGATTCAAACTCAGATTTCATAAATCTGGGTTCGATTCGAACCCAGATCTAGGTTCGATCTGGAACCAAAGACGTCTGGGTTCGAGATCGAACCCAGACCAGATCTGGGTTCATTGAACCCAGATCATCTGGGTTTCATGAACGTAGAAGAAGGTGGCTAGTGGTGGAGAGCGACAGAGGGAGATGAAAATGGTTTTGATAATTTTTGTTATTAATAAAGGACGAAACTATCATTGGTCAACTAAATATTGACTAACAAACACTAATGGTTTGAGGGTATTGTGTTATAAAACTTAAACTTTAACTATAGATGTTTAAAACTTTACCTCAGAAAAGATTTTGAGCATTTTGCTCATATATATTAACATCAAACAAGTCAAGGAATGGGCGAACCATTGAGTGGGCTAGACCGCGTTTCAACCAGTGTAGCCCAATTGACAAAAATTATTTAATTATATTAAATATTTTGGTTGAACAATATATTAGAGTTCTTTAAAATGTTATATATTATAAAAATATCTTGACAATAACAATCATAATATGTTAATAAAATTTTAAAATAAATTTATTAATTGTCATAAACTATTCTGAAACTTTTTATATAGTATTATTGTGGCTAAAATTAAATACTCTCTTTACTTCTTTTTTTTTTTCCTGGTAATTAAGCTCATAATTTTTCACTAACTACACATCAAACTTGAACAAAAATACTTACTGCCAATTAGAATAAATATTATTGCCATCATTAGACATGTATTTATGTGCTCATTTGATACAAACAGTTTATTTACTGATCAAAAATATTTTTTTAATACCAAAACATCTATTTAATTTTATTTTTACGTCATTTAGTTGACATTACAGTAAAGTTTTTGGGAAATTAAAAAAATTAAAAAACGTTTACTTGGAGAAACTCAAATTTTGAGCTTTTTCAAGTAGATTTTTTTGAGTTTTTTTTTTTTAATATATATTAAAATATCTAATATACCCCTAATTTAATATATTAATATCTCTATAATTTTATAACCCTAACACGCTTTTTTTTTTATAAATATAAACACATAATCTTCACTTTCTTTATGATTTATTTAATGAAAACATTAGAGAACTCCTCTTTAATCAATAAATTTTTTATAGTTTATATTTTTTTAATTGGTTTTAACTTATATATATATAAATATTTCAAGTTTTTTTTTAAAAAATTTTATGCTAATTTTATATATATACACTATATATATAAACACTGCGTGCATATTTTTCTAGTTTTTGGTTTTGTTTGTCATGAATATCATATGCCATGTTTGCGTTGGAGCACTATTTGTATTGGTTTATTCCTTCTTTGTATAACCAAGAAAGTAAAAATCAAATGTAAAAACTTGATTCGTATAAACACTGCAACCAGTCTTTAAGGACATGGGTAAGCATCCACAGAAGAGGTTGCTAAGAGAACTCTATCTCTCGGTGCATCTATCACTATTACTACTTTTCTATTTTCATTCATGGAGCTTGGAGAAACCAAAACCTCTGCCAAGGAAGCCTTTCCTTTGTTGTGGTTGTAAAACTTGTAATATTGTTATACATATTGCTACTTCTCTCTCTCATGTCATTTATGGTGTACTACTCATCTCTCTCATGTTCTTTTTGATAAATTAATAATTTTAAAAATATGTTAAAAATAATACAACAAAATCGTTTATAATTTAAAAAAAAAAAAAATTAAGTGACAATCAAACAATCAATAACTTTCTTCCAAAATATCTACTTCTAAAATATCTACTTAGAGAAGTTGTACAAATCAAAACCTTAATTTGAATAGATAATTTTTATGACCATTTGATATCTAGGTACGAAATTTTGTTGTAATTGATTTTTAGTGTATGTTTAATTTTTTATTTCAATATTTTACCAATAATAGAAAAGTTGGATTGGGATGTTTAAATAATTTACAATAATATATATAATGTTTGCAATATTAAATACATAAAATTTGATAAATTATTAAATTGAATTGTATGGCTGTCTACATTGGATACAAAATTGATAATAATACACTTTAGTTGTATTATATTATATATTTGCACCCCAAAAAGGGAAAAAAAAAATGCCCAATCTATTGAAAAAAAAATGGTTTGGCCCCTAGTGAGGGGTTTGTTGAGATTACATCCTTATATTTACTCTTACAGCATTAAGAAAACCCCTCACGGGTACTTGTGAAATATTTATGTTTTAAACTTTCTCCTTATATATAGAAAGGGAGGTATGCACGATTGAATTAAGAGGGGAGACATGCACGATACAATGTTTTATGAACTCACAAAACTTGTCAATTTATTTGTTTTTAGATATAATTATTTCGAATTAATTAGAAAACAAGCATAACTGATCAAAACGACATATACATTTTCATCCTTATATAATTATAAGAACTACAGAGATTATATAGTTTTAATTAAGGCATTGTATGCCTCTTAAAAAAAAGGCATTGTATACATATATTAATTCTCTCTATACTATAAATAAATCATTGCCATTCCACGTTACATTTTAGCATTTATGCAATTTCCCTTTCTCTGCAAACAAAACAAAAAAATCCAAACCATTTTTTTAAAATAACTTCTACAAAAAAGAGAAATAAATCAATAATATGTCAGCTTAAATTAACAAACCTAAAATACATTACAAGGAAACAAAAACGAATTAAGGACCGATAGAAAACAAAATATTATGTTGCAGCCCTCCTGCTTCATTTTCCTTTAAAAATAAATGTATTTCTTCCACGTAAACCTCTTTCCCAGTTATGCGACCTATGCCACTTTCACATTCCATGCAACCTTCCAAGGTTTCACCACATGACAGCAAAGCATCCAACAACAATCATCCAGGCATTAATTTTTTTCCACGCGAAATTATATGCAAGTTAATGCTTGTTTATGTGCAAGTCATTCGAGATTATTTGTTGTTTTAATGTGGGACGTAATGTGACACAGTAAAGAAATCACAGCTAGTTATGTTATAGTTGTAAGTACAACGTGGAGGACCCCACCCTATCAATGAATTGATCACACACTGGTTGCACGGATGCACGTTTTTGGGTTATATTATTTTTTATTTTAAAATTTTCCAGAATGCAGAGTCGTAGCTGTACATGATCGGTAAGATCATTAGAGATGACCAATTCAACCAAATGAGAGCCGTCAGATTATTGACTTCTTCTGAGGCCCGAGCGGCAAACTCACCGGTTCCCTTGCCTGAAACAACGGACCCATGTTGTCCTTCTAATGCCAATTAACCGCCATCTTTATCTTTTATTTCCATGTTGCCACTCGAACCATGGCTTGAACTCTTACGGCTGCGTTTTGTACTTGACTGAGTTAAGCTGAACAGTGAGCCGTTGCAAATTTGACTATGGTTAGTGAAACATACTAAACCTATTCAGATTAAGATTTAACTGGTAAATAATGTAGCACTGATATCTCTAACGATTACCAACACTCGGACTGTGTGTTCAGATTATATTTTTTACACTTTTAGATCTTTGAATTAATTATTTAAATTAACATAAATATATCTCTAAATTAACATAAATAATTTAAATAATTATGTTATTTAAATTAACATAATTACTGCATGAAATTAACAACACATAATTTATTGAATGATCTTTCACTAATTCTTCCCTATTAATTAACGAAGTCAATATAATGTAACACCCCTATGCCGACTTCCCTATCCGTACGATGATCAAGGCGAGGGATGTTACCCTCTTTTGCTTTCAAATTCTTTTCATTAAAATTTTTTTTTTTTTAAATATTGATTATATTTTAACGAAAATCCGGCATAGTTTCTTCTGCTTTTCAAAAAATCCAAAAATTTTAAATTTGCCTGGAATACTTCTAAATAAATTCATTTCTCAATTTCTTTTTTCAAATATCCCGTCCGTTTCCAAATCACTGCAACACACAATCATTTTGTAATAAACATTTTCTTAAATTTTCAAACTCCATAAAAATAATATGATACACAACACATTCAATGATTATTATACATTATTTACAACTAGTAGTAAACTTTTAATACAAATTTATTTACAATATTTACATTTTTTATAGATACACACGCATATGGTGGTGCCCTTGCACATATATACATATGATTCAAAAAGATGATTACCGAAAAAGATGACTTCTGATATAACTCGTGCAAAATCTACAAGAGCTTCGTCTTTGTTTTTAAGCTTAACTAAATTACTTGCGCGTGGTAAATCCAATGCGCTAAGTCTTTCGACTTAATAAGTGTACTCATAAAATAATAAAACCGAACTCATTTTCAAAATGCAATGATATAGTCAAACAACACACACGAACAATTTAAACTTTAATCACGTAAACTTTTCAGAAATCTTTTTATCGAACATTTTTTTTTTACAAAATTACCCTTATGAAATCAATTATTATACATTTTTACGAAATTGTCCTTAATATATTTTTATAGAGTCATTTGTAAAGACTAACACGATACCATGGATTGACAATGAGTCTCCTGACATCGACCACTCGGTGGTTACCCGTCAGAATAAACAGCGATCCCAGTATCAGTCACTCGGTGACTACTCGCCAAGCCACATATCACAATTTGTTTCCGTTTCGAGATCGAATACTCAGTGTCTCTCAAAATCCGTCATACAACATCTGTGAGCAATCATAACGGTGCATAACTGCTAATATTCATCCTATTGCTAGCTAATTATCAATCCCCACCTACCGATGACTAGTTTTACACAGACCATTTAAATTTTTCAAAATTTTGAAATTTTTAATTTTAAACGAAACTTTTAATATCATAATTTTTTTTTTACACATTTCAATCAATACTTTGGATCTCTTCAGAGCACTACTTATGGTCGTCTCAATTGACTATTTTACCTTTAGTTTTTATATCACATCTTAACAAAATATTTATCACATTTTTCATATTTAAATTTAACCTCAAAAGAAGAGATTCTTAAATTTTTCATTTTCAATTTCTAAGCCGTCACACGTGCCCCCAAATTACCATATAATTTACACAAAAATAGAGGCAAAAATACGAAATTACCCTAGGTTAGACTGTGGTAACCATTTGGCCAAAAATGTTTAAAATTTGAAATTTTTGTTTCATTTCCTTTTTCATCAAACTGACCATTCAAACATCATTAAAATAATGCATAAATAATATTAAAATGATGAAAATACCCCTAGAGCATGCTATATACCAAATTTGACCATAAATGGGGTTATTTGCAAAATTGTTTTCGAAGCCATTTTTCATCAAATAAAATCATCCAAAGACATGCAATTAACACATAAATAACACCTAAAACCATTTAATATTTCAAAGAAGCAATATAAACAAGTTTCAAAGAATTTACACATTGAAATCAAAATTAATAAACGTAAAACTTTCAAATATGAGTACACCAACTTTAAAAGCTTGCTCTCTAACTTTCCACACATCCAAAGAGAGATTTTTACTTCTCTTTAGGCCTTCCCACGCCTTCACGCACTAAATCCTCACCTAAGATTTCAAAAATCAACAATTTTCAATATAAAAATCAAAACAACTATTCTAAATGTAAAAATAACTTCATATGCATACTCGTGGATGCATTTATATCATACCTAATCAAAACTCATCATAAATTTCCAAACCCATATCAACTTATCTCTTTTGACCTCTTTCTAGTGAAAATCAACTTGAAATTTTGGAGGATTTTTAACGAAGTCAAGAGTTTAGATGGGTAAGGAATGAAATAGACATAATTTAAGAGTGATTTAGAGGTTAAAATGGAAGAGAATTGATGAAGAAAAGAAGAAGAAGAAACGACAAAAAAGAGAAGAAGAAATGATGTCGGCAACAAGAAGAAAAAAAATGAAAATTTCAAATAAATTCACCTATTTATACTTTCCAACTTCCTCTATTTACGCCTTAGCCCCCAAGTTTTTCTCAATTGCATTTCAACCCCACATAACACATGCCAACATTCCATTAGACAAACTTGATGAGTCATACTTTCACTTACTTATTTAAACTTGTCCATACTTAGTCCAAATCCAAAAATAAAATAATTTATTTTAAATTCCAATTAAACTTTTAAAAATTCCTCATTGTTTCTCGAAATTATCTCATACGATACAATCTAATTACACTCACTTATTTTCCAATCCTAACATTCCATTTTTTGACTTATTTTACTTAAATTCGAAATTAATTCATTATACGGAAAAATGCTTCCGAAAATATTAATTTTCACTTATTAATGATCGAAATATTTTACAATCACGTGAATTTCTTTAAATTCTAATTTATTCCCACTTATCGAAATTAATTATTAAATCAACTAATACTAATCGTACGAAAATAAAAATTGGGGCGTTACAAATAAAAAAAGAAATGCAATTAAAATTTTGTTGACGTGGTAAACCAGCCAACCAGATTCTTAAGCCCAATGCCGCGCTGATAAGGAGACCTGCAACAAACAGACCGAATAATGACGAAGAAGAGAAGAAGAAAGAAGAAAGAACATAGGAGGTTTGAAGTGGTTCGGCCCGATTTGGAAGGGCCTACGTCCACTGGTTCTGTTATTACTGTTGATCTCTCACAAAATGCTTGCTCTCCCTACGTTTTTACAGAGTAACAGCCTCTCCAAACTCTCGATTTCTGGATCCGTTTACAATAAATGCCTCTCTCTATTTATAGAGGAGAAGAGGCTACAAAGAGAACAAACGGACAAAAAGGACTGATCTTGTCGTAATAAGTGCTACTGGAGAGCTTTAAATGCTTCTGACTTCTGACATGTCAATTCTGGCAAAACGTGGGCCGACTGCAAGCCCATGCTGGTTTGGTGAGATTTCCGAAAATTAGGCTGCCATTAGGTGAAGTAACCTTACTTATCGTGCAAGACACGCCATCTTACTGTCTTACACTGACACTGGACGAACTGATGTAGAGAACGGGCTTATCCCTCGACGTGACGATCTGGACTCAGCAACGATCTGGCGATCTTGATATCGCTGCAACGGTCTAGCGACCTTGACATCGCTACCATCATAGCAGGTGAACCTGTCATTGTCTCTCCCGAGCTCGATCTCGCGATCTGATACACAGTACCTCTCACGGGCCTTTGGTGACTTGGGCCACCATTTCTATGGGCCTTTGCCGGGCCTTTGCCAGCCCATTTGAGGAATCCAAAAATACCCATAACAAATTTTAATAATGAAATTATTCCCACAATGACTCAATGAGTACATTCTCACTTATATCTAGAGATGACAACAGATCAAATTGTTCGATCGCCCCATACTTTATTTGATTTTTTGATAGGATGTCAAAACCCAACACGTGACCTGAATGGGTCGTCATTTTCTATCCCAAACCTAAACTTGGTTAGGATGCTGTGCCTCAAATTTGACATGTTTTGATTTCATTCAATTTTTTATAAATCACAAAACTCACATTAAAGATAAATATATAAACAATAAATAAACATTAAAACTTAAAAATAACTCAATCTTTACTTTAATTTAACATCACATCTAAATAATATCAATACAAAGTTTATTAGAAAATATAAATTCATTTAGTACAAACATTAAAATAATAACTATCAGATAATAAAATTCAATTACATACACCAAAATAATAATTAATATATAATAAAGTTCCATAAGAAAGTAATAATGCACAATCCTTAAAAAAAAACAACAACAACAATAATAATAGTAATTATTATTATTATTATTAGTATATTATAAAAATATAATAAAACAGATTAATCGAATCAAATCGAATCAAAGTTTGATCTAAACCCAATTCGATATAAAATTGAATCCAGAACTTGATTTCAATGCCCTAAACCAGCTCAAATAGGATAGGAGCCCCGCCGGTTTGGGTCATCCCTACTTACATCATTGTTTAAGGTGAAATAAATAGACCTTCCACATGTAAAATGTTTATTACTATTTTTGTTATTAATATAAATATGGGTTAATTCATTGATCTTCTCCATATATTTTATGACAAATAAAGAAAAATTTACATGCTTTTAGTCTTTGTCGTGAATTTTCTACGTGGATCATTTAGTGAATCATGATGGTAACATCCCAGACAAATTTCAAATGCAGCAACTAATTAAAAATTAATTAAAGAACAACTTTATGATATACCTCAAACTACTATATAATTTGTAATATATATATATATATATATATATATATAAAACATGCAAAGTAAGACCAATTAATATATATATATATATATATATATACACGAATCTTGCAAATGTACATATTTCTCATTTGTGTCTGGTAGTTGTCATATAAAAAAGCTTGCATAGGTTATTTTAAGCAAATTTACGCGTACAGTTTGCAAGCAAATATTGGTCACACCTCAAAGTAAATTATAAAGAAGAATAACCCAAAAATAAACTTTCCAATTTCAACCGTTAAATATGTACGCTCATTCTTAGTAAATAAGAAAGAAGACTCCTCGTATATATAGTTGTTGCGTTGTAAGCTCTCATTGCTACCAAGTCTCAGAGACCCAACATTTTTAGCCTTGTAAGGATCTCGCCCAGCTGTGTCAAGGGGGTCGACCCCCCCCATAACACAGCCCATACCACGGTTAGGGTCCTTCCTTATTTTCTCGCCTTTTTTTTGTTTGTTTTGATGGAATATTCATCCAACACGGCTGCCTTGGCTACCGTCAACAATGAGCGGCAGATCTTAGCCAAGGCTCAACATCCCCCTGTCCGCAAAAAGAAGCGGAGTGCAATGCATATTCTTAGGGTTGCGTTGTACATGCTTCGACGTAAATCCGGGAAATCCAAAACGTCTGTTCATGTTGACGTGGCTTCGAAGGGTCCGTGGAAGAAAATTTTGGGGGCTATGCGTCCGTTGCATTCGTCACAAAGCAGCCAATCTCCAACGAAGTTTGACATTGAGGCTCAGGCTCAGGTGCCGTCGCCGATGATCGAACACTTCGAGGAGGCGTATTCGCCGAAAGATAATATTGCTTCTTCCCCGTCTCCTACTTATAGCTCCGCGGGCGAGATGAGCCAGTACGCGTCTGCTTTGAATCTCCAAGAGCTTGACGCGTGTACGGAGGACGATGATGAGGACATGCATTACGATGAAAATGGCGGTGACGAAATGATTGACATCAAGGCAGAGGAGTTTATAAATCAATTTTATGCACAAATGAGGCTTCAAAACAGAGAATATATGAACAGACAGAATGGTTACAGTCAAGGGATGCAAAGCCGGGTCATGAGAGGCTGAGACCCTTCTGAGGTCGCATGATGGATCATGCATGCGTGCAGGTGCATTGTTTGGTTCAATAATTAAGTTGGCTTGATTTATTCTATATTTCTTTCTCTCTCTCTCTCTTTTATTTTTTTTATTATGTGATCTTTGCCGGAAGATAAATACTTGATGCTGGTGCACTTTGTCCTTTTGTTATTTATTTTTTTAGATGAAAATATAAAATTAGGTGAATTGTCAATGATAAACTGATAATAGACAGATGAATTGATTGTATATGATGTGGTGAAGATTAAGAAGAACAAAGTTGATGAAAAAAAAAAAGTGAAGATAGTGAGGAGGAGGAAAAAACGAAAAGGATATATGTGGGTTGGTGTTATTAAGATTTGTTTATTTTGATTTTAGGTGTCATTCAATTAAAGAAATGTTCCCGGGAAAAAGGTTGCAAGCAGAATGGAGGAAGATGGGGAACGAGTTTGTGTCTCGCGTGTGTCCTTTTCATTTATAATTTTGTTTCTCATTGTCGTGGGTTATAATTTGTTTTATTTATAATTGTTTTCAAAAGATTTATTTTATATTTTTATTTATTTTGTTCTTCTTGATCAGTCTCATATTTTATCAATTATTTATGGAGAGAATTACTAGAAAGCGTTCCATAATTTACTTTATTACAATCTGAAACCATTTTTACATTTTGTAACAATGATCTCCCCTCTGTTAACGGTTTGACCATGGTTAACCGTCAAAATTGACTGTAGTAAGGGTATTTTGATCAATTTATTTGATTTTTATTTTTTAAAAAAATTACATTAATTAATAAATAATTTAAAATTTTAAAACTTAAAAATATTTAAAAATTAAATAATTTTAAAAATTAAATTTAAACAATTAAAAAATAATTCAAAATTTTTTCGAATTGATCTAAACCGTCCATCTCAAAGATGGACGGTCTAGATCCATTTAGAAAAAAAAAAATAATATTTAAAAAAATAGAAAAATGAAAAAAAAAATTGATGATGATTCAGTTGATCACATTCAGGATATATCTGATTTCTGATTCATCAACCGGTTCATCAACAGAGACATTAATCCGACATCATCAGTTATCATCACAAACAAAACCACTACCATCGTCATCAAACAGACCCAGAACATCATCATCAACAATAAACATAATCATCAAACACAATCATCAAACATCAGCATAAACACAATCAAACCCAGATATGAAATCTAAGTTTCCAGATCAAAAACCCAATTCAAACTGGGTTTTCAAATCGAAAACTCAGTTCGATCTGGGTTTCCATAGATCGATCTGGGTTTCCGTATCGGATACAGATGGGTTTTCATATCTGGAGACCCAGATGGGTTTTCGATCTGGAAATCGATCTGGAGACCCAGATGGCTTTTTGATCTGAAAACATATCTGGTATGGAAACCCAGATGCCGGTCTGGCGTCTGGGTTTTCAGACGCCGATCTGGGTTTCCAAACCCAGATCGGTTGGTGAAGAAAACAAAAAACAAAGAGAAGAAGGAGAAGAGAGAAAGAGAGGTGAGAGACTCTGGTGCCGGTGAAGAAAACAGAGAAATAGAAGAGGAGAGGGAGAAGAAAAAGAAGAGAGAGAGAGAGACAGAGAGAGAATGGTGAGAGTCCAAGAAGGAGAAGATAGAATTTTATAAATAAATGGCATTTCTGTCTTTTTACCTTATTTTGTCATTTTTCAGTTATATTAAACGGTCAAACGTGATCAATGGGAGGTCATTGTTATAAAAAATAAAAGTGATTTCCAGTTGTAATAAAACATATGTTGAGAGGCTTTCTAGTAATTCACTCTTTATACTTTATATATATTATCTGACCAAAACAACATGTTAGATCTTACTGTGTGGTTTGATTATGTTATGTGTATTTTCGGATTCCTCAAATGGGCTAGCAAAGGCCCATCAAGATAGTGACCCAAGCCACCAAGACCAGGTATGAAGTACTATTCATCAGCTCGCAAGATCGCTCCAGTAGTCAACGAGATCAAGCTCGTAAAGGGACTAGCGAAGACAAGGTCGGACGCCAGTTGCCTTCTTAGCGACGTTGAGGTCGCATACCGGTCATTGCGACGTCGAGATCGTCAGGACGGCTCGAAATCAAGATCGTCACGACGAAGAATTCAGTCCGTTTTTTACCCAGTTCGTCCAGTTTCAGTGGAAGACAGCAAAATGGCGTGTCTTGCACGATAAGTATGGGTTTCTCACCTAATGACAGCTTAATTTCGGGAAATCTCACCAAACCAGCATGGGTTAGCAGTCGGCCCACGTAAAGTCAGAGTTGACCTGGCACAAGTCAGAGGCCTTAAATGTATTTCAGCAGCATTAATTACGACAAGATCAGTCCTTTTTTGTCTGTTTATTCCATCTGTAGCCTCATCTCCTCTATAAATAGAGGAGGGCATTTATTGTTAAGCATCCAAAAAAATTGAATGCTGTTATTCTGCCGAAACATAGAGAGAGCAAACACTTCAGAGAGAGTCTGTCATTAATAACAGAAACAGTGGACGTAGGCACTTCTAAAAAGGCCGAACCACTTCAAATCTTATGTGTTCTTCTTGCTTTCTTCTCCTTTTCTTTGCCATTATTGAGTTTGTTTGTTACAGGTCTCCTTATCTGTGCGGCATTGGGCTCAAGAATCTGGTTGGCTGGTTTACCACATCAACAGATTATATGTGAAAATTTGATAAAAAAAATTTCTTAAGTTGTATAATTTTCTTGTCAAACTATAAGAATTAAAAACAACAGGTAAGACTACAGTGACCACAAATTGAATTTAGGGGAAAATTTAATTTACTTTATACCATTTAGTAAAATATTACTTTTTTATTAACGTTTGTATTTTGAATTTTCGTTATCCCTAAAGTTTGAGAAATGTATCAATTTAGTCTTTCTGACTAAAAAAAATGACAGTTAAACGTGACAGACGTAATAAAAAGATGGATTTATCCTTGATATAATTAAAAATAGTTAAAATAACGTAAATCCTTTTAAAAACTAATAATTACAAAATAATTATCTTTATCATTATAAGATTACCATTGACCACCTTCAAATCAAATTGTAACATATCATTGAATCAATTTTTTTTTAATTCAATTTATTGTTAATAAATATTTTAATTAAAAAATAAATATATATATTCATCTTCTACCTCTCATCATCTTCTTCATCTTCTATATTAATCATCACCTCCATCATTTTCATTAAACGAACATCACCCAAATTAAACAGCAATATTAAACTAACACCACTGGAGACTAAGTCTCCAGTGATGGAGACCAACTATGGTCGATAGAGACCAATTGGTCTTCATAGTTGGTTTCCATCGTTGGAGACCTAGTCTCCAGCGTGGAGACCAAACTCTGACGATGGAAACCGGTTTTCTAGTCTTCCTCGCCAAAAGGAGAATGGTCTTCAAGGAGATCTTTTTTTTTTAAAAAAAAAAAAAAACTTAAAAATGTTTTTATATATTAAATTAAAATATAAAATATATTATATTAAAAATATATAAATATATTCAAGTTAAAATGAACAAACTAATCCTCTTCCTATTAAGATTGACTAACATTTGACTAATAGAATGACTAAGTTGATACATTTCCGGAACGTTAGCGATGATGAGAATTCGAAATGCAAACGTTAGTAAAAAAATAATATTTTATCAAATGTTAGGAACTAAATTAAAATTTTCCCTTGAATTTAATAAGGTTCGTTTATATGTTATATATGTCTATAATAACAACAATATAAGCAAATTACTGTATAGCCTCTAGACATTTGCCTTATTACAATTGGAAACCATTTTTACCTTTTGTAACAATGACCTCCCATCTATTAACGGTTTGACCATAATTAATCATAAGAATTAATTGTAATAAGGGCATTTTGATCAATTTATTTAAATTTTATTTTTCATTTAAAAATTATATTAATTAATAAATAATTTAAAATTTTAAAACTTAAAAATATTTAAAAATTAAATAATTTTTAACTTTTAAAAAAATTAAATTTAAACTATAAAAAATAATTTAAAATTTTTTCAAATGGATCTAAACCATCCATCTCAAAGATGGACGATTTAGATCAATTTGAAAAAAAAAATATTTAAAAAAATAGAAAAATGATTAAAAAAAAATTGATGGTGATTCGGTTCATCAAAATGGGTTTTTGGGTTCATCAACGGACATTGATCCAACATCATCAATCATAAACACAAATAAAACCATTATCATCTTTAAACATAAACCACTATCATCATCATCAAATAGACCCAAAAACATTATTATCAACACCATCTACAATAAACACAATCATCAACACTATCATAAACACAATCTAGGCGTCTAGGTCGGAAATCCAGATCGACTTCTGAGTTTCTGATCTGGAAACCCAGATCGATCTTGGTTTTCAAATCGAAAACCTAGATAGATCGAAAACCCAGATTGATTTAGGTTTTCAATCTGGAAACCCAGACATCGATCCAGGTTTCCAGATCGATGTCTGGGTTTTTGTATGGGAACTCAGATGCCTGATTCCCAAACGTCAATCTGGGTATTTGGGCTAGAGAAGGAGAAGATGAAATGAAGAGAAGAAAGAGAAGAGAGGGAGAGAGACTGGTGAAGAATATGAAGAAAAGAAGAGAAAAATGAGAAGCATGAGAAGAGAGAGAGAGAGAGACCAAAGGAGGAGAGAAACAATAAGTCAATGAGTGGATTTTTTAAATGGGAATCCAATCTCTCTAGATTGGATCTCCATCATCCATCTCATCATATGGACGGTGGAGATTGGATCTCCACCTATTTTTTCTTTAATTTTTTTTTTTTTTAAAAAATATTAAATATATTTTTTTTAATTTTTGTATTCGAAAATTAATCATCACCGTCCATCAATCTGATGGACTGTGCATATCTCATTTCATTATTTTATTATTTTATTTTAATTATTTTATAATTTAAAATTTAACTGAAAAATGACAAAAAAGGTAAAAAGACGAAAATACCCTTATTTATAAAATTCTATCTTCTTCTTCTTGGACTCTCACCATTCTCTCTCTGTCTATGTCTCTCTCTCTCTTCTTTTTCTTCTCCCTCTCCTCTTCTATTTCTCTATTTTCTTCACTGGCACTAGAGTCTCTCACCTCTCTTTCTCTCTTCTCTCTTCTCATTCTTCTATTTGTTTTTTGTTTTCTTCACCAGCCGATCTGGGTTCCGGAACCTAGATCGGCGTCTGAAAATCCAGACGCCGGACCGGCGTCTGAGTTTCCAGATCCGACGTCTGGGTTTCCATCTGAAAACCCAGATTGGTTTTCAAATCGAAAAGCCATATGGGTCTCCAGATCTGGAAACCCATCTGGGTTTTCGGATACATAAACCCAGATCGAACTGGGTTTTCGATATGAAAACCCAGATCGAACTGGGTTTTCGATATGAAAACCCAGTTCGAATTGGGTTTTCGATCTGAAAACTTAGATTCTAGATCTGGGTTTGATTGTGTTTATGATGGTGTTTAATGATTGTGTTTATTGTTGATGATGATGTTCTGGGTCTGTTTGATGACGATGATAGTGATTTTGTTTGTGATGATGACTGATGATGCCGGATTAATGTCTCTGTTGATGAACCAGTTGATGAATCAGAAATCAGATATCCTGAATGTGATGAGCTGAATCACCGTCAAATATTTTTTTTCATTTTTCTATTTTTTTAAATATTATTTTTTTTCTAAATGGATCTAGACCGTCCATTTTGAGATGGACGGTCTAGATCAATTCGAAAAAATTTTAAATTATTTTTTTGTAGTTTAAATTTAGTTTTTTAAATTATTTAATTTTTAAATATTTTTAAGTTTTAAAATTTTAAATTATTTATTAATTAATGTAATTTTTTTAAAAAATAAAAATCAAATAAATTGACCAAAATACCCTTACTACAATCAATTTTGACGGTTAACCATGGTCAAACCGTTAACAGAGGGGAGGTTATTGTTACAAAAAGTAAAAATGGTTTTTAATTGTAATAAGATAAATTATGAGAGGCTTTCTAGTAATTCTCTCAAAGTATAAATATTTGTATCGGGGACGAGAACAACGAGTGGCAGTGACTTCAATTTAAAATTTGTCATGTGCTAACATATTTGTAGACAATGAAAGCCTTTTACAGTATGGGTTGGGCCAGAACAGCCTGTGAACCCAAACGTTACATTTTTCTGCAGAATTGGGCTTTTGCATGCATCACAAGCTCAAAATAGTCACAAGGACCATGCACGCAAGTATAACACCGCTTACAAAGATTGACCTTTGATTATACACGACTTATAGCTTAATTTGAATCAGTTCTGCAGATTGCTGGGCAATATATTTGAGAATTTGGACATCAATCTCGTGGCGAGTTTATTTCATATCCGTGCAAATCATTAGGAGGGCCTGCAAGGGACAGTATAACTAGCCTCCTTTTAAATTTCTTTTTAATCGATTAAATTGTAAATGTTTTATAAAAATTTAATGTAAGAATTAATCAGGCTAAATATTATATTAATAGATGATAAAAAAATCGAGTATAATCGACATAAAACTCCAGAGATTATCAATAAGTAAATGTAATTGTGCTCAAGGGAAATTTTATTGTACGGAAATATTTTCATTGTCATTGGATTATTAATTATACAACACAAGGAATTAACCAAAAATCAATGAAATTAATAAGCTCCAAACGACCTCCCTACCCATAAAAGTCCAAATGCCATACATAGCCACACGGTCAAATTGGTACTTTGACATAAAAATTAGAAAAAATAAAGAAATTAAACAACCAATTTTCAATTTATAATGTATGAAAAGAGGTTTAACTGTCTTACTAATAAAAAAAATGACATTTAATAAGAATCTTCAATAATCAGTTTAGAATTAACTATCCTTATAACATACTAATTATTGTTATTAAAATTGGTTTTAATACTCTTTTTCAACAAGTAAATCTACAGTGACAGAAGTATAAACCTCACTTTCCACAATACAGGAAAGGGAAAAAAAAAAAAATCCTGATCTCTCTCTCTAAATTTAGCAATGTCAACGGATTTCCCCATCAGGATCTTGCCACATCAGCACCCGGGGTCCCATCTGAAGGTCCAATCTGACGTGTATTCATCAGAGCCGCACATTTCAGGCATTCAAAAACCTAGTAACCGTGAACGATCTCAGAGCACTTGTTCTTGATCCAACGAAGTCCCTTCCTCAAAGAAGCTTTGACCTTACCTTCAACAGTGTAAGCCTTGTACCTGGCAATCCTCTTCTTTCTCCTCATCTCAGGATCCGTGAACCCCCAAGGCTTCGACGACGACCCGCTATAACTCTGCCGAGTCGCGCGAGGAGGGACCGCTTCCTGGTCAGGACTTGTACACCGAGTCACGTAGATCTGGTTACTGCCAAAACTACCGTTAAAGCTCTTCCCACTAATTATCTCCAACCTCCTGTCGCCTCCATAACACCTCTGACCGGACCCGAACCCGTCCATTTTCTTTGGTTGAGAATAGAAGGCGAGACGGAGGAGAGAAGTGATTGCAGAGATATTAGGGTTTATAATGTGATGGTATTCACGTTAGGGTTCGGAGAATGAAGGGCAAAATGGGAAATTAAATTATAAAATAAAGGATAAAAAGGGATTTTTCTGAGTACTTATGTGCTGTAGTCGATGTTTAGCTGTAATGAAATGTTTTGTGTTTCGGACAGCCTCGTTTTTGTCGATGAAAGTTGAAACCTTCTGTCTGCAGGCACTGATTACATTACTTAATTATAGCTACTTAATTGGTTTGATTTTCTTTTATTTATTGATTACTAATTAAAGCAAATCTAGTATGCTCAAAAAAGCTTATAAAACGACATCACATGATTTTGAATTTCAAAAAACTAAAGGTTCAAATTTTGTTCAGTCACGGAAGCGTTTTTCTCTTGCTGACCTTTTTGCATGCCTTATTAAATGAACAAATATTACTCTGATGACCGAGAAATTAAACGGTCTATATTTCTCCAAATGAAATGCACAATTGGGTTGATGACAACTTGTAGAGCGATCCATTGGATTAACTTAAAATGAGAATTAATGCTAACATTTAATATAGTTGAGACTATTGTTTAAGAACTTGTGTCAATTTTGAGTTCCCTTTAATTGATCATTTTATTATCTTACAATAATATTATGAAAGCGGATATGTGTATTAGTCTATATTCATATAAGAGACTGTTACCAGCACTTTATCACCTTTAACAATTGCAACACATTTTATGGTTTTCATGGTCTGAATTTTACTAAATATATTATATCCTTCGTATATACCAAAATCAAACGAAAGGTCAACTTGCTACGATATCATTCAGTGGCAATGAATAGGAAAGAGCTTTAAATGCACGAAATCAATGGCTAGGATGATGGAAGAAAATAAATTGAGCTAAATTTGTTATGTCTATTTATAAATAGCTAGAAATAGTGGGACAAAATGATACAACTACTTCCCCCACTAAATGCATTGAAAATCACACTCTTTAATATATAATAAGCTACAAAGGACATGCATGGATTGTCTTAACATATATAATCAACCTGAAGAAGCAAGTTTAAGATGAAGATCAACTCCTATGTCTCCTTCAGGCAGTTTTCCAGAAAATTGACCATAGGAGGGGATTGTAGCAACTGCAACATGTAAAGGTTGTGCAATATAAATTTGAGAAGACGATGATGGTAGTAAAAGCCGCCCAGACGGATAATGAATTGGCCGTGGCACAAATTTAGCTGCACTACTGCTGCCGCTAGTTGGATAAATGCGAGGCATTGATGGTCTTACTGCGTGGGAGTTCAGAATAGGAGCGGCGGCGGCTGCGGCGGCGGCTATGAACCTTTGATGATCGCTGTGAAATTGGGCACGTCTTGCCCTTTGACGCTCCCTCTTGTGTGCATTTTGATGCCCTCCTAGCGCTTGCGAGTTGGCAAAAGCTCGGCGGCAAAATTGACACTCGAACTTCCTGCTTTCCCCACCATTATTATTATTGTTGTCTGTTTTATCAAGAATCTCATGATCTTGCTCGGTTAATGGAAACCCGAATAGCTTTAATGCTGAAGTGGGTTTTTGATCGGATTGTTTCGCTGTCATCATCGCGGTTGATGATATGTTCGAGTTCTCTGCCATCAAATTTAGTGACAAAGATCAGAAATGGTTGTGATATTTGCCATCAAATTCCACATACATTTATAGCGAACTTGTTTGGTGGTTTTTTTCTTTTGTCCATGTCTTTTCAATGGATTGAACAGTAAAAAGTTTTATATATTATGCAAAATGTGCTTGCGTTAGGCTGAGTAGCCAGCTAGGTTTGATAATTATTAATTCTTTTACACTGTTTTTGGCGTTATTCTATGTACTGCTATAGTTACCGCCTCATATATCAAGAACAGTTGCTGAATTTATATTTCAAAATCTTTCATTGGTTGAGGCAGATCCTGAGATCAATACGGGACAATGAAATATTGAATAAAAGAAACCAATAAAAAGAAAGGGAATTTTGGCTTTTTGAGTCATTGTTCATGGTCTTTACGCACAGGATAACGTCTAGGTTGTCAAGATTGTCTGGACCTACCATCTGTATTAAATATCATAAACTTGAGAACCGTCCAAATTTTTTTATGCCTTTGTCATGTTGACTCGTTATTAACTTTTAATTCCACTTAATGGATTGTGTTCGTGTTTTTTTTTTTTTTTTTTGTAAGAAAAAATAATTTATGCGGACTAAGAGGGGACCAAAAAAAGACGTATTTAGAAAAATAATGAAGTAATATTAAATATTTAAAAGGGGATAAATTAATTTTGTACAAAATTGAAATATATATATATATATATATATATATGTGTATGTATGAAATAAGATTTGGGAGTTGTGGTGGGCCTGCGGGCACTCCTCTAATCCCACCATCGTGTAGACTTTTATACGTATCTAAAAGGTAAAGATGAAAACAAAAATGTTTGGACGTCTATTATAAAGTAATATGATTTTTTTTTTTTTTTTTTTTTTTGTGATGTAGAGAAGCAACAGTGCCGTATAGATGAATAGTAGAAATATGGTTTCTGGTGGGCTGTTGGAGGAAGCAAACTTGAATTTGGTGGCTTAAATTTAAGAGGAGGGGGCCGGGGCAAGCATGAACTAGGTATCAAAATTTACGAAAGAATTTAGGTCATCAACACTAGCTAAATTAGGTTGAGGTCTTTCAAAGATTACAATCATATGTGTTGTTGATCTTTCTCGAAAATATAAACCTAAGCTAATCGATAGCTAGGTTTGGTCTCTGTCCCGTTCCATTGAATCTGGTATTGTGAGGATCTCATTTAACTCTGCCAACTCCAGAATGCATACAAAATTGGTTGATTGGGTTCCATTTGTATTAGAAGAGTAGTGAATGGCTAGAGACTTTTAGTGGGCTAGCTATAAGACTCTATCTGTAATGGAATTATTTGTCCTACACCTAGAGGAGTGATTCCAGAGAGCACTCTAACAATAAAAATCATGTTTACCGAACGATACGCCTAACTCAAAAGTGAAAAAACCAGGTACATATATAAACTACGTTATGTACATAATATATAGCATTTTATTACTTTTTTTTTTCATATGCTATTAGTGATGGAAACTATTTAAACTTGGATGATATTAAATGAACATTTTTTTACCATTGGATCACGTTGGTTGATATTATTCCAAGGATGAGGCCAATTGTTTTGTCTTGACCATTGTAATGATTGTTAATTTATTTATTTATTTTTTTTTTTACATGTGTCCATCTCTATAGCTTATCATAGTAATTAAATAAATATAAATGATAATAATAATTTAAGTGATTGACAGTTCGTTTATTATATTGAAAAGTAAAGGGTGTTCCTTAAATTAAAACACAAGTACCTGTCAAGAAAACAAGACAGTTATTGACATTTAGCAAATCCAGCCTGTCTAATTGGATGATCTATTGCGTCCATTTATTATTATCTCAGTAAACAGAACGAGTTCGAAATCTTTTGTCTTGATCAATATGGTTTTCATGAAAAGGACTAAACGTCTCAGCTATTTTTCTGACAAAAGTGATGCAAGAAGCAACGGCATTTCAACAATAATTGGACGCCTAATAGTGTACGTACATGAAGTTCCACGTATATTTCTGATGGGCACTTTAGATTTCTTAAGATTTATTGATTCAATCAATAATTTCCAGAAGCTAGACTTCTTCAGGAATATATGTAAGTTCTTCCTACATATCTACATAGAGCGAGAAGTGACAATTCCGCGTACAACCTGATAACAAATCTTATCATGGCGGCGGACCCCAACAGTTAGGTAACATTATTGAGTGATTTTTACCGGTTAAACCCTAAATGATTGGAGCAAATTAATTGTGAAATTGAAAATTTGGGTTTGGGCATTTTCTGCCAATAATATGATGACAAGTCTAGTCAAAACTGTAGCCCTGATTATGCGAAAAGAAGAAGGTGAAAGTGTTGAGAGACAACCATGACGCTCGACCTTCTATCCTCCCAATTGGCTACCATAGGAAGTGAACTATACTTTGCATGACATATGTCAGTGCATTATTAGTTAATCGACTGAGATAGGTTGTCGGCCACTAACGTGCGCATGGACGTACTCTTTCGCATTCTTCTTCACCCCTCGTGGATGGGTTCCGATCGTCACAGTGTCTCCCATAATCCATGCTTGATTGACATCCTCTTTTTAATTGCTTCTCTCTAATCAAATATCTTAACCATCCAGTTTTTCTTATTCAACGGATCTGACACATCGACGAGACATAAGTGTTTATTATGTCATGTTAGCGTAGTTTTATCCAAACTATTCAATCAACCGCATAGAGTAATCAATTATTTTTTATTTTTTATGGATTGACGTTAAATTTATTGTTGAATTTAACTTGATGGTAGTGCATTTCATTTTATTTAACAATGTTTTTTGTGTTGTAAACATACAAAATTATTTAAAAAAATAATAATAATCAAACATCTAAATGAACATGAATTAATTACTCCTGCAACAGAGGGAAGGTATCAACAATTAATTATTGACTTGTGCGTAAAATTTAAAAAAGAGGTGTTTTTCATGTGACTTGGAGGCTACCGGCTTGTCTTTATTGTTGTTTCACGGACAGTAGATAATTCGAAAAGAGGAGGACAAAGCACAGACATTGAGTTTGCAACATATGGTTGTGCACTTGTACTTGGATTATATTATTGTATTTGTATCTTTCAAGTTTTTCACTACACGAAGGGTAAAATTTTTAAGGGGACACAGTGTCTATGAGTGAGTCGAACCTCAGCTTTGGCACTCTCCCGTGTCCTTGTGAATAGCTTCTATGAAAGCATATTGGGCAAGCCCCAGTGCTCCCATATTTTTGTTCAGTACTCTGCACTGCTCAACATAGTTCACATGTCAATGGAAAAACCGAGATGCCTAAACAGGCTAGCTTTGCCCCCACCAATGTGTTATGGTGTCAAATCATCATTCTCCTCCATTATTCGGGTTCAGGCAGTGCCCAAAATCATTGAGTGGCAAACTGGCCCTACTTGGGGTGTTATGATGATCCTGTCCTGAGCTCATTCTCACAACAATTACATGTAAACTAGAAATCAAGATCTGTATACAGTGATCATATATCGAGATTTCTTGTCAAATGATAGGGCAGCTCTTTCATCCTTTAAGGTGTTGGGAGTTGAGTGCTTGATTCATCAAATATTTATTATACATCTCTCTACAAATTTAGGATTGTAA
This sequence comes from Dimocarpus longan, assembly GCA_022984855.1. Taxonomy (NCBI): domain Eukaryota; kingdom Viridiplantae; phylum Streptophyta; class Magnoliopsida; order Sapindales; family Sapindaceae; genus Dimocarpus; species Dimocarpus longan. The sequence goes on from CM041015.1 coordinate 25,228,227, forward strand.
AATAAAATAAAAAATAAAAAATAAAAAAAGTGCTTGTGGGTTTGAGATATTAGATTTATAGACCCTTTGATCCTTTTGAGAGAAACACAAGCCTAACATGTTATGTAAGTAGTTGTGTAAAGGGAAGATTCACTGTAAATGGTTTCTAGTATTTTCGACATTGAAGTACACAAAAAAGGCCCACTCCATGTTTTTCTTTGGTTTCTTGTCTCATATTATCTTCAAGAGTTATTCTGCTTTTGAAAAGCTTTCAAAAAAGCGTCATCATTTGAAAGATTCATATGTAATAGACTTTATACGCTCGCTTTTTGCCTTTTCCACTAGACGACCTTGATTGAAGCTTGGCCCACAGAAAAAAACTACTGTAAATATTATAAACGTTTTGTGTCTACAATTGCAAATAAGGTCTTCTCTTCCTGTTCTCTACTATATTTCCAGTTGCAACTAATCAGGAAAAATGATAGTACGTGATAGGCATTCTTAAACCAGAAACGCGAAGTATTTCTATATATTCAATCTTGCGTAAATGCCTTGGAGTACACTTATCCATGGAAAAAGAGCTGTTTAGCTAATTTAGAACTATACTTACCGTTATTTGTGATAGATGGAGGCATTGATCAGTGAGCTATTAGCCACTCTTTTCACATCATTAAATAAATCCATGAAAACAGACCTGCAAATCAAGTGGCCGTCAGATCATCAACAATGACAACAGACAATTGAAACTGCTTGAAACATTAAATATGCTCATGATCACGTTGTTTACTATGCGTTGATACAATTGCACGCGGAGGTCTAGTCGGGAGGTCGGCAAGGCGCATACACAAGCTCGACATGGCGATATTATTTGTCCCAATACGACAAATATCTAGGGAAATATAAGAGTGGTGGTGGTGGTGGTGGCAGGCTTTGTAGGATATATAATGGCTAGAAATGTTAGGACTCGAATAATTTGTACTTGTACCTTCTTGATCCACTGCTGATTCTAGGAAAACAAGTTGATCAACTTTGTTTTTTGTGTTGTTATTTTCACTTTTACAGAAATTCTTTTTTCTACAAAATGTGTACCCTTGAACTTAATCGACCTGTATATTATGATAATGTAGACCTCTGTGTTATGTATGAGAATGTCAACATGTGGTAGTCAGATAGCACTTAAGTTTCATTGATTTAGCACAATATGAATTTATAACTAATCATTTTAATTCTGTTTATGTATGGTACTTGAGCTTGCTATATTATTGTTATATGGTTATAAATCCATCATCATATTAACTTTTTAGTGACTGTAAATCAAAATTACTTAGCTGCTGCATCTCTTGGTAGTTGTGTGTGTATATACATATGGCTTCCTTTGTAGTAGATCAATCTTGCTTCATGTGATTTCATTAAATCGAATAGATACAGGTGCTTCAAACTTTTTCATTTGTGAAGTTTTCATAAACTTAATATGCATTTGTGATGAGATTTAAAACTATTTACTCATTCGGTATTTAACCACTTTATGGAGAAAAAAAAAAAAATCAACTCAAATCCTCTCAGATGGATCAATGGAATTTTGAACAGTGGAGAGAAAAGATGGTATTGCCGACCCCAATTTGTTTGGATAAGACACTATAAAATTGTTAGAAGCCAATATCTCAAGATTTGCAGTATCCTTTATGATGGCCCACTAAGCTTCTTGATTCTTATCTGAAGGGACTAAAGCCTGTGTTGTGCAGTTACATGATGCAGCACCACGACCTTTGTAAATGGCTATGAGTTAGTCTTTAATGGTAAGGTCAACTTTACACACCATTGGTTTATTTCTGCTCAGTGATAAACACCTTTCGGATTGAAATTATACTCTGAGCTTTCGTTTTGGAACTATATCTGACGATAACGTTATATTTCCATGGCTATTTTTATTGTTGTTTGTTTTGTGTTCATCACCTCCTCGAGGCACTTGTCCATTTAGCCTTTAATTCTTACCATTTTTTTTTTTTTTTATAAAGAAATCTGAAATCTGAAAAATATCTCATGATAGATGTAAATTTATCAATTACTCTATATCTCCCATAAAGTTATCTTACCTTAGATAACTATTGATCTTTTGCTTTTTAATAGTACTTTAATATTAAAGAATCAAAATTTCCTAAAAACAAAAAGTGGCTATGAAGTCATATATATTCAAAAACAAAATAACAAATTGCTGAGAGAAATTTACTTATGGCCTGAAGAAGGAAAAATTTATTTGTTTTTTGCTCATATTTATCCTACGAAATATTTTGCACCGATGAATATTTTATGTACATGAATTCGTCTATATGAAATGGTCATATGTGTATAACATTTCATAAAATGAAAATGAATGGAGTTTGGTTTAAAAATAAAGAATTTTTATTTTATTCAAAATGAAAATTTTACTATGTTTCGTTTTGGGAATTTTTTGTAACTTCCACGGAAATTATAACATGGCAAAATATAGTAGTTGGGGGTGGGGGTGGTGGGGGGGTCACTCACGTTGAGCAATGCTGGTCCGCCAGTTGTAAGTGGGTACATGATGACTCTTGACATTTATCTTAGAGCAAAAGCCCACAAATCATGTGATTTGTGTCATAACTTCAGTACAAAAATTTGATCCGTCCAGGGTCTTTGTCGCTTGGCTTTTTAAATAATGGTGTTTTGAGAAAAAAACGCGTGCCCATTATTCATAAGTGGGTGAGGATTATCATCACTATAATACTGCTGACCAAGAGCATCCATCAACAGACAAGAGTTGGTCTTTTTGTGCACTGTTACAAATAAACCCACATAAATCGTTCCAAAAAACAGAGGAATTAACTGCATGTATGAGCTTGGAAATTGCTCTATGTTTAGCTCAAAGTGGAAACAATAATAATTATATGCACAGCATCATTGTTATCATTATTATCAAGATTGTTTTTGTTTTCTTTCTTCCTTCAAAATCAATTCCTGACAAGAGTGTGTAATCAAAAAAAAAAAAATTCCTGACAAGAGTGGTTTCCACATATGCTGAGAGAATCCTAAATCTTCCGATTTTTGTTGCATTCTGACCAGTGCCTTCACATTTGTTGCCTTCAAAAACGACATAGGGGTGGGCTTCAAGTCATCAATGTCAATCATTCAACTGACTTTTCGCACGCCTAGATTTCATGAATCTAATTCTAGTCATGTCTAATTTTCTAAAAGCACCTTGTCGTTTTGTGAACGGTCTTTTTAATTTCAGAAAGCACAAGCCCAAACCATCTGCCTCGTCATTCCAGGCCCATTACTGTTGTGGGCCAGAAAGAAAGCCCATATGAGACAAACGCACAATTAACGGTTTGTTCACTAAACTGCTCGAATCTCATTATCGCAAACCCATTGGCCTGCAAAAATCTCCCTAATACAATCGTTTTGGATCGAACGGCTAAAAATCAAACAGTGGTGCTGTCATCGCCTACCGGCGCACGATAGCTCTCGCCAGCTGCATAATCTATCGTCCTCCATGGATGTGCGTTACTCACCCCCGTCCGTTACCCTCCCCGCCAGATTCATGTATGCTTTTATTCTTTTCAACTTGTTTATTTTTAAATTTCTATTCGTCTTCTATTATCGTTTTTCCTTCCCTCAACTTTGCTGCATAAATAAAATGTTATTTATATTTGAAAAAATTGTTATTAAAATGTTATTTATATTTAAAAAAATTGTTATTTAAATTTATTTATCTTTAAATATTGTGTGTTGTTTCGAATTTGGATTGGATTATATGGATGTGATGTGAGAGCTCTGATTTGATCACATTAAAGTGAAGGAACCTAGGGTTTCTAAATGAACTGGAAATTTAGTGTTGTGTACAAGTAGCTTATAAGTAAGTTGATTTTAATTAAATTAGTTGTAAATGAAGTTGTATTGTATCCAAGTATTGTCTATGAGCTTTTGAAATTAACTAATTTTTGGATTTAATGAGAATTTTAAGTCTTTTTATATCTTGTAACGAGGAGCTATTTGTACGTGAACGGTTCGAATTAGAATGTTGATTTTTGGGTTATTAGTATATTTATTTTCCTAAAAGCAAAAAAAAGAACAAAAGAGAAGAATACTTGTTTGAAGTTGACTTTTCTGATTTTTGTGATGTGGAATCATGTGTTGATGAACTGTGTGTGGTGAATGAGGTTTTAGGATATCGGTAGGCAGCATGTGGTTGAAAATATATTTTTTGGTGTCTTGTAGTTAAATATTTACAATGTGAGAATACTGAATGGTGGTGTGTTTATCCGACCTTAAGTTTGTAGTAGTTTGTTTTTGTTGTTTGGCAATTGCAACCTGAAATTTATAGGAAGGTTACTTGAGATGATATGGTGTAGAAGTCACCAATGATGATTTGATAACTCCAAAATTATTCTTGCTACCTTTAGATTTTATTTTAAAGAACAGCAGCTGGTCCTTGAGTTTTTGCGTAGAAACCATAGGTTTGTAAAGTTTGATGACAGGATATTTGGTTTATAAATTATAACTAATCCCAGAGAGACTTGTGCTGTTGTTGTTCTTATTGATAAATGATAAATATGTGAGTATTGAGCACTACAAGCATGTTGTTTTCACGGAAACCATGGGCATTAGAGCAAAGGTTTTTGTTTATTTTTTGTATTTATTTGATTTCTTATCTGTTCTTCAAGTATGAATATTTTTGTGCAGGAAGTAGACTGTCTTCTTGGTTATCTAGCGTGGAAATGATGTCTGAGTTAACAGGTATCATGAAAGAAACTTCTGAAAATGGCATTGATTCATCTCCAGATGATATCGGTAGCATTGAGGAAACACCGGAGGATACCATTTTATCTCGACAAACCTCTGTTACTCTTGTCCCATTTATTGGTCAGAGATTTGTTTCACAAGATGCAGCCTATGAATTTTATTGCAGCTTTGCAAAGCAATATGGCTTTTCGATTCGACGTCACCGTACTCGAGGCAAAGATGGTGTGGGGAGGGGAATTACAAGGAGGGATTTCACTTGCCACCGTGGTGGCCATCCTCAGCTAAAGCCATCAGATGATGGAAAATTGCAAAGAAATCGAAAATCAGCTCGTTGTGGGTGTCAAGCATATATGCGAATTGTTAAAAGGGCAGATTTTGATGTTCCTGAATGGCGTATTACTGGTTTCAGCAATGTCCACAACCATGAACTGTTGAAATCAAACGAGGTGCAGCTTCTTCCTGCTTACTGCTCGATGTCTGCTGATGACAAGAGTCGGATTTGCATGTATGCGAAGGCCGGTATGTCAGTGCGACAAATGTTAAGATTAATGGAGCTAGAGAAGGGTGTTAAGTTAGGTTGTTTACCATTCACGGAAATAGATGTCAGAAACCTTTTGCAATCATTTAGGAATGTGGATCGAGATAATGATGTTATAGACCTTCTTAAAATGTGTAAATACAAGAAGGATAAAGATCCAAACTTTAAATATAACTTTGAGATAGATGCAAATAACAGGTTGGAGCATATTGCGTGGTCATATGCTTCATCAATTGAATCATATGAGGCTTTTGGAGATGCTGTCATATTTGATACTACTCATCGGTTGGATGCTTATGATATGATTCTAGGGATTTGGCTTGGAGTGGACAACCATGGAACGAATTGTTTCTTCGGTTGTGTGCTACTACGGGATGAAAATGTGCAGTCGTTTTCCTGGGCACTTAAGGTAAGAAGAATTTTAGTGATTTTAATAGGTATGGAATCTTCTGGAGTAGTGACTTAGCATTTGAAAATTGGATGTGTTTACCTCCAAATTTTCATTCTAGACCAACTAATTTGAGGTTCTAATATCGTGCTTATCAAAAACGTTTTAGAGTTAAGGAAAATGACCGAACACTTGACTATTCTATACATAAACTCTATGTCTTTTGCCTGCAGTCTTGTCTTGGAACTAAAATCTGTTGGGTTTAAAATTTAAGTTTCTTTATTTCATTTTTTCCCTTAATGAGTGTTAGCTTAAAAATGAACACTTCTGTATGATATAATTATCCAGTGCCACTATATACTTCTTTGTAGGACTGGAATATGTAATCTCTTGTATCCTGGATGTTGTTTTTAAACTTATCTATCTATTTTATTTTATTTTTATTTTTATTTTTTTTATGGAAGCATGAAATTTCCTCCTAACAAGCTAATCAATGAAACATAATCGTTAATTTTTCTAAAAATTTGTTTGTGGCCTGGAAATTGTAATGCTTATATGTTTATTTGTTTTATATGCCTCTTTCAGAAGGCAACAGGGTAACAGACCTAAATACTTATTTAGTGTAGCTTCACTAATGAAGTTTATATCTTCTTCACATATAACTGTATAAATCCAAATAAAGCCCTTATCTGAAATATCAACAGTTGTGTAGCACTTCTTCAAAAAAAGGTATCAGATTGTTTCTCACATTATCTTTTTTCATTTTGCATCTCTTGGCCCCTAAATGTGCATAACAGACATTCTTGGACTTTATGAATGGAAAGACACCTGAAACGATATTAACTGATCAGAATATGTGGCTGAAAGAGGCAGTTGCTAGTGAAATGCCAAGGACGAAGCATGCCTTCTGCATATGGCATATCATGGCAAAGTTCACTGATTGGTTTTCTGTATTGCTTGGGTCCCAATATGATGAATGGAAGGCTGAGTTTCGTCAGCTTTATAATTTGCACTCAGTTGACGATTTTGAAGTTGGGTGGAGGGAGATGGTTGATAAATACAGACTTGAAGAAAATAAGCACGTTATCAGCTTATATGCGTTACGCACGTTTTGGGCCCTCCCATATTTGAGATGTTACTTTTTTGCTGGAATGACAAATGCATTTCAATCAGAGTCGATAAATGCTTTTATCCAACATTTTTTAAGTGGTCAGTTTCACAGTGATAACTTTGTAGAACAGGTAAGCGACCATTACTTCTCACTCTTATCTTCTTGATCCGTGAGATTATGTATTTATTAATTTAATCTCCTTTTTGCAGGTGGCTGCTGTTGTTGAATTTAAAGATGAAGCTGGAGGAAAGCATAAGAATCAAAGGAAGGTCCAAAAGATCTCCCTGAAAACAGGATCTCCAATGGAATCACATGCAGCTGCTGTTCTTACACCATATGCCTTTAGCAAATTACAAGAAGAACTTGTTTTGGCTCCACAATACGCATCACTTATGGTAGATGAAACTTATTTCATTGTTAGACACCACACAGATATTGATGGAGGGTGTAAAGTACTGTGGATCCCTCATGATGATTTCATTAGCTGCAGCTGCCATTTCTTTGAGTTTTCAGGAATTCTTTGCAGACACATTCTTCGTGTTCTATCAACTAACAACTGCTTCCACATCCCTGACCGATATTTGCCTGCACGTTGGCGTGAAACGAGCTCTTCTTCAAAACCATTCCAGGGTTCTACTTTGGGGGAACAAACTGGAAAAGTTCAGTTATTGCAGTCAATGGTTTCAACACTTATTGCAGAATCAACTGGGACAGAAGAACGCCTTGATGTTGCTTGTGATCAAATTGCCATGGTGTTATCTCGTATTAAGGAATTTCCTGGGCCAGCTCACGGTTCTAATGATGTTGCTTATAATAGTCCATCCGATTCGTTGATTCTTCCAGTGGTTGAAGATTCTGATGGAATTGTCCAAAGTTTTACTGCTGGGAATCCCCATGAGTCTATAACCCAGGGAAAGATGAAAGAGAGAAGAGCAAGAGATGGCATGGATATCTATAGGAAACGCAGGCGTTGCTCAGTGCCTTGCTGTGGTCAGTTTGGACATGATGCGACTGATTGTCCAATGATAAGTGGTGATGATTTGAATGGGGATGGATTGGGATTTCTATAGACAAGTTGCTGCATGTGGATAGAGGCATGAAGTACTCATGAGTCATGATGGCTTTAGCTTGTACTCGAATATCAGATATCTTTGCAATCTTCGCCACATTTTTTAGCACTGTTCTTTTGTGTCTCTCCCTCATTCTAACAATGCTAAATAGATTGGGAAATTTGTCTGCATTTCACGAGAGTTAACTTATTTAGTTGCCTCTTTTATCATGTTTGGACTTCTTAGCGGGAAATACTAAATGCCTCTTTTCTTGACATGTAAAAAGAAGTGGTCTCCCAAGTCTATAATGCAACATCAGAAAAATGTATATTTGGAGCAGTCTGACTTTGCTGGTTAACTAATCTTCTTGTTACAATTCTCTCTAATTCGCTTTCTGCATGTTGACAATAGAAGCAGGAAAGCGAATGTTAGCCAGCCAGTGATCGGTTCTGTTGAAGAAACAAGTTCATTGACTGCATAAAATTTCCATACACAGTTCCTCTCTGTCGTTTAATTCCTTTGTTTATTAATTAAGACATAATTTAATTCCTTTGCTTATTAACTAAGACATATTTTTCGTATGGCTGATTTATTCCTTTTATTTGTTATAATTGTCTGATTAATTTATTATTATGATAACATGACACAGAAATCGGTTTTATCTATTACAGACTATGTTTCTATCAAGATTCCTTATATTTTGCGATCAAAGAAGGGTCTTCTGCTATGCGCATGGAGAGTGAGCAGCTAAATTTTAGAAATTAATTCTGATCACATCTAACATTTTTATTGTTTCTTAGATTTGGTTGTGTTGCAATCACTGCTGTGTGAGAAGACGAATAACATAAACAGTTCTTTTTTAGACACATTGTAACTAACGAAGCTTCTGATGATAAATACATAATGTTCTTAGAACAAGAGTACATCCTTTATGACAGCATAAGAACAATATCCTTACTCTTTTTCCTCGTCTTCGGTATATTTAGCCAATGAAACCTTGCTTAGCCTACTCGGTAACGTTCTGACGTCACTTGTTCTGTCCTTTCTGCTTCCAGCACGGCGGCTACCTGAACCATAAACTGCTCTATGTGCAAGTGCTTTTCCGAAGTTGGGTTTCCTAGACTCTTTCCTGCTTGGTGGCTGCTCGGTCGAATTATTTTGGATGTCGTCATTTTGGGTATCTGAAACTTCAGCATTTCCTTGCTCGGTTGCCATTTTATATTTTCAGTGGTAGTAAGGAATTTTACAAAGAGGAAGACACAAAGCAATGGAAGATGTATGGCAGACAGGCAAGTGGCTTGTTAATAGTATTTTTATACTGTTTTGAACTAAAAAGATTGATAAAGTGAACACTGGACACTGATCTTTCTTTCCTTAACTTTACCTCATGAAATGGTGTTGGAATCCCAAATTGATTTAGAGTTTGAGGCAATTTTGTTTTTAGCCGAAAGACTGCTCCTTGTAGAATACTTTTCTCACATTGGTTTCACCACCTTGCAAGTTATGTATATCTTTCAAAGGAAGAAACTAATATTACCAAAGCAGCATACCCTTTTGTCTACATTACTGCATTAGTATACTTATCACCTATCTTCTCACACGTAGAGACACGAAGGGACCTTGTTGATACAATGATTACCAAGAAAGGGTGATCTGATGACTCATGACTCCATGTAGCAAAATGAGAAGTTTATCAGGTTTAATCTTGAAATGATTATCACATCAGTTGTGGATAAGGGGCATGCAATTAAGAGTAAACATGTCTATGTAGCATGTGAAACAGTCAGGCAGATTCAACCGTTGGTCATATCCGAGTCCAACAATGATAAACCAACTTTTAATGTTCTCTGACAAAGATTATCATCGAAAGGACAAAAAGGATATTGCGGCTCAAGGCAATGTGAACTGTCTCTGGCTTTCCGACTGCTACAAGTTTTCTGTTGCCTATTATGCATACCGAAAGTCCCCTTATGAAGCTTTTGTTGATTCATTTTCTACTTTTTCCTGTTCATGGGAATGTGACACCGTCATGTCTTTTTCTCGAAACTGCTTTAGTATATTATCAAGGTGCATATTTTACAAACTATACTCCAAATCTTGCCTCCATAACAAAAGCCTCGGGAGCACTGGATGGTCTCAGTCAGAAAGTGAGGTTCTTCCCATGCATAGAAATATATTTTTATCTGTTTTAAACAGTCAAATAATAATGTTTTGCTTTAAACAATCGAATTCTTAGACGTTCCAATAGTTGCTAGCTAATAAAGGTACAAATTCCAGGCTGGCTCACATTAAGTAATTACCTACAAAACCATGATAAAATTACAGTAGTCTTTAGTGGGTTCAAATTTCACTCACAAAACTATACTAAAAATATAAAAACTGCATGTCCAGTAGCCATTGGAACAGTAAGATGCTGATGTCCCAAGCAAACTTTAATCATTTACAGGGACTGTACAACACACACACACACATATGGGCGTCCACGCGCACTAGCTAATGATCTGGAGGGAACCAGAAACTAGATAAAGGATCCAATAACTTTTGATCATTCAAAACGTTTTGAGCCTCGTTTGACACTTCATATTTTGTTGTTTTGTAAATACAAAGGGGTGAAAACCAACATATGGTGAAGAGAGGAGAAAGTGTTGTGAGAATAAGGGGTATATGTTTTTGTTGCTTCTGACGTTGTTCAGTTGGATTCGGCAAACTTTATTAGAACATCTCCAACTTGTTATATTCTTTAACCTCGACTAAAATAATTAGTAGTGTCATTTTGTATGCACTCTAATCACTTCCTGTATAGTTAGTTATTTTATAAAAGTTACACCATCCTAACTAAATATAGAGAGTGCAAAATAATTCCAACCAAATTATCTCTCCTATTTATTGAATATTTAATTTGAAATAAAATACTTTAAAAATATTAGTCAAACTCTCTCTTCGATTATTTTAATATTAATATATAGCTAAAAATTTCTCTTATTATTTTAATATTAATACTTGGTTAAAATAAAGGTAATAGTTGGAGTGAGTTATCAAAATTGTTAGCTAAAATTTAGGGAGTGATGGAGAAAGGCATTATAAAGTTGAATATATGAGCAGCCAGCTAAGTGGCGTGTGGCTATGTGCTGTGATTTGGTAAAATAGAAATATTGTTAATGGTTGAATTCTTGAGAATTTCTGGTTCTTGGTTGTGTAGGTTGAAAATTTGTCCAAATTCAAAATCTTGTACTGAATATTTGTTGATGAAAACATGGACTAGTGGCATGGTAATGGCAATTTTAAGAAGAATGTCAAGAAAATTTTGAGTCTGAAATTGGGCTGTGTCAGGATTTTTTTTAAAAAAAGAATTAATCATTGTTTTAATTTTCTTGTAATTACCCAATATTCTTTCCATGTTCAGTGATTAATGATTGGGAATCCTTACAAGGGAAAGTAAAATTAATGATTTCTATTTTTACTTTAAAATAATTTTAAGTCAAATTATATGAACCCAACATAAAGATAAGAAATTAAGATTACTATTGAAAAATGAATTTAGACCCTGTTTAATACGTGGGATTGGATGGGATAAGATAGAATAAGATTGGATGGGATATGATAAGATAGGATTGGATGAGATTATTTCGGTACTATACCATATTTTCTGTATTGAAATTGAATTAAATTGAGTTTAACTAAATTGATATATATTTTTTAGTGTAAATTAATATAATAAATTAATCTTTAAATATATTTAACATAAATAAAATTAATATTTATTTTTAATATAAATATAAATATAAAACATCCAAAAATGGGATTTGAGAGAAACCCACCGTTTTAGGTGGGTTTTCAAATCCCATCTTTTTAGTATTTGGAAAGTAGGGATTGGTGGGCTCGGGATTTCCTTCCTCCTTTGCACCAAATATAGGTAAAGGGGAGATGGAAATTTTTTTTTTCCAATTCCATTGTTTGTTCTAGTTACCAAAGATAGTCTTAATTCCCTATTTTCAACAAAGAAATTAAACTTTCATTCGTGATTTCTTTTTAGTTGTATTTTATTTTTTTTTTCTATTCTCATCCCCGTTAACAAACATAGTCTAAATCTTGGGTAATATCCTGCGGAAACTTAAATTTCTTGTCAAATTTATGTTTAAGTTCCACATAATTTAATTCTTAAATAATTTTTAGAAACATTATAATCATAAATTAATAATTAAATTTTTAATTTTTTTAATTAATTAGATTTTCAATTTATAAACACACTCATAATACTAAATTATTCAAAACAAATTGTTCAAATTAACAGTCAAATAATGTGACATACGTATGTATGCCTAATATTATGTAAATTATATTATGAATATCTATCGTGACCCTTTTTCTTCAAGACCGTAACCCGCGCTGGTAGATTGTTGGTCACCTAAGTAGTAGTTTTTGTTGGATGTTCTTCACCTTTTTTGCAAATGATTCTCATTTTTCATTTTCCCCCTTTTTTTTTTTTTTTTTTTTTTTTTTTTTTTGGGTTTGATGAAAAGATGTTGGAGATTGAAGAGGAATTGAAATTACTTAATGGGTTGTCGTTTTTGGGGCTTAAATATCTGAAAGTACCATTTTTTCTAGCTTTTATTTTTTTCCTTCGTTTTCTCAGCTACCAAACAGGGGATATGTATGTGTGTAATTGAAATAGTAGCGTTGCTTATAGGTTCTAAGCTGATTTGAATTATGAAGTTAGTATTACTGATCTTGTTTTACTTTTGCTGTTGAATTTTTTTTTTTAGTTTTTAGTTTTTGTTAATGTGGTTGCTAATCAAGTTTGAGTTGTTTTCATTTATATGATTTATATTTTAATTTTAATGAATGGGACTTTTTTTTTTGACATGGATGATGGTATATAAATGTGATTATTTCTTGTTGGCAATGGTTGTAGATCATTTGGCATTTACAAAATTTTCTTATTATTTTTTGAATTGATTGAAACAGATGATGGTATGTAAATGTGATTATTTCTTGTTGGCAGTGGTTGTAGATCATTTGACATTTAGAAAATTTTCTTATTATTTTTTGGATTGATTGAAACAAATAATGGTATATAAATGTGATTATTTCTTATTAGTAGTGATTGTAAATCATTTGGCATTTAGAAAATTTTCTTATTTATTATTTTTTGGATTGATTGAAACAGATAATTTGATGCAAGGGTTGGTGAGTTCACAAATCACTCCAATTCGTGCGTGTTGTAGACAACAACAATCGCTTTTTGTTCCTACAAATAAGTTTCATACTAGTTAAGATGAAATATCTTAAATCTTTCAATTCAGCAGTTGTTGCTTCTGTTCAACCATTGGAAACCTCCACGTTGGGTCATTTTGAGAACACATTGCCCTCCAAAGGTTAGCTTCAATTCCTAGTGAAATATTTATTACTTATCTATCCACTCCAAGAGTTAATTTGATTGAGGAGAATAATGATAGTATTCTAATTCATTGTAAACCAACAACTTGGTCTAGAAACTAGTTAAAGTTTAGTAAAATAATGTTCTAGGACATGTGATGAACATAATTGGCTTATCCATATGTTTAGCATTTGACAATCTATGAAAATAATGTAATTGGTAAATGATAATAATATCTTATGAAAGTTTCAAGTTATATTTTGTTGAATAATTTTGTTGTTGATGATGGTTGATCTCTTATATTTATGGAGGTTATTGAGCTATGGAGTAATGCTGATGCGGTGTCCTTCAATGTTGATAATGCGGTTTGTGTTGATAAGGGCATTGATGAACTTACAGTATTTTGTGGGGTAGGAAAAGCTATTGTTGAATGCACTGCTAGGTTGGTTGTGCTTTTTATGTGTTGGAATATTTATGTATGATTTTTAATCGTATCCATACTGAGTTTATTTTACTGTATCTTGTCAAGGCAATGGATAGTTCTGTTCCTTTTGAGGGGGCCTTAGCTGCCACACTTTCTTTGTTCAAACCTTCATTTTTTTAAGTCCAATATTTTCTTGAAAAGAGGCCATCGAGTTATGATTGCTCCTTACAATTTTCCTGGTTATATGAAGTTTGCTTAGAAGAGGAATGGGGGTTGCATTGGTGGCGATTAGTTTTGTAAAGTTGAATTAACCCATTGATTTAACTCCACATATAAAGAAGCAAGTTAGAAGTGAAGTTGTTGAACACTTTGGTCATTATCAAATTAGTTCATTAATTTATATGGAATGAGTCATTTCCTGGATATGCATATTTATTAAAACGGGTAAATCCTTTCATCGTTGTAAAAAATATAGTGAACCCCATCAATAATTTTACATAATTTCATAAGAAATGATGCTATTGTAGATTAAAGTGAGATGAGTGTTGCTCATGCTAGAATTACATTAATGTTTAGATAAATTATTATTTTTATCTTTGTTATTGTAATTTTATGTAGAACTACTGCATAATTTGTACTCATTATTATGCATGAATATATGTATACTTTTAATTTAATTTATTTTAATAATCAAAGTTTAGATAAATATAATTCAAAAAATAAGTTACATATATGTTTATGTAGTAAATTGTTTAAAAGTAATATTTCAACCAAACAAATTCAAAAGTTCTTCTATAAGGACATAGTTTTAAAAACTCATATAAATTTAAAAGTTCTTCCAAAATTTATAATCCAAATAGTATTTGAAAAACTTGAGTTTTTACTTATCTTCTTTCACTGTTAAAAGTCAAAAGTAAAAATTATCTCAAACGAGCCCTTAAAAACTCTTTTAGAAGGGTATAAAAGTTATATCATACTTAAAAGAGATTTCAGCAATATTCTAACCAAACAATTTCAAAAACTCTTCTAAATTTAAAAGTTTTTCTAAAATATATAAATCAAACAGTATCAAAAAAACTCAGGTTTCTGTTTCTCTTCTTCTATTACTGAAAATCAAAAGCAAACGGGCCCATCATCAGTGCACCAGCCAATGAATCAAACTCCAGTTATTTTGTTCTCTACAAATTATTATATTATCACAGTGTGTTAGCTTAAACAAACCTAAACGAAAAATTACCTTGTCCAGGCCAATAGTTTCTTGGTCTTTATTGGGTTGACACCGCGTGTGATTGAGCAACAAAAAAGGAAAATTTTGACAACTGGAACTGATCACAGCAAATTCAAGTTACCATATATGGACAGTCTTTGCAAAATCAAATCTTTTAATTTCCAAGAAAATAAATTGATCAAGTGAGAGCTAGAGATTAAAAAAAATGCCAGAAAGAACCAACGTGTGGGGTGGTTCATTTGAAATAAGCCCCCAAGAAGATCAAACCACGAGAGAAGATTGGGATTATGACAGGGCGGCGTACCGGTCGCGGCCATCGGAGGAGGAGGAGGTGAAGCGGAGCTGGCTACTAAGGCCAGAAAGAGAGTGGGAGATGAAGCAGAAGAAGAAGTAGTTTGCATATGGCAAGATGATCAAGCATCTTGCTGGGTATGCGGGTTTCGTTGGTTTTATCGCCCTCCTTGTTGTGCTGGCGGTTCACCACCGCCACAACCACCGTCCTCCTCCTGTTTCTGACAACTACACCGTTGATCTCCACCACGCCCTCATGTTCTTCAATGCTCAACGATGCGTGTCTTCTTTGTTTTTCTTTCATTTTTATCTCGTTTGCATGAACTCCTCTAACCAACGTGTGAAAATTATAGTATTTTTATCAAACTAATACTAATACCTTGCGTTGTGTAATTCCAATGGGGGCCAGTTGATAGTCATAGCTTGTTTTTGTTTTGTTTTTGTCTTTTTTTTTCTTTTTTCTTTTTAATTAATTTGAGAATTAAATATTTAAATTTGTAATCTGGTTATAACCTAACTGTAACTACGACCGCGGTAAGTTTTGTGTTAGACATCACAAATACTTGTTTGGACAAATGTTAATAACTAGATTCTCTCAATTCGCTCTGTGCTAGTACTGTATCCATTGCATCTAGAGCCCTGTAAGATTGAATTTCATTTTGGGGTGGTATTGTAAAATCTAATAAAATAATTTGGAGTGAATTGGTTGATCTTAGAATTTGAATCTTGGACAAGATTATAAATTGATTGATGAATATTCATATTTGGAGAAATAAGTGATACTATGTGTCTATGTTACCATCTCTCTTTCCATATCTTCAAAACAACCGTGCTGAAATATAACTGAAATGAGCTTGCGTTTACAATTTTGGCTCAGGTGATATTACATTCTTGTTTTAATTTCATGCTTCTGTTTAAAGTAGCTGGAAAACTCCCACAGCATAACAACGTTTCATGGAGAAGTAATTCCTGCTTAAAAGATGGGGAGAAAATTTTTATAAGCAGTCTGGTAGGCGGGTATTATGATGCTGGAGATGCAATCAAGTTCACTTTCCCTGCGTCTTTTGCCATGATCACGTTGAGTTGGAGTGTCCTTGAATACAGCAGTAAATATGAAGCCACCGGGGAGCTTGACCACATCAAAGATATCATCAAATGGGGCACAGATTCCATACTCAAGACCTTCAATTCCTCTGCAAAATCAGTGGCCATTATCACTGCACAGGTTGGGGGAGGTAATCCTAATTCAAAGGAGACAAATCCCCATGATTTAAATTGTTGGATGCATTCAGAGGATATTACGAATAGGGATCAAAGGCAAGCATATGTGTCCCGTACTGACTGCCCAGCCCTGGCAGGGGAAATGGCTGCTGCTTTAGCGTCTGCATCAATTGTTTTCAAAGATAGTCGGGACTACTCGAGGAAACTTGTTCATGGTGCTAAAGTGCTCTTTAAGTTTGCTGCAAAGGAGCAAGGCGCAAAGTATTATGGTGGCTCAGACAAATGAGGACTTCCGTAGGTTTGCCAAGAGACAAATGGATTACATTCTAGGCAAAAATCCTCAGCAAATGAGCTATGTTGTAGGTTTTGGCAATCGTTTCCCACAGCATGCACTCCACAGAGGAGCTTCAATTTCTAGGAACAAGAAGAAATATAGTTGTCAAGCAGGACAGAAATGGACAGACACTTTAAAGCCAAATCCAAATATAATTGTTGGAGCCATGGTTGGTCGTCCTGATCAAAAAGATAATTTCAGAGATATTCGCTCCAACTACAATTACACAGAGCCAACCATTGCTGGAAATGCAGGTCTAGTTGCAGCACTTGTGGCTTTATCAGGCAAAGAAACTGCAGGGACTGACAGGAACACCACATTTGACGCAATTCCTCCCTTTTATACACCCCAACTACCACCACAACCACCTTGGGGACCTTAAACTGTTCTAGTGATATTTATGTCATCTGAAAAGTAATAGCATCACTTAATTCAAGTGATTGGCGAAAAAACAGAAATAACTTATGGTGTCTTATACTATTCCTGAAATTTTGTTTCAACATAATACAAGCAAAATTGTACTTCATGAAAATTAAGTACTGATGTACCACCTTAGTTTTTTTCCAATAGACATCAGATGACCTTTCTACCAGATTAATTTAGCTGAGACACCCCGAAGCACCCAAAAGCTTTCCAAGATTTTGTGCTGCTGCGGTTAAAGTTGCATTGCTTTTGCAGAAAGCAAACCTAATGTATCTCTTTTGATAGCCAGAGTCTACAGGCAGAGATGATTTCTCTAGAGACAAATTTGTATGAAAAAATCCACATCCTGGCACAGCCACCACTCCCGCTTGTTTTATTAATTCCTTAACATATTCTACCTGGAAAGAATGGAACTCGCCATTTAGTCTGGTAATGGAACTATTATCACAACTTTAGCACTGAAGCTGAATGGTCAAAATTACTATTAATAAAAAAAGCAGCTGCCAAAAAAAGTTGTTGAAACCACTATTATGACCTATTAAAACTGAGAAGAACAATATAGAAAATGCACAGACACTTACATCAGAAAGTAAGCAGTTTTCTGGAAGCTCTGCAAATAAAAAGAATGAACCTTGAGGTTTAAATCGAATCTGAAAGCCAATCCCAGCAAGCAACTTCACTACATAATCTCTTTTGAATTCATATTCCTGAAGATAAATGAAATGTTATGAGCAATATTTAATATGTAAAGGTAATGTTCTATGTCAATTGTACTTTTGAATCTGCATGCTAGCACCTAGCTGTTAGGCCATCAACTTCATAAAACCGAGCGAAAGGGAACATTTTTAGGTCCTACCCTTCTCAATGATTCAAAATATTCCAAAGGGCTTGTCAGAGCAGTCAAAGCAGCTTCCTGGAAAGGTGCTGGAGCAGAATCTGTGACTTTAACATGAATGTTTCTGATTGCAGATGCAATGAAAGCAGGAGCAATTGCCCACCCAACCCTCCAACCTGACAACAGAACAAAGGTCAAATGGTACAATAAATGGCAACGGGATGCAATAACCCATTACCAGTCACTGATGCAGTAACTAAAGATTAGGCTACGGTAGAGATGGATGGCTACCTAATATAAAATCATATCAAATATCACTTTCAACAAATATGAGTAGCTACATTATATAAGACATTAGCTTTGACCTGTAACACTAAAGGTTTTAGATAAGGAAGACGTGATGATAGTCCGCTCTTGCATCCCAGGTAGCGAGGCAAGGGGTATATGTTTTTCTTTGTCAAATGTTATATGCTCGTATACCTAAAAAAGCATAGCAAGAAGAGAATCAAAGGATCTTTCAGACACAGAATAAACAATTTGCTCATCTTATTCGGATATTAGCCTTTACAGTCAAAAAAGTCTGCCACAATATCTAGAGAGTAAAAGTGGATTACGATAACACTTCTCTAAATAAACAACAACAAATGAAAATTAATTCTTAGCAGTTAAAAAAATGCCGTAATTTGGTATAATCTTTTACCAAATATCCATATGTTGACATTGTTCTAAACTTTCTTAGACCTTCATTCGATATGAAGTCATTTTTACCTTCCCTCTTCAAACACTTCACGAAAGACTTCAACAAAGTATCGCCATTCAACTAGAATATTACAATACCTACTAAACCACCTACTTAAAAGCAGACGCTAGACAGCACAACATGAGCATGGACCCAATACCTGATCAAACTTCCAATAATAATTTGTAAAGCCACCACAAATTCTTTCATACTTGGTGCATGATCAAAATTACCTGTACTTCAACCAGTTATATTCATTCCATCTTGTAAATATTGTTAGTAACAGCTGAAGTTCTAATAATACTCAAGATAAAACTTTTCCCTTTTGAAATTATAAATTATTTGACACATTGATTTTAACATCTAATATTAGACGTGACACTCTTTGAAACTTGAAATGCTCATCAAGATATTTAAGAAGCATGAGCTAAATTGTATACCATGTAATCCAGTTCAATCATGTTTATGCTGACACTTACAAGAAAAAGGATTATCATACTTCATCTGTAATAGCTAGACAATCCATTGTGCAGCAGGCTCGAGCAATAATTTCAAGCTCATCTCTAGAAAAAACTTTGCCTGTTGGGTTGTGAGGACTGTACTACCCCAAATCAGTACATTTATAAATCACTATGCAAGGGATATAATCCATCTGCAACCGTCTCAATACAAAGGTTCATCATGTTATCCTGACCTGTTCAATATCACAGCTTTTGTTCTACCATTAATAGACTTCATGAATTTGTCTGCATCCAAAGTCCAGTTAGGTGGGTCAAGTGGTACATATACCTGTCAATGTTCATTGTTTCCACAAAATTAGGTACTTATCAATTGAAAATCTTAACTTTTCGATGTTCTACCCATGTAAAAGTGAATTTTACTAACTGAACTTATGCATGAAACGTATATCACTACAATGCTGTAAGAGCGCATTGAAATTTTTCTCCAATTTCAAAGCATGAAGCAAAATCACAATAATTGAAAATAAAAGCTAACCGGAACTCCACCAGCCATAGTTATGCATGCCTCATATGTCTCATATGAAGGGTCAAACAGCACAACTTCATCACCTCTGTCTATAACTGATCATATGGAACAAATAACCATAAGCAAGTACATATTTCAACTAACAGATAGCAAATTATGAATGTATAAAGAGAACATACTAGCGAAAACTGCTGCTGCAAATGCCTCAGTTTGGCCACAACAAATAGCAATATCAGTCGAAGGGTTAACATGTAGACTGTACATTTCGTTCACCATTTTCGCCAACTGGTCACAGATTCCTTGTACGTGCCTTGAATTTCAACAACTGGGTTCTGTTAGTACCTGAGCTTTTTTTAAAGAAACAGGTCCAGTTGAAGAAACAAGCTCACACAGGACCGCCAACTAACCTGTACTGATTGAAGTCAGAATTGATGGCTGAAATGGCTGCGTTTTTTATGTGGAGAGGAGCTGGGAAGTCAGGGAAGCCTTCAGCGAGATTGATGACATTGCATCTCTGAGCAAGATGTGAGAGTTCTTGAATTGGCGATGGAGTAAATGTCTTTGCAACGGAGGATAGCTTCTTATCCATAGCTCCCTCTGCTGTCTCTGATGTTATCTGCCTCGTTACTGGCCTTATCCTGGGCTTTTTCGATGATGTACACAGGTACGACGTGATCGCGTACAAGTGTACAACTGGATTTTATAAGGCAAATGTTTTTTTTTTTTTTTTTGGCATAATAAGGCAAATGTTAACGTACGGCTAAGACACCGACAAGAGTTCTACAAAATAATAATAATAAAATATATTGTTTTCTAAAACACTTACACTTATGAATTGATATTTAAAGAGTCAATATGATTTTTTTTTTTTTTTTTTAAGTATGCATATACTAGTCAAGACCATCAAGTGTATACATTAAGACGCGAATCAGACCAAAAATTTGAAAGAAAGCCTCACATATAAGTGGAAAATTATCTCAAACTTCATCCACATAAACAATAAATACAACTTAAACTCAACCTTTCAACTGAGAGACAGGAGGATGGTCTATAAATTATTTATTAAAGTTTACATCTTAACATTATCCATTTAAGTTATGTACTTATGTTTTTGAATAATAATTATGAATTGTTTATTGAAGTTTTGATGTGCTTCAATCCCACATGTTAAAGTTGCTCGTTTTATAGCAAAAATCGATGTATTTATATTTATTATATGGATATTATAGATATATTGTATTTTGTATTTGACTTGTATTTCAATCGATAATATAACAATTGATAAATATATAAACATTAATATATGTCACTTATAAAATGTATTTATATTCATATCAAGAACGCCAAAACGTCCCAACTTATAAGTTGTAGCATGTTAATCAATAAATAAATACACATCAATAATTATTTAAATCATTTCTCAAATAAATCAATTCATTAAATATTATATCACTAACATCAAAGATAGGATTTTTATTATTATTCACACATCAATTTATCAATTTAATAACTCGTTGATTGTGATACAGTTTAAATTTGAGTTGAGATATTTAACATTACTTTGAATGTATGTTGGCAAGATTTTTTCCAATGTCAAATATATTTATATGATCATATAGGATTGGCCTAAAATATTTTACATTATATGTAGACTCCAAATTATAAAAGATTAGAAGAAAATAATTATAACACATTATACATTTCCTTATTCACTTTAGTAGGTTAGGCTATTAATTTAAAAAAAAAAAATGACTTTAAAATTTAATATCTATCCATCTAATGAATAAATTCAAGATGAATAACAACTTTTAGGTAAAAATGATGGATGGATAGATATTGAAACCATTTTTTAAGTCAAATTATTGAGTTAATATAGGCTAACCTTTGCTTTAATTATTTTTTACTAATATGAATGTAAATGTCCCATAATTATAAAAATAAATATTTGAACAATATAAATAATGATTTTATTTGTATATAATATTATTCGTTTGGTATTAATTTAGAAAAATATTAAAAAATACTTATTTTTCATTTGAAAAATGGTTATCTTAAATGATGAGTAGAGACAGTCGGTGGCAGTCGACAATGTTGTTATCCCTCTGTGATAGGCTTGATTAGGGGTGGCTTGATGCGATTGAAGAATATTTTTATTTACTTATTTATATTTTTGTTAAGGCTCGAAATCTTGAAACTGTAGTGTAATGCTCTTGAAAAAATTTTTGGCTCGAAATCTTGAAACCGTAGTGTAATGCCCTTAAAAAATTTTTCTTTCAAATTTGACATTTAAGGGAACCATATATGATTAGAATTCATAATTTTAATGTCCTAAGTATGAAGCACATACCACCACTAAATCAATTTCATCTTATTGATAAATTTAAAAGTTTGTTGCTTGAATTTATAATTTTTAGGTATATTACTTCTTTTAACTAAGATAAGTGGTGAGACATTAGTTTGATTCTATGGTTTAAAAGTACTGCATATATTCGATTGTGATAGAATTTTGATATAAATTTTATGAATATAATATCACATGTTTAAGTTATTTGTTTAAATTTATAACTAAATGATATAATAAACGAGTTTAAATACAATATTAATTATGAGACAATTCAGTGGAGAATACTAAGACGTGTATACTATATTATTGGAAATTTGGAATGCAAAATGAGACAAATAAATTGGATCATTTAGCATTATTTAAAATTTATTGAACTTAATGTTAAAGAAAGTAAATTACAAATATATAGATCATTCTTTCCTTGTGGTGCCCATCGTTCTGTTTTATGCTTAACCAATCCTATCAATTAGAGAACGGTTGTGAAAAAAGTAATATATTTTTTAATATTTAATTTTGTAGACTCTTAATAAAAAATCATTGTTTTTTTTATAGCATTAAATTCAATAGTTGATATATACTGATGTAAATATACATATATTTTCTATTATATCCATACAACTATGTATTGTGCAAGACTTATGATTTTTTTTTTCTTTCATTTGCATGTAGTGCAGGACTTATGATATAGATTATTAATTTGATGATACTATTTAGTATGTTAATTAACTTACTATTTTTTGTATACAAGACTTATCAAGATTAGACATTATATATTAAAATAAAAGAATATTTTCATATGGGTTGATAAATCTATCTTGAGACTAACTTTTATCGTATAAGTAAAGAGAATAATATTTATTACAGACAAATGATAATCTTAAAAATATTTTTAAGAGTTTGTATGAACTCTAGTAGATAAAGAAGTGTACAACTATTTATATTAAGTAATAATGTGTATATATACGGGATTAAATGTTTATTGAGATATATCGAAATCACACACTATTTATATCATTCAAATATCTAATTCAATAAATGAGATATAACTACTCTCATGATAAAAGTAAAAATCTAACCACATAAAATATGATTATCACTTGATGGAAATTAACTTTAACTTTTTTGAAAAATGAAAGATATACAATTATTTATGATAAGAGGTAATTTTTTTTTTAACAATTAATTAACTTTGAAATTTTGAATACACCACTTCCAAAAAAAAAAAATTAAATATTTCAGTTTCTCAATTAGCCGAAGCATCAACTTTAAGCCATTGAAAAAAAAAAAAAAAAAATATTAACAAATTTTTTATGTTAAAAAAATAAATTTATAGTCTGGGCATTTTAAATCTATGACTATTCTTAATCTTATTATTGTATTTTCATTTTTTTTTAAATAAAATAGAAACCCAAAACAATAATTAAAAAATGTTTTATTCAAATTGACACCCAATCCAGTGCTGTAAATTGATTCTCCTTTTTTATCCCCTTTAAGCTGTTTCTCATTAGTTTAAGCCATCACGGCAGAGGCACGTTAGGGTTCCCCAACTTCAAATTCAAAAAATCAGTGGCATTTCTGTTAATAGTTACTCATCCAAACCTATTTTCACACCTCTTGGTGGTTGAAAATCCCCTTTATAATGACACTCCTCCTCCTCCTCTCCTCTCCGTCCGATCATATCATCACTCCATTCGAAAAATCCAAAATCCGCCCTCTCCTTCTCTGCCCTTCTCATCTCTCTCACTCTCTTTCCAGTCACACTCTCTTATCACTTCCAAGTTCCAACAACCTCTAAGCCCGCTCCCAAAACGGCCGATCAACTCTGCTAGGGTTTCCTATCGATTAGAATCGATTTAATCACAAACCTAACCATGTCTCTGAGACCCAACGCAAGAACCGAGGCTCGCAGGAGCAGGTACAAGGTGGCGGTGGACGCGGAGGAGGGGCGCCGGAGGAGAGAAGACAACATGGTGGAGATCCGGAAGAACAAAAGAGAAGAGAGCTTGCTCAAGAAGCGACGCGAGGGCCTCCTCGTGCAGCAGCAACTCTCCTCCTCTATCACCTCTTCTTCCGCTCTCGATAACAAGAAGGTTTTCGTTTGGTTTCTCTCACTTTACTCTTTAATAACAACACGCATGCAATTTTTATAAAACTGTTATTGATTTTTCCGTTTGAGAACTATAAATTTAAAAAGCTCGAGTTCGTAGTGAATTGTTGCGGTGATTATTATCTTGTTGAATTATAAGGGACGGTTAGGGTTAAGTTTTCTTGATTTGATATTGTTGTATTGCTTGTTCTATTTTTCCTTGATAGAAGCGCTGATACTGGTGGTTTAATTTTACCCATGCATAAACGTGTGAAGTGGCTTAATGGTCGAATAGGCATTGAAGGATTAAATTTTCGTATACGAACTCCATGATCAGCTGGAGCAATTTGCACGTGCTTATTTAAAAGCATTGAAATTTCGTTTGCTCGAAGCAAATGGTTTAAAACTGCCTTTTATTTGATTGCAGTTAGAAAGTATTCCGGCTATGGTTGCAGGCGTTTGGTCAGATGATAGGAACGCACAGCACGAGGCAACAACTCATTTCCGGAAGCTACTCTCAATAGGCTCGTTTTCATATTCTACAATGTTCTTCTTCCAGTTATTATTTATTTCTGATTTGTAATTTTTTATATAATATGTTCTGGCTACAGAACGCAGTCCGCCTATCAATGAAGTTATCCAATCTGGTGTTGTTCCTCGCTTTATTGAGTTTCTGGCCAGGGATGACTTTCCACAGCTTCAGGTTTGAGTTAGCTCCCTATGTTATTTGTTTGTTATTGTGATGTTTAATCTGTTAGCTGTTTTCTTGAGTGTTTTCTTTGACTGTTGTTTTTTGTATGTGGTTCAGTTTGAGGCTGCTTGGGCTCTTACAAACATTGCTTCAGGGACCTCGGAAAACACCAGGGTTGTAATTGATCATGGTGCTGTTCCGATATTTGTTAAACTTTTAAGTTCACCAACTGATGATGTTCGTGAGCAGGTATATGTCTCACAACTTGTCTATGCCTTTTTATTGTGTTTTTCTTGTTAACCTTTTGTCCCCTTCCAAGGAACATTCTAGTTCAGTAATTAACAATGTTTTTTATTTGATCGGTAGGCTGTTTGGGCATTGGGAAATGTTGCTGGTGACTCACCTAAATGCCGTGACCTTGTCCTTAGCAATGGAGCTTTGATGCCTTTGTTGTCACAATTCAATGAACATGCGAAGCTTTCTATGTTGAGAAATGCTACATGGACATTGTCAAACTTCTGTAGGGGCAAGCCACAGCCCTTGTTTGAGCAGGTTGGGCTTTTAAAATTGAGCTGTTGAGCATTATGTGCTTCTATGATGTAGAGTTTTTTGTTTCCTGACTTTCTTGTTTGGTGCTTCTTGATCATTCATTAACAGACAAAGCCTGCTCTTCCGGCACTTGAGCGTCTTATACATTCAAATGATGATGAAGTCCTCACAGATGCTTGCTGGGCTCTGTCATACCTCTCAGATGGTACCAATGACAAAATCCAAGCAGTTATTGAGGCAGGTGTCTGCCCCCGGCTGGTTGAACTTTTGCTGTGAGTAATGGATTTCTTTTGTTCTGGGTGAATATGTCCTTCAATTTTGCTTGAATTTAATTACTAGCATCTGCTTGGGAAATCTAAATTTCTGAGCCTTTCTTTCTTTGTTTAGTCATCCATCTCCATCAGTGCTCATTCCTGCTTTGCGCACAGTTGGAAATATCGTCACTGGGGACGATATGCAAACTCAGGTATTTTTTAGTACTACTTTTTTTTTGTGTGTGTGTGTTTTTTTATATTTCTTATTGTAGCATCCCCTTTTTTTATTTAAATTCTATCACTGAAATTTATTGTTTATAACAAGGCAAGTTGTGTTTATATTAAGATCAAACATTGACATGGGCTGCTGAATCTATGTTTGCTTGGATGATTATTATTGTCTGTCATTGCACAAGCCACCGGTTGAAATGATATAAAGGGAGACATACTGAATATAGTCAGGAGCTTATTTAAGTCATGCATCCTGCAAATGTTTGGAGCCACTTTGTGTTAGTCATCCTTATTCTGTTGATCAGGGCTTGGGATTGACTTTTTAAGAGATGCTTGAACAGGGCAATAGTTTTGTATACAATTCGTTGACTACTACATTTCATATATCTAGTCCAATTCAGGTGAATTTGCAGATCATAAACAGTCTTAAATAACATTGGGAAATTAACTCTTTGTCGTGTGCTGTGGAAGCTTTCGTGAGGTTTTCAGTTGTGAAAGAATTGGTATGAATTTGTTAAGTGATAAGTTCTCAATCAATTATGTATTTTCAATGATTGTTAGGCACATTCTTAAATGGGATTGTGGATACAATTCATGCTTCACTTTTCACTTGTGGTAGCTTTGTTTATTAATATACTTTTCAGTGTCTATGGAAAGTAATATAATATTTGATGCTACTAATAAATTTTGAAACAAACTGCTTGAGCATATAGCATTAGTCAGTTATTGCTAATTTGCTAAACATAATTTAGTAATTTTACCCAACTGGAAAAGACATGTTTGTTCAGTGGCTCATTCACTTTATCTGTGCCTTGTAGTTCCCTTTCAAAGCTTCTTTTAGTTTTCTTTTCATGGGTGTATTTGTTGTAATTTCTCATTCATATAATTTGTTTCTTGAGCCAGTGTCTAATCTTATTCTATTTCATTCGTCCTGCAGTGTATGATAAACCATCAGGCTCTGCCATGCCTTCTAAACCTGCTTACACATAATTATAAGAAGAGTATTAAGAAGGAAGCTTGTTGGACTATCTCGAACATCACAGCTGGAAATGTAAATCAGATTCAGGTGAGCAGTAATCTGAATTGGTTATGATCATCTGGATTTGTGACTTTGTGTTGATTTTAAATACCTTGCTGTATATATTGTGGTGGTTATTCCTAAGCTGCAATATTTGGAAAGGGTTCATGCAGAGCATCGAATATGGTTTTAAGTTATTTGCTGTTTTTTTTCACAAGCCTGTTGTCTATGTAGGCTGTAATCGATGCTGGTATCATTGCACCCCTTGTTCAACTGCTTCTAAATGCGGAGTTTGAGATAAAAAAAGAGGCTGCATGGGCCATTTCGAATGCTACATCTGGTGGCACTAAGGACCAAATCAAGTATATAATCTGTTTCATCATAAATTTCCTCTTCCCTTCTTACCCTCAAAATTTTCATTCTTGACAGATTGTTTTTAATGTGTGTGTTAGGTTCTTGGTGGAGCAGGGATGCATTAAGCCATTGTGTGATCTCCTGATCTGTCCTGACCCAAGAATTGTCACAGTTTGCTTGGAAGGGCTTGAGAACATTTTGAAGGTTGGGGAAGCTGAGAAGACTATGGGTAATACCGGAGATGTAAATTTGTATGCCCAACTTATTGATGATGCTGAAGGCTTAGAAAAGATTGAAAACCTTCAGAGTCATGACAACAATGAGATATATGAGAAGGCAGTGAAAATCCTGGAGACATATTGGGTGGAGGATGATGAAGATGAGCCATTGCCGCCAGGTGATGCTTCCCAATCTGGGTTCCGCTTTGGAGGCAATGAACTCCCTGTTCCTTCTGGTGGATTCAACTTCAGTTGAAGGTTTGAATACTTTTATATATATATAATTTGTATTTTGCATGGTGTGCGGTGGGGCTTGTGCTGCAGAATAATTATACTTTTGTTCATTGTCTGGACTGCTTTTTTATTGCATATGTTTTTAACTACTACTTGAGAATGGATTTTGTCATCCCCATTTGTTATTTCCTTTCTGGGCATGGCTTTGTTAAACAAACAATTCAAACGATAGAAGATCATATATATTGGTGTGGTTGCGCTAATGCAGTTCACAAGATGTGACTACAAGCAGAATATAATATACTCTTCTTGTGGATTAGGATTGGGACAACTATAATTTGCCTGGAAGGCGCTCCTACTGGGCAAAGCCGAGTATAATATTACCAAGCTGAATATTTCTTGTTATGTGGTGCTGTTATATTTATTTAAGGGTGTGGTGTTGCTTGTGCTCGCCATGTGGAACAGCATCAGTTTCACTCTGGGGCTGATGTTGGATATGGAGTAGGAGAATCTAGTTAGTTGTGCCTATTTATTATTATCTCAGTGAGGGATGGGAGGCTCAAAAGTTTTGTGTTTGCCTAACAGCACAACTTTTGCAATTTGCAGGACATTCAGTTGGTTGAGGAATGATGTTCAGAGTCCAGGTCTGGTCGTTGCCTTCCCTGGGTGTAGTTTTGTCCAATTTAGATATGGTTGGAGGTAGGCTGGAGCAATGTTGCTGTTTCATATGGTTGAATAAAAGCATGGTGTAGCATCCCCTGAAGGTCTTGAATGCGGCAAACTCCTTGTGGATCCTGCAAAGCACACAGTATAGTCTTGCTATTTTTTCTCTTCTTTTTCTTCTTCTGGCGGTTATTTTTCTGTGTCCTAGTTTCAAATACACAACTATGGAGAATGTTGCTGCAAATCTAAACTTATTGTGTTGCCTGGTTTAAAACTTGGAGCAGCCATGGAAAAACAAAATTATTTGTTTCATCTGAATTTTTTTATTTCTTTTCATATGATTTTGGTTCCATGATTTTGTATTTGATGAGAAAGGCTTCTGTCCTTTTCAGTTTGGAGAAGGAATTTTTTTGATCGTGTATCATGTCAAAACGTTTCAGGATCAATGAAATATAGTGTTTGGTCAACTTGAATTTTGGCATTTTAATCTGTTTATGTGTCTCTTTTGTTTTTTGAAATCATCTGTTTATGTATGTTGTTACGAAGTTTTTATATTGCAATGAGAGTGCAAGACGCAAGAAGTAGAACTTGTAAATAATTAGAAGTAGAACTTGACAATCCTTTTAATAGTCAAAGTGGCATTTAGTTAATAATAAGTACAGCCATGACAGTTTAAAAATAGTAATAACAGTCAGTTACTGTGCTCGTAGAATGGGAAGTTTAACGATATATTGTTAAGAAAACGACAGGATGGATGTGACAACGGAACCTTCGTCCATACCATACGAGATGCAAGGATTGTCTGATCACGTGTAAGACGTAGCTAAACGTTCCTTATCCGTGTTGAACCGACGCTGACGAAACTGCCTTGCCTCTAGCAACTTAGTTTGTCTTTACAAAATCATTCTAACGTGCATTTCAAAAATAAAAATTTGCACTACGTGGGTGTTGCTGTGAAATCAATTATTATAAAATGCCAGTTTTACTGCGAGTGCAAGAAGGATCCCGGAAATAACCTTCTACTTTGGAATAGATTATTGTACAGCCCGTGAGCAGGACGGTACACTTCTGGACGAAAACGGGCTTCCATGTAATGTATGGTCGTCATCTGTCGCTGCACCTTAATGATTGCAATAGTGTCGGGGACACCATTGTCTGTGAACCTAACTGCTCATAAAGGATTTCCCTTGCCAAGTATATTTGCCAGCATTGGTCGGTGTGTTTTCGATAACAGCCAACTAGGAAATGAAGAGCCAACTTTCTTGTAACGAAGACGACGAGTATGAATCGTCGAATTATTGGTGGAGATCAGCTGCCAAATTCGATGAATGTGTTAAGCTGAAGCTTGATTTGCCAACTGTTTCAAGTCTCACGCCTAGGCTTAGAGTGCTCAGAGAGATGGAGAGGTTGGCCTTGATTGCACCTGAAGGACTCAATGAGCTTCGACACAAGCTTCTCAACTATTGCTCTGGTGATTTCTGGGTACCCACGGGAGGAATCAAGAAGGAACAAATGGATGTTCCTCCTGTTATCACGATTCTCTTGGTGGGGTTCTCTGGTTCTGGGAAAAGCTCTTTCATCAACCTTATGTACAGCGTTCTTAGTCGGTCTGGACTCATGCTCTTTGCTCAAACATCAACAGGTAACCTTGGAAAAGTAGTTTATAGCATCACATTTCTGCACTTGGTTTCACAACTGTAGATTGACTGTAGCGGCTGTCTTTTTTATCGCAGGAAGTTCTTCCAATGTCACAACCATGTACATGGAAGAGCACAATGTGTTGAGGTCTATGCGAAGTGGGTTCTGCGTGTATGATTCGAGAGGTTTCGATTACAATAGAGTGACTGAGGGTCTAGTCGAATTGTCATCTTGGATGAGTGAAGGAGTTCACCACAATCAGCTATGCCTGAGATCAGCTGACTATCGAGCAATTAGGAGAAATGAAGTGGACATTGATAGTATGAGATCATCTTCTAAGTTTGTGCAGAGAAAGGTCAATTGTGCAATGGTAGTTGCTAACATAGCAGAAATTTCTAAAGGTTTAAAAGCAGGTGATTCCAAGTCATTAGAAGCCACCAGACAGCTCTTCTGCGCTCCTGATTTGAGAAAATGCAGTAAGTTCCCATCCCATTAATCATCATCAATTCTTCCTTATAGTACATTAGTTAAAATACATGTAATTTTATTAGGTTGGCATCTTATCAAAATCTTTCCTCAATTAGCATATCATGACTCACTGACACATGACTTCTCGGTTCACTTGGCACCATTATGTGTCCACTACATCATTCTTAGCATCTCTGCAAAAAATCTCATTCAAAATCAAAGTATTGAAATAAGGCCGTTTTGAAAACTAGGGAAAAAAAAAAAAAAAAACGAAAAGAGGCTAATTGGTGCTTGTATATAACTTTCACGCTCTAATACCATTTCTGTTTTGTGTCAACCAGTAAACCATTTATTGGCTATATGATGTTAAATTTTGCTCATTAATCATTTTCAACAGATAATTTTGTACCTCAACAAGTCTTTTCCTCATGTTGGGTAACTGTTGCTAACTTATGTCTAAATATGTACTCTTTCTGTTCCAATATATTATTCTTATGATGTGAGGAGTGTGTATCTTGCCATACATAAATGCTGCTTTCTTCTATATACTCCTTGGCTTGAAAGAGACTTATTTTGATTTAACAAATCTCTTGTACTCAAACAATAGTGCAAAAACGAACCAGTTTTCACTATAGATTGGATTTCACTCTGGCTGCAGATGAGAATCCACTCTTGATCTTAACACACGGTGACTTGTTATCAACCGAGGAAAGGATCGAAGCTAGACTGAAAATATGTGAAAGTTTAGATATACCCGAAACCAATGGAGTTTACGACATAGTATGCCTGACAGAGTATGGATTTCCTGCTGAAGAATGTGATCCTGTTACAGCCTATGCAATAACTGAAGCTGTATATAGGGCATTGCTAATATCGGACAGAGGTCACTTTCCAAAGAAGAACTTGCAAGAGTGGGCAGATCATGTATTGTCTTGGCTTATGTCCTTCATTGCAGTTTTCTTTGCTTTCCTTGCAGATATTTTCTCCAGACTTGGACATAGAGATCATAAATTGAAGTAGTAGTAGATGTTATTAACTGATTTGTATAATTTGTGTATCACCACTAATGACTAAACTAGTGTAGATTACATGTACTGATTTAGTGATCATTTTCATGCCAGAAAAGGATTCTTCTGTTTTCTTTTTCTTCTTCTTTTTTTTTTTTGATAATTCAAGTTGGATATGTCTGATTCAATGAGAGTATTGAATTGAATTAATTTAAATGCTATTTGGATTTCAAACGGGGCACAGAAGAACTAGTGTTTTGTATTGTTACTTGAAACGGACAGTACGGGCATGGTATTTGAAATGATAGAAATCCCTCAAACTTCAAATTCTGTTTCACTCTCAAGTCTCAAGTAGAATGTACCCACTAATCAAGGAATTCTTCCGCATTGGATATTTGCTAGGCTTTATCTTTATGAACCAACATTATCTTTGTTGATAATTAGAAAAACATATGAGATTTGGCTAAATTTGAAAAATAATTTCATGATTTGGTAATTAAATAAAAATCTGTAGTTAGTTTTTTGCTTAAGGGAGAGACCAATGAGAGAATTTAAAAAAAAAAAAAAAAAAGATCGAATTTTATGGAGTTCTTCGAATTCCCACTTTATCTAGGTAGGACTTCGGTGGATTTTTAGTGGGTGTTTCACCCTTTGTCATGAATTGCAAACTATGTATGGGTCATTTGTTAACATAATGTTATACTAAAAAGTGCAAATTATTAGAAATAAGAGATTAGTTCAGCTCAGGCCCGGTATGTATCATTAGGACTTGAAGATGTACAGCAGTAAAAGTATGAGAAAAATCTCTCATACAAGTTCAGTATATCTTGCTCAAAAAGCTTTTCTATTCTTTAAAATGAACATGTTAACAAAAAATTCAAATTTGAATTGAGCACCAGACGTTGGCTTGTTGTTGTTCTATAAGAACTAAGATATTATATTTTGAGAATCAGAACTGATCCAGAGGCCCTTATACGTGGGCCAATTATTTTTCATCAAAAAAAAAAAAGCCATCTCAGAAAAAAATCTAAAGAAAAATCTTAAAAAAGATAGTCTTTTAACTACTAAAGTTGACAAGATAATTTGCGAGCACATAAAAGCTTAAGTTTACACCGTAATAAACAACTTGGTGACTTTTTTATTATAGATCTTCTCTGCAATCAATAGAGAAAAAAAAAAAAAAACATTTTTATACATGATTTTATGTCATTGAGGTTGTTTAAGTTTTTCTTTTTGTGAAAGTAAAAGCATCTTCCTTTTTGGGCTCAAACAATGAACATGTTATACTTTCATGTCTTTGTTACTAAATTATTTTCTTTATTGGAATTGATACTACTACTATTAAAAGTTATGGCTCAATTATCTATATATTTTAAAAATATAAATACATACAGAAAAGGCAAACTCAAATTAAATTTAACTTATAATGGTGATAGTGGGGGGCAGATTAATTATATCACCCTCTGTTGCTCGCAGGCATATGATCGGAGGTTTGTTTTGGTACAGTGTAGGGTTTATGGACCACATTACAGGCATAAAAGTGGCTGGCCATATGACTCATGAGTGTTCCATTGTTACGTGTTCTTCTACCGACAGTAGACAAAAATATACAACGACATGGATGGCTGTCGCTGCATATCAACCAAAATGTATGGGCCGCATTTTGTCTTTTCTTGTATCCTTACCTTGCGTTATGTCTCAATTATTTTGAACTGACTTAATTAAAACGACAAAGACAACTACTCATAATTCTCAATATCGTTTTTAATTTCTAGCATCTCTCTCTCACCGTGGTCACCATTCACCTACTTCACATTCTGTGTTTATTATTATTATTTTTTTGGATAACACATTCTGTGTTTAATTTGTAAGGCTTTTCCTCCTTCCATTTCATATATTTTTGAAGTAGTTACAAATTTTTTTGTTATGCTACGTCTTCATTATACTGAGTTACGAAATTTTGTATTTTAGTAAGTACAAATAGTTTATTCTTTGTCTTGAAAATCATTAACACAATTAGGGGGTATATGCACCTTAAAAAATCAATAAAAAAAAATATGCCATACACACTGAAATTTTTACCATTACGAGTTATCATAGTAGCTATTATTTCATTGAATTGTCACATATGCAAACTTGGCAACGTTGAGTAAAATTGTTAATAATAATCAAGTATACAACAACAAAATCTCAGAGCCCACATTTGACTCTTACATTTTCGGGGGGTCAATGTTTTTGGCAAGTTGGACTTAATTTCTGTCTTTTTTGAACTAGTTGTTGGCCTTTCCACAACCAATTTTATATATGTCATGTAATGATTCTATGTCTCTGATTCTCTATTCTAGAGTTCACCACCAAAGTTAACTGGTGTTCAGGTGATATTTCCTGGAATCTAATAATATAAAACTAAAGCCACTGCCACCAGAGATGGGGTTTTTTGTTTTTCAATGCTTCTCTAGCTCCCCCAAATAACAAGAATGAACCCAAGCAGAGAGTTTGGAAGATGATTTTTTTTTTTTTTTTTTTTTTTTTGCTTTTGAGTTTGTCAGATGAACTATAAATTTTATTATTTTGAATATTGTGTGCAACACATAAAAATACGTGACTTTGTTTTATTTTTTCAATTGAGGATATAAAATACTTAACTTTAACTGATGCAAAGTAGGTCGAGATTCTTTCAGATATTTTTATTTTTTATTTTCTTTAAGAAGCACAGCAGTTCTTGAGACAAATATATAAATCTTGATTACTGTTTCCCTGTTTGTTTCTGTTGCTCCTTTGGCTCAAGAATCTTTAAAAGCAGATTAATATTCTTCTCCTGGGCATCTTCATTTCTTTCTTTGATGATCAAAGCGAATGTTATGACTGTTACATGAACTTTTTCGCAAAATTTGTGTTATGTGCTAGACATCTCTTTCATCAATTTCACTTGTTTTGAGCTCACTTTAAAGCTACATACCTCAAGAATCGCAGCTGATTCCATTCTCTTCGTGCAAATAGTTGATAGTAGTAATGGATGTGAAAACAAACGCAAGTCATATGATCTTTAACTTTTTTCCAAATGTTTATTTATTCATTTTTTTTAAGGCCACTATTTCATGATTTGAACGTGTGATCAATTTCAATTTCAATTGACAAACAGGGATCAGAAGCAGAGAACATGAAAAGCTCGCGAGCTTATGGGTTTAATGAGATAAAGAAAAGTTGTATAGATTGTCACACAACAAGAACACCTCTATGGAGAGGCGGTCCAGCTGGTCCAAGGGTAACATCATCAATCACATATTTCACATTTCCTTTTCTTCATTGTATGATCAGACATTAAGTATTCATATTTGATTTTGTTTTTGAAAAACAACATTGGTGGTGTGTTTGCAGTCGCTGTGCAATGCATGTGGGATCAGATACAGAAAGGCAAAGAAGGCAGTGGTAGGTTTGAACAACGGAAGAACAGAGAAGAGAGGAAGAAAGAACAGCGGAGATGGCAATAAGCTTCAAGCTTCGCTGAAGATGGGACTAATGGCTGTTGGAAGAGAAATGATGTCAATGGGAGAGGAAGAACAAGCTGCTATGCTTTTGATGGCTCTTTCCTGCGGCTATGTCTATGCTTAGAACACCAAATCAGATGTTTGACCTCCCCAACAAACAATATGCCAAATTAAAACCCTTTGAAACTCATTATGCCTTGTAAACCAATCTGAAATCTTTGGAGAAATGTGTGGTGGAAAAGGAAAGCATTAAAAACTGACGTGATCATAACATGAATATAGAGACCATTTTCTTTTAGCTTGATTTGCTGTTTTCTACTTCTTCATTTTATATCATATATATCTTCATCTTTTTTGATTTAACTTTGATTGTTTGTCTGAGTTGGTTCAATTGAAAAACTGGCATTTTATTATGTATAACAGGACAATGATTATTCTTGTTGCTAAAAAAAATAACACAATTAATTTCAGATTAAACAAGGATATGACTTCAATCTAAGATCATACCATAACCTAAGTATAAGTGACATTTTATTGAATTAATATTATGTAATGACAGTTTCTCAATTCCTTAAATTGCAAATGGGAAGAAGATGAATCTTGCATAATATAAGACTAAAACTATACCTTCCAGTGATTAATACGAACAATATTTCGTCTACGTACTGTGTACTATTTTTTTCGCGATAATTTTTGTTAATGAGAGTCTGACCTGGATTCTTTAAATGAGTCAAAGTTACGTTAAAAGATTCACTTATATTGATCTAATGGTACAATTGAAGGTCTCCAAAATACTCATTTATGGTCATTTTTATTTAAAATCAGCTCACTGATTCTGGTCTGTATTGATAATAAATTTCACAAATTATAACACGATGGTGTTTTTCAGATCTGATGATCTTAAGATCTCTGATGAGATGAGACACGGACAGTTTCATGATGCGGCTCAAATCCTGCTGTTAATTAATGCCGTGACATGGATAAGCAGTTCGAAACTCGCAGGCAATAGCACAGCTAAAATGGGCCCCGAATTGAAAAAAGAACAAAATCACAGTCGAGTCAGTTGACCGCTTTTCAATTTGCCAGAGAATTCTACTAGACTCAAGTCAATAGTTATGGCTTCTAGCTAATCCTAGAAGCAACAAGCGACTTCCCAATCCTTCCGGGTGCCTCTTATAGATATATATATATATATAAAAACGCAAACCAACAATGGAGTGACACGCAAAAGTTAAGCGAGGCAATATAAACAATCGCCACGTAACAACGTTGGACACGTGTAACTAGACAAAATCTGTGCCAGCAAGTGCCTGTTCTTCTCTGCCGCCGCTTTGTTCGTTCCCCTTGTCTAACACCACCCACGAAAATAGATTGGAGACCAAAAGCTAAATTTGAGTGATCAGATAAGTAGAAATCAGAAAAATAAAGATGCAATCAAGATTAGCCACCGGTTGGACCAGATCTTTGTGGAAGCAACAAGGACTTCAACGCAATTTTGTGGCCGCAGCCTCCACTCCTGGTCGCGCTATTCACTCTGGGGAGGTCGAAGCTGGACCTGATGTTCACACTGGAGAATCTCATGTAAGATTCTCTTCATATTTTCTTATTCTAGTGACGTGATCACACTTCATATGCTTGAATTTAAATTTACGTTTCTTTTTTTTTTTAAATATGGTGAAGGGTGCAATAAACGTGACAGAATCTGAACCTGTTAGCCACCAAACCCCAACAGAGCACCAGCTCAATAACGACGGAGAAACTGACCCACTTGTGCGACCCAAACCACCACACGTTACTTCTTCAAGACTGGAAAACGCAGGGTTGAACCAGCCAAATCCCATTGTTCAACAAAGGCGCCAGAAAACTACTTCTAGTACTATCGAAGTACTAGAGGAGGTGAGTTGTGCTGGACTAGATGGGACGCCGTGGCCAGAAGGCAAAGAGAAGGAAGAGAGAGAGAGAAATGAGAAAGTGGAAGATGATAAGGAGTACTTTCAGCATCACAAGGCATCAACATTGTCGGAAATGGAGATGGTGGACACGCGAAAGCCGATCAGCCAAGCAACCGATGGGACTGCGGATGCGGGTTCCTACTACGGGGCTGGACGAGACGTGATCAGGTGGAGGCCGGAGCAGTTGGACACTGCTGAGGAGGCGCTCAGGAGAGCTACTGAAATTTGGAGACAGAATGCCATGCGTGGTGATCCTGAAACGTTTCCACACTCGAGGGTTTTGAGAGAGCTACGTGGTGAGTGGTTCTAATTACGTACAATAAGCGTATCTTTGATTACAAAACTTGTTTTTTTTTTTCAAGAGTACCGCATGCGAATGCAGTGATTTGGGATAAACTTCTTTGTAAGAATGATATGTTTATGGAAGGAATAAATGCTATATGTTTGTTAGATGATACGCCTTTTTTTTTTTCATTCAATACAACTGATTATTGATAAACGAAATGGACTTTTATATGGATTAGTGTTCAGTTACTCTGGTTTTGGTTTGATTTGCAATGACATCTCAGTTTCGATGGCTTTAAAAAAAAAAAAGTATATATCATTATAACATAGTTTCGACTAAATTGTTCTAATGTTATGGTTTGTGGAAGAAATTATATATTTTTTATTTTGTCCCAGTACAATTTTCGATCTATGTAATGATGAGCATATAAATTTATCAATTAGGAAATTTTGTTTGATTATCTAACAATGATAAATTCTGCTAGCAATTACATTTTACGCTGAAATTTGCCGAGGAAAGTGTAGTAAGGAAATGCTTGAATTTCAACAAATTTGTGCTAGGGAATTGAAAGGAAATGCATTAATTTATGCCCCAAAGTGGTGTATATATTAAAGGAGAGTAAAATTGTAGTATGAAGGAACAGTAACTATCGAAATTTGGGATAGAGCAAAATACACCAAGCCCCCCTCAGGTAAGACATAAATACAGTTATAATCAAAGATTGAGTTTAATAACACAATAACCCCAGTTTAACGGTCAAAATGTGTTAAAATTGACGGTCAACTTTAATTTAAAGTGTAAAGACGTAAATACCCTCCATTTTTAAAATTATTTTTTTTTCTTTTAAAATTTAAAACTCTCTGCAACAACCATCTTCATCTTCATCTTCATCCAGTTCATCTTCATCCAGTTCATCTTCATCCAGAAGGTTATGAAGGTTTCTACTCATCCAGAAACCTTCATCTCCCAAACATCAATCTGCATCCAGACATAAATGGCCACTACATACAAAAACCCACATCAATATGTAAAAACCCAAACATATTATTAATCATCTGCAAAAATCCAAACACATTATCAATCATCTTCTTAAAACCCAGATAAACCCATCCAGATATCATCTTCAAACACATCCAGACATCATCTTCAAACAGATCTGGTTGTCTGGGTTCGAACCCAGACGAACCCAGATCTGGGTTCGACAAACCACGCCGAACCCAGGTCTGGGTTCGTCGAACCACGACGGGTTCGACGAACCCAGATCTGGGTTCGACGAACCACGCCGAACCCAAGTCTGGGTTCGTCGAACAATGACGGGTTCGACGAACCCAGATCGATCTGGGTTCGTCGTCGCGAACCCAGATCTGATCTGGGTTCGTCGTCGCGAACCCAGATCAGATCTGGGTTCGTCGTCGCGAACCCAGATCAGATCTGGGTTCGCGGCGACGAACCCAGATCGATCTGGGTTCGCGACGACGAACCCAGATCAGATCTGGGTTCGCGACGATGCGAACCCAGATCTGATCTGGGTTCGCGACGATGCGAACCCAGATCTGATCTGGGTTCGCGACGATGCGAACCCAGATCTGATCTGGGTTCGCGACGACGAACCCAGATCAGATCTGGGTTCGCGTCGCGCGAACCCAGATCTGATCTGGGTTCCACGAACCCAAATCAGGAAGAAGAAGAAAAAGAAGAAGAAGAAGAAGAAGAAGAAGAAGAAGAAGGTAGTGGAGATCAGTGGAGAGAGGCGAGCATGTGGGAGTGAGAGAGATACTGTTAACAGATACTATAGCTGTTATTAGTAAATGATTTTAATAATTTTTATTATTAGTAAATGACGAAATTACCCTTGATCAATCCAGAGTTGCCTAACAGATACTGTTAACTCGGGGGTACTGTGTCATTAAACCTAATCTTTAACTATAGCTGATTTAGGTCTTACCTGAGAGGGGTTTTGTGTATTTTGCTCTTTGGGATAAGATGAATTTTGGTTAAACTTAACTCTAAAAGTCCACGTCATATATAATAGATTCTTTGACAAAGAAGTTTACGTTAACAGGTCCACTTTTTTGGACTGTTCCAATCAGAATCGGGAAATGGGTAGCACACGTAGCAAACAAAGGTGTTCCATGTGTGTATACATGAACACAATATTTGTTTTGTACAAAGCTTCGATCTGGTTTTTTCCTAACTCATATATTCTCTTATAGTAACCATCTGTGAACTGCGTGCCAATTTCTTGCATATTTTTCCTAGAAGAATGAACCGGAAGAACAGCTATACACAGGGAAGGAATTTGTATTTGTATCTTTATCAGGCCAAAGTTAACAATTGAAACCATTTAGAGTGTCACCAAGCAATTGAACGAAAAGTT
The DNA here is from genome assembly GCA_022984855.1 of Dimocarpus longan. Taxonomy (NCBI): domain Eukaryota; kingdom Viridiplantae; phylum Streptophyta; class Magnoliopsida; order Sapindales; family Sapindaceae; genus Dimocarpus; species Dimocarpus longan. The sequence goes on from CM041015.1 coordinate 25,267,770, forward strand.
TTACAATTTAATTATCAACTTTACCAGATTACTGTAATAGTTACAATTTAATGTCAACTTGAGAGAAGAAGAAGAAGAAAGCAGAATCAATGAAAGAAGAATTAATAAAAAAATAAGCGGTTGAGAGAGCTCCAATTCTCCTCCTGTGACTCTCTGCCTCCACTTGTGATAAACGTTCATTTATTTATTTTTTGTTGGTATTTTCATAGATAGCGATAGCCCAAATTATCATTCAAAGGCATAAATAAAATGCCAAATTTATGTGACAAAATCTGGACGGTTCAAATTTAAAACAAAGGCTGGGCTACCTCTTCATTTACACATTTATTTTTCATTTTTTTTAACTACAATATTCTTTCGTGAGTGGTGCCATAGAAGATAAAATTCTAGAAATAGTGCGGTCACGAATACACATGCACACATCTTGCCTTGTATATCATATCACCGCCATACTCCATCATCTATCTTCTTCTCTCTATCAAATTAAACGTGACCGAAAAATTCTTTAAAAAAATGGCGAGCTCCAGACATCTGCTGCTCACTCTTTTCACTCTCATATTTGCATTCCAATTCAACTTCACATTTACCATAACAACTAAAACAAAATCCAAAGAGCAACTAGAATGCACAATGTGCACTTCATGCGACAACCCTTGTCCAACCTTGCCATCACCACCCCCACCAACTCCTGAAATTGCTTGCCCGCCACCACCGTCTGGGGCATCTCCACCGCCACCACCAGAATACCGTCCACCCCTACCACCAGCCCAGCCAGAGTGCCCTCCACCACCCCTACCACCAGTCACACCAGAATACCCTCCAACCCAACAACCACCCAAGCCAGAGCGCCCTCCACCACCTAAGCCACTTCCACCGCCAAAACCACCAATGGTACAACCGTTGCCAACGCCGCAGCCAGGAAATTCTACATCCGGTGGTGGTGTTGTTCCAGGCGCGTGTTTCCCAACATGCAACGACCTCTTGCCCCCGACGACAGTAGTTCCGTACTTTCCCTATTACTACAGGAATCCTCCACCGTTTGTTGTTCCTTCTAACTCTGTTAGATTGAGACTAGAGTCTCTTGTCTTCTCCATTTCTGTTTTCCTTGCTCTAATGTGTTGCTTCTAAAATTAAATGTGACGTAACTAACTGTCAATTTGACGGTTATTGTTTGTTATTTATGTAATTTTTTCTAATCAGTTGCATTTGCATGTGTAGGTTTGTTTTTATTAATTAATGTAGTTTCAGAGTTCTTAGCCACAGCTAGCTTTTCGATGGAAAATTGGAAGAATAAATAAGGCTGTGCTATGTGTCTCTGTTGTTATTATGTATTGGTGTTTTGAAAAATAAATGATTCAATTTGTGCTTCTAATTTTTTATGTTCTGCTGCTTCAATTAAAGTATTTTGTTCGTATACTTACTATCATTAATGCATCTTGGCTTGTAAAATCAGTATGATGGTTTGATTAAAATTATGTAATTAATTTAAGATGTAATTTTGTTAAAACTGAGCATAAAAATATTGTTAATGTAAAAAGTAATGTTCCTTTTCAAATGGTTAGCCTAATATTATCCCTGCATATGGCATGTAAATTATGAATTATTCGTAGTTAATATCTTAATATTTTTTGTAAGATCTTTTTTTCTAATTCAATAATGAATATGGATGGAAACGATGATATTGGACTCGTCAGATTCAGCTTTGGTAATCGTTCGATCTAGAGGTGAAATGGATGTGATCTCAATGGGTCAGAGTCTTTTGGGTGGATCATGGAATGTGAATATGATGAGAAATTGCAAGAATGTAAGCAATGGCGATTGAATTAGGATCTACCTGTATTTTGCTTGATTTTCTGTAAGTGAACCTGATCAAACATATTCTTAGGCTACTACAAATCATGGAAGATATATATATATATAAGGTTTTAAAGATGATTAATAAAATGACATAGAAGATGGAAACCTTAGCTTTACATTATTATCTAGAGGAAGAAGGATACAAAAAGGACAGTAAAATTTAAATATTGATCATCACTTCCATATTACGAAAAATCCCTAATAATTAACAAAAAAGGTGATTTTTTTTTTTTTTTGAAATAAAAAGTGTGATTTTTGAAATTAGTATAAAACAAAGAACTTTCTAATACCATGAGTTTCCAAGCAAATCAATTAGAGCAAATTATAAAATAGTTATCTAGTTGAAATCTATTTTAAATGGGGCAAACTTTATTAATTTATACAATTTGACTACCTACCATAAGTGTAAGTTAATCAATTTTAATACACTTAAGAATATTTTTGTCTTTTTACCTTATTTTAAAATTTTCTTTTAAAATAAATTTAAAAAATAAAATATAAAATAATTCTAAAAAAATAATATATTTTTAAATAAGATCTATATCATCCATCATATTGATGAATGGTAAAACTTAACTTTAAAAAAACCCAAAAATTATAAAATAAAAAGTAAATTTTATTTGGGATCGTCAAACCCAAATAATGTCCATCTGGGTTCGATTGGAACTCAGATGAACATCATTAACAATAGGATAAATCTAGAGCCCATCAACCATTTCAAACTCAGAATCAAACATTATCAACCAAAAAAAAAAAAGGAAAATAGAAAAAAAAAAAAAAAAAAAAAAACCTAAAATCATCAAACACAATGCCCCACCGAAGATCAAACTCAAACCTATAACTTCCACAACGCAAATCTTTAAAAAAAAAAAAAAAAGTCAAATAATTTTCCCAAAAACATAAAATTGTCGAGAACCCACCAAATTAAACCTCTATGTGAAGAAATCCTTGGGTCTCCTTCTGCAGAGACCAGACCAAGGGTTGACCCGGTCTCTATGCGATGGAAACTCTTCATTGTCTCTATCGTTGTTGACAATAAAGGTAGAAACAACGGCGTACCAGGTGAAGAGGGATGTGCTGACGTTGATTAGAGGAGAGGAGAGCTTAGCGATGGTAGGATTGGTAGAAATTGGGAAAATTGATGTTGTGGTGGTGAGAGAGATAGAGAAAAGAGAGCCTGGAGGAAGAGATTGGGACGAACATAGCTGCGAGATAGAGGTGAGACAAGCGACTTAATAGAATAAGAGATTTGTTGAGATTGAATAAATAATCAAGAAGAAGGGATGTGTCACCACCAGTGTTCCAAAACTCGCTACTCACTACTGGATCGGCGAGGTAGCGAGCAACGAGTACTCGGAAACTCGGTGAGTACTCGTCGAGTACTCGGTGAGGGGTAAAATTGGTAAAAATTATAAAAAGTATAAAAAACTATAAATATCATAAAGAAAGGGGCTAATTGAAAATAATAAAAATGATTATATTATTAAGTATGATGGTTTTTTTTGAAATAATGAAAAATAATGAAGGGTAATTTTGTCCAAAAACTAAAAAATTGAGGGATATTTTCGGATAACACTTTTTATATTGTTCATTTCACTTCTCTGTCTCAGATTTGATTTCTTTCTTCTTCTTCTTCCTCCGATCTTCATGTCTTCTTCTTCTTCTTTCGATCTTCATGTCTTCTTCTTCTCCTTCACTTCACATACGGAGATGGCGATTGCGACGGAAGGAGCGACGGAGGAGTGGAGGACGACGAGAAGACAGCGAAGTAGAAGTCGACCGGCGATAGCAGAACCAGATTCAGCAGGATCGGCAGAAGCAACACGGCAGTAGGCAGAAATGCAGAACAGAACGCGGCAGAAGCAGCGCGGCGGCAGAAGCAGCGTGGCGGCAGAAGCAGTACGGCAGCAGAACAGAACGGAACTGAAAACTGACTGAGTGCTCGAAAACCGAGTAGACCGATTTCGAATCGGCCCGAGTTGGGCTGAGTCAGCCCGAGTCGACCCGAGTTGGGCCGAGTTTGGACAGTAACCGAGTTGAAGCCCCCGATCTGGGGGTTCTCGGCTCGGAAGTCGGCCGAGCGGTGAGTTCCCGGCGAGAACTCGACCAACTCGGCCGAGTTTTTAAACAATGGTCACCACCAGGCCGGTGTCTCGAGATTAAATAAATAATCAAAAAAAAAAAGAAGAGACGTGTCGAGATATTTTATTAATTTATTTTTTTATTTTTAATTTATTTTTATTCTAATTTTAAAAATTTATTTTATTTTTTTTCAATTACCATCATCTATCAAAGAATTGAAGATGAAGATTACATTTTTATTTTTAAGTATAAATGGCTATAGAAGTAGATGGGTAAAACTATCCTTTTATATTTTTAAAATGGTCAAATGTTTAACTTAATAGTCTTTAACTGATAATGGGTAGCTAAGTTGTGATAAATCAATAAAGTTTATTCTACTTGAGAAATGATTTCAAGTAGTTGATTTTGTAATTTGTTAAGCAAATTAATTATTTATTTATGAATTAACATTTGGCGACTCTTATTTTTTTATGCTAATTTCAAAATACACTTCCTTTTAACTATTAAACCCAAAATAAATAAATAAATAACTCTTTGATATTTGCATACAGGTATTTCTGATTAACTTCAATTCCATTTTGTTTTACTTCAATTATAGAAGATTAAAGAATTTTGTGAAACAATCAAACTTAGTATACAAACTATAGGATTTAAATGAATGCAGAATACAAAACTGAGCCGAAGAAATAAGAAATAAAATAGGAGTTGGTCCATGACCCTGTGATTTTTGTCATTGCTAAGATAAGTCCTGCCTGTATGCTAGTTTGTGGCTGTGAAATCCCTATGACTAAAGAATTCAAGGACTTTCTCTTTCGCAACAAAGGATAATTCACTTTTTTTTTTTCTAATATGTGGCCCCTATAGAAAAAAGAGTGGTTGTCGTATTGCTTTTATTTAATGATGTACCGACGATAAGACACCTTATTTCATGAAAATAATTTAAAAATTCAACAAGCAATATTTATCCTCCTTAATTGTTCAATATGACTTAATGATGATGTACTTTCATTCGTTTGCTAATGATTTGGATTTGATATATATATATATATATCTCGACCATAAAGGTCAAATTCAGAAATGGCGAATTTGATTCCATAAATTTCAGGCCGTCTGCACTCTTCTTAGTGTATAGCTTGAGGTACTCTAATGTCCCTTTGTATCGCTGATTTTTATTTTTAAGTACGTATTCTTATTTTGAAATAAAATTTAGTAAGTATTAAGTTAAAAGTTTTTGTACATAATTATGTAATTATTTTCAAATCCAAAATCCTAAGCATATATAACTTACATCTAGAACAACGATTTGTTACATTAAAAAACCACTCCTGTAACATTCGATGCAGGGTTTCAATTCCAAGGTTAAAGAAGTGGTTTTCTAATTAATATTAACCTTATTTAAAAAAAAATAAAAATAATATTAACCTTGGAAAATCTTTATCTTGAATGTGTATATATTTGTCTTTCTTATTTATTATTATTATTTTATTTCTGAGATTTATCTAGAAAACTACTGATATCAATCAAGATAAAATACTAATGATATCAATTAGAATGAAATATTAGTCCATTCAAATAACTGTTTTTATATGAACGGAATCGATCCACACGGAATGAGAGAGACCCGTACACATATGGATGGAGAGACTATTCACACAAATTGATTAAGATATTAAACTAACGAGTAGAACTCACACCTACCGACAGGTGCCTATAACTTTTAATCGAAGGCACCGACAGCCTTCCTTAAGAAGATTATATATATTATCTTCGAAAGCAAGACGGAAGTAATTATTGAAATAAGAAATAGAGAAGTACAAATAGTTCCAGAAATGGTCAAGAGCACCCTTAATTAGCAAGCAAGGGGAAAGAAGCAAGAAGCTACCCCCAAAAAAAACAATAAAGTTTAGCGAAGCCTATGCTTGTGACCCAACTGGTTTGACCGTTGTTACAGCATGAGTCAGGCCTCTTGCAACAGCAGGATTAGCTCCTTTTAGCACTGTCAATGCTTTAGCTTCTGTAAATGAATAGCCGGCTGCTTTGAGTCTAACACCAATTTGTGTGTTTAGACTCTTTTGTTTCCCTGGTATTAACTAATACAACTCTTCTTGGATAATTTATTTCTTGGATCAAATCATAGTTCACAAGCTTCCACAGTACCCTGCACCTTTAATTAATTTGCGAACGTAAATGGATCGATAGATTTCGAATCATTTACTTTTAATTTATTCCTCGTCTATAACTTCTATCAAATATTTTGTACGGATTAAGTACTGTTGGAAAAAATGTTTTGTTATATGCATATCTTATGGCTGCAAGTAATGTTCAAAATCTCAAAAAACAAAAGAATTAAGCGCTTGCAGGCCGTGTGATATCTTGGGGATTTTTATACAGATTATTTTTCTAATTATTATAAATTTGTGTACTTCTTTTTTTTTTTTTTTGATATTACAATTATAATTACCGTAACATAGATAATGTACCGTAGATAGTTTGAAATGTATCACTTATTTTTTACTCTACTTCCTAATAATTAAAAAATAGGAACTCACACTAAATGGGTAAAACTGTTATCCAACTTAAGGAATTTATAAATGATTGCCCACAAACAAATGAGTCAAGATGAAGTTGTCTACTTTTTGGTGGATGTGGTACTTGAACCTCCGTTATCGGGAGAACAGACAAGGTGGCTTGGCCATCAAAGCAAATCACTTTGTGAGTTTTTATATTAATTACCGAATGGTTTTTTTTATTATTATTGATTTTTATTTTTTATAGTGAAAAAAAAAATTAAACTTAGAGAAAACTATCCACAATTCGTATTTAAGATAATAATAAGATTTAAATCTTGATCCCATAAAATCAAAGAAAATGTTCGAATCATTATTACTAAAGGGGTGATATGTATTGATTATTAAATTGTTAAAATTTGTGTCAATTTTATATATATATATATATATATGTATGTATAAGTTTGCAGCCGTATTTATCATGCATGTATTGAAAGCTTGATCAGCTTTAACAGCATGACAGTTTCTCTCTTTTAAATATCTGGTTGGCTAAGTAGGTGACACCAACAGCTAACCTTAGATCGATTTAGGACGGTAGTAATTCAGCGAACAAAACAACACCCAAGTGGCGTGTAATTAATGAATATCTATTTTAGAATATAAAATTTTCAAATTCATAAAAATATATTATTTTAGAAAACTGGTTGTTGAGGAAGAAGAAGGGCTGTTAACTAGTTATTAAGTAGAGCAAAGAGTTTTCGTTTCATAATTATAAATTGTTTAGAATGCATGCAATGGAACTAGCGGAAAAATAAATAAATCATTTAAATATTATAAACCAAGTGAATCTCTAGCACGTAAGTTTATCTTGTCATTGACTCCAAGTTGGAGTGTCACAGCAGCATAACGCACCTGTACCTCATATAAAGCGTACAAATTCGAGTACTATATCTAGCACTACAAATAATTTTCGCTAGACCTCTCCCCAACGGCGGACCCACTGTGGGGCCAGGGGGCTAAAAAAATTGATAAATTTTATTACATAAATCAAAAAAAGCAAAAAAACAAAAAAAAAACAAAAACAAAAGCAAAAAAAAAACATAAATCTGCGCTGCACTGCACTGTTGCACACAGTGTATACGCGCACCGCTGAAGTCCGCGTAACATAACAGTCAATTTCACTTTTTTTTTTCTTTTTTTTTTTATTATTTATTACTTTATTATTTAATTATTTATTTTCCTATTTCTAATAGAATTAATTTACTTTTCTATTTCTTATTCCTATTAGACTTAATATTCCTACTTCTAATATTTTTCCTACTCCTAATTAATTAATATTTTTTTTTTAATTCTCTTTTATATAAATACTATTTACATTAACAATTAATAATTTTAACGAATTACTTTTTTTTTTTTTTCTTTTTCTCCTTATCTTCATCTGACATCTTTTTATTTTCACTTTGACATCTTGTGACTTATCAGGTTAGTCTCCTAAATTAATTACTTTTTTAATTTATTTATTTTCTAATAATTTAAATTTAATATATATCTTATCAATAAACCCTAAAATCTTAAACTTTAAATTATTGCATTGAAATTATCCATGTATAATGTATTGTCATGATTCAATTATATATATATATGTAATATTGTTTACTTTATAGCTTTATTTTATTTAGAATCAATAAATTATTATTAAATTTTTTTTAAAATTTTTTATTATGTTTTTATTTGTTATGAAATAGTTATGAAGAGATATATGAAAAGAAAATCATCACTTGAGTTAAAATCATATTCTTCAAAGAAAAATTGTGTTGAAGTCAATTTTTTCAGATCTCCCTACTGATCCAGAGCTTCGAACTAAAATATGGGATTATGATCCTAATGGCCGTAAACAAGTTCAAAGAACATATATATTAAAAGATCCTTGTCAACCTCGATAACACAATTTTCTTGTAAGACCTTTTGAACAAAAGTTTAGGCGATTTAACACTGTTTGGTTTATTGAATATTCGACTTGGTTAGAGTATAGTATAGTAAAAGATGCAGCATATTGTCTAAGTTGTTATCTTTTCAAACCAGATATTGAAAAACAAGCGAGTGGTAACTCTTTTGTTAGTAAAGTATTTTCTGCTATGAATATTGTGAAGACTGAAATAAGTATGAATATTATGAAGACTGAATTACGTAATCGAATGAGAGACCAATGGTTAAATGATAGCTTACTTGCGTATGTAGAGAAATATATTTTTGACAAAATTGATAAAAAAGTTATCATGAAACGATTTGAAGATATGAAGTCTCGTCGAGGAAGATTATGATTTTATATAATTTATTTTTTTCCTTTTTATTTATTTTAATGATTTTATTATGATTTTTAAGTATATGACTATTTGTTTTATCTAAATATAATATATATTTTATTTTATTTAAACTATATAACATTATTAAATATTGTTTTACATAAAAACATTACACATTTAGTATATTCTTAATTTTTGATATTTTTATTATTTTATTTATGTGTTCCCCCTGAATAAATTTTCTGGGTCCGCCACTGCCTCTCCCGTGTGTTGACAAACTGTAGATAAACTTTTTTAAGGATTGTATCATAATATTCATCGTAATGATCTTAGTAGATATAATTAATAAAAAAAAAGTTTATCTTGTTTTTGACCCCTCTTTATATTCTTAACACATATGACATTTAATAATACGAGTAAAAGGAATTTTTTTTTTTTTTGTTTTACAGATTTACTCTTGGTTAAATGATATAAACGGTGTAAAGGATATTGACATGTGAAACAAAGAAAATACGTTGTTTATAATTGAATCCTGCAGCAGTGCTCTTGAAGAGGAACAAGGCCCTGTGCGCTACTAGTGTTTTCTGTCTACATCTATTACTGTAGTTTTCGTGACTACTGCAAAACATTACCATATATACTATGTATAATTTGTCACGTCTGTTGGCCCACTCAAAATATATGACGAAAACCGGATAAGATCAGTGACTGCCAAGGTTGCAGTAGCCCAACTTCCCTCGAATCTTTTCACAGCATCACATAATCATTGTTGTTTTATTCCTATCTCCTGTTTCTCCACTATTTCTTGATGTAGATCCCCATTTATCACATCAAAAATGGGTAAAATTCAAAAAGGGCCCTAGAGTAAAAGCTTATAGCCAAATTAGTCTTATCCTGTACACTAAAATTTCCCCTAAACCCTACCTCATTAGGTAAGAAAATATTTATTGTATCCTTAATTCGTATTTATGTGGTTTCTTAATTCATTGGACATCCAAATTAGAATAAATATTCATCCAATTTTTTCTTTATTTTTCATTTAATCCGATCCATATCCTCTATCTTAAAGATTGATAATACAAAAAGGTTGTGTAAATTTGTGAAATTATAAGATGAAGATTTTTTGTGTTTGAAAAAGACGGATTAATTTAATCTTAAGCCAAACCCTATAGAGTTTTTGGCTGTTACCTCCACTGATAATTGTCCTAGTACAAGTTTACATGTATGTAACATTAGCCAGTCTCTATAGTACAAGAAATTGACAATAATTTATAAATTTATAACAATTTATTGCGAACTCCTCAAAGATAAGATTGAGATTTTCTCAAAAAGAAAATCAAAATTATTAATTTATTAAAAAATGGTTGCAAAACACGAGAATCGTACACCTATAAAAGTCAAATGGGAAGCCATAGGCACGTATGTTAATCGTGGACCAAGAGGGAAGAGACTGGCTAATTGGCTTTACACCACTAGGCTGCATGAAGCGCGAGGTTTGGCCGGCTACCGGACACATCAATTTGGCTTCTTTCTTTTCTACCACCTATAAACCTGCCCAACCTCTTTCTGCCGCGTTATTATAATTTATAACACCGTTGACAATCTATCTCGTTCCCTTCAACAAATTAAATCCATTTTCATTGCACATTATCCTTCATTTTATTTTATATCATTCTAACTCTTTTTCTTTTAGTTTCCACAGTTTTTCATGAAATGGATTGTGTGGTCACTTGTCATGCTGTTTTTAATTTAAGGAATCAAAAAAATTAGAGTGTTTTTTTTTTTCTTAAAAAAAAAAAAAACAAATCAAAGAAATCAGAATATGAAGATTGAAATTAAAAGAAAAAATAAAAATGCTGGACAATAGCATATATCTATGTCGTAAATATAGTAAATTTTGTTGTAAAATATCAGATTTCAGAAGAAAATATAAGGTAAAATAATTTCTAGAAGAGGCCAACGGGCCACTTATATGAGAAACAAAATTACAGTTGATCAAGGAAAAAACAATAAAATTTGTTAAAAATAAAAAATAAAAGTTGTTTAGGTTTTAACAATTTGAAAGCATAATTAGTGAGCAACATTTTACCATCAGAGAAAATAGAATCCAACGGCCATGATGTGGTGTATCTGGCACGTGCGAAGCACATGGCTCATTCAATAGACACAATGACTCCGTGAGAAATTACAGGTACGTATGAGCATGTCTCATTTATGAGTCACACCCATCGCGTATTGTCTCTTTATATGTTTATATCAATATAAAACTATTATTGAATTACATTTTTTTTTTAATTTATTGAATTACATTATTATGCGTTTTTTATATATATACATATACAAATAAAGCAAACTCATCAGCCATCAACCCTTCAATCTCTCAAAGCCTCACCCACTTTGAATCTTAAAATTTCAGAAAGCGAAAAAAGAATAGAGAAGCAGTGATGGAAGGTGTTTCAACAACAGTGTACAAAGGTCTGAGAGGGTACTGGAAGAGGAGAGGGTACGAAAGGTTAAATGGATCGGCGAGTCGGCGGCGGATGAACCGTGTGGAGCTGGGCAAAACCCGGAGGAGACGCTTTTGGCGGATCAGGATCAAACCTAAAGTGAAAGTTCTCCAAATGCCATCTCCAAAGAAGTTCTTTATTTGGCTTCGTGACGCCTACGTGAAAATGATGATGGGTTTTGCTACTTCAAGGGTGTGCACCACCATTTACGGTGGCTCTATAGCATGTGACGGGGTTTCTGGGTTTGGTAGGGGCCCACTTAAAGAGTACGATGATAAGATGATCGTAGAGATCTACAAGTCCATCATGATGGCACAGCAAGGTCAGTTAGCGCCCCGCGATGCAGCAGCCAGGCTGGGCTCCCAGTCCCAGATTGTTTGTCGAAGCTAATAAGATTATGAGAAAAATAAATATATATATGAAGTGATTGTTGTTACTGTTTTCCAGGTACGATTTGTTTTAGTCATAGATGGAAAGTTAATTACAGAGACCAATTTGAAAATGTTTTACATGCTGTAAAATGGAATCCTGAGGAATTCTCTGTAAAAGAACAGACTTTCCTGGTTGAGAGAGCCAACGAAGAAGACAGCAATTTTTTTTTTTTTTTCCTGTTGGTTTTTGTTTTCATTCTTGGGTTATTTTAGCTCTTTTAATGTGTTTCTGGTCCTTGCAATAAGTAAATTGTTGAGGTGGTTGGCTTGACAACAAGTCTTGAAAGAGGCACCTAACTCATTCTGACAAGAGGGAAAAGAATAAAAATTTTCAAACTTACTCTGACTCTCTTATTAATTAAGACATGTACAAGAGATCAAATTTTGTTTTTTATTTATTTATTTTTTTTGAAGTATTGTTTTTTTATTGTTATTATTTTTATCGTTGTTAGTATTTGGCTATGTTTTTGATAGTAAAATAAGATTAAATTTGAGACCAGTGAAATAATGGAGCGGATCCTATACTCCTGTTACACAGGGATAGTTTGATTTGATCAACATCGAGGAGGTTGGTGTCATTGGGTGTGGCTCAAATTTATGACAATATTTATGATGTTCAAGTTGGTCGGTGTCTTAATAAATGCAAATATTCAACACTTTCACATTACCAATGTTACCCTCTTTCGCAATAGAATTTGCACTTCCTCTTCATTTTTTTTTTCTTTATGGATTTTGATCAATCAACAGTATTGGTAATGGGTTATTTGGATTTATTTTATATTCGTCTTTTATTGACAATAATCACAAATTTTAGTGAAGATTAAGTACCATTTAGATTAAAAATTTTATTTAAAAAAATGTTTGATTTGCTATATACCTTCTTTAAGTCGTTTTAATGTTTGCAAGAAATTTGGATTCAAAGTTTTGGGTACAAATAACTCGCGATATATTATTAAGATCGGGTCGTGTTGCCAGGTGGGGTCACAAAATAATTATGACTAAATGCCAGGTGGTTGAATCGCGTGAAACACTATTCAATTCTTCGATCCTATATCTCGTTGTTGTTGCCCTGTTGGAACAGTATATAAGAAAACAAAACTAACCAATATTTTTTTTAATATTTTCGTTGTCTATTAAATATAGATTGGATGATGTCAAAATAAAGAAATATCATGAAAAATCTCTTAAAAAACAAATTATATGTAATTAATACCTGATTTTTTTTATTAGAGCCTAGAGGAACCTTTTTCTATTATTAACTTTCTATTTAAAAGGTTATCATTTTTTATCTAAAATCATAAATATCCTTATCCAGAATATGTAAAATTCTTATCGTATCTTTTAAATTTATATAATAATTTAAATATTTTTTAAATTATTAATTAATAATATAAAATATATTTAAAAAATAATATAAAATAAAAATAAAAATACACAAAAAAAAACCGCCATTTCCCTAGTGCGGCCATTGCTTCTTTCCCATTTCTTCTCTTTCACTTGTTTTCTCTCATTCTCTCGTTTTTTTTTTTTTGTTTCGATTTGTGTTGATAATCGGTGGGTCATCTGAGACGAACCCAGTTGTGTTCTGGAACGACGGCGATCATTTGGGTGGCTTGAAGCTACGGCGGTCATGGAGGTTGAGCGGCAGTGATGGTGGGATTGAGTGCAGACATGAAGGAGGTTTGAAGTTAATGATGGAGGATTGAGCGGCGGTCATGGTAGGTTTCTGGGTTTGAAGTTGATGATGGCGTTGATAGTTTGATGATAGGTGGGTTTTTGCGTTTGATCGAACCCAGATGTTGTTTGATTTTTTTCTTTTCTGGGTTTGAAGTTGATAATGGTGGGTTTCCGGATTTGAAGTTGATGATGGGTTGATGATGATAATGGTGGGTTTGGGTTGATGTCGCCGAGAATGGTGTGATGATAATGATGGCCCATGATGGTGGCTTGAGGGTCTGGGCTGATGTTGCCGATAATGGTATGATGATAATAGTGGCCCATGATAGTGGCTTGAGGGTCTGGGCTGATGTTGCCGATAATGGTATGATGATAATAGTGGCCCATGATAGTGGCTTGAAGGTGATGGTGGCTGATGACGGTGGTTGAGGTTGATCGTGGCTGACGAGGATGATGATGATTAATTGGATTCCACTCCTAAACTATATATATATTTTTCCTTTTTTCTTTTTTTACAAAAATAAATATAACTTTCCTTCATTTTTTTTAAATGATATCCGCCAAACCGTCAACGTTATGTACAGTGAAAATTATTTTGATTTTAATTTTAATTTTTAATTTTTAAATTATTATTTTTTAAATTAATCTAAACCATCCACTTTAAGATTAATAGTAAAGATGTGATGAGTTAAATTTATATTTAATTATTTAATTATTTTGGTTTTTTTCAAAATTTTTATTAAATTTTATTAAAATAAATATAATTACTCATCTAATTATTATCATACCCTTCGAATTTAACATCAGTTATTTTTAATAACAATAGCTTACTTTTTAGGGAATTTTTATAATATCCCTAAAATAAAATGTACAATCATGAAATACTTCATATATATAGGTTTCAAAATCTTCTTTCTTTTTTGTTTTATTCTTAAATCGACTCAAATAGAAGTTTATATATCTTGCTAAAAACTTACTGAATAGTGAATACTATAATACTATTCGAATATTTAATTTTATTATGAGAGGATAGAGCTTGTAAGTTGCCTCTGATGAACCACCAAGTGCCCCGTCAAAGTTAATGGAAAGGTATATAATCAAAGTCCGTTTTGCAATAGGAAGTTCTTTTATGTTATGTGCAACAATAATAACACAACCCATGTGCTTCGTGCTTGTAAACAAAAGGAATCCTTGGCATTGGTCTAGCTTATGTTATATTCAAAGATCGTGAGAGATTTTTTCGTGAATTACAACACACCACGTTCCATATGTTGTGTATATTAAACCTCCACCGTCGGTGCTGTTTACACATACAATATTTTTTCACATTAAAAAACTTGCTTCTCAAATTTCGCAGCATATTCATCGCCTTATTTACAGATACGAATCTTTTTATTCCAGAAACAGATTTGAGAATAACATAAAAAAACTAAAAACAAAACAAAAACGTTTGCTATTTCAAAAATTAAAAAAAAAAAAAAAAATCCGAAACATTTTGCAAGTCGTCTAGTGATATTGATAAGACGATGCAAATGCGGGCAGAAATGCATTATTTGTTGAAAACGCATGTCACAGAAATTTTTATTCAAATTAAAAGAAAAACAAAAAAGTATTAAAAATTAATGGAGGTGACTTGTTTTACAGGCTGTCCTTTAAGGTTCTAAATATTCAAGATGATTTTGATTTGGATGTTGATTCTTCAGGGGCAATTTTCTTACGTCTTGATGAGGCCACGTCTGTGCTAAGTATGTTTATGCGATTCAAACGTGCCGGTCCTATATAGGTCCGTTTCTGACGCAGGTCAGATACTTTTCAATTTAATGCCGTATCACCAAGGACTTATTTTATTAAAAAAAAAAAAAGACAAAAAGGCAAAAACTAAATTGCTTATTTTGGTTCTATTATAAGTTTTTGACGGAGACTGATGATGACCACCACACCCGGCTAACAACTTTTTAATTGACTCGATGATATGTTACCAATGGTTTAAGGACCATACACTAGGCTTTTAGTTGTTTAAATTATAATATTCAAAGTCAAATTAAGGCAAAAAAGAGATGGCGATGATTTTAAGTTGTAATAATTCAAAAATAATATTGGAAATAGTTATCTAATTTAAAAAATGGGTTTGATATTTATATAACGAACTTTATTAATGAAAATATGCGATAAAAAAAAAAAAGCAGTGACACATAAGATTTTTGTGTTGAATAGATTGTTGTATTCAAAGTCAAACTATTTTTTTTTTTTAAAAAAGATAGTGATAATATTAAGGTGAAATAACTTAGAAATATTAATGAGTTTTGTTTTTTTTTTTTTTTTTTGAAATAAAAATATTATTAAGTTGTAATTTCATAAAAAATACTTATCTAATATAAGAGTTTCAAAATAAGTTGTTATATTCATAAAAGGGTTTGATTACTTTATTTAACTACTAACTTTATCCGTCGGTTAAAACTTTGGATTGGTTGTAACGATAATTATTAAAATCAATTTAAAGATTTCAATTAATAAGTAATATTAGTAATTGAGTAAAGTGGTTAAACCTTTATATAATAAACTACGATGACGAAAATATGGGGTAACCTCATCTTGCATCCATTTCTCTTCTTGAAAATACGTATAGTTTCTCCCTCTTTTCAAGGGGTAATCAATGGGTAGGGTTTGGAATCCCCGAACTGATGAACAGTAATTGGTCCATCAGGCCCGCTTATGACCAATCTTTTCTTTTATCATATTTTATTTATGAATAAGACAAAATTTTGCTTTTTTTTTTTTTTTGCCCTTTTTATAAAAATGACTATGATTATGTATATTTTGTGTTACTGTCAAGAAACAATATTTGTTTTTTTAAACAAAAGATTTTTAAAATCTGCTCGATCATTGATAGAGCTATTTAGATGACTAATTTCATAACCAGAAGATGAATATTTCTATAGAATGAGACTTAAACTCACATCTTGTGCTTTTAATATAATAAAGGTGGAACTCGAACTCTTGATCTTTTAGGATTTAGGGAGGTATTTAATCAATCTTATTAAATAATGGTGTGTGTGTGTGCAGAAAACATTAATATATTTACATATCAAAAGAATAAACATAATACGAAGATATAAAAATAGCTAAATGAATCATGTATGCATTACTTATAAGCAAAATCAGACACATCCTCATCTTTGGGCTTGGTTGTATATGGCCAGCTAGGCTACGAGCAAATCCATTCTATTCGGAGTTTGGACATTTGTTAGCTTGCTTTTTGGGTCATATATTCTGGCCCATGAATTGAAAACACTGTTCATAAGTTAATATACTAAAATAAATCAATTCAATCTGGCGAAAGAGTTAATGAGTCAACTACCATTTTTCTTAGAAATTTTTCTTGTAAGCCATCTGTATACCAATTTAGTTGAGGTTGCCCTCCCTAGACTTATAATGCACCAAAAACAAAACGAAGTTCCTTTTTTTTTTTTTTTATGAAAGACAAAATGAGCTTATTTTATTAATAGTATTAAATACTTTTTGTTATTGTGAGCTTAGTCCATAATACTGGCATCGTACATTCGTACTTGATTTTAATATGTTATGTATTCACGTACAGTCAGTTCAAAATCTAGAGTTATTTGTAATTTATTAAATGTTTCACTGTCAAATACTGACGGCACAGTTGGTTTTGCCATTGTAATGCACTTTATTATCAAACTGGTGGAGTGTCTTGTTTGGGTGATTAGAACAAGAGGTAGCTCTAGTATAGTATGCCGATACATTTGGAGATAAGTGTAGTAAACCGAACAATAAATGTGAAAATCATATGTATTAAATTACTGTCACACAAATATGTATTATAGTGATGGGTCTTTGATGTGGGTGCAAGTGAATGTAAAAGAATTTGAGAATAGTTATGGAAAAGTTAAGAAGAGAGAAGATGAGAAAAGAGACAACATATCTAGATGATGACTGAGATTTTTTTTTTTTTCCCTCTAAGCTCTTAATGCTTTTTTATTCATTCTCCTCTGTTACGTACAACAAACTTGCTACAATTTTCCAGTTACAACTTCCAATTAAACTGTGTTGTAAACCCGAGTTTTTTACCTAATACATTACTATTTATTCTATGAATCTCGAAGGCCTCTTGATTTCTCTTATTGGCCTGCTTATTGCTTCATTCTGCTTTTCCACATGTGCACTTGTCACTTTATTCACATCAATACATACCCCATTGACAACAACCTTGTCTTCAAGGTTGAAATTAGGATAATGGTCAACAAACTCTGTAACATCTTCCCACGTAGCAGCCTTTGTAGGTAAACCAGACCTTTAAATCAAAATTTGATTACACTGCTATCCTTGCTTGGTTATGATTCTACTTTGTAGCACTCTTTGTGGTTCCAAAATCGGCTTAGAGTTGATGATGTCTGAAGGCAATTGCATAGGTTCCACCATTGCATCTCCATGAAATTCTTTTAATAGTGAAACATAAAAGACATCATGAATTCTGGTTATACTTGGCAACTCTAATTTGCACGTCACCTATCCAATATGTTTAAGAACCTTAAAAGGACCAAGATATCTTGCAGCTAACTTGTTTGACTCCTTGTTAGCCACAGATTTCTGCCTATAAGGTTGTAACCGTACCAATACCATATCTCCAGGTTTGAAATGCACATCGCGCTTATGAATATTTGCAGTGCTCTTTATGACAGCTTGAGCTCTCCGTAAATTGTCCTTGAGTTGTTGTAGCACCTCCTGCCTATCTGTCAACATCCTATCTACCAATTTTGTTGAAGTCGTCATTGGAACATAATCAAGTAGTGAAAGGGGGTTCGCGTCTATATACTGCTTTAAACAGAGTCATTCCTGTTGAATAACAGAATGATACATTATAGCAATATTCAGCCTAATGAAGTATCTTGACCTATCTTCTTGGATGTTCTGCCACAAAACATCTCAAATATTGCTCCAACACTTTGTTAACCACTTCATACTGACCATCCGATTGCGGGTGATAAGCCGTACTCCTCTTAAGAATAGTATCACTCAAAACAAATAATTCACACCAAAATTTACTCAAAAACACAACATCTTTATCAGAAACAATAGAGCGTGGTAAATCATATAGCTTGCACACTATTTGGGTGAACAACTCATCAACTTCAAGAGCTGAAGTCTTGGTTAATGCTCCAAAATGAGTTGGCTTTGAGAGCCTATCAACCACCATCAAAATAGTTGTATAACCATGTGAATTAGGAAGACTCATGATCAAGTCCATAAACAAGTCCTCCTAAATCCTCTCTAAAATCAGTAATGGTTGTATCAACCCTGCATGTGCATGATTCTAATATTTTATTTTCTGACAAATTGAACATGTTTTAACGTAATTTTGAACATCTTTTTTAAGTCCTTTCCATGTAAACACAATGTAAAATTTTGTTGTCGTTTTTTGAATTCCCTCATGGCCTCTTATCAATGTTGCATGACACTTATGTAATACTTGTTGAACCAAAGATGAAGTTGGATCTATCAGCAGCTTTCCTTTGTATAACAATAAAATATCTTGTGACTCATATTCAGCTGATGCTTCTAAATTTACAGCTAATTTCTTGTATAAATTTTAAAAGAACTCTGAATTCATATTCTTTTACCTGAGCAAATCTAAGATTTCAAAACGTACATGAGACATTACCAAAACCTGCATTCCCACACCATCAGGTTGTTGTGAAAGAGCATTTACTACCTTATTCTCCTTGCCCGGCTTGTAAACAATGGTATACTAACAACCAATTAACTTGGCAAAGTACTTTTGTTGCTCCGACATTTGAAACTACTTGATCCTATAGAACATGCAAGCTTTCTTGATCCGTTTTGATGATGAAACGTCTACCAAGAAAATATTGACGCCACTTCTTAACTGCCTTCGTTATCGCATATAACTCCTTTACATATGCAGAAGCTTGCTGCATTTGAAGTGAAAGCTTTTTGCTAAAGTAGGAAATTGGGTGTTCTTGCTGCATCAACACTGCTCCAATTCCCAGGTTAGAAGCATCTGTCTCAACTGCAAAATCATCCTTAAAATTAGGCAAAACTAACCCAGTACTGAGTTCATAGCCAACTTCAATTTATCAAAAACTTCTTGAGCTAAAGGACTAAATTGACATGCATCTTTTTTTAAGCAAATCAGTAAGTGATGCTGCAATGGTATTATAAGACCGAACAAATCTTTTATAATAGCCTGTTAATTCTAAAAATCTTCTCAACTCTTTAAGATTCTTTGGTAAAGGCCAATCTAAGATAGTTTGCATGTTGTTTCTATCCATGCTGACACAATATGACCTAAGTATTCTACTGAACTTTGCCCGAAAGCACATTTACTTTTTTTCACCAAAAACTTGTTATCTCTCAACGTTTGCAAAATCATTCGCAAATGAATTAAATGCTCTTCCAAATTATAAGTGTACACCAAAATGTTATAAAAAAAAAAATATATATATACTACAAATCTCCTCAAAAATAGCTTCAAAATCATGTTCATTGTTGCTTGAAATGTAGAAGGTGTATTAATTAAACCAAACGACATTACTGAAAACTCATAATGCCCTTAATGTGTCCCAAAAGCCGTTTTGTGAATATCAGCGGGTTTCACTCTTATTTAATGGTATCCCGTTCTTAAATCCAACTTAGAAAAAATTGTTGAACCGCCTAATTCATCCATTAGTTCATCAATAGTTGGAATTGGAAATCTATCTCACACCGTGATGTTATTTAGAGCCCTATAGTCAATACAAAATCTCCAAGTTCTATCATTTTTTTTAACAAGCAAAATAGGAGAAGAAAATGGTGATGTACTCGGTCGAATAATACCTAATTGTAACATCTAAGACACTTGTTTCTCTATTTCTCATTTTTGAAAGTGTGGATAGCGGTAAGGTTTGAATTGATTGGCATTGAATTCAGTAGTAGGTGAATCTCATGATCCATTTCTCGGTGCGGTGGTAATGTTTTAGGCTCATCAAACACATCTTCGAACTCTTGCAATAACTGTTGTACATCAGCATTTACTTCAACTTCCTTCGAAGCCTCCTTCTTTTATAATGATGTAATCTAGAATATAGAGAAAGTAACACCTTTGTTTTGCAATTTCCACAATTGATTCATTGACATTTGTTGCTGAGAACATTGTTTGTCACTTTGCAAACGAATTATCTCATTATCACATGAGAATTCTATGATTAGCTTCTGATAATCAATTAAAATGGGCCTCAAGAGTTGTAACCACTGGACCCCTAACATCATTTCTACTCCTTAAATTGGCAAAATATAAAAATCAACCAAGAAAACATGTTTTTGGATTTGCACAGGTACTGCCTTGCACAATCCTTCACATTTTAGCGTTTCACCATTGCCCACCATAACCTCAAATTGTCTGTCACTTATGATTAGCAAATTGAGTATTGAAACCACATTTGATTGTAAAAAATTGTGGGTGCTTCCCCCATCAACTAAAATCTGTACTTCCGTTTATACAATTGAGCCTCTAAATTTCGATGTTTGAGGCATCAAGATTCCCGACATAGCATGTAAATTGATCTAGGATGTGCCACTGATAACATCGATAGTTTCATCACTCTTCTTCGCAATGCTCATCTCTTCAAATTCTTCAAAATTAATTTCGTCAAAATCAAGAACAATCAATATGTGTGCTAAAGCTTTACAATTGTGGCTAAAAGTATACTTCTCATCATAGTAAAAGCATAAGCCTTTCTCACGTTTGGCTTGAATTTGACTTTGAAACAACTTTTGGACATTTCTTTTGAGTTGGTTATTGGTGCTGTTGTGGGTTGAATTCTAGTTGGTATTCGATAAAGGTCTGAAAGTGTTTGTATGTATTGGTTTGGTTAAGGTTATTGAGGAATTAGAAGGTTTCTATTGTGGGTTTGGCAATATCGATGGATATGGGGAGAATAGTTTGGGTGCTGTATTTCTTTTGCTAATGCCATTGCCTTAGTCAAATTTGTAGGTTGGAAAGATGCTACCTCATGTTCAACTGCAGCTTTTAAACGAGAGATAAAATAGTTAAACAAGAACGATTCCAGCAACCCATTCACTTTATTGAACAGATTCTCTAATTCCTCTTGATACTCCAATACTGACCTCATCTGTACCAACTTAGATAACTTCCCTTGATAGTCTTCCAGCTCTGATGGACCAAATATGACTCGAAGAGAATGCAAGAAATCACTCTAAGAAACAATCTTAGTGTTCTTTTGACGCTACTAATATCAAGCCAATGCTTTCCCATCGAAATACAACTAAGTGATTTGTAACCTTATTTCTTCATAAGCATTGTGAAAATCAAAATATTGTTGGATCTTAAAAATCCAACGCTGAGGATCTCCACCTTCGAATCTTGGAGCATCAATCTTTAATGGCTTCAAATTCATCGCAATGCCCCCTACTTGCGTTTGTGGGACTCCATTATCGTTGTGAGTCAGAGTTGATGAAGATGATGAAATCTTTTGTTTCTGTTGTTGCCAATCAGCAAACATGGCAAATAACTTGAAAGAAATGTTGTGCAATTGAGAAACGATTCCCTGCACCTCTTCATGAACTTCTTGAATTGATTGATCCTGCTTATCCATTTGATCCTCCACAATCTTGGTTCAAGTGGTTATTGCCATGATGTCGATGAAAACACCAATTGATATGGGTGTAGGTGAATGTTAAAGAAAACTGAGATGAAAAAAGAATCTGAGAATGGTTATAGAAAAGTTCAAAAGAAAGGAGATGGGAAAAGAGATAACATAATTAGATGATGATTGAGATTTTTTTTTTTGCCTCTCAACTCTCAATGCTTTTTTATTCATTCTCCTTTATTACGTATAACAAACTTGTTACAATTTTTCAGTTACAACTTCCAACTAAATTCCATTGTAAACCCAAGTCTTTTGCCAAATACACTACTACTTATTCTAAAAATCTCGAATGCCTCTTGATTTTTCTTCTTAGCCTGTTTATTACTTCATTCTTCTCTTCCACATGTACACTTGTCACTTTATTCACATCAGTCTTAATCCAAAGAGAGTGGTCAATTTATATTGGTTAATTAGTTTGTTTAATTTGCCAATGGATTTGACTCATTAAAAATCAATACCTTAATACTTTGGTTAATTCATTATAATTAAATGGAGTACGAGCGCACTCAAAGAGATTCTATTAGTCACATTAAATTGACATATAGTCATGCCCTCAAGGCTTGGGTGATGGATGATCATCAATCTGATGTGCAAATGATCGATCGAAAATGGATGGATATCGTCGAGAGATTACTGAGTTGAGTGAACCGTATCAATTTAGCCAAAAGTCCCCTTAATGGAGTTATAGCTCGCTTTTTATTAGCATGAGGCTCCTGCTCGTTGGTGGGTAGGTGGCTCCTGATCTCAAGAGATTTTGGCTTTGACACTAGTCTCCCAAATTCAACTTTGGGTCTGGCTATAAATTCAATAGGTGTACCCAGAGATGGGCCTCCCAATTCAACTTTGGGTCTGGCTTATTCTTTAGCCCAATTCCATTTTTTAACCGTTATCTTCTCCACTACCCTAAGATGGACAATGTAGATAAGTTTTTACTAATTTTTAATTTACTTTTCTTAATTTTTTTATTAGAATTTTTAATTTTTAAATAAAGGTTAAATCGTAGTTTTATAGAATTTATTAATAGTTAAGAGCAAAATAGTATTTTTTTTCACTTTCTTTTAATGTTGACTGTCAAATTTTCTGTCAATAGGACTAAAATGTTCCCTTTTCAAAACCTATGGAATTACAGGAGTCAAAAGTGAATTCGTGTTTAAAAAAATGGACTTTTTTTAATAACATATGGACAGAAATGAAATTCCTCCTAATTTTAGTTTTACTCATAATTAACATGGTTAAAGGGTATAAGACACAATGTATTATAATTAGGTTTCATCGCAAAACCTTAATTTGGATAACAATTATATAAAATGTTAAGTGGTGGCAGATAGCGTTAAGGTTGTAAACAAAGAAAACCAATTATTTTCTCTATGGAAATGACCACTTACATTTGGGGGTCCCTCTCAATTTCATTCTCCTTTCATCTTCGTATCAAATTATTGAAGGATATGTAGCTTTTGATATCAATTCTAGGAAAATTCTCTACTTTATATATGTTACAAAGCAATAAGGACAGACTTGAATTTACTAAAACATTTTTAAAATATACCTTTATTGCATTTTGTTTTGATTAAAAAAATTTCAGTTACTTGATTGCTAACTAGTGCCCAAAAGTAGGTGTTGAAGAGTCTTTACTTGTTATTTAGTTTTTTGGACTCTGTATTTGTTGGTTTCTTTGTTCAACCTTGATTGCTTTGTGAGTGGAGATTCAAGGGGTATATCTACAACAAATTGATATTAGAAACCAAGTCTTTTTAAAGTAGGATACAGTCTAATTTTGGGTACGATTCAAATGTAGATGTTTAAAGAAAGTTTAAATTCGAGTTAAGGCGAGTACAAGCATTGGTATTTTAATTCAACAAAACTTGCATGAAGCACCGACCAAACAAATGAAACTACAAGAGGGATTCATGTTGTAGGGATGTTGTACGGGGAGTGATTCTCAATTGGTGATCAGTGAGATAAAATCATAAAAGTATACATGAATCGTGAGAAATGAAGCTCTTATTTGACATATGTTACTTGTGGTCCTAAATGCGAAGTTTGGATTCGCGTTGCGTGTGGCAGTGGTGACCCTTGAAAGCAATGAAAGTGTATTTTTCTGCGTAGCATAGGTGAAAGAAACATGCTAAGATGGAGACTCGTTAGAGATTTTTATTGGTTTTTTCTTTATGTTTTAGATTCTTTACGTCTTAGAAAATCTTGAAGAAATTTATCAAAGAAAGATAACTTCTTCGAAGAAAAGGATTCTCCGTGTTAATAAAATTTATACTAATAAAATATGACTTCTTCAAAGAAAATGATTCTTTGTGAGAGAATCATCTGTGACAATTACTTAAAGTTTATCGAGATGTGTGGAATGTATTTTTGTAGAGAGTGTTGGTATAAATTCTTAGTAATACTGCCAGTGAAAGAGGGTCCACTGGATATGGAGATACCAGAAAGAAAATCCTGTTAGGAGTACATGTGTTTAACCGTGAAAGAGGGTCTATTGGACATGGAGACACCAGAAAGAAAATCCTGTTAAGAGTTTTGTTCAGCTGTGGTGACTACATATGAAGTGTTCATCAAGTACTATAATCAAAAAGGAAAAGAAGCAAACATATAATGGGAGAACCTTTTTTTTTTAAAAAAAATTCAGCTTAACTGAAGAAAGCTAAGACTAAAAGGTCTCAGTTATTATTCCATGTAAAGTTAAATTTATCAAACCATCTAAATATGTTTAATCTACAAGTTGAAAAAACATTTACAGCTGATAATAGTTTATTTTACATCCAATTAATTTATCCAAATAATTAAGACTTAATGGATGATTAGTGTTTCAATTCACATGCTTAAATTAGAATGTTAGCTCATTCTTATCTAAATCCAAAATAGAGATGTCAAAAATCCCCACAAGTATGGTCCATTGGGGGATTGTCGAGTTTGGGATGAGTTTGGTACATGATAATTGGGGCATATGATGGGGATGAAATTGAATATTAAAACTCATTTTGTTTTGGGATGGAAAATAGTATTTTGATCCCCACCAGGTTTTGCCCTATGGGATTTCATAATTTTATAAATCTTATAATATAATGTAAATATTTTAATTATTAAGCTCTACACATTTCAATAAATACATGTTATAAGACTATACACACTTCAACCAGGCATGATACAAGCTTTAATTCAACAAATGAATATCATAAATTCAATTCAACCGATGTATGACATAAAAGATCTAAACACATACAAACTTGTCACTGAAATTTTAATTTTACTAGGATTGAACAATGTGTTATTAATACATTTGATGATTTATTTTATAATAGACTATTTTATTATAAATAAAATATTGTTTCATAAATCAAAATTGACAATTATGATTTACAATTAAAGTAAAAAAAAAAAAACTTAATTATAACATTGTTAAGAGAAAATAAGATTGGGTAGGGTGGGGCAAGGATTGAGAGCTTTCTCCCTAAACATGTATTCCCTTTCCCCGTCTTAAGTGAGAATGGGGTGGGGGATGAAAATCCTAATTACCTTTGGCTTTGGGGAACAAAAATGGTATCTCCTCCCTATAATCGTCCCATTGACATTCCTAATCCAAAATCGTCCAATACTTGTACTAGGTTGAAGTTGCACGTTGCATGTTAAGTGAATGTACACTAGCTAGTGTTAAGATTAATTGAGTTCCTTCTAATTTCAACATAAATAATACGCTCTTTTATCCAATTGCACGAATATATGAAGTTGCATCTCTACATTTAACTGATTATTTTATTCACATTATCCTGTCTTCAGATAAGATTACTTTCACTTTTTGAGATTAAATCTATACTTTTTAAGGTTTTGATTTACTTTGATAGATGATTTATAATATAACTTCATACTTATTATTACACAAAATTGAAAAGTTGAGATTGACTAAATAATGGACGGTATATCTTTTATTTCTACACAACCAAAGATCATTCCATTGAGATTGTATAGTTGAGTCCTACTTTCAAACATGGAATAAGTACAGTCACTAAGTTGATGAATTCTACACTTGATATTAATTTATTTTTTTTTTCACACACCTATGAACTATGATTGTATTTTGGGAATTTTCTTGTGCTCTAAGTACTTGAATGGACTCCTCGATGGAATACATGCAGATGAATTCCAGACAACGAAAGAGAAGGTCAACCAGTTGCACTTGGGCATCTTTGCGGTTATAACAAGTTGTGTAATTTATTTTACGTTTAAAAGTAATGAAGTCAATCGCCGTTTTCCCCAAGTGATGGTTTATTCTCGGACCACCCACTTGTAACTCTTTTGCTCAATGTTGCCCTAATTAGTGCACAATAATTATGTGAAATTAAATATCTCCAATCGTCTTTCCAAAAAAAATCCAATCCAATTAATCAAAATTAGGGTAATAAAATTCGGTCTACTTTTTTTTTTTCACAAAAACTGTCCAAATTACCACGTTATTTTGGGTGTGTTTCATTTCAATTCTCCACATTGAAGACATGACCAATCAAATCAAATTGAAGAATATAATTGTGTGATACATGTGATCCTAAACAATTAATGAGGCTCACGATCCCAACTTCTTCAATTCTATTAATATACACAAGTTAATCAAATGATTAATAACTATCACTACCATGAGTCACCACATCATCAAACTGCATTTTCCTTAAATCAAATCATTATTGGGCACTAATTTTTATAAAAAGGTATTATTTTGCCCGTTGATTTGCACCTGCATCTAGGTGCAGCCTACTTTGTAACTCAACTCTTTTTCCACACGGTAGTCGAAAAACCGAGTCTAAGTTGAGACTTGTGCATGTATAGGTAAGGTCCGTGTCCACTGAAAAAACTGAAGAACTGACCCTCCAACGGCTCCAAATGTGGAAAAATTTGTAGCAGGTTCCTGCATTTGAAAATGGTTCTTATGTCTAAATCTAAAAATGACTGCTGCCAACGGCTAGCCCCAATCACAACGTCTATCATGATATTCTCACGCCACCCCTTGACATTAGTAACATACACCCAATCAACGTCTATATACACTGCTTTTAGGCTATTTAATTAAGATAAAGATTCTCTATCAATATTGACATTGTGCTAATCTTTTTATGAGAACAATTTAAATTTGAGTGATGTATGAGAGAGAAAAAATCTATCAATCTTGATTATTCATTTTTTCAAATGCTGATGTGTCACTAGATTATCAAAAGATTGACAAAAAAAAGGATGGTAGAGAATCCTTACTCATTTAATTAATCAAGTTTCTTGACTGAAATTAATACAAAGAGAAGCGAACCTAATTAGCTTTTTTGTTTTTTGGTTAGGAAAAAAATAACATTAACGCTTTATGATGCTTGACATAATTACACGAATACATGAACTTCAAAAAATTATTCAAACATTAGCCAACGGTTTTGAGGTATTGCTATGACATACTATATACTATTCAGTGGTATTATTATTATTATTTTATATATTTGACTCATGAAATAATTGCGGTTTGAAATTGTTTAGAACTTCATGCAAATCTCCTCTTCACTCGAAGGTTGAACTTCTGAGATTAACACAACATAGCTTGTAGAACAAATAAACATCTTCATTAAGGTGATCTGGAAGTATTATCTAACGCTTAAGTCAGAACTCATTTCTCTAAAAATATGTTTATTTCACTAATATACTTGGTAAATTGCCTTATGTCTAAAAGAAATTAAACGGTCACCAACTATTTATATGAGAATAAAATTGTTATCCTTATGTCACTATGTGCGTGTGGACATCTGACGCGTGTCATGCAGCTTGGCCCTGCGGTAACAAGTATCTGCTATATGCAGGATATGTTATCACTTTATAGAAGTAACTTGAAGTTAGGTGGTGTTGACGT
This sequence comes from Dimocarpus longan, assembly GCA_022984855.1. Taxonomy (NCBI): domain Eukaryota; kingdom Viridiplantae; phylum Streptophyta; class Magnoliopsida; order Sapindales; family Sapindaceae; genus Dimocarpus; species Dimocarpus longan. The sequence goes on from CM041015.1 coordinate 25,295,705, forward strand.
GGTAAACCAGCCAACCAGATTCTTGAGCCCAATGCCGCGCTGATAAGGAGACCTGCAACAAACAGACCGAATAATGGCGAAGAAGAGAAGAAGAAAGAGGAAAAAACAAAGAACACAGGAGATTTGAAGTGGTTCGGCCTGATTTGGAAGGGCCTACGTCCACTTGTTCTGTTATTACTGTTGATCTCTCACAAAATGTTTGCTCTCCCTATGTTTTTACAGAGTAACAGCCTCCCAAAACTCTCAATTTCTGGATCCGTTTAACAATAAATGTCTCTCTCTATTTATAGAGGAGAAGAGGCTACAAAGAGAACAAACGGACAAAAAGGACTGATCTTCTCGTAATAAATGCTGCTGGAGAGCTTTAAATGCTCCTGACTTCTGACATGTCGACTCTGACTTCACGTGGGCTGACTGCTAACCCATGCTGGTTTGGTGAGATTTCCCGAAATTAAGCTGTCATTAGGTGAAAAAACCCTTACTTATCGTGCAAGACACGCCATTTTACTGTCTTGCATTGAAACTGGGCGAACTGGGTAGAAAACGAACTAAAGCTGCATCGTGACGATCTTGACTTCGAGCCATCCAGCGATCTCGACATCGCAAAAACTGGTATGCGACCTCAACGTCGCTATGAGGACGATCTGACACCATCTTTGCTAGTATCCTGACGGGCTCGATCTGGTAGTTGAGTACTGGAGCGATCTAGCGGGTCCGACCTAACGGGCTGAGGAATAGTGCTTTACACTTGGTCTTGGCAACTTGGACCACCATCTTGATGGGCCTTTACTGGGCCAATTGGGGAATCCAAAAATACCCATAACAGGTAGGTAATTAATTTTTCCAAAGGTTGATATCTCCAACCTTTAATAGTGATTTTCTTAGTATAATTTGGTGTATTTAATGTCATATTCGCTGGAGAGTTGGATAATATGTCACATATCATGTTCGCGTATTGCTTATGTGTTGTCTTTTTATTAGTTCCACTTTGCACCCATACATAAATAATGGATATTTTATTTTTATTGATTATATAACCAACTTTCAACTTATCATAATTAATGGTATGAAATACAAATATAATATTTTGAAAAATTCATAATAATACTTGCGCAGTATTATAACCTGTTATGGGTAATTTTAAGATTACCTCAAATGGGCTAGTAAAAGCCCGATACTGTTGATAGAAGCCCAAGATCTTTTACTAAGAAGAGACTGTACATTTGGCTAAAGCCAAACCTGCTGAGGGATCTAGTTTATCAGACTTACAGATCGTCCAAAGATCCAATTCGTCATATATGTAGCTCGCTAGACAACCAGCTCGCAGACTCAGATTACATGATCAGTTCACAAAGCCAAACACAGTCGGACTTTGGACGTTCCAGCTCGTGGAATGAACTGTCAATCATTGTAGTTCGCAAGTCGCTAGTCGACTAACAGTCAAAACCGTCAAATCGGTTACAGCTCAAAACGTACCGTATACGTCAATCCCGTCAGAGATTATAGCCTAGATTACGAAAATCTTATCTAACCCACTTGGATTAACCGTCTAAGCAATGTGTATTGACAGCTGTTAGACGCATTAAATGTAACACAGACGCATTAAATGTAACTCAGGCGCATTAAATGCAATTTTGAAGTATTAAGTGTAAACATCATTACTTTTTAACTTATTAGGCGTTACTATAGCACTTCTCATTCTATAAATAGGGGAGAATCCTCATTGTAAAAAAAAAAGGAGTGCTGCTTACACCTTGAAAAATAGTGAAAAATAATGGACATTGGTAAAATATTAAACCGAACAACTTAAAAATTTTTAGTGCCTTCTGTTATTCCTCTATCATTTCTTTACTTTCTCCTGTATGTTTGTTCAATTCACATGATATCTACAATTTGAGCCTATACGAACCTAATCGATTAATTCCAAACGTCGACATAACTTGAACTCATATGTTTGTACTGTTAGAAAATATTTATATAATTTACCCTTTCTTATTAATCTGGGGAATTATGGAATGTAAGTCTGCAGCGGAACGGGTTTTCAAAGAGCGTAGTTCGTTTGGTGGGAGAGTAATTTGCCAAGGTCAATGTTGACTTGTGTTATACACTCGTGAGAGAAAAAAAGGAGAGGGCCAAAGAAAAAAAGGTGTTTCACGAATATCATCCCAATCGATCAATGACACATTATTTCAGGACAGTGAAGACTAAAAGGGGATTACTTAAGAGTAAATTTGAGGTCAAACTAATTCAACTAACAAGATTCCACTTCGATGCGGATTAATGTACGATGGTCTACCGACATCATTAATTCATTATCTACTGTTTAAACTCACTTTTCATGCAAATATCATGTTACGGAAAATTTATTATACAAATTTGACTTATTATGTTTAATTCAGTAATCAACCAATGCATACTTGTTGCATGTGAATTAAATATTTATATCTACTTATTTATTAATGAGCAATGATGGTTCTAAGTGATCAATTGTTATGTAAAACATCAATATCCAACCAAAAAATATATATTCGGTAGCTTAAATTTAGGTGAAGGTGAGGTATTGAGCCTGTCAAATAATTATTAGCAAATTAATTTATTTTTGAGTGATGTACTGGTACTGGTAGCGAGGGGCTTGATCATAAGAAATAGGCCACAGATCTAAACCAAATGAAATAATTGCGCATCGAAATCAAACGGGCCTGATTGACCGACAATATACGGGCATGCTCACGGCCTTACGGGTTCGTCCGGACAAACTTAAAATGAGATCCACAGGAAAGGATAGTGGAGGCCAGCTTGGAATTAAAGGAGACGAGTGTACGGACTGCGCGAGTGTTCTCGCACCGAGGGACACGCTTCACAACGTATAATAATGCAATGCACAGCTGTGCCTGTGCTGCAGGTGCACCGTACACCTGCACTCCCTGAATGGAATTTGACCACTTATTAGAAATATCAATCCACGTGGCACCAAAGCATGGGTTTGACTGCCAGCTGGTCGGCACTAGCTCTTCAATTCTTTAACTCAAACCGGAGCTAGCTTTGCCTGCGAGTCGTCTGATGTTTTCTGATGGAGTGGGCTGGATTTTCCCTCTTCATCAATACCTTTTCACCCTTCGATTCTCGTGTAAATTTATATTGTATGTAAAAGGTGCGCTATGTGACAAGAAGTGGTCAGTGTATAAAGTCTATAGATTCTGCGGGGCCCATTCTGCCAGGACAGACTTGTCAACAATAATTTAGGCTAACCTTTGTGCGTACAAATAATTTGCAACAATTGTAGCGTACATACGAGATAGGCACCGTCAAACATTTCTATATATTTTTTTAGTTTTGTAGATTTGAAGCAGGAATAATCAACGAAGTTGCGAGAACAGGAAGTGCTGTACCAATAATAATGCCAGTCACTATTCTATGAGACAAGATTAAGTCACATGGGATCTAGCTCTGCTCTGTTCAGCTTCATGACATGTTAATTATGAGTGTATTTCTTGTACATATGGAAGTTGTTAAGGCCTTAATCTGACCAGACACATGACAAGGAAGAAAGCTGTTTTTTTTTTAAAAAAAAGAAAGTACAAAATAAATATGAAAGTGATAGATTAATGTAATACTCTATTTTTCGAAATATTTTAGGCTTACAAGTTGTACAGGCCATTAAGGTTAGTCAGCGAACTCTTTTTACAACTAATAAGTGTTATTAACGTTGTGGATCTTGACTCTACAGATTCATCGGCCCTGTTCAAAGGTGGAACTTTTGAATTACAGTATTTTAATCCTTGAATCTTCTTCCCTTATCTGGAGATCTCGTTTCAAAATTGTTGACGTCTGAAACTGGTTCGGTCAACTTGCTGATTCGTTCAAGCCCAAGACTGCAGATCTGTGAAAGATACAAACAAACAAACAAAAAGAAAGGCAAAGAGGAAGAAGAGAAACACACGAGATTTACGTGGTTCGGCCTTAAGAATGGCCTACGTCCACGGCGCCGGCTCCGGTTAGGGGCGGCAGTCACTATTACTATATCTGTTCTGCCTTTACAGTGTGAGAGAGATCTCGAGAGGAAGTCCCCTTTACATTGATTTTGATCTCCTATTTATAGAGGAGATGTTACAATTTGAATAGGTTTCGGAATGTTACAGATAAGGCAAAAAATAATATACATTAATTGATATAATATCTCCCAAGATTATCTCCACCGTATATGCAGCAATTGCCAAGAATGTCGCGATTCGATTTGCATGAAAATAGGTAAGTTGACTCCTTTCCTGAATTGAATTGATTTGCCTTCTAGAAGGTCAACTGGTTAACTCTAGCGAGCACATTGAACAGCTTACTCCAGCGATCAGATATTGCACCAGCGAGCAGACTACTTCAGCGTTCAGATATTGCCTCCAGCGGGCAGACTCTGGTCTGGGCGCGTTCAGATGTTGCACCAGCGAGCAGACTACTTCAGCGTTCAGATATTGCCTCCTTCGCGAGCTGATTGTCTGAGCTTTGGTCTTAGCTGAATTCTTGCTCGTCCATCCGCTTGTTCATCAGCTCGTTCGTACGCTTATTCGCGGACTGTTTGTTCAGTGCTTTTTGACAGTAAATGTAAACCTCAAGAACACATCTATTAAAACAACAACTTTGAGGATGTAAACGGCATCAACCGGGGTACCCCTGATTGCCACGTTATAGAGCACGAAAATCCCTTTCCGAAAACATATTATAATAGACATTCTGACAACCGAGCACAAAGTTATGCCAATTTCTTTGGACTGGTAACCCGGGCCTTTGTCTGTTGGGGCGGTTTTAGCAGGTTATCTTATTGGGCCTCTAGGCTTTTACCAGCCCACTTGGGGTAGCCCAAAAATACGTACAACAAAAATATTATGATTTAACTGGTGGACTGTGGATGGGCAATTTTTTTTTTTTTAATACAATAACGATACCTAAGATTTGATCCAAAGGACAATCAAGACTAATCGAGATAGAAAGCTAATAACACAATTCGAGGACGACTCCCAATGAAAAGAGATCCATTCATATGGAGATGAGAGAGAAACTCACACAAAAATATAAGATCAATCCACGTACATGATGGAAGACCAATGTTTAGTATTAGTGTTATTATTATTATTATTATTATAATATATATAATTTTTTGGATTGTTGGGGGCTGGGTGGATGGGCAATTTGACATTATTATAGAGCATCTTTATTTTCCAAATACAGGGTATGTTTTAAAATTCACAACTTGTTAAGGAAAATTTGTGTACTTTGCCATGTATAATAGGTCAGAAACTGTCGGGAATAACTATTTTTCCAAGATTTAGATGTCTACTATCTCAACTTTCTTTAATCAAATATATTAATATTTTAAACTTACATTTTTATGGAACTGACAAGTTAGGGCAGAGTTTTTCTCTCCATAAGTACAATTACCATAACACCGAGTCCATCAAGAGGTCTGTCACGTCCCCTGGTTACCTACACACTCAAGTTGCAGTTAAACAGGGTGTTAAGACCTCGTTTATTACGTGGGATAAGATTGAATTATTTATATGAGATTAGATTGGATTACTTTAATTGTTATCTCATGTTTGATGACATTAGGATAAGATATGATTTAAATGAAATTTATCAAAGATTAAAATGTAAATTTACAAATATTTGAATTTTTTTTTTTTCATTTCCCCCACCATTCCAGCTCTCCACCGTCACTCTCGTCCCTCTCTCATCCTCCCCATCTCAAATCCTTCTAGAACCCTCGCCGTTTTCAGTAACGGAATGCGTAGTGAAAACGACGGAGACATCGATGCCTTGGAACGGCAACGAAGACAACGTGGAACCCAGCTGTCAATCGATAGTATATCGATCTTGTCGACTTGGAGAATCGTCGATGGTGGAAGAGAGGAAGAAGAAAGAGAAGAACTGAGAAGAAAGAGACGACTAGAGAAGAAAGCAACGGTTGGAGAAGAACCGGAAAAGTGACAATTCGATCGGAGTACAAATAGAACGACGGATTGAAGTAGGCGATGGCGACGAACGATGGAGCTGGTGAAGAAACAGTAAATAGGTAAGATGGGACAAAATTAATCCATCAGTTTGAGTAAGTTTCAATTAACCCATTGGAGGGGGATTAAAAATATTTTTGGAAAAACTTTTGATAAATTAGTGAAGGAGGTTTGCTTGCACCAAATATGAGTTTAGACAAAAATTTTATCCAAACCCAATCCTAACATAACTAACAAACGCGGCCTAAGTGTATTGGAGTGGGAGCTGTTATCAAAAATCATCTTGATAAAGTTAGTCGCTGCCTTATCCAAAGTTTTGTCTGGCTGTTTTGATGCTGAAGTTGGTGAATTGATTACTATCAAGGAAGGGCTTTTATTGACTAAAAACCTTTATCTCAGGATGGATTGACTTGAATATGATGCTTGTAATGTGGTCTCTGCCACTGTTAATCAGGCTTCTATTTGGAGCCCTCTTTCTCTTCTTGATGAAATTAAGGTTATTTGTAGAGGCGTTGGGGTTTTACACTGTCATCATATTCATGAATCTTGTAACAAGATGGCACGTACCCTTGTTGCCCTTGTCTTCTCCTCACATAGAAACATATAAGTAGTCTTTAACTTGATGTTGAATCAGTTTGTGTTTCTTTCCTTTTATGATGTATATGTTTTTATTATTATTTTTTTCCTTAAAAAAGAAAAGAAAACTTTTCACCTTTTTATTTTAGAGTCGACTCAAGATACAATCGAAATCTATCATAATAAAATATTGTTGATGTTTAATTTCAGTCAACGAGATTCTTCTAAACCCAATGGTGCAATATGATCAAAATAGTGCAAGGAACAGACATAAAATGAAGAAGAAAGCAAAAAGGAAGAACAAAAGACAACAAGATTTAAAGTGGTTCGGCCAAATTGTGCATACATCTACTGTTTTTTTCTCACTATCTGGATAGAGTAACGACAACTTTATACTCGGTGTTTCTCTCCTGGTTTTACAAAGAAATTCCTCCCCTATTTATAGAGGGGGAGGTGCTGCAGTAAAGCAAAATAAGTTAAAATATAATAATGACTATATTTAATGTATCTGAATTACAATTAATACAGCTGGATTACATTTAATACATTTGACACTTGCCAGGTTTATTCTGTTAAAGTATAAGTTTGTACGACTAACCTATTTGGGTTAGGTGAAATCTCTGTAATCCAAACTGTAATTTCTGACAGTATTAGCTGGTCTGGTTTCGTTCTGGGCGAGTTGAAGCTTGAAAGCGTGAGCTGAAGATCTCAGTCTTTTAAATGACGTACGAACTAATAGTAAACAAGCTTAAAATCATTGGAGTTGTGAAACGCGTCGGCTGGGAGCTTGCTTCTCCGGACTGGCTGATTGGCTCTGACTTGTTGAGCCAGCTAATTGGGCTTTTACCAACCCATTTAGGTGATCTAGAAAATATCCATAACAAATATTGATAATACAATTTGAGAAGGTGCTCTCATACGAAAGAAATCGGTCTATACAAGATAGGGGGTTCTCCACAAAAATTGATGAGGAAAGAGTCATTATCAGGTATAGAACTATATCTCTGATAATGTAAAGTTGTGGTGTTAATACCAATAAAGCCAACGGACTTTATACCTTAGAAAAATCAAGCAATAATTAACGTTAAGGAAATTGAAAATCAGAATCAAGAAAATAACAAAACTCAGAATGTAAAGGTAAAGACAGCAAAACAAGATACATTGCACTGGAATGTTTGTTCGGTTTTTATTTTTGAGCAAATTCGTCATCATATTGCCTTAAAAGTAAAGCCCAGTTCGCAATAAGTCTACGCATGATTACTTGTTTTAGCTGTAACATAATAATGGACTGGCCAACCCGATGCCTCGCTTGTCAAGTTAATATGATAGTGATCGATCACCATCTTTTAGAAACAAAATATATCAGAGTTAAACCAATCCGGGTGGGCACGGATTCTGATCAAAAGAAACGAAAACACCACTTGGTGCATAAACCGTGCTTTTTGATTTTGAACTGACCAATAGAAAATAAATAAGAGTCGGGTGACGTGTACAACTATCCAAGCCAAGTGTACAAAATGTACGAGATGAGCCAGGGACGCCATCGTCGTTGCACTAAAAGACAAGGACAGCTGGTTCTTTCCACCCTTCCTCTACCATGCCAATGCCGAAGGCCTTGTTTGTGTGGGCTTGGATAAAAAATTTGTCCAAACCATGTTTGATCCAACCAAACACTTTTCATTAGGTTATTTCAAATTATCCCAACAATAATTTTAATTAATTTTAATGGACTAATTGAAACTCATTCAATAAGGTGAGTTAATTTTTTCCCACCTTCCCTGTCTAGTCTCTCTCCTCCTACTGCAGTCGCCTCTTGCTTCCACTGATTGTTCTATTTTTTCTCTAATCGAATCGTTGTTCTTCTCGTTCTTCTCCGATCATCTGTTTCTTTTCCGTTCTTCTCTTTCTTCTCCCTCTCTTCCACCGTCAACGATTCTCCAAGCATGAACTCATCGAAAAAACTAAGATCCTATTAATTTTCAGCTGAGTTCTGCGTTGTCTTTATCTTTGTTTTAGGGCATCAATAACTCTGTCATCTCCAACGTCCATCTCACCGTTGAAAAAAGTTTGGATTTTAGATGGGTTTGGAGTGGGAAGGGTGATAAGAGATGAAGGATGGTGGTGGTGTGCAGCTGAAAAATGTGAAGGAAATGAAAGAATATTTTTAAATATCTAAAAAATTTCATTTAAATCTTTGATAAAGTTTTTTTAAATCTGATCTTATCTTAATGTCATCAATCATGAGATTATTAAACGTGAGATAATAATTAAATTATTTTTATTTAATTTTATCTAATTCCATGTAAATAATTTAATCCCACGTCATGTAACTAACGAGGTTTAAATGCACTACACTTGCTTCTATAGTAATACCAAAAAAAAAAAAGTAAAGAAAAGAGATTTTTTTAAAATTTATTTATGCCCAAGATAGTTAATAAATAATAAGTCCATATAAATTAAAACCCAAAAGGAAATTAAAAAAAAAAAAAAATTATAATGTTTGGCCGTGGAGTTCTATGGTGGATAACGCAAAGCATGGAGAAAAGAAGAGAAGAAGAAAAAAGGGTAGTCTTTGTTTTTCTCTACATCGCTCTCTAGCTTTCACTTGTGCCCCTGTTCTGCTACTATCACCCTCTCCAAGGAGCAAATTTATTAGAGAGAGATAAATAGGTGTAAGTGTTGAGAGAGGGGGGGAGAGAGAGCGAGACAGAGAGAGAGAGAGAAAGAGAGAGGGAGGGAGTCAAGTAGACGGCACCGCGGCGGTCACCGGGGCCGTATTTTACGGCCTGGTTAGGTTTTTGAGGATTCTTCTGCTTTCTCTCTCCTCCAAGGTCGCTTCGTTCCCACGGCAATTATACTTGGATAGCCAGTAAAAGATCGATTCGTAAAACTTTGCTTTTATATTAAAAGTGTTTTTAATAATTGTTTTTTTAATTGGTAGTATCAACAAGTCTGGCAGACCTAAAAGGGACGCAAGCGTTCCTTCGATTTGCTTCGATTATAGCGGATCGTTTCGATTTCAAATCAAAGAAAAAGAAGAGGAGAGGGCGTGCGAAGATGCTGTGGATAATGAGATTCTCCGGATTTTTCTCGGCTGCAATGGTGATGATCGTCCTCTCTCCTTCCCTTCAATCGTTTCCACCAGCAGAAGCCATTAGGTCCTCCCACCTCGACAACTATCTCCGATTACCCTCTCACGTCTCTCCCCTCCAATCCCTCAACCGCTTTTCCTTTCGAAAAGCCTCTGTATTTCGCAATGCAGATGAATGTGGCTCCACTGCCTACACAATCTCCGGAGTCTGTGATCCCTCTCTCGTGCATGTCGCCATTACTCTCGACGTTGAGTACCTCCGTGGCTCAATCGCCGCCGTGCATTCCATCTTGCAACATTCGATGTGTCCGGAGAATATCTTCTTCCATTTCCTGGTTTCGGAGACCAATCTCGAAACCCTAGTGAGATCCACTTTCCCGCAATTGAAGTTCAAGGTGTATTATTTCGACCCGGAGATTGTACGGAACCGGATCTCCACTTCGGTTCGGCAAGCGCTTGAACAGCCGTTGAATTACGCGAGGAACTATTTGGCTGACCTTCTGGAGCCCTGTGTTCGTAGAGTGATATATTTGGACTCTGATTTAGTGGTCGTCGACGACATAGCCAAACTGTGGACTACGAGCCTTGGTTCTAGAACAATCGGCGCGCCAGAGTACTGCCACGCCAACTTCACCAAATATTTCACGGCGGCGTTTTGGAGCGACAAGAGATTCTCCGCTACTTTCAACGGAAGGAGGCCGTGTTACTTCAACACTGGAGTGATGGTCATAGATCTGAAGAAGTGGAGGCGGGTCGGGTACACGAAGCGGATCGAGAGGTGGATGGAAATCCAGAAGAGTGATAGGATCTATGAGCTGGGTTCACTGCCGCCGTTCCTGCTTGTTTTTGCTGGACACGTGGCGCCGATCGAGCACCGGTGGAACCAGCATGGCTTGGGCGGAGACAACGTGCGTGGCAGCTGCCGTGACTTACACCCTGGTCCGGTTAGTTTGCTACATTGGTCTGGTAGCGGCAAGCCCTGGTTCAGGCTTGACTCCAAGCGACCCTGCCCACTCGACGCACTATGGGCACCATTCGACTTGTACGGACACTCACATTGACAATTCACGGTGGTACTCGCCGGTAAATTCCATTCAAGGACTGTTCTCTTTTACTTCTATTTTTTATTTTTTATTTTTTATTTTCCGTTTACTCTTTTTTTTTTCCACTTTCCGTTATTTTTTTCTCAAATACCTCTCTTTCTTTTCTGTGTCTTATAAAATTTCTGTTTATTTAGAGATACAACTATTCATTATTATTATTATTATCTTTATTTTGTTATTAGGAGATTTGTATTCTTTTCTATTGTCCCAGTTCCTGAAAATAAAAACAGAGTGATATTCAATCCATTGTTGTATATCTATATATGCAGAGATATGGAATGTCTGGTGCTTGGGGTTGTTAGAGAGTTTATAATTAGATAAGCATTGTAGTTGCAATTGCGCAATCAGGGTCAAAAAAGGTAACCTGTCAAAAACAGGGAGAAAAAGCTATCTTCTCTCATGGAGAAGCTGTACACGTCACACGTGGGCATAGTGGCATTAAAGCATGTGTCTCTGAAATTACCATTTTGCACTTCAATTCGACTGTTTGTATGTATATATCTTGCAATTAGCGGATAGCTACTGTTATTGATGGAACTTAAATTATTAGCCACTCGGTTTGTGTCGGTCTAGGGAAATTATCCCTCTTTATTGTTTTACAGAAATGCCCTTGATTGACTTAGCATTTCAATGAGATTCATTTTTACAGAGTGTTTGATAGGGCACTTAAAAAGGAGTCGGCTTTATGCTTTTTTGCCTTTTGGACTCATATTTTTCTTTAGTGACTTGGAAGAGACACTTGCCCACGAGAAAAGCGAATAAATTATTGAAGGATAAGTAAATTTATGCACCCATATAGGTGGAGGATTATGTGAGCTGAAACCTGTCTGTTGGTTTAGTTGTTTATTTTCAATGGTGGCAAAAAAGAACCGACTAGTAGTGGTTCGGTTTCTAAAATTGGGGTATGGTGCCGGCTGGAAATAGATATAGCTGAATTGGTCATTGAAAGAATCAATAGAATTTGTAATAGTTATCAAGTCCAGGGCCTCTGTTTGATTAGTGTACTTCGGTGGCAGCAGTGGAAGACTAATGAACTACCACCCAATCTGTCCCTTGCTGCCCTAGGTGGCAATCCCTTATTCCCTTTTTTGTTGGTTTTATATCTCTAGTTGTTGTTAGCAAGTCATTGTTCATTTTAATAGATGAAGTGGTATAATATGTATGTAGCTGTATCATAATTGATTTAATTAATTTAGTATAGTAATAAAAAATAGAGTTGTGGTAGTAAAATTTAAAAGCTGAACAATTAAGTATACATATGTTCAATGGTAGCATGAATGAGGGACCCATGTGTCATTGTTGCGTAAGAAATGTTGTCCAAAGTAGGGGTGGGGACTGATTCCACCCTCCCTGGCATCACGCGTGGCCAGTCCCTTGTAGAATCAACGGGGTTACATGTGTGAATCAGCCATGTATGATCAGATTGTTATGTTAGTGATGATCTAATAGGTGTTATTAATTATTTTGATGTCTTGTAGTATAAAAGTTCTGTTGGTTTTTGTTATTTATACAATGTTGGCTGCTTTTCTTAATAGCTAGGTTTTCTCTTTTTCTTGTTGAAAGATTTGTTAATAAACCGGATTAGGACTTAGCAACAGACGCCGGGCCTACCTAATTTGGGTGGTGAAATCATAAAAGATGTATCTGACTTTGACAGCTTTGGTGTCGTGGTTATTTTAATCATATACTAATCTAATTGTTTCAATCATTTGGTATGATTAGATTATTCTAGAAGAAGAAGAACGCAAGCGATAGAGCAGGCGATTGATCCAACTCACCGACCGATTTGCATAGCTTGAAACCTGAACAAATGTGGCATTTGTATAATTGGAAATTTTACGTGAAGGTGGAACAGAAATATTTTTTGTGAAGATAAACATTTTGATCCCACAGGTTGAAGTTTTGCACTAGCAGATGCGGTAGCACCAAGTACATGGATATAAGTGGGTAATTCTTTTTTATTGTGTTTTTTTGGATGGAGGGCGATATTAGGTTATTCATGTGGAAGGAATTGCATGTTGGTACGTTATATGCTTCCTTTTTTCCTTATTTTTTTTTGCCTTTTTGACAATTTGAAGAAAATTAATAATAGCACATGATCTTCACATAAAATGTCTGCAGTATTGGAGGTACATGAGTGCTAGTCCCAAAATACATCGCAGTCAAATTGGTCCCTGTAGAGCTTGTATTTTTATTCTTTGTATGAGGGTTCTAATAATCTAAAATGCACAATCATTGTAACATGAATATGTTTGACTAAATGCGAACCAAGGTGCCTATTGTGTCTCATGTGCTCATAAACAGCTATGATGGCGCTTTTTCAAATATTACGGTATGGGCTCGATAATTGGCGTAGTGAACGAAGTCGAAATTAGGGTCAATAGGAGGAAGATATTAGCTTGATTTTAGGCTAAAAGCATTGTCGTCCTGTTGTACTGGGGCATGTGAGGAAACAAAAGATGCAAGCAAACACGTAATAGAAAAAGAAGCCTGGACCTTGAGAATTCTTTACAGCTAGAAACGGCCCTTCGGACCGATCTGACGTAACCACTTACTATGGTAGACATCGCCAATTTGCTTTCAACACACGTATGCCACTCTTCGTATTTGAGTTTGTTACACTTAAAAACTGGCCTGCCTAAACTTCAACAAGAATATAAGTTTAGCTTAGCTACATGCCCTTTCCAGTGGTTTATTCCTTTTTATACCAAAAATCACGTGAGAATCGAACCCAGAAACAAGCTATATCTGTGGACGAAAACATGTAATGTTTGTTTGTTTGGCTCCAAAATTGGCAACTTGAAGTAATAGCACAACTAAAACAGTAGACTAATACCTATTCCACTAAAGGGCATAATTATTACTGGGCTCTTATTAGTTCGCTCCAGAGGAGCTTTTCCGCTCCTACAACACGCAAAACTAGAAAGTATCATAAACTAGAGTGAATGAAACATCAAATTCTTCGCGAGCTGTCATGAGAAGTTACTGTGACAGAGAAATGATATAGACGTTGTGGTATGCTGGTAACTATAGCTAACAAATGAAGTGAAGGAGAGCTTTTATACATTTTGTGAGGCTGTAGGCTGGTTAGGAAGGTCAAGTGGGACAAATCAACATATATAGCAAGTCCTCGCCAATTTTTGCAGTCCCACCACAATTACAACCGATGTTACTTCTGCATTGATCATATAATATAGAGGGACCACTCAGAAAAATCTGCTGAGTAAAATTTTAACCGTGACTTGGAGGGGACCGTTCACACCATCAGGAGCACTGCCAAAACTGATTCTTTTCTTGCATTTATAGGGATATAGCTAAGTTCCAGAGCCCCTTTGTCTAAACCAAGATTTTAGAAGGCTTGCTCTTTCAAGTACACACACATGTATTTAACTAGCACGTGCAAATCATGTAGAACTATGCTGTGAGGTTCTGAGATTTGATCAAAAATTATTTAGTAGATGAAGATTTTTGTTCTGTTGTTGAAATTCATAGGAACCACCGACTACATAGTAAAGTCACAGCCACAGAATGCAAACAGGACAGCTGTTAAGCTTCGACTGTTTAAAAAAATACTTGTATGGAGGAGATTACTGAATGTATGCAGGACAACCAATTAAGATGGGTGAACCAATTAAGATGGGTGAAATCTTTGTGCATTTCTGATATTGGTAGTCCATTAAGGAAAATTTTCCGAGTTATAATGTATGGAAGAACAATTTACTATGGAAACCAAACCATCAGAAAGTCTACCACTTATTTCCAATCGCTTTACATTTGTACAGATAAGCCCTTCAAGGCTTTAACATTTGTATCGGAGCTTATAACAATAATCTGTAAATGTGTGTATTCCGATGGAAAAAACTTGATAACATGTTAACATCTTATGCCTAAAGATGGCATCAGTCACAGCAAAGGAAATAACTGAATGAAGTGACAATAAGAATTTGAGGAGAAGCTTACTAATTTCGTTACATTCCAAATCAACAAGATCAGGCATCAGAAATAACAGAATACAAGCCAGATACATCAAAAAATTAGCTGTTCAAATAAAGAATACAAAGTATGAAGTTGAGGAACTTCAAAATAATTCTGGTGTAAATTTGCATACAAACCACCTAAAAGTATCGGGATAAATGGAACTTCAGCATCAGTAGTCTTGCTTTCCAGATGAAGTTGAGAGAAACTTCACGTAATTCTGAGTAACTTCCTGGAGCAAAACAGACATCAAGGGAACTGGAACCTCATGTAATCTTGAGTTCCGGATGGAGGGTTTATGTACACCCAGAGCAAGGATATGATGATAGAGAGCAGTCCAGACCACACGAAGACTATGGTTGGAACCTTTCCTCTCCTCCCCATCAATCCCTTGGCAAATGGGTAGAGGTGGCACAGAACCCAGAAGCTGAAGAATACCCCTCCTAGAAGCTTGCTCCATTGTGGAAATGGGCTGTACATGGTTCTTGCTACACCCACTGCAATTGCTATCGAATTCACCATCATGATCGTGACAGGGGGAATCATTAAAAAGCTCCACTTAACCTCATACAGATCTGCAAACTCATCTTCCCCATCATCTCGCATGGCAGATTTAGAGGTCAATGTGAATGAGATATCAACTCCTGCTATGACCTTCAAAATTCCTTGTAAAACAGCTGCAGGATGGGCACTGGTTCCACCAATCAACCAAAACTGTTCATTTCGCCACCAATCATGGAGGGTGATTCCTGACCATTTGATTTCAAGGAGAGCAAGCATGCATAAAGTGATGGTGATGGCTAACAAGAAAATTAGAAAGGTCACGCTGAGAGATTGGACTATGAACTGCCCAGAGAATAGAGACATTGCTGGTAGAATGCAGTAGACTAGGAGAAACATAGATGTGAAAGGGTACATTCCCACATTGAAGTATGCAATTCTCTGCAAAAACTTCATCCTCCTACTAGCAAAAAGCGCATTGTTCCTTGAGAAAAAGATCTCAACAGAGCCGGTTGCCCATCTGAGGACTTGATGGAGCCTGTCAGTTAGATTTATCGGAGCTGTTCCTCGAAATGCATCCCTTTTGGTTACACAATACACAGATCTCCAACCTCTATTATGCATTCGATAACCAGTCACTACATCTTCTGTTACAGAACCATATATCCATCCCACCCTTTTTCCCCACTCAGTTTTATCCTCATAAAAGCAGGAGATAACACTTATCGCCTCTGCAACAGTAGCAGCATCTAAAGGCTCACGAGGCACGGCAAGAGAGCCAGCTGGCCTGCCTTGGTTACCCTTTCCTTGCAAGTCTTGAAGCAGCCTTCCCTGGTATTCTGCCACTGGAATAGATGCAGCCAGAGACATAGAGTTCCCAAACCTTCTCGGAAGAAGCAATGACTCAATATCTGCATCATCATCATTGTGATCTCCAGTAATTGGCAAAACTATCTCATCATCCTCTTCTTTCTTTGTCACCTTTGGTTTCCTCAAAAACAACTTAATTTTCCTTCTACCAAACCACCCGCGGTGTTCTGTGGCTCTAGGAGGACTAAATCCGTAGAGAGCAGTTCTCCTGAATACACAACCTGTGCCTACATACATTGGACCCTGTAGCCCATCAAGAGCTCTCATGGTCACATCAAAGAACACAGTATTGTGATTTGCATACCGATCATTAGGATCAATTCCCTCAAACCTTTGTGGGAATTGAACATAGCAGATCCTATCACCACCTCTATCTAGCATAAAGCACATTCCTTCTCTTAGAGCACAGGAATTATATATGTAGTGGTCACAGTCAAGATTCAAAATAAATGGACCATTAGACATAATAGCACTGGTTCTAACTAGAGCATTCATGGCTCCAGCTTTCTTGTTGTGATCGTAACCTGGTCTCTTCTCACGAGACACATAAACCAACATTGGCAGTCTAATGTCAACTTCTGTTGTGTCAATCAAGTTCTCCCCATCTGCTTCAGCCCCAAAAACTGGTTCTGCATTTGGTGGAGCTAGCATTGCCTGCCATAGCAAATATAAGAATGTCAGTGGCTTCAGAATCCAACCAATTCAAAAACTGAGTAGTCCACACATTAGAAACCATAAATAATTACCTGAATGATACCAGCATGATCCCCTCTCGAATGGTCTGTTTCTGCAGAAGCCCAAGTTCCAGGCCAATGAGAACCATCTGACATCCAAGTAGCCTTTGGAACCTTAACAGGCTCTGCAGGATTGCCTGTTTCCATCTGTTTTTTCTTTGCTCGAAGGTCTTCATGAGCATTGTAAGCATCTGATCTTCTCCTTATGGACTCAGGTAATGAATTGATCCTGACCTTGAACTCATCATATTCTCTCTTTACCCTTCTCCTTTCTCTGACAAAATCCAGTCTTACTTTGTTCTTAAGAAAATCACGCTTCTGCCCGAAATAAGCCTCAGGATTCCTTGGTTCTATATTATGCTTTCGACAGAAGGGAACCCAAATTCTTGCGAAGCTAGCTGTCTCAGCAAGAGCTTCAAATGTCAAAAGAGCTCCACCATCGTCTGAAAGATAGCAAGCAACCTTTTCCACAGGGTATTCAACAGCAAGGATTGACAATATGGTGTTTGCTGTGACAAGAGGGGGCTCTTTTTCAGGGTCAGCTGTGGAGACAAATACATCAATACCAGGAAGGTCAGACCTTCCTTTGGGGTTGCGAAGGTTGGGGGATTCAAAACGGTCCTTTAGGACAGAGAGATCTGTGGTTCTGTTTACCGGGCAGAGCTTAGGGAGCTGATCTAGAAGCCATGAGAAGGCAAACCATAGCTCACAAGTTATGGACATTCCCCATAACCACATTGCCTCGCGATTAGGGTGTCGAATTCTCCATGTAAGGAAGAAACCAAGAGCGACAAGACGTAGTGCAATAAGTAGCCTACACAGCAGGACAATGCACTTCAAGATTTAGTCATGTACACACAGTCATAATACCACTAGAGATCTAGAGTACTATATTTGTCATATTGAATTTAATCTGTCATATACATGGAAATATTCGTCTTCAAATAATAAAAAGTAAAACTACAGAGTACTTATGATTGTATTAGGCATATATGTATGATCTTTTTGTCAACTAGTAACTACACATAACACCATTAGCAATTTAGAATACCATATTAGCAATATTGACTTCAATTTGCCATATACATTGAACTTCAATTAATATAACTAGTAAATTACTGTGTTCTTAAACAAGAGCTTATTAATTTATAATTGTATTAGGCATATATGTGTGATCTTTTTGTCAACTAGTAACTACACAACCATTCTGAAGCATATGAAAATCACCACATCCTTTTGCTCAAAGGGAATTTTAATCACCACTACCAAACATAATCTAGAAAGAGTTTCAAAATTTCAAAGTAGCCTATAGAATGTAGTCAACAAAGCAAGACCCATAGAATGTGAAGTTCATATAGTCATTAATTAAACAGATTTATAAAACATAAAGGAACAAAAAGCTCTATAAATAGATTTATAAAAAGTAGTTACCTGTATGGACTTAGAATGGCAGCAGAAACTTCTATCTTCCTTGTCAACGGTCTCCTGTTTCTCTCCCCAAAATCCGGAGGGTGCTCAAACCCATTAGCTCCGGAACCAGCCCCATACCCATCTTTAGGCCACACAGCATTCCCATACCCATAAGTCCCCTTGGTCTCAAACAACCAACGGTTATGATCGAAATCAGGTGGATGATTTTGAGCCTTAAATGACTTGACAAGCGAAAGCCTCTTGTCTAACTTAAAATCCGCCATTGAAGGCAGTGGCAAAGCCTGGTCATCTGCCTCAGACATGACCTCATCTTCATTGTCCCCATCACTAACATCCTTATATGGCTCTTTGCAGCCAGGACAATGGCCTCCTCCACTTCCAACACAATCTAAGTAACAATCTCTACATATCTTGAACCCACACTCACATTGATTCTGCATTGCTTTCTCATCACAACCTTTCATTCCACATATTAACGCCGACTTCATCATCGCCTGACTCTTCTCCAAAGAACATTCAATAACGTGCCCTCTAGTCACTGAATTAAAACCCCCAGTAAAAATTGTACCTGAAATGAAACTCCTCTCCGGCTTGGCCTCAATCTTGGCATCTTCATTGAGGCTTGTTTGTGAGGCTGACATGGGCTGGTGATCTGGCGTTGGAGGTATATGAACAGTGTAACTCACAAATTCTGAGCTAACGTCTTCTGTGCCGTCATCTTTTGACATGGAAACATATCTCCCTCCACTTGACGTCCTGTTTCCGCCACTAGAAGTACGGTTTCCTCTGCAACTGAGAGGAGAATTCGCGTTGTTCGATATTGATGCCCGTGGAACTGGACTCGTTAACCCCATGCTTCTGCTTCCTGCCCCTTTGCCACCCGATGACACCGTTATTGTCACCGGAGACGAAGACGGCGAAGATGCTGTTTTAACCATTTTCTTATATCTCTCTGATTCAAGAAACCTTAAGCGGTCATACAAAACCTAGATCAAGAAAAGCATTGAAACGAAAGGAAACCACCCACAAGACCCAAAAGAGAGCTAAAATATCTTCAAGTGAAATAAAATACAAGCAAAGCAGGGAAGAATATTCAGGGATTGAAGACACGTGAAGTTTTTGGTGCTATCTGAGCTTCGTTGAATTTGAATTTTAAGTCACCAAAAAGGGCCAAGGGTTGGTTCGCAACGGTCAAGAGATCTGGACCGTGGATACAATTACATCTGAACGGTTGGTTTTTAAACGAAACGGTCGGTTTGGTAGTCCCAAGTCGGTGAAAACGTTAAACTCCAAAGGGTTGTCTACTTGTCTTTTGAACTTTTAACGGTCGAATAATCAAAATGGTAGAAACCGTCCTGTCCTGCCACAATAGTTTTAATTTTGTGAAATTAATAGGAGGCCTGGGTCGAGATTTAAAGTTTGTCCCGCTCAAGGAATGATTTCTTAATATTTGGGCACCGTATCTACGAAGTGATTACTCCTTTTTCAAATAATGATAGATATGAAAGAGTGATATATATACATAGGGATAAGATTGAGAGATACAAATTTTGACACAATTTGTTAACAATTGGATTATAAAGATTTAAATGGTTTAGATCTACTTATATATTTATACATAATTTAATTTTACACTCTATGTAAATGTATTTTCTCATCTCTCTTCAACATTAATTACATCATGTCTCCTCTTTTCTATTAATATTAAATTAATAAGTCATTAATTAATATTCTTCTCACCAAATTAATAATTTTGCATATTTTTTTTATTCATTTTTAAAATGTACATTTTTTTAAGTATATTTTTAAATTATATTATTTTTATCTTTTTTATTGGACATCATACTTATAGCAAAAATAAGTTTTTTTTTAATTGATTTTTTATTTTGGACTATTGTAATCAGTATGTTTGTTTAAACATATGCAATATGGATCTTATTTAAAAGTTTATATTGAGTACTTGAAATCTATATATTATTTGTATGATATGATTAAGTAATTAGAGAGAAAAGATTAAATGAAATTTTGATTTATTATTTTTTTATTTTGTGTGATGGATGGTAAGAATAGAAAAGATATATATATATATATATATATATATATATAATTGTTTTTCTTTTTTCCTTTCTTTGTGCGTTCACTAGCAATGGCAAGAAGAAAAGATAAAAAAAATTTTGAGTACTTTATGTATTATGCGGAAAAGACAGTATATATATATATACGATTTTTTTTTGAGATACTATTAAATATATATATGTTTGATAATAATATAATTTAAAAGTAAACAAAAAAAATAAAGATGTAAAAAATTTCAATTAGTGAGAATAATATTAATTGATTGGTTTTTAATATTAGTTAGAGATATTTTAAAATTATATATAAAAATAATATTAATTAGAGTAATAAGAGAGATAATATAATAATAAAGAGAGAGAAGAGGAATATATTAATATAGAGTTGTAAAATTAAGTTGTAATTAATAAGAGAGATGAGGGAGAAGACATGATGTAATTAATTATGAATAGAGATATGAGAAAATATATTTATTTAGAATATAAAATTAAGTTGTGTATAAATGTATAAGTAGATCTAAACCATTGAAATCTTCCTAATCCAATGATGAATAAATTATATCAAAATTTATTTCAAAACTTGTGTCCTCCGATCATACCCCATATTTATGTATATTGAAGTAGAGTGATATTTTTTTTAAGAGGATAAGATTGTGTTAAAAATTAATTTGAATTTTTTTCTTAATAATTATCATGTGTTTGAATTTTTTATTGTGATAGTATCATGATTTGAATTTGATTTTTAGTTCGAATTATTTCATGTAGATTTGTCAAAGTGTCAAACTCTATACAATTTCAATTATCATGCTTGTGATTATTATTTGCTTGTAATTGAAATCTATCATTAATTATTATTTATAAATTGAGCATTAAAGTAAAATGTTTTTTTTTTCTAAAAAAAAAAAAAGGCTAAAATAAAATGTTTTAAATCATGATGAAATTGATAAATTATTATAGTTATTCATTGACAAATGCATAAAAAAATTGAAAACATTAGAAGTTTTAAATATATTAGTCACGTATAAAGTTAGGCATATGTATGCTTTCATAGAACAAACATAATGTAAAACAAATTCTGTTAGAAATCGAAAAAAAAAAAAAAAAGATGAAGTTATAGTGATTAAAAAACAAAAAGATAAACTATGGAATGTTGTTTTTCTTTAGAACCATTACAGAATTAGAAATCGAGGGCTCATGAGTTTTTGGATATGGACTCTTACTACAATTCATGAGAATAAATGTGTAATCATGAGACTATAATCTTATAATTTGTTATAGGATCATAGCAAAATCTGAAAAAAGAAAATAATAATAATAAAATTCATGTGCAGTAAGCTGACACATGAAGCTTGACTTTGCCGTATGAGACAGCCGCTTTATCGATTTCACATTTAAACAATCAGGCTTCGCGTTAATGCTGCACCAAAACCCTAACAAGTGCTTTACCAAAGAAACAGCGGCGCAAAGGCAGGCCGTATAATTTCTTACGCAGATGGGTCAGCTCTCAGTTGGTTCATATAATTTAAAATTCAACACAACTTTAGATTGTCAGAAGATTATCATTGCATTTGAACTTCATTTATTTATACTTCTCATTGCTCTTGTTCAAATGTTTACTTAAGACTATTTGAATTGTTTATGTAAATATATTTTTTCTATGCAAACTAACCAACCGAAAAATAGTTGGATGTTTAAACTTTAAATAATCATATTATATGTTAAATAATAAACTTTGAGTTACAATTTTTAACTCAAGTGAGGTTGGTGTCCTAATAAAAACAACTTATGAACATGTTTACAAATAATTTAAGGGATAATTCTAATATCCCCTGCTGTTTGATGTAATCTCTAATTACGCCATTGTAGTTTGGATAAATCTTATTTTGTTATTTCCGTTAACTTTATTGTTGGAAGATAGATTCTGACATTGATAGTGCGCAAAAAAACTAAATTGACCCTTAGTTATGAAATTATCCCGAATAATATTAAAAATTTTAAAATATTAAAATAAAAAAATAAAACAAATTAATACCAATTTCTTTTAATTTTCATTGTCCATCTCTATGATAGACGGTAGAAATTAATTTTAAAAAATTAAAAAGCAAAGATTAAAAAAAAAAAAAAAGACCTAGGTTGAACTCCAAATCCTCAAACTTTGAAGATCTAGGTTCAACAACTCTAATCATCATCTTCAAACCATCACCAAAACTAGGTTCAACAACCCATATCAGTATATTCAAACCATCAACAAAAGAAATTAAAACTCATAAATCATCAGCGAAAGCTCATCCATACAAATCAAACCCATAAACTATCGTCAAATAAAAAACACAACAATACAAAAACCAAAATTAGATTGTTTTTTTTTTTTAAATAGTTCTTATTTTTCTAATTCCTCAACATTGTCAACACAAATCTCACCCTTCCACTACTGTCCATCTGCTTCTTTTTCTATATTCCAACCCTCCTCACTCTTCTAACTGCTGGAGATTGATAGTGATGGGACCTTAACCTCCACCTTCTCTTCCCCGCATCCTAAAACGCCAACATCATTAGAGACCCAAACACCATTGGAGACTGTCGACGAGCCTCAATTGGCGCCAAAAAGGATGGAGGTAGCAGAGACATGCATGAGCACGACATCATCACCGAGATTGAGGTACTGGTTAATGGCTAAGCTAATGAAGAAAGGTGGACTCGTCAGATAGATCGATGATGGCGCTGATCTTACGATAGGTAAGAGAGATAGGCGTAAGGGTAGCAAAAGAGATAGATGAAAAGGTGGTGGGGTGGTAGATCCTGATGGTTAAGAGAAAAGAGAAAGAGGAGAAGAAGAAGAAGAGATCGGCGAAGAAAAACCAAAGAAGAAGAAGAATATACAAGAGAAGAGAGAGAGAAGTGTTTTTGTTAGATTCTTTTTTTTTTTTTTTAATTATGTTCATCGTCCATCATGTTGATGGATGGTAGGTATAATTTAAAAAATATATACTTTTAATTATTTTAATTATTAATTATATAAAAATATATAATACTCATATGTTATTCAAATTTTTTTTAATTGATTTTATAATAAATTGATGATTTTACCCTTACTAGTTAACCATCAAACATTAACTTTAAACTCCTAAGTCGATGACAGAGATTTTTTTGGCTATTTTTATAAACTACATATGGGTATGCATACATCGAAAGCTCCAAAACTTGGGCCTGTAGATGGGCTGAAAGCCTACCACTGTCTGCTGAAAAGGTAATAAGTCTGACCTCGTCGTCTCAGCATGGTACTTAAAAACTCAAATGATTCAACATTGAAAAAGACAAAGCAAAGACCAGTTCTCTTCTCATGCACGGAAAAAAGTATGCAATGCAACAACGAACATGTCAAACAGAGCTGGCACGTCAACATAACACGAAACGCCCAGCTTTTATTCCCGTTTAACACCTCATTTTACAAAACCTCTCATCATAAAAACTCTCTCAATCTTCCATGATCTTTTTATGAAAAATTCAACCATGTCTTTGAACAATCACTGTATGACCACCTTCTTCTTCATAATCACAATCTCACTGTCTCTCAACACTGGCTCTTCTCAACCACAACCGGCTACTTCTCCACCACCACTATCATCTGCCTGCAACTCCATATTCTTATCCTACAATCACACCAACGGCTACCTCATTCCACCAACCAACCCAGCAAACCAATCTTACAGGTTCGAGTCCACTGTCACCATCCTCAACTACGGCCCCGATGAACTCAAGTCATGGAAAGTCTTCCTTGGTTTTCACAACAATGAGCTTTTGGTTTCTGCAACCAAGGCTGTTTTGGCTGATGGCTCCTCTCTTCCTGCTTTTGTTGGAAACGGTACCGTTTTGGCAGGCTCCCAGGAGACTGACCTTAAGTCTGCAATTCAAACGGCCGGCGATTGGAACCAGATGGGGGTTCAAATCAACCTGGTGGGTACACAGTTCGGTGTTATGCCTCCGGAGGTGCCCATGCCAGAAACTATTTATCTAGCCAATGATGGGTACAATTGTCCTCCTCCCTCAAAGGAAGGTAATATTGTCTTATCTATGGTAATTTTTTAATGTAATTTTTTTTTCATGAGTTGCTAATTGGTGCTTACTATTGATTTGAAGCTAATTATGCCATTTTTTAACATGTGATCTGAGTGAATTTTGTACCTCTCTAATTTCTGTGGTGTGCCTCATGGCATGAATGGAGTGAGAGATAGGAGAACGGTGTGTTGCAGGCAGAAGAATAATAATAATTTTTTATAATAAAAAAATCATGTTCATTGACAATAAACAGAAGCGTCTTGTGTATGCTGAATACAAATTCCTAAAGAGACTCATTCAAAACCTAATCGATGCATGAAAAAGACATAAACTAATATACAATATAGTAAAAATCAAATATCTTATTTTTTAATATTTGTCAAATTCCGAATTTATAATTCCATGAAGAAAAATTATGCACAATACCCGGTAAACAAAAGGAATTAAGACTAGTAGAGAAATACTAAATTCTTGGTGTTAGATTAAAAGTAAACCAACTTGAATTAGATTACATGATAATTGATAAAAATGTATTTTCGGTTTCTGTAGGGAACAATAGTATGCACCTGTGCTGCACCAGAGATGCAAATTCTAGATCAAATGTTACAGGAGACGAATTTGCACCCCGCCAAGATGGGGACCTTATCATAATGTATGATGTGATCAGTACCTATGAAGACAATTACTGGGCACAGGTTTCAATCTCAAACCATAACCCTCTGGGACGACTTGATAATTGGAAACTGAGCTGGGATTGGATGAGTAACGAATTTATAGATTCCATGAGAGGAGCATACCCACATAAAGTTGATGTATCAGAGTGCATTTTTGGGCAGCAAGGTCAGCACTATCAGGGCATGGATTTTTCAAAAGCATTGAACTGTGAAAGAAGGCCCACAATTGTTGACTTGCCTCCATCAAGAGCAAATGATACGGAGCTTGGGAGAATTCCCTTTTGTTGTAGAAATGGGACTATTCTGCCACCTAACATGGATCCTAGTAAGTCCACTGCAGTTTTCCAAATGCGAGTCTACAAAATGCCACCGGACTTGAACAGGACTGAGTTCACTCCACCACAGAACTGGAAGATCAATGGCACATTGAATCCTGATTATCAATGTGGGCCTCCTGTAAGAGTCAGTCCCAGCAGATCCCCGGATCCTAGTGGGTTACCGACAGATTCAACAGCAATTGCTAGTTGGCAAGTGGTCTGCAGCATTACAGTGTCCAAAGAGGAGAGTCCAAAATGTTGTGTGTCATTTTCTGCCTTCTTCAATGATTCTGCTATCCCATGTAACACATGTGCCTGTGGTTGCAACAACAATCCAAGCCAAACATGCAGTGCTACCACGCCAGCTCTTCTTGTAAGACCTGATTCGCTTCTAGTCCCATTTGACAATCGAACTGCTGAGACTCTGGAATGGGCTGACTTGAAACGTCGAACTGTGCCAAATCCACTGCCTTGTGGAGATCATTGTGGAGTCAGCATCAACTGGCATTTGTTATCAGATTACAGAGGAGGCTGGAGTGCAAGGATCACCCTATTCAACTGGGATGAAGTTGCCTATGCTGACTGGTTTGCCGCAGTTCAATTGGACAAGGCAGTGCCAGGCCTTGAAGGAGTTTATTCTTTCAATGGAACCACACTTGCTGGTTCCAATAATACAATACTCTTGCAGGGCAAATCAGGCTTAAACTATCTTACCGCGGAAACAGATGGTGCCAACCCAAGGAAAGATCCGCGGCTTCCTGGTAAGCAGCAATCAGTAATATCTTTCACGAAAAGAAGAGCCCCTGACATTCAAGTGGCAAAAGGGGATGGATTTCCAACAAAAGTAATCTTCAATGGTGAGGAATGTGCACTTCCTTCAATACTTCCAATAAGTGCGGGTGAGAAGATAAGAGCCGCTACCAGCCTTCTTGGCCTTATAACTCTTTTACTTCCCTTGTTCTTGTTGATGCAGTAATTGTTGCTGGAAAGATCAGATGCCTCTTTAATTTGTTATCTTACCTGCTTGAATATTCCTCTATTCTTTTGATAGTTTGATTTTTTAGTGCCGAATAGCTTGTTTGGCAATTTGGTTACTGGTGGCTATGCAGGATGATTTATGTATAAGAGGTTTATGTTGTTATTCAAGTATGTAATTACCATTCAAACAAGGCAGTTCACTTGTAATTTTCTTTTGACATAATAATATAATTAAATCTGGATCATTATATAATGTCTTTCGTAAGTGATTATTGATCATATGAGATGTGCCACATCCTAAGAATGATTTTCTCCGTGCATGAACAGCTAGCAGAGCCTAAAAACAAATCCAAAGATGGAAATTAACAACAATACTGAAGAGGATAAAGTGTTCAAAGCAACACGAAACATTAGATGGAAACTAAAAACAATATTAGTTGAAAAGTGAACACAAACTCATGTACTAGCATTCATTGTCATTGTAGTTTATTAGTCATCCTGACCTAGAGTCAAAATTACCTGAACTTTATACATTTGAAGAGTGGCCAAACTTCCAATGACCGTTGCTTCTGAAACTTCCAAATTCTAATAAAAATGTCAATAGTAAGAATTTATTTGACACAACCTACTGAGAATGTTAAAAGTTATTAATTAAGCAGAACTGAGATGTCTCTAACAGAGAAAGAACAAGTGGGAGGTCCCGTCAGCCAATCACAGTTAGACTCAGCTAATGCAATTCTTTCCTGCAAGAGAAAAGACAAATTTGAACTAACCGTTAATTACTTAACATAAAAGATTATAGTGATTCAAAAAATTTGTACAAAGTATTAAATATACATATATACATACACGAAACTAACCTACAGGAATGGTCCTCGGAAGTTATCATCTTGATCAAAGCATTTAACATAAAGTAAAGGCTCTGGCATGAATTGATCATAGATGTATTCACCCTTTAACTCACAAGCATCACCCGTTGAGAGGTTTCTATAATGTTGTTCATGAGTGTTCCCCAGATACGCATATTCTTGTTCCTCACTTGGGGAAGATAAATTGTTGTAAGCCACCACAGCTCCAGAAGCGGAGAAATCAGCAAGAGGATAGAAACTTGATTCAGGAATCCTGAACAAGTTCCTTTGATCAACCAAAGGAATCCCAACTCCAGAATTTGCAGTTAGTTGTTTTTCAAATCCGCCAGCTTCTGGGATGGCAAGACCTGGAATTGCAAATTGACCAGAAGTGACATCTGTTACCGAAGATTGCTGGAAAACTGATCTCTTGAGTTCCATGTGTGGCTGGAAATTTCCGCTTTCAGGTAAAGGCTCACTTTGCCTTTGAAGATACAAGCGGTATTTCTGTCATCAAGCAATGACATTATTGAGTATCATGGGCAGAGTAAACAAACTAAGATGATACATTAACTCCACAATTACCTGAAGGTGGCTAGCAACATTTTCTCTAGTGAGACCAGTCACATTCATTTCTTTCATGCATTCCAATATTTTCTTTGGAACAGCCTCTGCATCAATAGACATTAAACCATACCCAGACTTCAAAGTTAATTACCACTATCTTATAATTCTATATAACATAGACTTTAAGCTTAAAGTACCAGCACAAGGCAAGATCCTAATGAGAAACAGTTAAAACGTATTTCTGCAATACAAAAATTGACATAGATGATAGCGTTTCTCAAATAATGGAAATCGAACTGTCACAATATAGTTAACCACTTGAGAATTAGTGATAAGGGTTTCATACTATCAGGACCCAGTTGATTCACAGCTCTGACAAATTTTTGATGGAGCTCTACTGTCCAAATGATGCGTGGCTTCTTTGCAGTTGTCACATCATCATAAGCGTCGCCATCATCCTCATCATTTTTCCTTCTTCTCAAGATTTTGTTATTAGCAGCAGTGTTTCCTTCATGTTGTATGGATATACTGTCTGCAACACTGGCCTGCTTCAGTTGGAAATCACCATTCACTGCACTCTCGGTTGATTTCTCTGATTCTTTAAAGCCCTTTTGTTTCTTGCGAAAGACGTGACGCCATATGAATTTGATCGTCTCCATTCGAAGAGGCTTCGCTAAGTATTCACATGCACCCTTCAAGATGCATTTCATGACAACTTCTTTTTTGTCGTCCATTGACATTACTGGGTAAGATTATAGAATTCCAACATCAAATCATAAGAATTTATATTTAATGGTCTAATTAACAATTTATATATTAAAATGTTAAAAGGTAACACTGCCTAAAAATTTGTACATTTCACGTATAATTAAATATATCTTGAAGTGTATAGACTTACTGACAACGGGGACATCAATATCTAGCAACTCCATCGTCTCAAGGAGCTGAAAACCGTCCATCTCAGGCATATGCAAATCACTTAAAACAAGATCAAACTTGTTTTTATCTTCTTGAAGTAAAGACAAAGCCGCCTTTGCTCGATCACATGTGGTAACTGAGTAAGATGCATGAGAACATATGCAACGTCACCGTACACATAAAATCTTTGACGATATTAAAAGATAAAATAATGTGATTGTATCTTAATTTCATACAGTGAATTAATTAAACACAAATAGTATTGTAACTAAATAAGTAAGGTGTTTTTCATTTTCACTAAAAACAAATCAATCATGATTCAAATACACCTACAACCAGTCATTAATAAACTCTTCATTAACTAAAAACAATCATTAATTTGAATTAAAATAATATTTTATTTAATGCAAATTTAATATCAAAAAAATATTTTACAAGATATTTATGTACTCTACGTTAGAAAACAAAAGGAAGAGTAGTACAAGATAAAAACAAATCAAATAAATTAACAGACCTTCGTATAGAAATTTTCGAAGCATTTTCTCCAATATTAAAAGATAGCAGGGGTCATCATCTACGACAATAATTCGAAGACCTGCTGGAAATTCATCAGCATTGTAGTTCCTGCAACATTCACTCAAACTGGTTTCTTCTCCGTTGGCCATCACAAAAACTAAAACATCTACTCTATACTACAATCCAAAATACATAAGAAAAACCTATGAACAGCTACATTATGTAACTAGGTTTAGTACTGATTAGTCTATTCACAATTTTTTTTTCTCTCTCAAGCTTCCCTTGCTTTGCTCTTTAAAACCCTACGTAAGTTGGAAGTCTCCAGATTTAATTATGCCTATTATGGGGCAAGTCTGTTAAGTATTTATTTTATTTTTAAAAAAATATAGATAGGGATAAGTCAAAATGCTTTCTGTTTCATTAAAGAAAATTTACAATGTAAATATTATTTTCATCTTTTACCACACGTGACAAAACATATTTCTATCAATTTTAACTGGTTAGAGAAAATAAAAATGCTACCTACAACTTTTTCAATGGGCAAAATGCTATATATATATAATCATTTATATCTCTTAATAAATTCTTGTACTTTTTCTCTTGTTGAGGGTTGATATCGTTTAATCGTTTATTTCAAACAAATTTACAACGTAAATATTATTTTCATCTTTTACCATACGTGACAAAACATGCTTCTATCAACTAATACCAGTTCAAGAAAATAAAAATGCTACCTATAATTTTCTCAATGGGCTACCTGCTATATATATATATATATATATATATATATATCTTAGATTTCTCTTAATAAATTCTTGTATTAAATTCTTGTACCTTTTCTTCAGGGTTGTTCCAATATAAACGTTTATGTACAAACACAAATGCCAAATCTTCAATAGTGGAGGCATTATCCAATAATACAAATTCCAAATCAAGAGTGGAGACATTATCCAAATTATTTGAAATTAGAATCAATCCATTTTCGATGAAAAAAATTCAATTTTGAACATTCGAAAATTTAGATACTTATCAAGTTAACAAAAGAAGCTAAAGCTTGTAAGCAATGCACAAGAGCTTATGGTTAGAAACTTCTCCAGCACCAAACCAAATTGCATTAAATTCCTTCTGCTTTCATTAAAAAAATATTTGCAAAAAGATTGATACAAACAGAGACATCCTCTCAAAGTTGAGGTGGGGAGGCAACACACAACAATCCCATCCTTCCTAGAATCAATACAAATCACTATACGAATTTCCTATAATCAATCTAATCACTATACCATGAGTCTTAGGCCATCTTTAATATGTTCATAGTAATTCGCTGGTCCTTGGGTCAAATTGCATGTAGCAGCAACAGCTGGAACTGGCTAACCAATGGAATTATGATCACAAGAATAATGTTTTGAGGATCAAGAGGACTAGCATAATGAAGCACATAATAACGAGTGTAGTTGCACACTTGACCATCCCTCCTTGCTTCTGTGTTCTCTCTGCCTGCAATTCCAAAACACTTAGCATGACTATGATTTGCATAATTACAAACCTTTATTAAAACCAATTACAACTACTATAATATGAAGGAGCTGGGGCTAGCAACCAGTGCATGTGTCAAAATCATGCTTAACAGAATCCAAAATTTATGATTTGTGACAGATGAATGCATGCATATGAGCAGGAGCTGTGCAGCTTAGTGTACAGAGAGAAAGAAAGAGAGAATAAACCTTTTGAAGCTGTTTAAAACCCTCCTCAACTGATGTAGCAACATTCTGAATGTTGTGATCTATCCGATCAACGATTGTACCCTGGTAAAAGAATTGACTTCATTAGTCACCTTGTATTGCTGATTTTCTCTGGGTGACATTACATAAGGATGTGACTAAAACCTGGTCTATTACAAGAACTGATAGGTCCTTCATGATTTGGGCAAGCTCGTTCACAGATTCCACAACCTACAGAGAGCTTCACATATTAATAAGCAATCTATGAATCGGTCTTCAACAATAATTAAAAACCTCTAGATACCTGTTTGATTTCTTGCTCTCTTTCCTGGTTGAAATGCTCACTCTTCTTTAACTTCATCATTTGATTTTCATCAAAACCCTGGATTAATCATTTTCAAATTATATTCGAAAGCAGATTTACTCATATCTCAACAACCAAAAGGCCCAAAGCTCAGACATTCAATTTTTAAAAAATTCATAATTAGAAGCAATCTAGTATTCCATTACTTAAACCGAAAAGGTTATTAAAACCAAAAAAAAAAAAAAAAAAATCAGCCCCACTCTAAGTGTTGCAATCTTCAGCCCTTTTACAAGAGAATAATCACTCACTTCTGAAATCTACAATTACTAAATTCCCATTTTCCCACACTCAAATAGATCCTACCTAAAATAAACATAAAGAGAAATAAGCATACCGCATCACTAAATCCATCATCTTCCGTTCTAAATTTGTTCTCGTTAAAGTTCATCTCCAAGTCAACACCATCATGTCCCTATAAAACAAAACAGTATGAATACATGAATAATAATATCTACAATAATCATAAGGGCAAACTACTTGAAAACAGGTACCAGAACATTAAATAGCTTAACAACTGCTTATGTCCTAGTCAAGATTATACAACCATGGGAAAACATGAAAAGCTTTTGCATGATTAAGCAAAAATAAGTCAAGGATGGCTATGCAAGGCTAATGTTTCCAGCAGTCAGATTGATCATTCGCACCTCTTTCTGCTGCTGCAAACGTTTCAAATATGTTGATTGTTTTCTTCGTAAGTCCATTGAAAGATTCTGGAGCTCAGTTGCAAGAGAACACTGTCCAAAAATAAATAAATAAATAAAGGTGAGGTAAAACCAATCCCAAGCTAAAAGATTTACACATGCAAAAATGCATAAATCTAATA
Organism: Dimocarpus longan; assembly: GCA_022984855.1. NCBI lineage: Eukaryota > Viridiplantae > Streptophyta > Magnoliopsida > Sapindales > Sapindaceae > Dimocarpus > Dimocarpus longan. The sequence goes on from CM041015.1 coordinate 25,327,836, forward strand.
GCAATCAGCAAAGCAAGATAACCACCAGCACCCAACTATAATATTGAAAAAGCATTCAACAATGATCTACAAATATCAGAAGGAAAAAAGAAACTTGAACTACAATAGCATAAGCTCTGCACTACAATACCAAACCATATCCCAGTAGATGTATCTCCTCAACTCCAACAGAAACTATGCACCATTAAGCAATCCAATTTGGAATAGAGTACATAATCTACTCAAAACAGAGAAAACAACAATATATAAAATTATACACACCTGTACATTTTTTCTAATGTTTGAGTCCTCCGAAGGCCCAGTAGCAGAAAGTTTCTGCAGTTGCCTCTCAGATTTCCTTAATAGATCTGTAATTTCATGGGTAAGCACCTCAATCCTACGTTGGTCTTCTTTTCCATCTCCAAAGGATGGCATTAAAGCCTTAGCATGTGCCTTGACTAATTCTGCCATTTTAACTCGAGCACGTTGTATATTTACTGCTATTTCTTCAGAATCATCCACCCATGCTGGTGGTAGACCCACTGTAAATGCATTGCTACTGCACCAAGGAAACAGAATTTCACACAAAAGGATCTCACATTTTTCAACCCAACTTTCAATAATAAAGACTTATTTGGGACATGTGATTTTAAATGACAGAAAGCCAGATAAAAATCCAATGCCCAAGTAGATGGCATATGGACCGACCTTGATACATGTCACCAAAGAAGTGAAATATCCCACAACACTACCATAACTCCCTTATTTTACCCATAGTCTATCGATCCACTCTACACCCATGCATTCCACAAAAATATCCCCTTAATTTTTCAAAACTTCACCACGATTAAAAAACCTGCATCCATATAGACATTGATCCATATAAACTAGTCCGTCCAAAATAAGAATCAAAGTCAAAACTTATAAACTTAAAACAGGTCATAACAACAACAAAAAAAGAAAAAACCAAATATACCAAATCAACAATCAAAACTAAAATTCGGTGGACACATAATGTGGATGATGATCTATCTATCAATACATAAGTTATTGCAGGATTCACTTGACAATAACAAAAGCTCTAGTTTTTGAAAAACCTCAGATAGACCAAGTAGACAATACAAAAGAATCACAAAAACTTGAGCAAGAAAATTCATTGAGATATCGGATTAATGTCCTCTTACTCGATTCCTTATCAATTCAACAAGCTCTAGGAGGTCAATTCATACAATCATCAAAATTTTCACCAAATACACACATCAAACAACTGTAAATAAATAATTTAGTAATACAACTTTTAATGACAAGTTCTCTGATTTGCTTTATTTCTTGTTGTCAGCATCCAACAATGCAGTGAAAATATATGGTAAAACGAAAAGGAAAGGTCAAAGAAGCTGACCTAGAAGTAGAAGGACCAGGATCTTCGGTGCTGAGAGGAGCGTAAGAAGAGCGGTTGGAGCGAAGAAACGAACCGCTCACCATTTCAATAACCGGACCGGACGAACCGGCCGCCGACGACGAAAGAGGAGCACGCACGCTCTTGAATGCATCTCTCTTTTTTTTGAACACTGCCGTTCGGTTCCGCGAAGCCATAGAGAACAGAATTCAAAGTTGAGGAACTTCGGATCGTAACTTGAATTCGAAACTGAAGTGAAATTGAAGAACGGAGAAATGAAACTTCCGGATCCGATTGATTTTTGTCATGGAGGGTTTTGGAAGAAACTTGAAAACATTTTACGAATCACGTAGCTTTTGAAACCAAACGCCACTTTGCGCGTTTTGGTTCAAACTGGGCCACATAATTGTATTGGGCCTCAGCCTTGTTACTTCTAGAAGAAACAATTGCCCAATACCACTTCTGCGGCCCATGACGCTTCCTTTGCTAGCAAGACAAGTAGGAGTCAAAGAAACTTTCATTTCATTGCATTTGTTTATTTATTTAATCTGAAAAATAAAAAGAACTTGTGCAGAAAGTTGGCTTTTGAAAAAAGCCGGTATATGTGTAGTTGAGTGACATGTAACACTGAACAGCAACTTTTTAACACACAATGAATGACAACCGCCAATACTTTAGAACCGACAAAACAGAAAAGCAAAAAGACAACAATAACCCCGGTCGGTCAGTACCAACGCGCATCTCCATAATAGAACTGAAAAAAAAGGGGGAGTGGTAGTGAAGGGTAGTTTGTGGTGAAAAGGCGGGAGACGATGGTCATTTCAATGGTTTTAGAATTCTTGTGTGTGAAGCATCCACACCCACATGCTGATGTTGGAACACGCACAGGTCACCTTTTAACGTTTCTTCCTCGAATTTTACTTGCCCTTCTCTTTTTTTAATATATAAATTGTTTACCGCGTTACGCGTCGTTGTAATATAAGAGGTGAGAAAAAAAAATATATATATATATAAACACAAAGCGGTGGTTTGTTTGGGATATTGTATTGTCTCAATTATATCTCAATTAGGTTTCATTTTTTGTGTTTTGAGGAAAAGACTCAATGGATTACGATACTTACTTTGGTCTGTCTACTTCATCGAGGAACTTTCAGTCAACTCTTAAGTCTCAGTTTGGTTTGTGTTCTAAATCTTTGTTTTTTCTCTTTTCTTGGTTTTTTTGGAATTGTTGAGGCGATGAGTGGTTGTTTATTTTAGCAGATATTTGCATTGATTTTGAGGACATAGAAGACGATGAGGAGGAGTTGAAAGGAGACTATTTTTGCCCGATTTGTTCAGAGGAGTTTGATTTGGTTGGATTGTGCTGTCATATTGAGGAGGAGCATCCTCTTGAAGCCAAGTCTGGGGTATTTATTCTGCTTATAATATTTATTATTTATTATTTATTTTTTTTTTTTGTGTGATCAAATTTGTATTTTTATTAGTGGTGTTATGGGAAATCTTGCTATTTTTCTTAATTGACTTGAAAAGTTGTTAAACAAATTTTTTTATGGGGGGTATTCGGGTATTTAACTATTTTGAAGATGACTTGAGAGTTGAGAATTCTGATTTGGTTGCTTTTGTTTTAATTTGTGAGTGGTAGTGGTGCTTTCTAAAGAGCTATTGGTCAGTATGATCTTGTTTGGTGCTAGTTGATGGGGGGTTGTTTTGTTGATGATGGACAAGTTTAAGATAACATTAGAAAGGAACCTCGGACTATCTACATATGATGTAACTTTACAGAACCTTACAGCTCAATTATATTAACTTCATATGAATTTTTCGTTGATGTTTAAGTTCTTTTAGTGATTCACTTATGCATTTGATATTTAAATAGGATTATTGAGGACTTAGTTATCATGGTTGTCGATTATACATACATACATATATATATACATATATATATATATATATGATCTTGTTTTTTAGATGTTATTGGTTTCTTGAATTGCGGATGTTGATTTAGTACTATTTTTTATTTAATGTTACATTTCTTTAGTACTATCCATTTTGTACCATAAAGCGTGGGTTGCTTTGCAGCATGTCTCAAATTTGTTGTTGCTTTAAGTTGATGTTGGCACAACGATTTAGAACTGTTTTTAATCAGGCTCTTATAAATTAGATGGCTCATGACCTTCGACTCATGGCCATTTCTACCTCTCGCTTATCCTTGATGATGATTTAATATTTGAATCAAATCTGCTTCAGATATTAATGGCGATATATCTTTGACTGTTAGCCTAATTTTTACCAAGTTATGTCTTGAACAACATAGTGAATTTAGACCTGCTTCAGGTTTTGGTATTGTCTTCATATTTTTAACTGAGTCATCATTGAACGTTATGATTATCAATCCAGCTCTTGGATCTTTCTTATAATTAAAATATTCATAGTGGGTAGAAGGGGAAGGGGTCAATGCTGAACTTGTTTGAAAGGAGCGTACACTAGTCATTGTATAACAAGGGTCTTCAAAATGCTGTTTAGTTAATGTGATGGTGTTTTCATTTCATTCTGCTTACAATTTACATTATATCTGTTTGCAGATATGCCCTTTTTGTGCTGTTAAGGTGGGATTCGATCTGTTTGGGCACATAGCAGCTCAACATGGAAATATTTCCAATATATCCTTTTCTTCTGTTTCATTATACTTAGAAAATCCTTTTGGTTCCTTTCCCCTTCAAGATTACAGTCTCTTTAACTTCCACTCATTCTAGCTAATTGTACTAAAGGTTTTCTCAGTGGCTTCTGTTCTTGCATAGAGTTTTTTAGTAACAGTTTCTTTTAAGCTTATTTTTTAACAAGAATCATCACATTGAGTTGAAGCAAGCTCTGGATTCCTTGACTCGAGAGTACAGTCGGCACAGACTGAAATTTCATAAAGGAGAGCCACATTCAACTTTTTCGTCATTAAAGAAGGAGTTACAAAATGGGCATTTTCAATCTCTTCTTTCCAGGTCGTCATCTTCAGTTTCATCCTCCAAAATGGCACCTGATCCATTGCTGTCATTTATTTGTAATATGGCTTCTGATGTGCCTGAAAGTATACTGCCTGATTTAACAACCAGAGAAAAAGCAGAAGAGGAAAGCTCATATGAGAAATTATCAGAAACGTAAGTATTTTAATTATACACAGTCAAGTTTCCTTTTCATTTGTTGATATATGTTTGCTGTTAGTTTCTTGTTTCAAACCATCATAGTTGGAGAAAGATTTTTGATAAAGTGAAGATTGTGGTAAAGGTTGATACACTTTATAACTGAGAATTGGTAAGATTTTTGTTTTCAGAGGAAATTTGAACCCAACAGTTGAAGGGTAAAAAAGTTAACTGGATCAAACACATTTACTGAAGTGGATGAAAAACTAGACAGTTAATAGAAAAATGGAAGCAGAATATTTAGCCAAAAGGCAAAAGCTACAGAAGTCCATTAAAATTGAAAATAAATTTTAGTGGAAAAAGAGCTGTTTTGATGGGGAATGTAGTAGGCATGTGACATTAAGAAGTAACTACAGTGAATAATATATAATTGGAATTGATGGACATTTGAACAGAAAGTTTAATTATTACTTCTGGATGGTTTACAGCAATATATAAGAAATGTAAGTGTTAATTTAAGAGGAGAAATTGAAGGAATGCTGATAGAGATGAATTTGATTTTGTGCAGTAGCAAGATGCAGTATGAAGACTAGGAATTATTTAAAATTGTAGTATCTCGGTGTAGCTTCCAAAAAATTTAAAATGAGTTAGTAATGAAGAAATATGACTGAATTGATGTTCAACTAGCGATATATTCAGTAATTCACTCTGTTTTTGACATCAGGCATCATGGTAGATAGAGTGGAATATATCAGTGATCATTTTAAAACACAATTGATTTTTCCATGGACAGTAAAACGATGGAAAGTTGGTTACTTTTTGTGAGGCTGCTCTGTATAAGGCCAAGTGGCTGTTGTCATTATATTAAACTTGAACTTGATTGTATTGCTTATGGTTGCAGAAATGTTCATCAATCTTCATTGCCAGACGAGGACCGTCCAGAGAAGGCAAAGAGATGCCAATTTGTACAGGGACTAATGCTGTCCACCATCTTTGATGATGACGACTTATGAATGGATGAACATATTAATCTTGGCCGTCAACTCAAATTCAATAGAAGTGCACATTTGATATTTGATATTATCCTTGTCAAATGTGCTAACACGTCGTTAGAGAAAGCTAGTTTAGATGTAGTATTGAATTTGATCATATAATTTAATGTAGTCAATTGGGGCAAAAGAGGATCATCCTCTTATACATTTCCTATTGTTGAAAGCTTTCTATGGAAATGCAAACCTTTTAATATTTTGCTTCTTCTGTGATTAGTATTTATTAACTTGTTATCTGAGTTTATTATTTATTTTCTCTGGGATAAACAGAACCTTCAGTAAACTTTGATACAAACCCGTGACTCCCAAATAGTGAAATCATACATGCACAATCAAAGTTCTAAACTTTACAACCAAGTTGTTTCAGGGTTTCATATGGATTTACTCTCTCCCGAAAATGTCAATATGAGGAATAAAATTTTCATACTTCTCACGGGCGTCCATATCAATTAGAGATGGATTCGCAACTGCTCATGTCTTATGCAAGGCAAGTACACGTACCTCTCACAGGCCTCCACAATTACGATATGCTTCTCATCAATGGTCATCTATAGTCGAGAAATTTGCTTCTCATAGATATTCTATGCTGTTTTTGTCTCAAAGCATCTATCACTTCCATTGCTAGGTCAACAGAAACTTTTATACAAAAGAACCGACACTGTTGAACTACATCATAAACCTAATCCAACTAATCTACCGAAAGATAAATGAAACTTGACAAAACCTACACCTGAGGGCGAAGCTTCCTTATCAACCATTTCTTCCGTAGTTTAACATCCAGGGCCATAAAAGTTTTTGCTTTCAATTCGTCCTCTAGGAAATCACAGGCATCCAATAAAAGGTCTTCGTCCATGTCTGGTAATGCTTGGACTGCTGCAATTACATTCTCTATCGATATGGTGTTTGAGTTCTCATCATTACTCTTCCTGTCTGATAAGGAAGAAACTGCAGTTGCCATCTCACCAAGAGTGATAGCCACACCCTCGTTCTTGGTTTTTGATTTTTTAAGACATGCAGAGTTTAACAAGTCCTCAGATTGGCGTTTGTTCTTAGTATTATTAGTTTTTGAACCTGTAGTCGCTGACTCCAGCAAATAACCAACTTCTTCTTCGCTGGAAACTGATCCTACAGGGGACTGAGAGTTCTTGACCTCACGGACCCCATTTTGCATCTCTAGATCTTGAATGGAGAAGCAGTCACTTTCATCAACATTTGGGAAACCACATATCATACACAAATCTTTGAAGTACGGCAGAGGTCTTGTCATGAACTGTCTTGCATCTGTATGTTTCTGCATGTTATCAGAAAAACCTTTGATCACTTATGCAATAAAAATATAGCAAAATTCATCTAGCACCTAAATTATGTCGAAGAACATCTTCGAAATTATATGGGCACTGTAGTCCTTTCATTTATTAGTTGTTGCATTTGCAAGTTCAGATTCACCCTTAAAATGGTTCCACCAGTCCATTACAAATACACACACACACATATATGTAAATGCACTTTCTCGAAGGACCAAAAAAGGCTTAGTTGACGGTTGTTGAAGGGTGTGAAAAATGATGTCTCTATCATGAGTAGTTAAAATAATCCTCACACATAATATTTAATACATTTGTACAGATTAATATATTTTATGAAAAAAGGGAACTCATTGAAAATAACATTTGTAGGCAGCTTTAGTTTCAAATGATTAGTTAAATAAGCATTAGCAAATTGACTATTGTTTTTAATTTCTTCAAATGCAAGACGAAGCAATTATGGTTCAGATGATTATCAGTGTATGGATACATACCTTGACATAGTCTTGCCACACACAATCATCAGCTGTCACCATTTGACGAGCATCATCCCAAACAAAGCCTTTCAATTCGAGAAGATGCTTTATAACATTATATTGTCTTTTCAGTGTTTTGAAGCGATTTTTTAGAATTTCCACTTCATAGTTAAAGCCAAATTTAGCATTAAATGAAACAATCATCTCTGTCCATGCCTCCCTGCGAAACATACCATCAACCCTGTTCCCTTTCTGTACTTGGTCTAGCATAAGATCAATGAAAAAACGGTCCATTGGAGGTTGCCAATAAGTTCTAGAACGGCTACCCACTATAGTAGCTGCTCCATCTGGCGTAGCCTGCACAGCTTCATCTACATCTTTTGAAATAGAAATTTTGAAATTTTCCTCAACTTTGATATCATCAGGAGCTTTTACAGGTCCCTCACTATCACTCCTTGCTGCAGTAACCAGAGCTCCTTCATTCTCATCCAAATGTGACAACGATTCCAACAACTTGGCACCTGTTTACCCACCATCAGCGTATCTAATAATAATGTCACCAACAAAAGCATCAAGCCTAGACTGTTACCTTTTTGTTCACTGGCTCTATTTCCATATATCATACACAGATCATTATAATACGGGATTGTTTTTATCCTATACGAACGTGCATCCGGGTGCACCTGCAAGTCAAAACCTGTAAGACAAATAATAAATTCAAAATGACAAACCCTTCAAAAGTCATCAAAACACAAAACATTCCACCTTAATATACTCCTCCCAGACACTATTATCAGCCGTCACCATTTGTCGCACATCATCCCAGTTGAAACCCCTTTGATCAAGAAGCCTCCTCACAGCCCTGTACAGATTCCTCAACGTTTTGTAGCGATTTTTCAGAACATCTTTATGGTACTCAAAGTTGAATTTGGCACTGAACAGCGAGTTCATTTGCTTCCATGCCCGTTGTCTAAACAATGGATCGTCAAACGTGTTTCCTTTGCTGAGCTGCTCCAATATCAGATCAATGAAATACCGATCCATCTCAGGAGTCCAAACTGTCCTGGCACGGTCACCACTATTCTGGGCACGTATACCCATGCTTGTACAATGCAACAACAATACAAAGTAACATCAGTCGTCACACTTCAAATACATGCTCTTAAAAGTGAAATTGACACAATTGACAAAGTAATAATCTGTAGTATTTACTTGTACCATAATTTTTTTTATAGAGTTGAAAATCAATTAAGTTGATTTTGTTTGCATCAATTCCAGTTGCTATTTCTAGAAACAACTAACAAAGTTGAAATTTAACAACTCATTACATTCAGATTTTGCCTACGTTAAAACCACCAATTCCAGAGATCATACAACATCTGAACAAATAAGTAATTGAGGGGATTAAAGAAGATAAATAGAGATATGGATATGACTGAATAAAAGAACGAAACTGAGGAAAGAGAAGAGGAGTTGTTGAAGGGTTACATGCATACCTTGGAGTTGGAGGGAGACGACTGGAAGCCCGGCGTTGGGTTCTGCGGGTTTGGGGATAAGGTTTTCCAGAATAGGGGTTGTGGTTGGACTCAAATACCACTCTATCCTCGATTGTGATAACCCTGTACGCGTGATATCAGTTTTCGGGAGTATATCGTTACACCTGTCATTGATCTTCGCGACTGAAACCCTACTTTTTTTACTTTTTTTTTTCTTTCATTGATTTTTTATTTTCCCAACCACTTCGTTATAAAATACAAGCAGTTTTGATCCACTAGGTATATAACTAATATAAAAATGCAAAAAGCACAATTAATTTAGATCCTCTATGCAACTTGTATAAAATGTAATTAATTTATATCCTCAATAATTTACTTGATTTTACTCTAATTATGATAGTGGGTTGGATTCAATCTTTAATTCCATATTTATTTGATATTAATCAATTTCCTTTAGATTATACTTAAGTTTGTGATATTTTGAATTTCTTACAAACGAAATTTATACATTCCTTGCAAAATCTTATATTTATTAAAAAAAAAATTACCTATTTAAATAATAATCAGTAAAGATTTTAACTACCATACAAGAGATTGTACTGTTTGTACCAACAGGTTATCTTTTTCTTTTATTTTTTATATCTTTGGATTACAAATATAATAATTGTTAATTCATTATGAGTTTCATATGTATGGTAACAAGATCTATCTTTTAGAATAGCACAAAAAAAAATTTAAAATTAGAATCTTTTCTCACATTTACATGACAAGGTCTACTAACAAATGTTTGGTTATGAAAAGAAAAAAAAGTTGTGAAGTTACATTTACAATAAGGGGGTGTTTACTAATCAATAATGAGAAGGAAAAAAAAAAAATTAAGTTCCAACATAAAGGAAATGGAAATGAGTGAAAATTAAATTACAAAATTACATTGCACTTTTTACTTACTTTTTAGGAATTAAAATTGGAATCAAATTATATTTCTTCTTTAATGTTTACAAAACTAAAACATAGAGATAAAGCAATGTTAATTACAAAAACAGTCATGTATATCACAAATGAAAATAGGGCTAAGCATTTTTTTAATATTAATTGAGAAAATTGATAATATATTCAGTTTTAATACAAATTGAGGATATATCCATTATTCAATCAGAAATTGAAACTTGATTTCCGAATGAGAAAAGGGAATCAAGTTTTCTTTCCGACAGAAAATTAATTCGTGATTTTAATATGAGATCTACGTAATTAAATTAAAAAACAAATAGTAAAGAAGGGAATTCAAATTATATAATTAAGTTATATTTTCCCTATTTTGTATTCTTTATTTGTGAATGTACCATTGACGACCCAAATCTAAACCTCCCTAATATTAAGCCAAGCGACGTTGGACGAACCTTACAACTTTTTATGTTACCAGTGCAGAAAGCGAAGATAACAAGGAAATATAGTTTCTAACCCACCCCGTACAAAAAATTTTTCCTTCCACTTTTAAAGCCAATATCTTGAAAAAAATAACGTGTTATGACTCTGACACGTTCAATTGCATATAAATCCAGGCTAGTTATCTACATAACCCAAGCCTGGTGTGGTATTCTCGCCTGAACCCGCTGAGTAAACCTTTAAAGCGAATCTATGGGCTACATGTTTGGGCCGAAATTACTTTATCCCTGTGATTATTTTAACCTCAATTGGCATAACACGACTTGGTCTTAAAATTCAAATAGCAAACCATAAAGCCGCCAGTTCAGCGGATCGTTTTACAATCTGACACAACATACAATAAACATAAGGCTTCACTCAATCAACCCAGTGCAAGTACATTGTCAGGTGAATGATCATCTGGTGAAAAATGGAATGGCCTTCTCATATGGTATTAACGGATGGGTTAGAAGCATATATAGGGAGGGTATACGGCCTTTCAAACTACATAGATCTCATAGTAATGTAAATATAGGCCACGGATTCTAAAATTAATATTCTGAGAACCATGACAAATGTATTACTAGTTCGGAAAACTACAGGTATAGAGTATATGTGTAAATACGAGTACAGATACTTGGAATTTTCGTCATCATTTCCGCAGTTTGTCAAAGAATCACAAAGCACAAACAACAAGAGACGGTCAGTGATCCGGCCATATACTTGGGTCATTAACTTTCCTAGGTGCCCCACACCCAATAAAACACATGGGAGGCCATATTCTCATATGCTGACCACTGGTAGGCCATATCCTCATGCCCTGCCTGAAAATCAAGAAAAATAGCTTTTTGTGCCTACCAGTCCTTTGTGCACCAGGCAACTAACAGCAAGAGGATCTGATTGCACAACTGCATTCTTTTTCCCTCCCTGCAACCTTACTGAAGCCACAAGAATTTTTCACTTCGGACACTGCTGTTTTTATGAAAAACTAAAAAGAATCCATGGGATGACAAGGCTGAAAAAGAAACTGTCTGATAGAAGGGTTTCTAAGCAAAGGCATGTTATCTTTTAACACATTTCATTCCAAAACTGGCACCTTAAGAAAATGCATGCCACCATCATCTCCACTGTGAATTATGGTTAACAAAGAAATTAAAATCAGGATGATCGACCTTCAAATCCTTGAGCCAATTGTCAGCATATTCCCACAAAGACTCTGCTCGCTTCCATTCGTTAGTACCATTGGGATTCAAAATTGAATTTCTCAATTTATAGGAAGCAAGGCCAAAAACAGGTACAGATAGTTTTGAAGATGCATCAACTCCAAATACAGTCCTGCCACTAGAAGCATTGCATTGTGGTTGATTTTTGCCTGTACCATCTACAAAAGGAGGTTAAATAAAAATAAAAATAAAAATAAAAAGGAAAGAAAAGAAAAACTTATTAGAAAAAGGCACATCTTACAGACTGAGCCTGATGGAGAAAGAAAAATATAAAGTATGTGTGTGAATGTGTGGACATGCATTAGAGAGAGAGAACGAGGTACTTCTAGTGTGTGATGATAAGGAATGGAATGTCAAAAATGATGCCTCCAGATTTTGAAGCGTTGGACCCACAGGTATTCTATATATTGGATACCTGGATAAAAAGTTCTAACTCATCATACACATGTAACGCAATAAAAATACAGAAATAAACAGTTCAACTATGATCTGACATAGAATATGACATAGCATACCAAGCCACTGAAACCCAACTCTCGGGCAACAGATCACAGCTCCTGTACATCCTGATCTCTGGAAAACAAGATGAAAGACTAGAAACCTGGAGGCAGGGTTATAAATGGCACAGAGAAAGAAGCCACAAACATCCAAGTCAGGACAACGAATATGTGATAACAAAGCAAAATATGCTAATCTTCATGAACATAGACTTGCCTTATCAAATAAAGGTTGCCGGTGGCGTGGTTGTTCTTGCTCAAAATATTCATATATGAGAAACCTTGGTGAGCTGGAAACCTCAGTTTCATCACTAGTTGAACTTACAGTTTGTTTCTCTCTCAATGTAAGTCTGTCCAATTTCTGGTAATTCAAGTTCAAGAGGTTATGCTGACCCCTTCTTCCGTCAACACCTCTGGCTTGCCTTTCTAATTCATGGTCACTACTTCCAACACTACATGTTGTATCTCTTAAATATTCAGCATCACTATTTTCAAATAACCGAACACATCAGTTAGAAACATTTCATACAATGATGCTTGGAAATGAATAGTAAATCCCACAGAATCAAAAAATAATATTTTTAAGAACCAAAAAAGAGGGTATTAAGATTCCTGCACAACATGGTGAGTTTTTAGCGATATCAAGACCTTTTCTTAATAACGCAGAATAGTCGACATCATTTTGTTGCAATGGGAATAAGAGTATCTGGTCTGCTCAAAATTTCATTTCTAGGAGATTAAATAAAATGTTATTAAAAACAGATGTATTAATGTGTTGTAAGCTTGTAACAGACAAAACTATGCTAGCATAAATGGTAATGATAACAATATGAGCATAACAGTATGTTTCAAATCAAAAATGAAAAAGGGAAAGATAATGAAAAGGAAAAAGAAAACCACAACCAAGATGTGAAGACTCTATATCCTAAAGCCATGAAACTGAGGAATACAACATCAACATACTACAGTATTGGCAATATCATTAGAATGAAAAAGGTTGAAAACTGAAACAAACCACTGCGATTAATTTGCCAATCATTTATGTATGAATAATAAGCAACTCAACTCAAGATTACCTCTTGCACAAGATTTTCTTGGCTAGAATTATAAACTAGGATAAAGCCCTTCTGTGTACAACCAATCAAGTGAAGGCCTATCTGCTGCTAGTCTTAAACACCTTAATACCCACTCAAGAATTTGTCCCACAAGTCTCTACTTGCATGAAACAACTCTCAGAAGTATGTCCCTGTAAGGACAATTATCCACCGCAGCAGCATGAGCGTATCATCTCTCTTAACTATAGAGCAAATCTTTTGCAATGATAACAGAGAATAACTAACTTCTCAATTAAAAAGTTACATAAGACCTCAAAATTCTGTCTTCTTATTCATAAGTTAATGCAACAAGTCAATGACATATGATTGCATTCCTTATGTGTTCTAATTTACTCAATATACAACTAATGCTGAGAGCCTGAGACCTGCAAGTCCTAAAAAACCATGTCATTTGTTATGTCCTGCTAAATCCTAACACTAAATAAAATTTATGCGAAACTTGAATATACTACACCTAAATTGAAGCACATTTACCAATTGTTGAACATGTTAAAGGATTTTCGAAAAAGAAAAAAAAAAAAGTTTCTTTTAGAAGCTGAAAAGTGATGTTGCTATGACTTTTGTACAAAAATGTCATTTCAATTGCAGCCAAACTAAGATACTTTACATAATAGATAGAAGGAAAATATAAAAAAGCAACAGTTTAAAAAAAATAATTATACAATTGCAAAGCTATAGTTGATTGCACAAACACGTGATAGAAAATAATCTAGATGAACTTAAATTTTCACTACTCTTTGCATGATTAAAAATGAAATACATCTATACATGGATCAAAATTCCAAAAGAATCAAGCAACCAAAAGAAAATTTTATAACTGTTCACAATGGCCAAAAAATCACATTAGTCAAAAACAGTTTGTGTTATTATATAATGAAAATGAATTAAGACAGGACCAACACAAACGTAAGATTACAAACAGATTTCCTGCAAAGGAATTTATTCGGTTGTGGCCTAGTAACATGCAGCCACAACCATGTATACAGACATAAGGCACGTGGAAGACTTGTTAAGCCTTCATATGAAAAATGTCATAACATTCAATAGCACTAACAAAAGGTAATCAAAACAAGACCCACACAAGCTTCAAAACAAGGCCTACACAAGCTTCTATAGCACCAAATAATTATTAAAGCAACCAAAATATCATGACAAGAAAAAATACTTAACAAAATAATAAATGAAAAAATCATTTAAATATGAAAATTTTGCATGTGACTTACACCATAATACTAGTAACTTGTTATGTTTTCTCTTCTGCTCAAAATTCAGTTTTAAGTATCAGTTGAGGTAAAACCAGGGCCAAATCTGGCATGCCAGTTCAAGGAATAACTTATTTGTATTGTTAATAAATACGTATAGAATATATCTTTAGTTCTATTTCCTATAATTCTGTGATTCAGTGAACTTCTACAGATCTTCCAACCATAAGACACGAGAAACCAGTGAAAGAATGAATGAGAGATTAAAAAAATTGCTGGAACCACTATTAAGTAAAGGATCCAAGCAGCTCAAACCTAATTGGAGTCTTTTAGCCTATCTTTGAAACAAAGTAGAAGGAAAACAGCCAGTCTAATCTGATTGACGTGAGCACACACCAGCAAATTAGCATGTGCAAAAGAGATGAAACAATATCAACTACATCTTACTTCTTGCATGGATCTCCAAGTAGTTTTTAGAAGAAAACGGTAATCACGGATAAACATGATAGAAAGTAACACTGTTAGTAATTACTTATGGTAACAGACACCATAAGATCAACAGGAAGCCGAGGTCAAACACGAAGCTTTGCATACAAGAAAATACAATAAAACATACAAAGCCAAAACAATTAAAATCGGCGATTCTAGGCCTGGTATGCCGATAAAATGTTGGCTTTAAATGCATGTCCCGACAAAACTTATCAATACAGAAGTTCCCACGTAATTTCAAATCAACAACAGAAGACCAGCAGACACACCAAAACTTGTTGGAACAAATAACTATACCAAGAGAGCAGCAACGATAATAGAACGACATAAATGTGAACGAACTGACCTCAGCCCATGTGCATCAGCGAACAACTGAATGCCCGATAATGATGGAACATAATACTGCTTAACAGTGTCACCCCCATTCAATAATAGTGGCACTTCCACTCCATACACACTCCATTCACTGAAAGATTCCCATAGATCCCCAAGAGTAAAGAACGGGAGCATATCAGCCTCACGAGTTCTCCACCCCCTCAATCTTGCCTGTGTAACCAAAAACCTACTGATCAACAAAACCAATAAAACACCACACTTCTTTTCCATGGAATTGCATTAAAAACACATCTAAATTCCAAAAAATCATAACAGCACGAATTAGGGTATTTAAATAAACAACAAAATGCCCCAAACAACCAAACCCACTTCAAGACCAAGGAAAACGAATAGCTAATGTAACATTTAAGTTCAGTCTACTTTCTAAAATGAATAAAGTAGCAAACTTGAGCATCCAGACATCCGCAGAAAAATCCATTATATCCTGTTTGGGTAATGAGAAAATGTACTATTCTCGAAATTTTTCATTTCTTAAACAAAAACTTGAACTAACACCCAATCCTATAATCACTAAAGTGAGATAATGAGTCGATTAAATAGTCAATAAATATGATAAGCGAAACCGAGATTGAAGTCACAGCAATGAAAATTGGTGTAGGAAGCCAAACGGATGAGGTTGTTACACGGACCTCGGAGGAGGAGTACTGGGCCGGAACAAAAGGAGTGACTGAATTGATGAGCCGATCCAAATTAGTCAAGTCAGCGTTTTTCGGCGTGGAAGCAGCCGAAGCAGAGCAGACCGAGTTGGGTCTGGACAATGTGGACTCATCCGAGTCAGTCCGAGTGTCCACCTCGGCCAAGTCGACTCTGATTTCCTCCTGCAACTGTCCCTGTAACTGCTGCTGCTGACGGAAGAGCAGCTGCTGGCGGCGTCTCATCGGCGGGTTGTAGAATCGGTCCCCTGAGTGAGTCCGAGTCACCGCAAAACCGCCTGAGTTGGACATTTTCGTAATATAAACGAAATTGCGACGATCAAAATGACAAAAAGATCGTTGCAACTGAACACTAGTAAACGAGGAAATTAATTTGAGGACAGAGGTGGAATTTAGGGGATTTTGGACGGGTTTTAAGTGGCAATTAATTTCCAAGGATGACAGGGAAAAGCCATGACTCTGTTTTTCTCTGTCTGTGTGTTTCTCGTCTTGTTTGGTTCGTGTATTGTGTGTTCTTGGGTTTCTCTGCGACTCGTAGGTTTAGATTTGGAGATTGAAGAAACAACAGCGTATATCATTGACTGAGCTGAGAAGAACAGGAAAATAATGATGATGATTAAAAAAGAGCTTTTCTTTTTCCTTTTTTTTAAATATCACTGTATTTTTAAATATTAGATCGATAACATTTGGTCATTCCAATAAAATTAATAATTAAATTTTATTTTTTATTTTTTATATTAATATTTTTGATAAAATTAATAAAATAACTATATTTTTTAAAATATAAATTAATTATTATATTTATTATAAAAATATTTTGATATTTTCACATATAATTTAAGATTCAATTGTTATATTTTATGAAAATGATATAAATATTAGATCATTAATATAATATATTATTTTCATTTTTATCCCTATTTTTTTGTTTTTTTCTTATTTTTTGGCAGGATTTTGTACATCAACTTATTCTGTGTATCGTAGGCCTCGAAGTCGAAACAACGATTCTGAATATTAATAAGTGAAGTGCCGATAATGTCCTCATTGAATGAATTGACGCATGTGACCTTTAATATTTCACCTAAATCACGCGGATTATTTCGTTTGGTTTATCGGTGTTTTGTGTGTTGAGAGAAATATTTAAAGATTATATTTCAGTAATGATATCAATTATGATCAAACCTGAATTAAATTAGGAGGTTATCTGATAATATTGTTGTAATCATTATGGTTTTATCCAGTAATTAGCGTCGGATTAGTGAATAGGGAAATCTCAAAACTGAAAATGAAGGCGGCCCCCGGAATTATAAGCCGCGGAGGGGGGTAATTTGGTAAAAGCATGAAAATAGCACTTTGAAGTGAAAAATAGTGGAGTTTTTCTTAAAAAAAAGAAAAATCCAATTGGTAGCGGGAGAGAGTTCCGTGGCTGATTAGGGCAACCACATAAAAAAATGGAATAGCATTTGGTAATTTGACCAGAATACCCATCAGCTAAATAAAAGGAAAGCATGTGTGAAATTAATGTAGGGACATAATTGACTTTGAGAATATCTGTTGTTTGCTAGTCCACGTAGATATGTTGTGCTGATGAGGACACTAGACAGTAGACACCTAACGTCAAAAGAAAAGACAAATTGGTGGCGGCTGTGCTGAATGTAGCATCAACTTAACTCAGGAGGCGAAACATACTTTATCTTTGCGGTAACTTAACAAACAATCTCAATTATACTAAAATTGATTTTTCATTAATCTTTTTATTTTTGAAACATCTATCGGGGTGTACTAGAATCAGAATCAATCACTGCAAGTAAAGTCGGAATACAACTTCCACTAAAGGGAAGAAATCCCCATCACAGTTTGTAAAATAAGAGTTAAATATGGAATCTGGACATATCATGTGAAAAGGGGTTTTTTAAAAGTGAATGTGCATACAAAATCAATTATATTTTCAATGTTTATTTATAAATTAAAAATTTATATGATAAAAAATAAATAAAAATTGATTTGATTTAATTAATCATGAAAAAACATATATATCGTTAATGTTTGTTATTTGTTTGTTTTTTAAGAAAATAAACAAAAAATAAATAATAAAGGTGGGAAATTATTTTTTTATTAAATTAATATTTAATGAGTTAGAAGTCTATCCAAATTTATTAAAATTAAACACTTATTTGGATAATTTAGATACTACTTCTACGGATGAGAGACTCCGATAAGGAGAGAAAAAAAATTATCACCGTAGAAAATGATTAATAGAAATTGAACACCAATCTTTAAAAAATGCGGAAATAAACAACCGTACGTATTAAGATTAAGACGTGGTGTGTTGTCGCTGCCTTCATTTATTCTAGTTGGTATGCAATGCACATGTAGTGTGACGCGGTCGATTTGGGATTGCGAGGCTTTGCTCTCTTGAATTATTCACGAATTGGTCCATTAGCTTGGGTCTTCGGTCAAGTTACTTTAAGTGGCACATCTCATTCCTATCAGTATATTCCCTTGAAAATCCAAATGCTCGGGAAAAAACATTTTCGTCTATCAGACAAATACAAAGTTGTTAAGAGGAGCATTTTCTGGAAAAAATAAAAAATAAAACGTTGTTAAGAGGAGAAGATTGAGCAAAACATACGACACCCGTATTAGTTGGATCGACGAAATCAATTTACTTAGTCGTATTTCTTTATATGTATATATATATATATATATAAATATATTAGTTCTCCTAAAGATCGTTTGTTTTTTTTATCTGAAAACTAAAAAGTACTATTAAAAACTGAACATCGAATAGTGATTCAAAACCTGAAATCTGAATAAAATATTTGTTTTTTTTTCCTTACATCTAAACATATTGTAAATTTGTTTATATTTTAAAGTTAAAATTGTCTGAAAATTAATAATTTGACATTTGTACCCTTTCAACTATTTGTTGTTATGTAATTTTAATTAATTTAATACAAACATGTGAAAATAAATAATTTAATAAATTCTAAAATATTTTTTATGTATATGTTAATAATATTTTATTCATAATTAAAATATGATTAAAAAATATAATAGTATTAATCATATTTATATATTTAAATATATTAATATATTTAAGAAAACAACTAAAAAATGAATGTTTAAATTATAAATTAAAATATATTAGTTTAATTTCAAGACAATTTAAGATAAGATGTATTTAGATTTTTCTTTTTAAATATATTTTTTGTAAGTATCAAGAAAAAATATTGAGTAATATAAAATTAGAATAAATTTAAAATTATGTTATTTTATGGATGATAGATTTAAAATAAGATCTTTATTTATCATTAAGTAACATACAATTAAGTGAAAAGTTAAAAATTTTTATTTTATTTTGTCAGCTGTTTTTGAAAAATTTTAAATTGTTTAACCATTAAAAAAAAACAAACGAAAATTACTTAACAGATACAATTTAGCACTAATAAATTTTAAGTGAAATAAATAAATAACCTTTAAATTTAATCTCTCTTCCTCACCATTATATATATATAATTATATATATAGTCTACGGCCTTGCGTTACACAATTCGTTTTGCATTCATTCTAGGTCATGGCAAGAATTTTTCAGCCCAGCCCTCCTAAGTCGGAAGTCAGAACTATGTCATTATAAGTGTAGCAACATACTTATCAGTGCATCATTGACATGAACATAAAAATTTCAACAGTCTTTTGTAGGAATGGCAATTTAGACGGTGACCTCGATAGTTAGTGCATCATTTTCATTAACATAAAAGTTTCAGCAGCCTTCTCTAGCAATGGCGATTTAGATTATGACATGATAATAAGATATAAACAACAAGTGAAATTGGATCATATTAATAATTATGTCAACTTGTTTAACTTATTTAATAATAGCGTCGGTGTTCAGTTTTAACTAATTGTGTTTTGCCTTAACATGGTTACTGTTTTGGATACACAGTGTGATGTAAATTTCAAGGGTATATTGGTAATATGGATTTTATACATATAAACACAATGCGATATTTAAATTTTAAATTATATTATAAATATAATACGTAATTTAAACATATTCGGTTTGACTCATTTAACAGTCATGTTAAATTAATAATGACAAAAAACATTTGTAATGTATTGATGTTAAACTGGACAGGCCAACTCATATGGTCTACTTTAGAATCATCTCCTTCTTTAGAAAAGTTTTATGGCATGATTAACCAGCTATATTATTATATGCCACACAAAGCCTTTGCAGAAAAGGGTGGAAACTGCCCAATCGTTTTTCTCTATTTGATACAAGGCTACGTTTGACATATAAGATTATAATAAAATGAAATGAATTAAATTATAATAGATTGGAATAAAAAAATTAATGTCTCATATTTAGTTGAACTTAGAATTTAATTAAAATTATATCATATTTTGTTTGGTGTAATTTGATATTGGATTAAAATCAAATTAATTTAATATTTTATTAGATTCTTAAAATTAATTTTAAAAAATTCTTTAAAAAGTTGGAAAAAAAAAATAGATATCCACTAGATTGGACTTCCACCGTCCATCCAGATGGATGATAGAGATTCAATCTAGTGGATCTCCATAACATTTATTCAATCTAGTGGATCTCCATAACATTTAACATCATCAAGAACACCATCAACATCCTCCATGTTATAGGTTCGATAAACCCCCAATTCATCAACATTGTCTTCCACTATTTTTAACATCGTTAACAGTATCACAAAATCATCAACTCCTATAACAACAACATCTTCAAGATCAAGAAAAACATAATAACAATTTATTTAAAAAGAATATAAAAGAAAATAAAACAGAGCTCTCGTTTGATCGAATTCAGAACCCAGAGCACAACGTCAAAACAAAAAATAAATAAATAAGTAATTAAAAATGAAGGTGGCGACGAAGATAAAGAGGACATCAGCTACTAGCAAGAAAAAAAAAAAGAGAGAGAGAATATGAGTGAGAGGAAGAGAATGAATAAAGAGGGAGTAATTCTCATTCTATCAAAACCTAAGAGTCAACTTGAGAATGAAAAATCCCAAAAGATCGGAATTTCAAAAAGTTTGGGATTGAGTTTTCAATTCAAATAGAAAAAATATAGGCATGGGAGTGGTTTTGTTTTGTTTTTCTTTTAATGTATATCGGATTAATAATTAAGGTGCTACAGTATATATATACATGTATTCAAATAGAAGCACATCACACACAAAACCAAAACACAAAGCAAAACAAAAAGGAGACGAAAATAACAAGTCGAAAAAGAAGAAGAAGAAAAGAAAAGATAGAGAAAATAGAAAATAATTAAAATTGATTTCTGAGTTGATTTGGTGTGCAATAAATTCAATTCTAAGTTTAATTTTTTTTTTTTTAATTCTAAATGGGTTTTTGTGTTATATTTAAGTAGAAAAGAATTCAAAGATAATTTGGGTGCTAGTAGTTTCAAATAGAACCTGACAACAAATTTGAAAATTGATTGTTTTTATTTAAATTGAATTAATTATTTATAGTTATCTATATTTTTAGATTTGGTTATTTATGCATTATTATAAATGAATTAATTGTTTAATAATTAATTCTTGGGTTATTTATTTCAAATGAATTGAGTTATTTTAAATTATTTAAATTTAAATTTTTATTTATTTAATTATTATTAGAAAAAATTTATTTAATTAGTTAATTGATTTATTAATTATGTATTATGATTTATGATTTGATTTTAGAATATTTATTATTGATAATTATTTTTTTATTTAGAAATTGGATATTACAAATTTGCATATAAAAATTATTTGAGTTAAAAAACGAATGAAATGAGATTTTAGAACACCAAGATTGTATCATTCTATTTAACAATCAAGCAGATTTCGTGTATATAAGTCATAGAGAGTCGTTCAGCACATGTATGATAAATGTTTGGAAAGTTATTGAGTCATTTAATACGTGTATGTAAAATGTTATCCCTAATTCTACATGTGTGTTTAGTATCCTCACCACGTATAACAAATTTCTCATGATACTAAATTGATGTCGATCAAGCATTTACTAGCAAACAATAATGAGTAATATAGATATTTATATTTTATCATTGACATGAGATGTAATTTTAGTATTATTTTTATATACGATTGAATATGGATCATTAAGATTTTATTTATTTTTAGTCTTATGTTATATATGTTAATTATTATTGAAAATGATTTATTTAGTTTTTGAAAGTATAGTACTTACGATTTTATATTTTTAAAAACTTTTATAGGTAATCGTCGAGTCTTAAAAAAAATCTCTAGATAGGAAGAGGTGAGCCTTCAGATCATATGACGTTGAGAAATGATATTTTAATATCGTATAAATATTTTGTATATTACATGTCATCAAAGTTTGCGTGCGTATACTTATCACTTTAATATTATAAAATATTTAATTTCTTGTCATTGTCACTTATGTTTTGACTTCCCGTTTTGAATATGATATCAACTTACTTTATAGATATGTTTTCATATGAAATCAAGTTTGTTTTATATGTTTTATACGATATTACTCATATTTGAAATAGAGCAAATTACAATTTAACTACCCAGATGAAACGCTTTTACAGGCAGAGCAACAGTTTCGATATAATTACAATTTACCCCCTTCCATTAGCAATTTTCGTTATTTTTAATTGTAAACAGTATAAAAGAGACAAAAAGACGAAAATGCCCTTGACAATTGAATTGACCCCATTGATCGAGCAATTGAAAAATCAAAATTGGCTGTTCGCGAAGGCGAAGCCAGAGCTCAAATACTAAACACCCCACCAATGAAAACCTTACGAAAAGCCCTTTTCGAGCTTCTGTATGGCGCAATATATCTTCCTGCGGGACCCCACCGTATTGATCCCCATATCCTTCAAATCCTCCAATGTCAACATAGGCAACACCTCTTCATCCACCTCATGTATCTCAAAAACCACAGCATATCTCCCTAACCCTAAACTATTCAACCAAACCCTCACTCCATCTTCACTCCCACCACTCTTATTCCAATCCCTCACGTCATTATCAGACGGCCTAGATAACTCCACCCCATCACTGTTCCCTCTAAATGACCCTCTCCTGCTGTAACAAAGCGACTCCCTTTCGTGTCCATCAACAGCCAAATTGTCAAGCGAGTGAACTGGGCTTTGCTCCTTTAATGGGCTATCTGAATTCTCCATGTTGAATTCGCGATACCCATCATCCGTATCGCTGTACTTGTTCGACTCTCCCTCGAAGTTGTTGTTGTTATTGCCGTTACCATTGCTGTTATCGACGGCGTCGGTGGTTTTGGAGACCCAATTAGACCTAACCCGCTTCACAGAGCCCCGCTTCTTGGAATCCTTAACTTTCCAGCTCCCAATTGCGATGCTATCGAGATTCTCATCAAGGGTTTCGGTGTTTAAATCCCCGGAATTGGCGCTTAAATTGGTCAAAGCTCGAGTCTTGGAGGACGACTTGTTCGCGTCCTTCTTGTGATCGAGGGAGGTGGTTAAGTGGTGTTGCTTGAACTGTTTGGTGGGGGCGATGGTGATGACGACGGCGACGGCGAAGGCGAAGCGAGAGAGAGGGAGAGAGAATCTGATTTACATTTAATTTTGCCGGTTTCCTCACGTGTAGACCATTCCCCAATCGAAATGACGACTTTATCCCTGAACCAGATCACGGTAACGAAAACCGCTAACGGAAGGGGGGTAAATTATAATTATATCGAAACTGTTGCTCTGCCTGTAAAAGCGTTTCATCTGGGTAGCTAAATTGTAATTTACTCTTTGAAATATTTTGTTTTAAATGTTTTATACGATATTACTCATATTTGAAATATTTTACAAGTGTTTATTTCGATTATTACATAATGAAATTATTGGTTAAATAGCAGTTACATTATCGAAATTTGTATTAAATTATCTTGATTTATATTAGGAAGTTTAGAATCGCATATCAAATTTTCAGTACATCACAGGATCTTCTCAAACTCAAGATAGGAGTCTAAAAGTGTCTTGTCACTAGTCCTTCTTTAAATTTTCCAGTCCGTTTCAATGGATGTAGGTGAACACGAGTTCAATGACACCAACTCAACAGGGTCCTTCTGTATCAAAAATGTTTGTTACAACTTACAGCTATCTTTATTGGTGTGTTTTTTTTTTTTTTTTTTTTTTTTTCCATATTTGACGCAGGTTTAGTCCACCAAAGGCTAAAGCCTGCCCCCTAGGCAAGTGTCAATGCGAATAGATCAACGAAGATTTCGGCATCACATTCAGGTAAACAACCAGCAACCGACAGAAGTAAAAGAATGTGGCTAAAATTGCTCCTTCTTTGATTAATTTATTTAATTGATGAAGTTTTAAAAGAAATTTCTCTAACTAAAATCCGTTCAACTCTTTATTGATGTACTGTTTTTGTTTTGAAGTAACTTTAGTCAGTTGGCACGATTCTGGAGTGAATTTTTTATAATAATTCGTGGTATTCTTTATATATAATAAAAATGTTTTAAAATGCATGATTTCCTATTAATAGCTATACATACATGCACACATTTTTATCGCAATTTTTGCATTCCATTTGAAGATTTTAGATTGGTCACCACAAGCGATTGACTGCGTCCGATTGAAAGGAGGTGGACATCGTCATCGACCATGTCACCTAGTACTCTGGCTGAAAAATTTTTCATTTGGTGACGAATTATGCTGACATTTGCTGTAAAATTGCACAAAAGTAGAAGAAAAATTAAAAAAATATTAATAATATTAATAATTCACGTGGTCACGTGCGCAAGAAGCAACCTCTTTTATTTCGCACATGTCAGTCGGCTCAGGTCGCAGAGATCCACCAAAACTTATTAGATGCACCAATTAGGTTGCACACTTGCTCTGCCACACAGGTAACGACCGCTCCATAGTCAGGTGACTCAGCCCCATTTAACACTACCAAAAAGTAAACGCCAGCACTTTCAATCTAAAAGAAAAAAATGTTGACGCCTTTTTTTTCATTTTGCAATTTTGTTTATTTGCTAATAAAAATATTAACGACACTTTAAAAATTAAAAAACAATATATATATTTTTAAATTGATATTGAAGGATTTATCAGGAAGTTTTAATATCTATTTTTATAACAAGAGAAAAAAATTTGATTTGAATATGTTCCTCAATCAAAAAGAAAAAAAAAATTGATATCTTTCTCGATATAAGAAGAAAATTAATAAATAAAACTTGTAAAATGCACTTGTGAAATTACTGAACTAAATGATTGAATGTAAAAGTATTTATGTTAAAAGTTAATAAACTATTCATGTGTATATTTCAATTATAGAAATCGAAATGAGAATCTGAATGATTTAGAATTTGAATGACTTGAATCGGAATGATGTATCAGAATAAAAATAAATTATTTACTTCAACTATATGAATTAAAATCAAAATCAGTAGTATTTTCATTTAACCGTTTACTTTACTTTAAAATTAGAATTGATTAATTATAAGTTACAAAAATATTATTAATTAAAATTATGAATTAATTACAATATGTAAAATTGTGTTTAAAATGTAGTATTATCTTTTTATCAAGTAATTAGTCACAATAAACTAAAAAAAAAAAATCTGAATAATATTATTGTAAACACATTGTGTATCTATATATATATTTTTAAAGAACATATCGAATCTCTATATTGTATATCAAATTGTATATATTTTTTTAATATAAGATGTTACCGAAAAATATGTTTACAATAATATTGTTAAAGAACTTTATTAACAATATTATTGTAAATATATATATTGATATAAAAAATCATGATTTAATATATATTGTGTATTTATATTATTTTTTTTAAAGAGAGTACAAGAGACATTTTACAAAAGGGAATGAAAATGAGATTTTCAAGTAGACGAAGAGAATGAGATTCCCATTCTACAACCCTACCTCCAAATTTATATAAGATTCATAATTTCATTCTCATTATGGAATGATTTTAGAGTTAATAAATACTATTAATAATTTTCATTCTTTATTTTTATTTTCTAATTCATTAAGTAAACACGTTGCATATATAAATATATACAAACTTACATACATACATACACGTATATATTCATCGGATCAATGGTCCAGAGACAGTCTATAAAGTTAATTAGTTTTAGTGTGCGTGAAAATTATTATTATTATTACAGACAAAAAACAATTTAAACGTAATAATTTCACTAACCTTTGTGTACAGGAGAAATTAAAAAATAATAATGGATATAGGAATTATGATGACAAAATTGGGTCGCGGCCCAATTGTGGCGAATCGTCCGCATTCGGAAGCGCAGATGATAAACAAAGAGATAAAATAGAAGAAAAGCCTCAATGGCAATATAAAGGATGAATTGAATACCCTCTGCCCGATATTTCATGGCGACTATTATTAGTCTCTCCTTCCTCCTCTTCTCAATTTCATCGATCTCTCATTCTCACCTGTAATCCTCCACTTCTTTTAACACCAATCCTAACTCGACGATTCGACTCACCCGCACACGCTGCTTTACCATCTGGCCATGCGACTCTGGTCCACTGCCATATCCCTCTCCAGAGAGGATTTCTTGGTTTCATCAATCGCTCAACTACTCTCTGCCTACTCGCTGATTCGCACGCTTTCCCGGAATGTCCTCCGATTCTCATGCCCCTAATTCCAAGGGCCTTCTCTGCAATGCCGGCGCCGGCGCCGCCGCCGGTATCTCGCTTTCTTCCCTCTTAGTGTTTTCGTTTCTTTTTTGTCATTTGTTTAGCTGCTGACAAAATTTTTAGGAAAATGTATGAATTTGTGTTTTCTTCAAGATAAGCTCGAGTAGATTCGATTAATTGACACAGAGATTGATGATTTTGAATAGTTTGATTTCTGTTTAAAGCTGATTTACTGTTTGACTTCTTGAAAATCTGCTGCAGGAGTTATTGCTGCTACATTTGTGTGTCCTTTAGATGTTATAAAGACTAGGTTTCAGGTCCATGGGCTGCCAAAGGTGGCCGATGGAAATATTAAGGGTACGTGATGCGGCTTTCTTCGTGTTGCTTTTTGTTGCATATGTTAATTTCAAATTCAATTTGTATTGATACTACTTGTATCGTGCTTGTTGTTGGTTATGAGTTTTGTGGGACCTTTTTTTATGATCCCTGTGTGATAGATCAAATGGTTTTTCTTTTATCAGGTAGTCTAATAGTTGGTAGTTTGGAACAAATATTCCAAAAGGAGGGTTTCCGTGGTATGTACCGTGGACTCTCTCCTACAGTGTTGGCGTTACTTCCTAATTGGGCGGTGAGTACTCAGTTTCTGTGCATCTATATTCCAACCAGTGCCTGTGTTCTTGTTAGTAATTCTACAAGGAATTTGTCAGTTGAACTATTGATATTTGAGGGATGGAAGTAGATTCGTGTTAGTTTTTGTGGATTTAACGTTACTGTGTCTTGTGATATTATTAAATAAGGGTGTATAGCTACAATGCGAAAACTGTAATGTTAACGGGTAGTTAATGAGAAGGATTTATCTTCTTTCATTTTTATAAATTTATTTATTTTTTGTGTTTTTTAAACTTGTGATCTTTATGGACCATTGGATTAGAATTCAATGACTAATTTTCATCCCAATAACTTTATTGGTTCCAACAGGGTAGTATGACCTATTAAATAAATTTTAAGTGTCTTGTAAACATATGGCCAAAGTTGTACACTATGGAAATAGGAGATTTCAGTTCTCTTGTTTGATGCATTCTGTTGATAAAAGCTGGTGCTTACCTTAGGGTCTTTTAATTAACAGCAGTCTGGCAGATATAATTTCTTCAAACTTTGTACTTTGCTTGCCTCTGACCTTGTGTCATAACATATGATGTAAAAGCTAGTCTGCTCATGAATATATTGTTCAAAGCAGCTTTGTTTCAAACGGTATTACAGAGAAGCTTTTAGATCCACGAGGAAACCAATATCAAATTTTAATACTATAGAAAAATTTGCATCCACCATATCCTATCTGCTGAAGGTTCAACAGGTTTGTGTAGTTTGTTACATGTGATTTTCTATGCAGAAGCAAATTAGAGAGTTAATCATAGGATTTTATAGATATATTAATACTGTATTAAAGTATTTTCTTTGTAGCTTGTGCCTTTTGCCTGCAATATTTCTAGACAGTGCAAAACTGTTTTAGCTCATTTCACAACTAATCTTTATATCATAATCTTGACAGGTTTATTTTACGATTTATGAGCAACTCAAAAGCTTTCTATGCGCTCATGGTTAGTTCATGAACTATGACTTTAATCGTGGATCTTGACAATCTATCTGTTTCTTATTAGTTGCTCTCAACGCACACTATTGTGTTTCTACGTAAGTTTGTAACATTTGTCTTTTTGTGGTTGCGTATGTAGATGAGAATCATCATCTTTCTATAGGTGCTAACATGATAGCTGCTTCTGGTGCTGGAGCTGCCACAACCATTGCCACAAATCCTCTTTGGGTTGTAAAGACTAGACTTCAAGTGTGTTTCACAAGTCCCTGTCCTTCTAATTCATTAATTTTATGACATGTTATTAATAGAGGAATTAGTATTCTATATCATGTTAGTAGCTTATACAGAAGTGTAGTTTTGTCTAATGCTTGCTTTTGATGAGTTATCTTTAGTTTTTCCCACTTCCCCCTGAATAATTTAAACATAATAATTTTAAAAAACATGATATTTGATTGAGTTATTGATGTTAAAATTTTATGGACTCGAGTTAAAACCTTCATGCAACCAAAGGAAGAGCTCATTTTGTTGCAAGTGATAATCTGTTGTGTTAAGCATCGTAAAGAGAGAAAGTTTTGACATTGAAGCAGTGATTGGGGACTATTTGTAATTTGGTGCATTGAAAGGTCATTATTGAAACCATGACTTGGCATCCCGCCCTCTGTTTATGATGATGATGACAAAAAGTAGTTATTGTTCCAGTCAGTAATGTTTTTTAGACGTTTGATATATAATAGCACATGGATCAAAGGCTTGAGCAGTCACATTTTCTTTTATTCAGACGCAAGGAATGAGAGCGGGCGTGGTGCTATATAGGAGTACATTGTCTGCTTTGAGGAGAATAGCTCATGAAGAGGGTATTCGTGGGTTGTACAGGTTCTGTATCATCATTCTTTAATATAAATCTATGATCATGGCCTTCTTTCTTGAGAAACAGAGTTCACTGAAGTCTGTTATTCTGTGTGATGAACAGCGGTCTTGTGCCTGCCTTGGCTGGTATAAGTCATGTTGCCATTCAATTTCCAACGTATGAAACAATAAAACTGTATTTGGCTGATCAAGGTAGTTATCTGCTCATTTCCTTATAAGTATTCTTGTTGGAATTTCGTTTTACTAGTTTCTTTTCTTTTCTTTTTATACTGAATGTCATTGTATCAGAAAATACTACAATGGATAAACTTGGTGCACGGGATGTTGCGGTTGCCTCATCTGTCTCTAAAATATTTGCATCCACAATGACTTATCCGCATGAGGTATGAAGTTTATAAACAGCACCTCTTTTTGTATATTTTGCCAAGCTGTGGAATTTCTGATTTAATTTAATGGTATAGTCACCATTTAAAGAAATGAATAAATATATAAAATTAAGGTCTTATTCCCATTGTCCTGGGTTTAAACCTTGTATTCTTTTCTATTAACCTCTTCTCCCTGGGCATCGCTTTCAGATATCTAGAGGTTTCTGAGAATAGAGGTGAAATACATTTTGCAATTATCCAAATGAATCGTCCATTTGAACTTTTCATAATCATGTGAAAACACTTCTATTTGGTAATTTTTGCAACAAAAAACTTGCATTAAGATTTTCAATAGAGCCTACTCTAGGAAATTCCATCAATGTGGGATTAGGATGCAGGAATCCTTCACTCCTGAGGATTTTTTTTCCCAAAAATAACAATGAGTATCATTTGTAGCTTTCTTATTATCCGAAAAAAATGATAAACAAAATAATTTATTCTGAAATGATGAAAGGTGGTACGTTCAAGGCTTCAAGAGCAAGGGCACCACTCTGAGAAGCGTTACTCAGGTATGGTTGACTGCATCAAGAGAGTATTTCAGCAAGAGGGTCTCCCGGGTTTTTACCGTGGGTGTGCAACCAACCTAATCAGGACCACTCCAGCTGCTGTCATCACATTCACCAGTTTTGAGATGATTCACCGATTTCTTGTTTCCCTTTTCCCTCCTGATCCACAGCCTCATCCATTGTGACAATGAAACAATCATAGACAAATTTAAGATATTGCATTCACGATCATGAATTCTCTGATATGAGAAGATTAAACTGATAAAGTTGTTTGGTGATGATACGGTTTCTAAATTATTTGTGTATCATAACTATTTTCTGGTAGTTTTAGTAACATTTTTAAAGGTGGGGTGGTCATCATTCCCTCGTCACTGTTCTGTAAGATAAGAGCTTTCCCAAGGGAAGATGACAATTATTGTTATACTTACATTGATAATGACGATAAGTGGTAGAACTGTAAAATGTGGTCATTGATGATTTTCAGTACATTGTTTATTTCAATGAATTAGTGAATAATCAAAATTTTGTCAATCCTGTTCGTGGCAGATTATGAATTGCTATCTCCCTTAATTTCTTTTGGTGTTTTGGCGTCAGAATGAGAAAAATGGCTGTTTTTGTGATGGTCAATTAATTTTAGTATGGTCTACAAGAATTTGAAATGCTTTGGGTACGAGGTTACTTAGGAGTTGATTTTCTGTTGCACCCAACACAAAGTATAGTTTTCTAGGTAAACTAGTAATAATTCTGTAGTTCCAGATCCTTAAGGTAGAAACGTGGTTGTCTAATGTTAAGACACGCACTACAAGACAAAAACACAGAAAAAGACGTGGTATACTGTACCATTTTTCAGGTAAACTAGGTTATTAATCTTCTGCTCAAATCAGTGGTCATGAGCAACTTTTATTATGCTCGCCACCCTGACTGAACTACCTAGTTTATATATCATTGTCAGCCTGTGGTATGCTTTGTATTGTAACTCCCAGTTCAATTTGTTAACAAAAGGTATAAACGACTCACTGGTTGATATTTGAACACAGTACAATGACTCCTTGATGTCAAACTGAAAGGTGAGAGATATGAGTTGTCCAAGCCGACGGTGCTAAGCCTTCTTAATCCAAAGGCCCGATTCCCTGGACTTGGGGGCAAGAATTCAGTATTCGAAGCTTTGGTCTCTCTCAAAATTAATCATTTCATTATTTCCACAATCGGAGCAAATCCTAACTATTGGAATTATACTAAAATGTGAAATAGGCAAGTTATGTCCTGTACCTCACTGTATACACATGACTCCGTTGGCTTTGGGAGCAACGAAGACTTGGTCATAGACAAGGTATCTTTGATTATATCTCTCTTTAAGCTTTAGCAGGTTGAGATGTCCATATAAACTTGTCTAATCTGTCAAATGTTGTTCTTCTTGATAAGAGAGACAGTTTAGTGGTTTATCTTACCAAGTTAATGCTTCATTAATTCAAGCTGCAATGGAAATTCTCATCCCATAATAGAACCGAATAATATGCGCTTTAGTAACATACCCCACCTCTAAAGCTATAACAATGGACTTGATTAGAAAAATTCTTTCTTTTCTTTCCATTCCACCTCCTGTAATAAGTGTACTAATAAAGCACAAGTGCCCATCATTCGACAACTCATTATCCTTAAAAGCAGTCCTATGAGCTTCATCGTCTCATAGTATCACTTAAACAACGTAAGAGACTCATTCAGTGAGCTATACCTGACATTACCCTTTTTTACCTTGAAAAAAACTACCCTTGTACTAGATTTGATAATAATAAGTTCATGAGATTACTTTGACATGTGGGATTGAGTTAAGAACAATTGAACAACATTACTTTTGGTACCAGAAAATTCATAGTACTAGATATCTGATCTACAACCTCAATTTCAGCATCCTCTTGTCCTACTCTGTACTAAAAAATGTGTTTCCTTTTTGATATTTTTGTGGGCAGTGCTTAGTCTCAGAAACAATATGTTGCAACAAGTACCTCAGTATAATTGGAGGGCATGGGAGGGGAGGGAATTTGAGGAGCAAACAAGACTGCCCTTTCAATTCTCATCATAGTTTGGTCGGCTAATCCTACGGAGCCCTTAAAAGATATGCCTGAGGAGTGCAAACTTTTTCATGATTTTTGGGCATTTTGGTTGCCCCACTCACAATATAAAAGAACAAGCCCACTATCATCTTTCTGCCCTTCTTTTCTATATAATTTTTTTTCAAAAAAAAAAAAAAAAAAAAAATCTAGCAACCAGCACATTCTTTGGATACCCAAAAAAAGTATTAAAATTTTACCTACTGGCTGGATCAGTCTCTTAACAAACTGTCTATTCTTGAAAATCAAGGCTTTACTTCACTTTTTCTAATGTACCCAACTTAATTTAGATTTTCCAAATGAGTTCATGTAACGCTATGTGTGGTTAGAAGAGGCTGGCGTTTGCTTTCCAGGTGGGTCTCGAATCCACACCGAAAAAAAAAAAACTATTATCAAAGTCTTTAACATCGTAGCCAGCTAACATTAATAATTATAATGATGATAGATGCTTTAACATAGCCAATTAAATCTAGCATCCTCAACGTGAAACCCAAAAGTCACCCTTTATTATTAGTGTAGTAAACGGCAATGATCTATCCTTTGGGTCCATGCCTTAATGGTCACCCAAAATAATAAAAACAAAACGAAACAAAATACAAGAGATATTGATTTATTTGCTTGTGCTTGTACCTTTTACTGTTCTGCAATCAGGTCATAGAGAAAGTGGAAACAAATCATGAGTACATTAATTTACAAGCGGGTCTTATTTAATTTGCCAAAATCCGTCTGTTTTTTAAAAGAAACCTTTACATAGTATTATATTTATCCCGAGATTGATGTGTATAATACATTATATCTAATAATTTACCCAAAAAAATTGCCTTACCTAACCAATCAAAAGTGGTAAAAATATATATATATATTTTACAACAATTTTGGTGAGTTTGAGTAAAACAAAAAAAAAATTGGTGAGTGACTGTAATTTCTGTAGATAAGGAGAGGCATGTGCTTCTTTTCTATGATGTGGCTTGCCACCCTCATAGCATGAATCTGCACATTCCTGCACCAGAAAGTGATGTGCACCACCTCTATTATAATTCATCAATATAATCATGTTAATAGCCAGCATCACCATGGCTGTGGGTTCACTTAACATGTGAAGGTGATAATTGATGTTAAAGCTAAAGTATTTACCCAGTTTCCAATTATAATCTTTAGGCACTGAAAAAGATTAGATTATGTATCTTACTTAAATTGGTATTTGCAATTGCAATTATAGATCAACAATTAACTACTTCTTTTTAGCTTACAACTAAGAAATGATTAGTGATAATGTAATTGCCATGTAATAATCATTTAATACCTCTGCATCGGGACTTGCGTAATCACAATTGAGCTTGATGCCTTGGATACAATCAAAGCATTGTATTTTCTTTTTGGGTGTCACTATGTCTTTTTGTTCTTTACATAGAATTCATCAAAATTATTATTATTTTATTTTAAATTTTAATATGATACAACGATATGGTACAAGAAATTAATTAATCTTCCATGAATCCCTTAAAATAAGCAATATCCAAATAAATTTTTGAAAAAAAAAAATCAGTTGTTTAAAAATAAGTTGCAATTCAATAATTTTATAAATTGTAATTTCTCTTTTTATTTCAAAAAAAAATAAAAATTTGTAATCTCTCTTTTGACGAAACATTTGGACCACTACATCGGTGAAGTACACGGGCTCAAGAGAGCGTTTGGGTTTGTCCATGACAAAAAAAACCGGTTCTTTCTTCCCGCAAAAGTCTCCAGCTTTGTAAACATGTGATTGCGAACGGTGACTTAAGAAAACAACATTGGAAAGACACGTGGCTGAGTAGTTGTCCATGAAGCAGGTGGCAATTGCTGATTCGGCTGTTTTTTAGTTAACTAAAAAGCTGTGATGCAATAGAAACTCAAAGGAGTGAATAGAAGAAAGGATGAAAAGCGTGCCGAATGCCCGTGAAGTGGGTCCCGGAAAGACGCGCTATGTGGGCCAAATCTATCGGAACCTGTTAGGTTTGTATCCGAGCCAACGATTTGAATTTTTTGAACGTTGAAGCGATCCCTGCATGTGAATAGTCAAATATGCCCTCGTACAGTCCAACTTCAGCTTGGCTTTTTTCCCTGTCCCGTTTGGTTGAAACACATGGTTTTTGGCGAATTGCCTTTGGTTTCTTCAAGTGTACTTCGCTCCATCCATCTAAATTCTTAATCTAATGATTGTTTAGTCTCAAATCAAAGCTACATAAGTAGAATTAAAACTGATGTTAGGTTAGATTCAGATTCTTATGCTAATAAGAGGACTACTAGTGATCTTGTCTACCACTAATAATCATGCAATAAATTAAGATAGCAAAGATATGATGATATTAGTGAAGGTACTTCAAGTTTGAAAATTTCAAATTAAGGAAACACCTTTGTTTTTTAAAGTGTCTCAAAATTGTGTGAACTGAGTAGCATCCTAAATTCAATAATTAGTTTTTATTTTACAATATTGATATATTATGTTAGGGTTATTTTTATTTTTTCCTTAATGATTAATGAATCGTCATTTTTTATTTTCTTATCATTTACAAAATCATTAGAAATCCATTACTATCACATTTTGGAAGATCACTTTTCCACCAAGCAAGAGGTTTTTTAAACCATTTCTTAAATAATAATGAGGATCATGGTGATTTATCAATCCTCAGGGAAATTGAAATAACTCTATTATTTTAAATATAATTTTATATGTGTGTGTTTTTATTTTTTATTTTTAAAAAAAAACTAATATAATATATATAAGAAGTCTATCAATACCTCTTTAGATTAGTCATTACTTATATGATTCGAAAATCTAAACTAATAATAGGAGAATACTATTGCATAAAGTTTTAATGCACTTGATGAATCTTAAACTCCTACCATAAAGTCAATAAGAATGTGACGAAGAGATAGATACATACTCTATGTGTGGTTTGACAAATGTTGATTAATTTATAAAGTTATCATTCAATTGGATTGATGACCTATATAATAATTAATTTCTTTTATTGCACAAGAATTACTTATATTGGTGATATAATTGTAGAACTGTGTTAATTGTTGTTCCCATATTGATTTTTGTCGAAATAATTCTTAAAAACTGTAATGTATTTTATGGGAAAAAAAACATAAAATTAATCTAGCAAATCAACGTTTGAGGTGATTGTCAGATTATCACTAAATTGATAAAAGAGAAAGAAATTCAAAGTGTAAGAAATAAATTATCTCTTACTTAAAATGCAAGGCCATGATTGTTAAATGACATATGGTTAATTTGATGATCATGGCCATAGATAAAATAAGTTGGTAACCGTTTTCACCAACCGTTTCCACTTCTTGAAAGCTGCGCATTGCCAAGCAAATGAAACGTCGTTTTCATGTAAACAAACTCTTAGAAATTTTATTTGACTATAATGTTTGCTTACAAGCTTTTTACTTGTCTAAGATTGTGTTGGTAAGTGACTGATTTTTCTTCACTTTCTTGGCTTTTAAACTTCACCAGTCACCATTACCAGTAGCTGGCTTTTTCGTATTTGGTTATATAGTTACACTTGTAACTAAAACAACATTGTTGTCACGTATAACTAGCACGCTTATTATGAATACAATATATGTATCACATCACCCGCAACTACAATCAAGGAAAGTCTTATAATACACTAATTAATATGTAATAATACTCTA
Organism: Dimocarpus longan; assembly: GCA_022984855.1. Lineage (NCBI taxonomy): Eukaryota > Viridiplantae > Streptophyta > Magnoliopsida > Sapindales > Sapindaceae > Dimocarpus > Dimocarpus longan. Next base: position 25,363,529 of record CM041015.1, read on the forward strand.
CATTGTTAGTACTTATATTAAAAATTACGAAAATGAAAGTGTCTTAAATATGTAGAGACATTCGATGGTAACTTTCTCGATACTATTATTAATCGATAAATATATTCATTTATAACTCCAGTAATTAGTGCATATCTCCTTCACATCTATGATATATCATATTGTAATTTTTTCAATGGCATTATTTGTTGATAAATATATTTATTTATAACTTGATTGATTAGTGCACATCTCATTCATATTCATAATAGGGGCTTGAATTCCACCTATATATATACCAACATGTGTAGAAAACTTTATCTTCATGTTATAAAAATAGATATATCTAGTATTATGGTAGTAGATTTTCAGGTCAAGTCTACTCTTGATTATCGGTATCAAATTATTTTATAATGAATAATACTAAATATCTCAACTTATATTCCAATTAGTATCCCTATCAACTCGTGTCAATTGAAGAAGTGATATATTTTATAATGAGATAAATAACCATTGATATATTAATTCACCAATTGTCACATTATTATTATAAAAGTTGGGTTATCTATCGTTACTTTTTTATAATCATAATATTTAATCTCAATAAATCTTAATACAGCCATCATTAATAGTGTCAAATTATTTTGTAAATATATATATTATTATCCAATGGACTTGATTAAGCTACTAATAAATTTTCCTACATGTAAAATCATATAAAATTTCAACTTTTAATGCTCTTGTTGTAATTCCATGTGAATATCCATATTATAAGTAATAAATAAGGTTATTAAAAAAATCCAACATATTAATGATCAAATATCACACATGATTATTAATTCATAAAGTTGTCATAATCTAAAATGATTGTATAACGCTGCATGCATTATAACGTTTGATATAGAAAAGCATTATGTGGTTACATGAGTATACATGTCGTCAATTCCAAGTTTTAGCTATTTAAATATATATATATATAAATTACATGTTTTGGATTCATAAATGACTTTGGATATAAATAACAACTGTTTTCTTTTCTTTTCTTTTTCGCAACGTCAATTTTATTCAAAGAGTATAAATACAAACGAAAGTGTAAAAAATTTTCTAGTTTTGACTTACAATCCAGCTCAATCTTTTAATTACGCTCCACATTTATGTTAAGGCCATTGCTACCCTGTCGAATTGATGAGTCTCCAACTGGAAAACCTTCCAAATTAATTATCAATAACATGTTTCCATTCTGAGCATAAAGAAACTAGTAGGTGATCAATAAAAGCTTTAAAAATTAAAATTGCAATTGGCACATGTAATTTGAAATTTGAAGACTTATTACTAATTTGAACATTTGAATCTGTCTTTGGAAAAAGAAAAACATATAAAGTATTTTTGTTACAAACAAACATCAGTGTGATGTGATGTCCGAGTGCATAAACGAAATGGGCAAAAATTGTCCACTTCCGCCCATAATGTTTTTGTTTTTGTTTTTTTAAAAAAAATTTGAATACTAATGGAGGGATTTATTTGCTTTCAACACACCAATCAGCAATTTCATTGAGGCTGGCAAAATCAACCCACACCGAGGTTCAAATACGATGTGTGTATGTGAATAAATAATGAAATATAGCCATTCTTGGAATCATATGATTTTTTTTTTTTAAACGCATAACCTTATGTGCTTCTTTTTTCTTAAAAGATTATGTCTGAGAATGTCAATTCAAAAATTCCGGCAACTAGTTATTGACTTTAATCTAAAATCCAAACCCACGTCTTATTCAAACAAATGGCTATGCACTAGAGCCTAGTATTGGGTTAGTTTTATTTATCATTCTTATTCATTTTCAAAATATATTATTAATCTGATTCTAACAAATAACCTACCATACAAAATTTACGAGTTTATTTTAATCATATACATAAGTTACATTTAGATTAATATTATGTAATTAGTTTTTTTTTTTTAAAATATTATGTAATTAATAATGCCCTACGATATGTTTTTGAAATATTTGTAATACTTAAAAAGCATGATTGCTAAGTCTTTTAAATGTAAAAAAATTGAAAAAAAATATAATTTTTAAAATTTTAAAATCATATTTATTGAAAAAAATATTTAAATTATATCTTAATTCCTAATCATTACATTAGATTTTAATAATTTTACGAAGACGTGATTTTGATCTGAAAGGAAAGAGAGTTCACGCGCTGTAAAAACACCTGAGATATGTTGTCGTTGGAGAAATAACAAATAGATTTTATATAAGGTTAGCTCAATTTGAAGCCAATAGCTTCGGAGACAGGCTCGTAGGGAGGTTCGGCGTTACAGATACTTGGCAACCGACTGAGAGTATAAAGCATAGTAAGCTTTCTACTTTGTATAGAGAAGAGAAGGAAAACACAAAAAAAAAAAAAGGCAAAAGCTCATGAAGAATGTGATGATGAATAGTACCTGTTAACAACATCCATCATCAAAGCAGGGAGACCCAACAGCACCAAAACACACACGAGAAAAAGAAAAAAATAAAAGGAAAAAAAAAAAATCAAAAGCTCTTACATATTCTTCTCTCTATCTCTGTCTCTCTATCTGTTTTGTCCGCCGATCTTGATGGTGGAATAGTGAGTTGTGGAATTTGGAATATTGTTGTTGTGAAATGGCCGGGGAGGGTACGTTGTCGTTTTCGGTGGCGTCTGTGGTGGAGGATGTACTGCAACAGCACGGCACTAGATTGAGAGATCTTGATTTGGAGTCTAGAAAAGCTGAGGAAGCAGGTTTCTTTTGGATTTTCCTTTTGTTTTGTCTCATTATCTCTTTTTTTTTACATGGTTTTTGGCTTTCAAATTTGGTTTGTAAATTTGTGAGAAATTGTCTGTTACTCATTGTGTTTGGTGTTCTTCTAATTGTCGTCTCCAGTTACTATCAGCGATTCTAAGAAGAATCATTAGAAAAACAGAATCTAGTTTTCATTTTATTTTTAAAAATTGAGTTTTTTCCACTCTTCTCTGGAACCAAACACTATTTCCTTTGCTTGTAATATCTAATAAGTATCTATTTCCAATTTTGGAATATTTATGGAGTATCCAGATCTTTGCACTGTCTTTCACGTTTTTATGATTCTCGTTTGTGAGGATCTGTTGTTGAAAGAATTCAAAATTGGAAATTGAGATACATTGAAGTTAGGCAGCTAAACAGTTTGATGCTTGTTTGACAGCCTCGCGAAGGTATGAGGCAGCTGGCTGGCTGAGAAAAATGATAGGAGTAGTTGCAGCTAAAGATTTGCCAGCTGAGCCTTCAGAGGAGGAATTTAGACTTGGATTGAGAAGTGGGATTATTCTTTGCAATGTTCTCAACAAGATTCAACCTGGAGCTGTGCCTAAGGTGATCCTCTATTCGACTTTTGTTTTGATTACCTTTTAGTTTTATGTTTTAGTGAATGAAATTTTACATTGGACTAATTGTTTTCAGGTAGTAGAAAGCCCAGGCGATGCTGTACTCATTCCTGATGGAGCAGCATTGTCAGCATTCCAGTACTTTGAAAATGTGAGAAATTTCCTTGTGGCAGTGCAAGAAACGGGGTTTCCTACTTTTGAGGCATCTGATCTTGAACAAGTATGTATTAGCAGTTTGTCTTTTGTTATTTTATTAGATTGATGTCGAACTAGAATTTAGGTATTGTTTATTGAGTTTTGTATGTTATATTTTTCAGGGAGGGAAGTCTGCCAGGGTTGTGAATTGTGTTCTGGCACTGAAATCTTACAGCGAGTGGAAACAGACTGGTGGAAATGGAGTATGGAAATTTGGTGGAAATATAAAACCTACTACCACGTTGGGAAAAGCTTTTGTCAGGAAAAATTCTGAGCCATTCACCAATTCTTTGTCTAGAACCTCTTCTATAAATGAGAAGTCTTTGAATTGTCACACTTCTGACCTTGACTCTAATAAAATGGTTGGTAGGCAGGCTCTTTATTGTATTATATCTGTATTACTTATTGGTTAGTCTAATAGGGTGAGAGGAGAATGAGTTCCATAAGGTTTTGATATTCCTTTTTGCAGTCTAATTCCGGTTCATTGAGCATGCTTGTCCGGGCAATTCTTCTAGATAAGAAGCCTGAAGAAGTTCCATCAGTAAGTGTCTATAATGTGTTTTGCTTTTACATTATCACTACTATTTCTTAAATTAGTGTATTACACCTATTGTTGCTTTTCGCTGTATGCCTGCTACTAATTCTGTGCTATCCTGTACTTGTTAGGTGGTAGAATCAGTGCTAAGTAAGGTTGTGGAGGAGTTTGAGCATCGCATTGCAAGCCAATACGATCAGGTTTTTTACTTTTTTCATTCCTTTGGAAGTTAACCTATTCAAATCATGGCCAAATATGAGGTCATTTATCACAATTGAGTTTGCTAAACATTTTACCACATGTGTTTGTTTATAATTTGAAGATGAAAACAACTCCAAGAGATATGGCTGCTTCTCACAGCAACAAGTCTGTGCTAAAATTTTCTGCAGTTGAAAAAAAGGTGATATGATAATCATTACCTTCTTAGCAGTTCCTACAAATCCATCGACAATTGTTTAAATGAATTTATGGTTTTCCCAAGTCAAAATCAGTAACAATTTCAATTAACATGTAACTCCTAATTTCTAACAATTTTTAGTTGCTGTTATGATGATTTAGGCTGAGGACAAACATGTCAAAGCATTAAAGCATGAAGAATCCTTTCATAGAAATCATATTCCTGATGAGGAATCAAAAAATAAAATTCTAAAGCAGCAAATGATCTTTGATCAGCAACAAAGGGATATTCAGGTAGGATTACGTTTAGATATCTTATACATCTTCTCCCTCTTATTCTTTAAAAAGAATTTGATTTGAGTGTTGTCTTTCGTTTTTATTATCACAGGAATTAAAGCATACACTTCATACTACTAAAGCTGGTATGCAGTTCATGCAAATGAAATTCCACGAGGAGTTCAACAATCTTGGTATGGCTTTAGACTGTCACTTAACTCTTAATTTGTTGTTTCTGGTAAGAGGGCTGTTCATCTCATATTTGCATTCACGCCTTCCTTTATAGGTATGCACGTTCATGGTCTAGCTCATGCTGCTTCTGGTTATCATCGAGTTCTTGAGGAAAATCGCAAGCTATACAATCAGGTGCAGGATCTCAAGGGTAAGTTAAAGGTTGCCTAAAGCCTCATTTTATGTTTGTCTGTATATTATATTGAACGACTTCAATGTATTGATCATCTGCTCTGTTTATCAGGAAGTATCCGCGTTTACTGTCGGGTAAGACCTTTCTTGTCTGGACAAAGCTATTTGAGCTCAGTGGATTACATAGAAGAGGGAAATATTACTATTAACACCCCATCTAAGTATGGCAAAGGACGCAGGTCCTTCAGCTTCAACAAAGTCTTTGGACCATCTGCAACACAGGGTCTGTACATGTAGTCTTGTTTCCTCATTCCATCTTCTTATTCTACTTCAATCATAAGATTACTTATAAATTGCTGTCATATTGTTTTGCAGCGGATGTTTTCTCAGACATGCAGCCACTGATTCGGTCAGTTCTTGATGGGTACAATGTCTGCATTTTTGCCTATGGCCAGACGGGTTCTGGAAAAACTTTCACCATGGTAAGATATTTGAACATTTTTCAAAATGGTGATGACATATATATATGAACAAATCTGTTTACTTTTGTTATTTTTATTTTCTAGAGTGGACCAAAGGAGCTTACAGAGAAAAGTCAAGGTGTAAATTACAGGGCACTTAGAGATTTGTTCTTTCTAGCAGAACAAAGGAAGGACACTTTCCGCTATGATGTTGCTGTTCAGATGTTGGAGATTTATAATGAGCAAGTTAGAGATTTACTTGTAACTGATGGAAGTAACAGAAGATATCCTTTACCGATTATCTCATTTTTCTTCTTCACAAATTATAAAATTAACCTCCTTACCATTCATACTCTTTTACCAAAACGTTTTGACAGATTCAAAGCTTGAAGATTCATTTTAAGTATTGAGTTTTATACAGATAGTGATAAATGTTTTAGGAAGATTGATTTATAATTTGATTTCATTTGGTGTAAGTGTCTGAAGAAATGCCTGGTTTCTGAATTTGTATAGGCTCTATGTTTATTTTGTCTCTCGAGGTTTTTTCCTTAATCCATTGCCACATTAGAAATTCGTAATAGTTCTCAAACAGGTCTCAATGTACCGGATGCAAACCTTATTCCTGTTTCATCAACAGCTGATGTTATTGATCTGATGAACCTTGGACACAAGAACCGTGCAGTGGGTGCAACAGCTCTGAATGACCGTAGTAGTCGTTCACACAGGTGACATACTATTCTGCTACGATTCTCAATGCATCATCTTGTAAATTATGTTATTCTAAAATTAAAGTTTACTCTTATTTGCAGTTGCTTGACTGTACATGTTCAAGGAAGAGACTTGACATCTGGAAGTATATACCGTGGATGTATGCATCTGGTTGATCTGGCCGGAAGTGAGAGAGTGGACAAATCTGAGGCGACAGGAGATAGACTAAAAGAGGCACAACACATTAACAAATCTCTATCAGCTTTAGGAGATGTGATAGCTTCTCTTGCACAAAAGAACCCACATGTACCTTACAGAAATAGCAAACTCACTCAACTGCTGCAAGACTCACTTGGTAAGATTGTAAACGCATGTTTAAAAGAAGCTAAATGCATTCATTCTGTTGGTGTCTTATTCATGCGACTCAAATTCTCTTTCCAGGAGGGCAAGCCAAGACACTGATGTTTGTCCACATCAGCCCTGAACCTGAAGCTGTTGGTGAAACAATAAGTACACTTAAGTTTGCAGAGCGGGTTGCTACGGTTGAACTTGGTGCGGCTCGAGTGAACAAAGATAGTTCCGATGTTAAAGAGCTCAAAGAGCAGGTTCTTACAATTAACACTCAGTTACCTGTATACACCTTATTGATAGTTACCTTATGACAATCAGCCATTGTTCTCTTTCAGATTGCCAGCCTTAAGGCTGCATTATCAAGGAAAGAAGGAGAACCAGTGCACATTCATCAATCCGTATCTGGCAGCTCTGAAAAATATAGGACAAAAACTAGTGAATCATCACCATATGGTTCTTCTAACCAGCACATTGCAGATATGTTGAGTGATCAAAAGAACTACCGACAACCAATGAATGATGTAGGAAATATAGAGGTACTTTCATTGTCCTATCCTACTGAATGAGAATTTCCGATTCTTAAAGCATGTGTATCGTCAATATAAAAGAAGATGAAAGCTAATAAGTGAAGTGAAGGATTTATGGCCATTTGCATCTTGTAGTGGAATAAACCAACTCTTTCACTTAGTTTCACTTTGCAGTAGCATCTGAACCATCTGAGCATTTTATGAAAGTTGTGATCTATAAATATTAGTTTTTATAATCTTGTGCCCTTCTTTGGATACGTTGTTTACAGTGTTCAATTATTTTGGCTCCAATTTCCTGGCGTATAAATTGATGATACACTGGTTCTGTAGGTACACACCAACTCTGCTTCAAGGCAAAAGAGACAAAGCTTTGATCTTGATGAAATATTGGCAAATTCACCTCCCTGGCCTCCAGTTGTTAGTCCTAGCCAAAACTATAGGGAGGATGACAAAGAAATAGGCTCTGGTGAGTGGGTAGACAAAGTCATGGTTAACAAGCAAGATGTTGTAAACAGAGTTGAAAACTCTCTAGGATGTTGGGAAGCAGATAATGGGCACTCGCCTGACATCTTTTACCAGAAGTATCTCCAAGATTCTACCAAAATTTATCCGGAACAATCATATAACATGTTCATGGGAAACAACCGGTTTAATGTTGCTACTTCCGATGACCTGGATGATCTTGATGCTGCCACAAGTGATTCATCCGAGCCTGATTTGCTTTGGCAATTCAATCAGACCAAGCTCACTAGCTTAGCCAATGGAATTGAGCCAAAGACCAAAAAGCACAATCTAAAACCTGCAAGGTGCACAATTATTAATTTTGTTAAATTACTTCGATCGATGCATTGATAAGTATTCAGTATTCACTAGTATTGTATACGTACCCTGTCATTCTTCTAAAACATCAATGGTTTTTGCTGCAGGAATCCTACACCAGGCCCTTCTCCATCAAGAAAACTAGCAAACGGTGGCCCTCCTCTTCAGCGAGGTGGGAGGCAGCCTACTGCTGCCGATGGGAAACGCAGGACTGGTAATAGAAAGTAGAAGTGTTATTAACCACGTTGAGAGGGTGTTTTCTTTTTATTTTTCTTGAATTCTTTAGATAAAGGGAGAGAGAGAGGGTTATTTTTTCATTTTTTTCTTTTCTTCTTTTGAGTTGTAATTTCTATAATGTGGTATAATGCAGCAATAAATCCAGTTGCTCTTGCTGTCTAATGATGAGTTCACCGTATATATATGTATCCTGACTGCTTGGTTTTTGTGGCAGTTTGTTTATATTTCCACGATTTTAATTGAATGAAAAACACAAATAGTGATTTGGTTTAAGGTTTCAATCTCTGATTTTCTGTATCTCCTTACCTTCTTCAGATTCCATACTTGTTCAATCATCTGTCTGTCTACTGTTTGTTGGCGAAATATTATTGCTCAAGTTTCTATATTCAAATATTAGTTCAGATTATTCAAGCACTTATTGGGTATTATGCAGCACTGATTTATCACCATATGGTATCTCAATGTAACAACTACCACTGAAAGTAACTTGAAATGAACACTATGCCACTTTTAGTGGTTGATTCAAGCTCGGAGAACTTAGGATTGAAGTAAAATGACACGAAAATAACAAATAAAACTTAAGCAAGATGTTGTCTCATGGCTGTGGCATGAAAATTGAAATTCTATTAACCAGATCACATCATATATGAAAAGTTACAAAATTCAGTACTAACCACGATCCTTTATTGCTTTCTCTGGAAGTAACTAGCCTTGTATGTCAATATATCCATATATGGTGTCCTCCGTTGGAATTCCACGGGTCAAAAGGAAAAAGAAGTGAAAAAAGGAAAAACAAAATATGTTGATTCTCAAAAGCATGCAGTGGCACATGCGTGTGGCTCCTAATATACCCCCTAAGACTCATTGTAGACCGCAAACCACCAACTCCCACGGACCACCACATTTTAACATTGTCTCTTAGTTTGTGGCCCTGCACATGAAAATGATGTTACAACGCAAATATCTACTACAGTTGGTTGGAAAGAAGCCTCTGGAACTTTTTCACACTTGCTTTATTAGGCTTCTAGGTAACCAACCCAACACCTCTTTTGCAGAAATTCATGTTTACATGTTATCATCAGACGTAATAAATTTTAATCAGAAAACCAAAACTCTCTTAACCCCACAAGCCAACTAAAGAACTCAAAACACAAAGAAAGAAAGAAAGAAACAATTGAAGTGAAAAATCAACCACCCTTATATTCCAACAATATTTCTTGTAAAACAATGTCCGATTGTTACTATTCCGTGCTCGGATTACGTAAACAGGCTTCAGCTGGTGAAATTCGTGACGCTTACAGGAAGCTTGCCCTTGTAAGGTTTTGATAATTTTTTTTTTTAAAGTGTTATTTCATATTCTCTATCTTTTTGACTTGCATTTGTGTTCTACGTGGTTTTATTGAAGAAATGGCATCCGGACAGATGGTTGAAGGACCCGGTGGTTGCTGGAGAAGCCAAACGTCGATTTCAGCAAATTCAAGAAGCTTATTCGGGTACGATTTATTTGTGAAAATGGACCACCACCCAGATTGAGTTTGGTCATTTTTTTTTTCAGCTAGATATTCATTATGTGTATATGTGTATATATGTGTTTCAGTTTTATCAGATACAGGGAAGAAAAGAATTTATGATGCTGGTTTGTTAAGCCTCATTGGTGACGATGACGATGAAGTGAGTCTCTTTTAATCTTATTGTTTTTTGTTTTTTTAATGACTGCTTTTTAAGTGTTGTGGTATTGTGGAAACAGGGCTTTTGTGATTTCATGCAAGAAATGGCTTTGATGATGGCAAGTGTCAAATCTCAGGTATTCTTTTTCTTTTTTCGTCACATCATTGATAATTTTGGAGCTTTCTTGTAGTACGTATAGAGATTCTAAAGCAGGTTAAGTTGTGTGAATTATGGAATATGAAATTGGAAAACTTCGTTTTTCTTCAGGAAGGATGCAGTTTGGAGGATCTTCAAGGATTGTTCATGGACATGATGGCTGATCATCAAATGATTAATTTTCGGTTTAACTTGGGTGGTTCTCAAAGCACTAGAAAAAGGACTCGTGTCAAATGAAATTTGATGCTTATTTGCTTTGTGTCATTTGATTTCCTGTTAACCAAGAATTGCGGCATTGTCTTTTTTGGCCCCTCTCTTACATGAAATGGAGGAAAGTAGTTCTTACTTCACGTCTTTTACTATTCTCTTTATAATTATGATTAAAAAGAAATGGTTAGAGCAGAAATCATGTGAAGTAACTTTATCTGAAGCGAGAATTATAATTATGGTCCTCAGTGGTTTCTATGGGCTTCTACCCGCCACGACCTTAATAGGAGCTCTCTCTCTTATGAGATCGACCACTCCAATCTTTCTCTTGTTTCTAGAACAGACAATGACTATGGTTTGTGCACAACTTGGGATCATTGGTTTGGTTGGTTTCATTTCACGTTCAAATTTGTAGATAGTACATTTGCTTTTCTCTCTGGTTATTTCTATGTTGGTATTCTCATTAAAAAAGAAAAAAATTATACTTCTTTAACTATAAATTTTCACCATTTCCTCTGAATGTACAAATTGATCTGGCTCCATTTAATAATTTAGTATAATCTAATACCATACAAATCATGAGATAATGTCATAAATTGATGTGATATTTACAATTTATATGTTATATTATTTAGACAAAATTTTTGACATAACATAATGTTACTCCACACATATATATATATATATATATATATATATGAGTATATATAAAAAAAAAAAAAAACCAAATTTGTTATGTTAGAGTTTGGACGATTTATTAGACTTTACTCATGAATTAGAATTCAAAGTATATGAGCTTTAAATGATGGTCAAGTAATAATGGATTTGAGGCATTTTCATATGAGAATCCACTATTTATGTTTGGATCAAGAGATTTGAGGTGAGTTTGAGATTTAAAATATCTTAAACTCTTAAATTTTATGTTTGGAAAGCAACTGATGAAATTTCCAACCCAATCCCAAACTCTCTCAAATCATTCTCTCATGAAAATACTAATTTCCAACTAAAATGGTAGGATTTGATAAGTTTGGTAATCAACATTCCATTTCTTTCTTTTTATGAATTTTTTTAAAGAGTTTTTTTTTTATATTATTATTATTATTAATTTTAAGTATATTATGATTTAAATTAATTTTATTCTAATCCAATCTCAACTTATAATATAGTATTGTATAATTTTAATATAATCTTAAATTCTACCAAATATGAAACAATAATTTTTAAACCAGTCCAATCCAATTCAATTCATTCCATTATAACCTTGCGTGACAAACGTAGCATTAGGGTTTAATTACTTTATCCAACCACTAACCTTATCCATTAATTTGAACCATTTGATTGATTGTAAGAGTGGTTATTGAAGTCAATTTAAGGGTTCTAATTGATGGGTCAGATTAATAGTTGGATAAAATAGCTAAACTCATTAATTTAATCCAATCAAATGAAATTTATAACTAGACTTGTGCACTAGACAACACAAAATTGACCTAATAAGTAATAATGCATTGTCAAGTTATAATTGCTAGGGGTGGACGTTTTCGGGTTCGAGTTGAATTTTCAACCCAATCCAACCCAATTAATACTTCAACCCAACCTAACCTAACTCTTGAGGTTAAGTGAAGTTGATCGGGTTGGCAATCAAATGCAACCTTCCTCTTTTTCTCCATTGCAGCCTTCTTGTTTTTAGTAATCTAACAAACAGTTGAATGGTAACCTAACCTATAACAGCAAGAAGAAAGAACCAGTTAAACCCAAAAAGAAATCAACAACAACAAAAAACAACAGAAGATATAATATTAAATGTCTTCATAGTTTGACACCCACAAAATACACACAACTCACAATAGTCCACACAAACACAAAACACACATGAGTCACATTAAAAGATAAGAAGCGAACAAGGGCAGTCCACTCATTGAAGATTGAAGAACAACAAACCTAAATCAAACTACAAACAACACTACATACAAACCTAAATTACTACCACAAAGGCACACTCAGTACATACAAATTAATTAACAAAGATTAGTGTTAAAAACGTACAAAATCAACAAAGTATACAAATTAATTAACAGAGATTACGGTAAAAACATACAAAATCAACAATGTATACAAATTAATTAACAGAAATTAGTGTTAAAAACATAGAAAATCAACATATTTCTTACTTTGCTTGAGAAGCAACAACCTAATCAGCTAATCAGCCAAGGACCAACCAAAATCAACCAAAGACCAATAAAAATCAATTAAGGACCTACCAAAATCATCCAAAAATCTCGAATTTGGGAACCATGGATTACAAGCATTAATATCGATCCACATTTGAAACATGCTCAATGCAACCAAAACATTACTTTCATATTAAAATTGATGATGTGATTGGTGTTCAAAATAGTATAAGTTAACAGTAATGTGATTGGAGTTGGGCATTTTAAATTCAACCCGATAAACCCGATCCAATCAGGATTTGTTTAACGGATTGGGTCGGGTTAACCTAACAAATGTGTGGGATTGAGATGATTTGCGCAAACCGACCTAGATCCGTGTTAGGCCTGGTTGCTTGGTCACCTCGAAACCCGACCCGACTAGGCCTATATGCAAAACAAAAAGCCCATGCGGTTCATTCCAGCCGTTGCCTCTTTTCACCCCCCGTTTAACTCCCCTTTTCTCTTCAGCTCTGGGCTCCTGTGCTCTGGAGCCTTCCAGGTATCTCTTCCCTCTTTTTTCACTTGCTTTTCATATATAATACATTGGATATGTGTTGGTGTCTCTGATATGGGTTTTGTGGTTGTTGTAACGTGAGTTGTTTTGTAAACACTTTGCCGTGGTTGTTAAGATTAGTGACTTTGTAAACACTTTGCTGTGAGTTTTGTAAACACTTGATTCAATCTATGGTCTTTGATATGGGTTTTGTAGACAGTTTGTTCAATCTGAACATATGGGTTTATTTCCCTTTTTATAGATTTTTTGTTGGATAATTGATTGGTGTTGTGTTTGGATCTTAATTTCGCGTTTGATTGATGTTATTTGTTAATTGAGTTTTTCTAAATTCTGCATATTTTTAATGGGTGTGTGTTGGTTTTAAATTCTGTATTTTTGTTTGTTTGAATTAGTATAGTTTATGAAATGAGCAAATTACAATTTAACTACCCGGTTTAAACGCTTTCACAGGCGGAGCAAATGTTTCCATGTTATTACAATTTACCCCCCTCCCGTTAGTAAAATTCGTTATATTTGACGGTAAACGATGAAAAGACGAAATTATCCTTTGACTAAAGTTGACCAGTTGACCCAATATATATCTGGTCAACTCCTCACTCACTCACTCAGCTGTTCTCTCTCTCTTCCTTTCATCCTTCTTCTTCCGCTTCTCATCTTCTTCCGCTTCTTCTTCTTCCGCTTCTTCTTCTTCTTTCCTTCTTCTTCTTCTTCTTCTTCTTCTTCTTCTTTTCTTCTTCTTCTTCTTCTTCTTCTGTTGTTCTTCTTCCTCGGATCGTCTGGGTTCTCTCCGATCTGGGTTCGCTGACGAACCCAGCTGGGTTCGCTGTCGAACCCAGATCGGAGACCCAGACACTCCGATCTGGGTTCGCTGACGAACCCCGCTGGGTTCGTCACGAACCCAGCTGGGTTCGTCACGAACCCAGCTGGGTTCGCTGCCCAGATGGGTTCGTCAGGAACCTAGTCTGGGTTCCTGACGAACCCATCTGGGTTCGTCACGAACCCAGCTGGGTTCGCTGACGAACCCAGATGGGTTCCTCAGCGAACCCAGCTGGGTTCTCAGGAACCCAGATCTGGGTTCCTGACGAACCCAGAACCTGGGTTCATCAGTGAACCCAGTCAGGGTTCACGAACGAACCCACCTGGGTTCGTTCGTGAACCCTGACTGGGTTCACTGACGAACCCAGATTCTGGGTTCGTCAGTGAACCCAGACTGGGTTCACTGACGAACCCAGCTCTGGGTTCGTCAGTGAACCCAGTCTGGGTTCGTCCGATGAACCCAGAAATGTATTTTTTTCAGTTTGATGGTTTTGATTTCAGATGATATTGGGTTTGATGCTTTTGAGATTGATAATGTTGGGTTTGATGGATACATTTGAGGTCATTTTTTGGATTTTCAGAAGTTGTGATGTTGGCTAGTTGATTGAAGATGTTTGGAATCATTTTATGGTTGCTGGTTGACAATGGTTGCTGGTGATGATTTGCTGGGTGATGTTGCTGGTTGACAATGGTTGCTGGTGATGATTTGCTGGTGATGAACTTTGAATTGATGATAGATCGTATATTTTGGGATAAAATTTAAAATTAAAAAAAAAATTAATATGAAAAGACGATTTTACCCCTGGCTTAGTTAAATGTAACTGAATTCATTAACGGTAGGGGGGTAAATTGTAATAAAATGGAAACATTTGCTCCGCCTGAGAAAGCGTTTAAACCGGGTAGCTAAATTGTAATTTGCTCTTATGAAATAGATCAAACAATTGGAAGAAATTAACTGGCAGTGTTTAATTTATGTTTTTGTTAGTTTTATTGAAAACATGACTGTTAAAAGGCTGGAGGGTAAGTATATGTCATTTCATGTTCTTGAATTATCTATTCCCTGTTTGTGTTCAATTTTTCATCTAAGTTATCGTCGTCTTCCGTTACATGTAAATGTTGAAAGATTTAATAGATAGTTTAGTGCTGCAGAGTGTCATGACTCATGAATGATTTTAAGGGTATAGGCCAACCCAATCAACCTAACCCAATGTTGAGGAATATTTTTGGGTTGGGTATTTTTCAACCCAAACCTAATTAGGTTGGGAGATTTTCAACTCAACACGTCCATCGTACCCCACACACTTTCTCAACTTTTTAATACCAAATCCCAACCCATGTGGATGTGGTTATTTAATTCCCAACTAAAAAATTGATTATATTTCTATTTAACTTTTTCTAATTTTCTAGTTATATTTTATTTCACCACAAACAATAGATTGTATTGTTCCACATTTCTGCCCATAGCAACAAATGAACTAAGTTTTTGGTTTATACTTAAATGTATCATGTATATCATTACTGCAGAGCAGAGCCTCAAACAATATTGAAACCACCATTTGCTTAGAGAGATTTAACATTTGTGTGGTACATTATCTTTTTGTATGTCCTAGTGTTCTATTTTGACTATTTGTAACAGTTAAATTTGCTAATTTATTTTTAACACTATGTAATATATGTCACTTCCTGGATAATTGATGGATTACAATTTTTAGATTTTGGATCAAACGGGTTCAGGGACCCACTCAATCTGTTAACACGGACAAGGCTTTGGTTGGATCCAGCAGAGTGGTTTTTGGGGCGGATTTTGGTATCTTCCAGACCCGAAACGGTGTTTTGAACTGCATAAGCCGTCAACTCTTGTAAAACGCGTGGTCTTGCAAAACCCTTGAACAGTCCTAAGTTATCAGAAGAGAAAGAAGAAGAAACAGACCACTATATAATTGATAAACATAATTTTCTAATTTATCCAATATTCTATCGTCATAGTTGAAATTGCTTGAAAATGGAAAACAGCATGAAGGGAGATTCTTTAGAGAAACTGAAGGGACTCCAAATCACCTCACTTGATGACGACGACGAAGAATTAGAACAAGAAACCATGCTCGATGAATACGATGACGACGACGACGACGAAGAAGAAGAGGAAGAACAGGAACCAGTAACACTAGGTTTCTTAGATAAACCAAAAAATCATTGGTCTCTTCTTCGCCACTTGTTTCCTAGTAAAGCTGGAGGACCGCCGGTAAATACTAGGCCTTTATAGCTCTTATTTGTTTACTTATTATAATCGGTCCTTTTGTGAACTTAAATTGTTTTTATTTTTCGCAGGCATGGTTGGATCCTCTTAATTTACCATCAGGAAGGTCCTGTATTTGTGATATATGCAGAGAACCGTTACAGTTTTTGCTTCAGGTTTATTTTTTATTTTTCTTTTATTTCTCATTCTTGGTTGCACTTGTTTCCTATATGTATGACTGCTAGTGAGTCCAATTTGATTGTGATTGTATCTCTCATTTTTTTTCCCTGTTGAATTACTTAGGTTTATGCACCAATCGTGGAGAAGGATTCAACATTTCATCGTACATTATTTGTGTTCATGTGTCCGTCAATGCAATGTCTTCTAAGAGATCAACATGAGCAATGGAAACGCCTGCCAGAGGACCCTTCCCGAAGGTTTTGCTTGGGATTCTAGTGTTTTATTATTATTATTATTATTATTTTTATACGTTTTTGTTGTATTATGAGAGACAATGATAAATTAATTTTGTTTTCTTCATTCTGGTTGCTGATATTTCGTTTTATGATTGCCATGGTTTCCACAGTGTGAAGGTGTTTCGATGCCAATTGCCTTGCTCTAATCCTTTTTATTCAAGTGACCCTCCAAAATGCGATGGGACTGACAAGCCTTCTGGACCTGGAGGTAACTTATAATCTTAAATTTTGTTGCCTAGTACTTGTATGACTTCATTGCAGCTCTTTGCTTTAGGACACTGTTTTGATTTGATAAGGTTAAATGTAATAGACTATGTGGCTTGTATTTAGTTCGCAGTGATATATACCAGAATACTAATGGTTATGGAGTTTAAATCCGACCTCTATGAATGATAAATACTAGTTGATAGACTCTAGATGAAAGCCACATGACATAGGACTCCCATATTCAATTCTAGGCATAACGAATGAGATTCCTTTGTTGATTTGCCTGATGTTATAGCTGTTGGTTTGGGTTTTCTGTTTCTTGTATCTAAGAATTTTTGCGGTTTAAAGTCTTCTTACTATGTCTCAGTTTATAGTGTTGGTGGAGAATTGAAATTCTAATATTTTTTAATCCATGCTTGATTGGCCAAGTTTTGATTGATGTGGTCAATGACCAAATCAATGATGGCATGCTTGCTTGGGTGCTCATGAGCAAATTGATTTTCTTGGTTGTAGTTTTAACTCATCCTTTATTTATGTCTACTGCTTGATCCTTAATCATGAAGACTGCATTTTTTAATTGTCCTATTTGCATCGGCCCTTAGTTTCCTCTCAGGTTGGTTTTAGAAATTTTATACAGTATCCATTTTCTCCTTATGAAACCATTGATCATCTTAAGAATTGATCCATTAATTGGAAGATCAAGATCATTATATAGGTACTGTATATCTCAGCAACTCGCCCAAAGCCTTGGGATATGTTTGAATGCATTTTCACCATGAAAAACTGCATTTTGGTTTTCATTGCATTAGTGCTCTGCTCCTAATTGTTTGATTTTTTTGTTTGTTTATATTAGTTGCACTTTGTAATTGGTGTGGTACCTGGAAAGGAGATAAAGTCTGTAGCAGTTGCAGAAGAGCTAATTATTGCTCACAGAAGCACCAGGTAAATTGTTTTGAAAGGTCACTCATCCTTCTGTTAACAGCCTCTATCGATGCCCAAATGGTTAACCTCGCCTCTCTCTCTTTCTTTTTGACACTTCAATTTTGATTTTGCAGGTCATGCACTGGCGAACAGGTCATAAAATTGAATGTCAACAACTAAGCCTTTCTGGTCTATCATCTTACACCAACCGCGCAAATGGTGGAACCTCTGCAACAGAGAGACAAAAAGGTATTTAATTTATTTAAAGTGTCCCTGGAATATTTGTCCAGATATTTGTGAACTTGTTTCTTATATAACAAACAGTATATATATTACATGATACATTCACTTCTTGATAAGATATCAAATATCTGCGCTCACCTTAGATGACTTCTATAATTAATGAAGCCAATAAATCATACAATTTAATGTAATATCTGGAATATTGCTTTATTGAGTACGGTCAGAGTTCAGACTCAGGTAGGTGCTGATCAGCCTGAGCTTAGTGGTGGTGAAAATGAGTTCATATTTGAAGCAGACTTGGACATACAAATTAGTGGCATAACTTTTTATGCTCCAGATTTGAGATTTGCTGCATATGTCATGCATATATGCAACTGAGGAACGTGCTTTAGCTTTAATTCAGTTTGTTCGTCTTAATTGTCAAAATTGGTTTTTGATTAAATTTGTATGTTGTGAACAGTTGCTAGCAAAAATCTATGGCCAGAATATGAGATGATAAATGAGGAAGAAAGCGAGTACGACACGGTAATGTCTGAGGATGATGGACATGCTAATACATTAATATCTAAGCCTGGAAAGGATGATACAATGAAGTCATTATTGAACAATTTTGAGGTATTGACTGCAATAATGTTGTAATCAGAATTTATGAGTACTTAATTTTCTTACTTGTTTGTTATTTGTGAACAGGGAGATGATGACCGAAAGAGTTGGGCCTCTTTCCAAGAGCGTATAGGCAAAGCTCCTGAACAAGTCTTAAGGTGATGACTATTTTTGTCTTGAAAATAGCATATCCATGTATACATATTTTGTAACCTTATGGATTGACTTTGCATTTGCGCCATAATTTGTCTGAGAAAAATGACTCATTTTAGAGTAACAAATGCTGATGTATCTATGTAAGCACTTGAGCTGCCCTAGCCTCATTTGTTGTATATGTGTGCTTTGTATTGAGGATGGCTCCCATATCATAAATGAGTGCCTTCATATGGATGATGACAATGTGAAACCAAGGTTGCCTTTACAAGCAACTTGTACTAGTCATAAGGCCTTATTTCCAGTTAATTAAATAAAATAATGGAATCTTTTTATTGATTCAAGACACTTGAAACTTGATCCTATGTACAAATCGTTGCCATGTACATGCTCCTTCTACATACTCTGACTATTGTAATAATACAGTTACACATGCTGTAAGTTATATTGATATTTTTATAAAATACGATCTAGTTGTGATTTCTAGAGTACATGGATTACTTTATCTACAGCATTGAATAATTTATTTATCTGTTTTAAACTACAGATACTGTAGGAGCGCTAGTGCTAAATCCTTGTGGCCCATGTCTAGTGGTCGGCCATCTAAGGCTGATATTCCTAAATGCAGCTACTGTGGTGGTCCTCGATGTTTTGAATTTCAGGTGAGTTGTTGCTTGCACTTGAAATTTTTTTTTATTTGATGGATGCTAAAATCTGCTTAAGGGAATGGGTTAAATAAGGACCCTGCGGCAACCCATGATCTTGAGTGTTCAGCATGCCTACTCCCAACAATAGTAAGGTCGTTAACCCTCCTCTTCCTATGAGTCATACTCACAAGCTCAACTCTGACCTGACTACACTACTCGGTCAAATCCCAAACTTAAGCTAAACCCCATTTTTCCGGTTAACTTTTTTGAATGAATATAAAAACGGTTCTCAAGATTTAGAAATGAAAGGGTCTTTAATTGCCAGTCTACATATGAAGTGTTTATTTCCATATCTTTTCTTGATCATTTTTTTTTCCAACTTATTTTCCATTTCTTCTGTATATTTTCTTGTCAATCGCAATATTGAAATTCATTAATGATTGGTGTTTCGGTGGTTTCAGATCTTACCTCAGCTGCTTTATTACTTTGATGTGAAGAATGATGTAGAGTCTCTTGATTGGGCAACTATAGTCATATACACTTGTGAGGCCTCATGTGAAGCAAGTACGAGTTACAAGGAGGAATTTGTTTGGGTTCAACAATCTTCTACTGTCAATGTACCTTGATAGATATTGTATTCTTCGTGTTTTTTGGTGGGGTTCATACCTCGAAGGAGGAAATTGTTTACTTGTATGTGTATTTGGTGTCAAGGCTGATTTCTACCATCAATCATTTAAAAATTTTTGTTCTGGAGTTTAGGCATGGATTTCATCGGAGGAACAAGTTTTCTTCCCGAGTTTGATACATGTACCCGTGGCTTGATGTGTAGAATGAATTTTGTAATGCGTTATCTGTATTTAATCAATGTCTTCTTAATAAGTAAGCGTAGCTAAATCAGCGGGCTTTACCTAATAGATAAATCTCGTCATCATAATCAAATCATAAACAAAACCTCTCGAGTGACATGGTGAGATGGGTGCATCTTACCACTTGAAAGATGCATGTGATATATGAATTCATATAAATGGCTTAATATATGCTACTGTATCATGGGTTGTATGGACTGAAACCAATTTGGTTAAGGAGACATGCAGTAACAATAATGTAGTACGAATATGCAAGCCATTGCCAAAATGCAGTACATTTTTTAGCTTTACTTCTGTTTTCTTATATGATTGGGACGCATGCGGCAAAGTTGGAAACTAGTTGAATTTGAGAGAAAGGGCAGCTCTTTATTACCATCAACTTACAACAATAATGATGCATGTATTTGTACATAATCAAAATAATTTAGAATCGGAATGATTAGAAATCGAATTGATGTATTGAAATAAGAATAACATGTTCACTTCAATTGCAAGAATCATAATAGGAAATATCAATATTTTTTTTGAGATGTTTATTTTAATTTGAAATTGAAATGTATTGTTTATAAGTTATAAAAATGTCCTTCATTTAAAATATGTATAGTTTTATTATTTTTGAAAGAAAATTATTATTTTTAATCAAGAAATGTGTATTTTTATTATTTATAATAATAATGATGATTTTTTAATAATTATTTAATACCATCTGCTGCCATTAACAATTATAAAATATGTTTTTCTCATTTTTTATTTTAATTTTAATTTTAATTTTTTTGTATTTAAATAGAGATATAAAAGGCTTTTTAATATTTGAAAGGAAATGAGAATGGAAATCTTAAGAGAGATGAGAAAAATGGCAATATCATTCTATAACCTAAATTTATGTGTGACCTACATTTTTTATTTTTATTAAAAATTAATTTAAAGTAAATATATAATCATACTCATTCTCATTTGTATTCCCCAATCCCACTAATAAACACACCATAAATTAGAAACCGACATAAGTGTTGTACTAAACAAATTTACAATGTCGAGTAATGATATTAACATTAAATTCTTTGTGAATCTCAGCTCATACTGAACTAGCGAATGAAACAGTTGGATATGATCAACACGCAGTACGGCTTCCAACATAAGAAATTAAAGTTGCGAATTGAAGGTGTAAAGAAGCTCTTATTTGCTGATCTACAAAGGAATCAAATAATCGCCACAATAACTCATAAAGATATACTACGGGTATATGGATATAACAGAGAGAAGCAAGTGGAAGAATTGAAAAAGGAGCTCTGGAGATTGGAACATGGTTCAGGAGACACAGCCTCTGAGAAACCCATAACATTGGAACAAAACCAGGCGGCTGAAGTTTTGGATGTGACGGATAAAGTTATATTTGAAAGACAAATTGATGTGAAAGGAGATTCATAGATTCCTGAAAGGTTCCCTGCAACAGTTATATTCGAGCCAACCATATTCTTGATGGTGATGCCACTAACAACTGGTAGTGCCTGCGCATCAAATTTTTTATCTGGGTGTAAACCAAAGTCACCTGAAGCACCAATTGCCAAATGAATATTCTTCATTTCAACATCTGATACAAGGATGTTTATCATATAACCACCTCTGCCTTTAATTGTCTTGAGATGGATGCCGGTGAGTGAGTCACGTAGGTGAATGTGCTCGATTAGAATGTCGGAGATGCCACCTGACATCTCACTGCCAAATGCTAGGCCAGCGCCCGAAGAAGATTGAACTTTGACCCCTCTGATGTGGACTTTTCTGGTTGGTTTGGCACAGGAAATTCCATACTCATCCCAACCACTCTTTAGAACTATTGCATCATAACTCATGCTAATGTTGCTGTTGTCAATGCAAACATTCTCAGTAGAATCTAGGAGATAGAGAAAAAGTAGTAAGTGTTACATGTGGTTAGTATGGTTATTCTTCAATTCTCTGTCCAAAAAAAAAAAAAAATTAAGAAAAGACAGCCCTCCAGTCTGTAGATATGAGTTGATAAACTCAAGAGCAATAGATATTTTCAACAAACCTGGCACTACACCACTTGTGTAAGGAGACTCTGGTGGAGCATGAGCTGTGATGTTGTATATTTGGACATCACTGCATTGTATATAAGGAAAGTGTATTATCAATGTATGAAATAGAACTCTACTCTATAGATACCAGGCTAGATATGCCATGCAAATATACGATTTAGAACAAACAAGCTGACCTAGAGTGAACTCGCAAGCAATCAGTACCTGCAATACACTGGATGGATGTTCCAGGCTGGGGAATTCAAGAAGGTTAAGTTTGATATAGTGACATTACTGGAACCAATGAACTCCACAAGATGCGGTCGGCTAGAATTTAATGTATGAGAATTGAACTGCTCCCACCACACAGACCCCTGCCCATCAATAGTTCCATTATCACCTGGTGAAATTGCATGCATATAAAGCTTGTTTCATGAGAATTGGTTGAGATTAAACAAGCCAACAAATGAAACAAAGTTGATATATGGATAAACTGGAAAGAAGGAGATATCACATGTCCATGCCTGTTATCACCACATCAATCAAATTATATCCATTGATCAAGCTACGGTATCTCCCACCTCTCGATTCATTCCCTGGACCATATGATGGGAGAGGTTCAACTACTTCCCAGTGTGTGTAATCCTGTAAAAGCAAAATCAGTTTGGTTGACAACTTCATTGGAAAAAACAAATAAATGTAAAATAAATATGAGCTTAAATTCTACAAGAGAAAATTTCACAAATGCAAAGTACATAGAAGAGTTTTTCACATATATGAACTAGACAAGAATTATAACAAAAAGCACCTGGGATCCAAGAATGACAGCATCTTTTTCAAGGAAGAGACTGAGATGGCTAGTAAGGTTAAAGCTACCAGTGAGCCACTTGCCGGATGGAACATAGAGCTGAGCACCACCCTTGTTGGCAAAGGACTTGAGATAGAAGATAGCATTCTGGAAGGCAACAGTGTTCAATGTTTTGCCATCACCCACTGCCCCAAATTCTAAAATGGACACACTGTGATGTCTGGGCTCTAAAGATTTGGCATGATTACAATATCCATCATTTTCATCCTCATTATTATGTTCAATAGCCCCACTTAATGCTACAAGTAAAAGCAAAACCACCTGAAAAAAGGAACAAAAGATAAAGGTAAAAAAATAAAAAAAGAGCATTAAAAATTGCAACTTGCAAGCTTAGACTTATCTTGCAAAGAGTTCTCAACTGTTGTCTGATCTTTAAGAATTTAAAAAGAAAAGGAAAAATAAAGATCATGTTAACAACAAAGAATAGGGAATTTTTTTAACTTAGCTGCATTACTTTGTCAAAAAGCTATTGCAGAAGATGCTAAAAAGAACTAGGACAAGTAATTGCTTGGCTATAATAGGAAATGTGATTTGCAGAACAAGAAATGATTCACAGAGTGGAAACACATGCTTGCTGAGAAGAAAAAATATAAAGGCAAAAGTAACACAAGGAACTATATATATATGTAGAGAGAGAGAGAGAGAGAGAGAGACATCAAACCACATTCATGGAAGTTCAATGACGTTGGACATTAGCAGAGCACCCTCTAAATGAACACTTTGTGACGAACTGTTATTGATAACAAAAGTAAGATTTGATCCACCAGAATTGAATATTGACGTAGAGGGAAAAGAGAAAAGAGAAAAAAAAAAAAAAACTAGAGACTGATCACAAAATTGAACAAACAAACAGCTAGCAATAGGTGCAGTACATGAAAACTCAATCTGAGAGGCAAAAACAGAAAAACACCATTAGTCCAGAGTTTTCATACGAAAACCACGAAAGCTGGCATCGACTTGTTATATTTATTGTTTTATGAAATATTAATATTTTATGTTTTGACAGACACTCGATTTGCAAATACCCAGATCGAGAGAAAACTATGTAGTCAATATAGAAGATGAATCAAACGTGAAACATCAAACCAACGTACTTACTAGCCTCTTCATGAGTCTCTACAACTTCCTTCAACACCAGTCCAAACCTCGCAAAGCCAGCTAGACTCTACTAACTAAAACCAAGACAACGGCTAGACACTATCAGCTATCAACCCAAACCGAGAAGATAGAGCACAGGCGAAAGATGAGAATAACTTTGCGCATATAGTGTCCAAGTTCACAAAACAAGAAAACAAACCGGTGGTGTGTGAAAACTACAGCTTGAAAAGAAATGTTAGCTCATTCCTCACACTTACATATAAAATAATCATACTAAAAATATATTAATGTGATGGAGATATGTTGCTAAGCAACCATTTGTATCTAATATTAATGTGTAGTCAGAGGGTGTAAGGGATCCCACATGGCAGGAGCAGAGACTAGAGAGTGATCCTGTGGGTGGACAGTTTTGGACCCACAACAAATGATGGATGCAAAATGCCAGACTGGCGTCACTTGGCAGATCACCACACTTCTCCTCCTTGGCGTCAGTTATGGACCCATGTCACCCACCTATCCCTCCTCTGCCGCTCATTTTATTTACTTTTTATTTCAATTTCGATCAAGACAGCAAGACTCGAGAGACATGGTCAGTGTCTAAATCAAATATTATATTCTTACCTCAATATGGATAAATTGGTATGGTGTAATTTGAAATGATGAGACTACATCATTCAATTAAGAATTTATATTTTTCTTTTATAAAAACGATTAATCGCAAACGTGTTGTGTTAAAAAAAATTATTGAAACGAGTCAAAATCAAATATTATAACTCTGGAAGATTTTTATTTTCCTAACATTGTAAAAGTAATCTGTGCACATGATAATAATTATGTATGTGTGGAACAAGGGTGCACAATAATTGAGTTAAAAGAGACATTAGACTTGAAAAGTTTGACATATATTTTGCGAACAAAAAAGAAAATTTGATATATATTTTTGTTTTTAAAATATCATTGACTATATAATAATTTAAACTTCAGACATTATCGAATTGAATTATAGTTTCTACCACCGTTGAGTCAGAGTACAGTGGAGGTATTTTTTCAGTCATATTTGGGTTTAAGCTGTTATAAAAATAAAAATCACCATTGATAAGCAGTTGTGATGATGTTCCGGATATCGATAATTCGAAAACGCCCCAGAAGAAGATAATAATTGTAAACAGAAGATCCCAGCAAGCTGCGGTTAAAAAGGCAAAACCCAGCTGTCAGAGCCGCAAACGGAAATTGCATGTGTGGATGGAAATGAAATAATGCCAAAAAAGACAACTGACAGTGTAGCAGAATCTTTTCTTCAACTGGCCAAACTATGTGCTTTCTTTTTGTAAACAGTTGGGATGGGATCAACATCCACCTCTATCTCTATGTGCTGTCGTTCATCTTCACTACTGTTAATTTGTCCAAGCCTAATGCGAATCACTTCCACAAGCCACGCCACCAACCACTCCCATTAATGACAGCTGCAGTGGTGCTGTGAAGTCGCACATTTTTGCGGCCCATATTTGTGGCGTAGGCCAAGCTCAGTGGGCCGGCCCCAATCAACTACTTCTTTGTAAAGTTTCTTTGATATGATGTAGACGTCAAAATAATGAATAATGACTTATGGAATTTAAGTGCGTGTCATAGTCTTGTATGCACTATATTTCTCATTTAAATCACGAATGTATTGTATAGAATTATACTATGCATTCGATCATTTTTTCAAATTGATAATAAAAAAAATTGCAGAACAATTCAAAGTCGATAAAAACAAAGCGAAAACCCATATCACAAAAACCTTCATTTCAAACGAGACTATCACAAGACAAAAACAAATTAATGGTCTTACATGCATGTTTCGAGAAAGATAGAGACCATCTTACCTTACATGAGAATGTGTGTTTGGATAACAAAACACTGAATTGTGTTTCTCTTTAGTATTTCAAGAAATATCATCAATTTACTATGCAAGCGTCGTTATTATTTCATTTATTAATAAACCATGCAATTATCACATATGACGATAAAATCATAGTCAAATCATTTTAATTAAACTTATACATCACATGGGAGATTAGAATTGCCCCTACCTTGATCCACACAGACCAATAACCTTAATTATATCCCTACAAACATTAAACTTCTAAATTCAAAACAAATTCAAATAATAATATCCTAAATTAATCACCTCATAATAATTACCGAATTGTTAACAAAAATAATAATATCCTCAATTAATCCTAATAGTAATTTCCTCCATTAATACACAAATGGGTTCTCTCATGACTGTTGGCCTAACTTTTAGATAATAAAATTTAGCACAATAACAATTTAATTGAGTTCAATCCATAACATTTCTAAATATAAAAATTTGTATCTTAAATTTTTGGACATCTTGGATACTAATTTCTATTTAAACTAGTACAACCTGTTTTAAGATTGTTATGGGTATTTTCGGATTCCTCAAATGGGCTGACAAAGGCCCATCAAGATATTGGCCCAAGCTACCAAGACCAGGTAAGAAGCACTATTTGTAAGCTCGCGAGATCGCTCCAGTAGTCGACGAAGTCGAGCCCAGAAGAGGATTAGCGAAGACAAGGTCAGACGCCTATTGCCTTCTTAGCGACGTTAAGATCGTCAGGCCGTCACGAAGTCCAGATCGTCACGACGAAGCTTCAGTCCGTTTTCTTCCCCAGTTCGCCCAGTTTCAGTACAAGACAGTAAGATGACGTGTCTTACACGATAAGCAAGGTTATTTCATCTAATGACAGCTTAATTTCGGGAAATCTCACCAGAACAGCATGGGCTAGCATTCAGCCCACGTGAAGCCAGAGTTATCCTGATAGAAGTCAGAAACATTAAATGCTCTCCAGCAGCATTAATTACGATAAGATCAGTCTCTTTTGTCTGTTTATTCCATTTGTAGCCTCATATCCTCTATAAATAGAGGAGGACATTTATTATTAAGCATCCACAAATTGAGAGTGCTGTTATTCTGTCGAAATTTAGAGAGAGCAAACATTTAGAGAGAGACTGCCATTAATAACAGAGATAGTGGACGTAGGCACTTCTAAAAAGACCGAACCACTTTAAACATCGTGTATTCTTCTTCCTTCTTCTCTTCTCTTTTGCCATTATTGGGTTCGTTTGTTGCAGGTCTCTTTATCTGTGCGGCATTGGGCTCAAGAATCTGGTTGGTTGGTTTACCACGTCAACAAAGGTTATTACAGTTTAAATATACATTACTTTCATTGTTTCCATCTCCAAATATTAGAAATTTGGATCGTCAAAAGGATTTCTTTTTATAGTGTAAATTGACATTTAGGAATAGCATATAACTTGAACTTATGGCCCTAATATATGGATATAAGAGGCTTATGTCTAAGAAACCTAAACTTTTATCAAGTTTCAAGCATCTTTAGGTCACTTTTTTTTTTTCTTTTTACGTGACGCATGTATTATTTTTGAGAAATATTCAACGTTAGTCACTTCAACAACGGAAATTTGTTTGAAATCACAAACAAAAATTCACATGTTTTTAGCTATTCTATACTTGCATTTATTCTAATGTCCTTTATATAAAAGATTAGCATTCTAATCAATTTATATTAGTAAAAAATAATCAACCTATTTGAAAAATCCAAACCGTGATTTCCTAGAAAGAGGAAAAAATGTGTATAGAGAGTGAACATTAGTAGTGGCCCAGTGGGCATGAAAACATGAAATCGACCCAACCCGCGAGTGTTCGGATTAGTTTCCATATTCATTTTCAGGGTGTTTGGACCTTCTATTCAGAAAACACTATATTTCACGGATCGGATCGGATCGAGTTGAGTCTTGAGGTCCGAAATCAACCCGATCCGTGAAATACTACATAAAAGGGCACATGTGTCATTTTTCAGGTACCTTATATAAATCTTCAATCATAAAACGACATCACATTTCCAATAGCCACCCATTTTCTCCCTCTCTCGCCCAATTTCGCTCACAGTAGCCACCAATTTTCTCCCTCTCTCACCAATTTTCATATCATCGAATGTGCTCGTCGTTGTAAACCAAACTGGTAACTCATCTCAGTTACCGTTGCTCGTCACTGCCTCTTCTCTCTCTCATTGTCTCACATCGTTGGCATTGCCCACGTGTTGCCTTTTCTCTCTCTCTCACATCATCGTCGTCCCCTCTCATTTCTCTCAAATCGCCGTCACTAGTGAGTTATTACCATCGCCCCTCTGTTGAATATTGATTGTTGCAGTTTGGTGTGATGACTAGTGAAGTCTGGTGTGATAATAAACTAGTGAAGTTTGTTAATTGTCGAAGAAGTAAAATTTAGTGTGTTTGATTGTTGAATTCTTAAATCTGGTGTGGTTTTTTTTTTTTCTTCTATTTGGTTTTTTTGTTCAGGACTCATTGTCATTGAAGCTGGGGAAGATTATTGAGATGTTTTCTTTGTTGCACCCAGATGTTATTTTTTTGCACCCATTGAGCCTTGGATAACAATGGAATCCATAATCGAAAACCGATCCGAACCGAATCGAACTGAGGTGTTCGGTTCTGTTTAGTTTTTTTCTCTCAATGGACCATGTTCGGGTCTCCATATGGAGAATCGAACAATTTTCGATTCGGTTCGGTTCCACAACCAAATCGAACATTATAATGCCCACCCCTAGTGAACATGATCAATTAGAGAGATAAAACAATGATGTGCACAGGGGTAGAGCCATGATTTTTATTTTGGGGGGCTGGAAGGAAAGTTCAATTTTAAAATAAAATGTCTTAATATTTAAAAATTAAGTTATTAAAATCAAACTTAAACATCTACTATAATGGTATTACAAATTAATACATAAATAAAATACATACAACATCTATTCTTTTTCTTAAAAAAAATTCTATGTAAAATATTTATTAAATTATCAATTTAAAGAAAAATTGATTCTATATTAACGAAAATAATCTATTCAGAATAAATAAAATTCAATAGGCTATTCATAATAAAAAATGTAAAAGAGTAGCGGAAACAATGATACAAATACTCAGTAAAAACGTTTCACAAGGATATTAATATTTGTGAGAGTATTTTGAAATTAGTTAATTATGTCATTTTAAGTAATTCGATGTATGACTATATTAATAGTTATTTATATATATATATTTAAAAAAAAGGGAGTGTACGAAGAACCTTTTAGGTGGCAATAGAACCACCCTACTTGTAATTCTCTTAGAACAAAAACTCAAAACAAAATTAAAATTAGGACTAGACAATCAATAAAGAGGTATAAATCATGTATCAATATATCAGAATTAAAATCTATATAATATAGACCTCTTGAAATTAGCAAAAAAATTTAAAGAATGAATAAATTATTAAATTATTGAGATAAAAAATATAAGATTTCCTAAAATTGCTAAAAATATTTGTAATTGATATATATAATTAAATTATTAAAAAAAAAACCTCATTGGTTGAGTACTTGAGTCTCTCCGCCACCGGATGTGCACTAAACTAGCTTGGGAAGATGCTGGGAACAGATTGCTCTGATGGGTGGCGAGTTGGGACGCTTTTCTTGAATGTATTATGTTTTTGCTTAGATGTAGGATGTACTCTTTCTTTCTTTCTTTCTTTCTTTCCTTTTTTTTTTTTTTTTTTTTTTTTCCAATGTCTGAAGTGTTTTTTTTTTCCTAATAATATTTCATGTTTCTTTAAAATGCGAGATACTGTGAAAAAGTGAAGTACACGAGTTTTTTCATACCTATTTTTTATTCAACTCAACAGTCATGCAAAACAACTATTATGGATATAATTTAGTAAGACAATAGCTTACATAAATAACAATTTTTCACATGTTTTTTTTTTTTTTTTTTTCCTTAGACCTTCACTCTCTCACCTTTATTTATTTATTTAATTTTTTGTTCGATAGTTGAACAAGTTTGTCCAAAAGGTATGTTCTAATTGACATAAGAATGAGATGACAGATGGAGATCAATTACCTTGAAGATATTGAAGACAAAATATGTAAAAAGAAGGAAGATAGGAAGAATGAAAAATGAAATCAAATTTCTAATTTTGAACTGAGGTAAAAAAATATAATTATTGATCATGGATCAAAAATAATTTTTACGATGTATCTAAAAACTATAATATTCATTTGTGGTTAAATAAATTCAGTTTATTAGAGTATTTTAGTATTTTTCAATTTTTTTAACTTCGTAGAATGACCAAATCAATTTACGGTTATCCTTTCATGAATCATGATAAGAGTATTATATTCAACTTAAGGGTTAAGTAACGAATACAAACCACATGTGCCCCAATCTCCATTATCAATAATTAATTTTCAAATAGTTCCATATTCGGCCATAACTCTACCGAAGACCTAAAACCTCACTATTTTTGGTCTTCACGTCGTTACTGTTGATTTCGACAACACTATTAAATACTCGTTGTGTTGCTTTAATGCATAAAGTTTTTGTTGAAACATGTAAAGATTTTGGCACCAAAATCGAGGAAACAGAGTAGTAATTTAATGCCAACATTAATGATACAGAAATTAGTTTTGAAGGCGGCTCTGTTTTCCCATATCTTATTTGTCTAGAGCAAAACATATAGACTGTTTGTTAGTTCTCATAAACTGTTTTCCTTCTTTCAATCTATATCAATATTGCACAAATCATTACGGGATGTGCAAATAGAAGAGGTGTATGTACAATTTTTTTTAGGGGTGGAAACGTTGTCACTTCAAAATTTATGCATGATGGATTTTTGTTAGTGGGATCATATCTCGTTGGATTGAGGGCGTAGAGACCCAAATATAATTGATTGGGAAAATATTCGGGCCATCGGTCATAAAATTGTGTTAACTCTTGGGAGGGCCATTATTCGTTAGGGGCCGTTCGTGTATTACTCTTCATAAATACTTGCTTTTGCTTTTCAAAGTAACAATTCATTGTTTAGTCATTTTATGGCTACATGACATAAATTTAGAATATTTTAAAACCTTTCTATTACTAGTGAACATGCCACCACGACAATATCACAACACCCAGAGTCGAATCAGATTTTATTTATTTATTTGAGTATGATGTATTGAGTTAATGGTTACTAGATTATATATGGGTTAACTTAGGGATTCTATATATATATTATATAAAAAAAATTTGCTTGCTCTATAGTCCAGCTCAACCTGCCCGTGACAATATTTTTATATCCCAAACAACAAAAAATAATTTAATATATCATATTTATATGTTCAATTTATTCAAATCAAATCATGTGATATGAATAATCAATAGATATAAGCTTGTGTTCCCAAATACAAAACAAATGTGATCAGATAATCAATTTTAAATCCACATCCTATTTTTTGTTATTTTGAAGTGAGCATAAAAAGTTTTACTTTTCTTAATTTTAGTGGTTAAACCCATAATGATTTAGTGGTTACCCCGTAAATCATTATGAAAACATAAACTAATTTAAGTTGTCAATAAAATACACTGTGACGTGCCTGCATAAGTCTTCATCTATGTAATTAAGCGGCAAAATTGTTAAGCATTTAAAGTGCCTAGCAAATGCACTGCACAAATTCTCTCCTTCCGTTTAGTTTTTGTTTTGTTTTGTTTTTTTTTAAGTAATGCAACGCACAAGTTCTACTATAACGTATTTGTAATAAAATATACTCGCAACCAAACAAGAGGAGAATAGGAATGAACTCTGCAGATCACCGTATCCAGCCTCGTATGGGAGCCAAACAGGTTTGTTAGTTCAGTTAAATCCCGAGAACAGAGACAAACTCATCCCATTCCCATCCCACCCACCACTGTCCGAGCGTCGCGTGCAATCCACCATCCACAGCATCGCATTTTTTTTTTTTCCCGCAGTATTCCAAAATTGACCAGCCTCTCTCTGACCATTCACGCAGACACCCCTGTGGGTCGACGCTCTCTTTAACCTCATCGAATAGTGTGAATCACTACCAACTTCGCGTATTCGGTTCGCTTCCGCTCAATCATTACTCAGGTTCGATTCCTTTTCCTCTTTCTCTTTCCCTACTCTCAACTTTGTACATATTTTCTCGTAATACACAATGTATAGAATAGACGATTCACACACGGTTGTTATGTTCCTGTGTCCTTGAAGAGCTAGGTAGTAGAGCAAGAAATGGCAGTTTTTATCGTTTCGCGCCGCCTCTCTGGAAGTGGATCAACGACTTCGCAATTTATTAGTGCCTTGCGTTATGGCACTGGTTGGAGACCTTATTCGACGTCGTTTAGGGAGGAAAGAGACACTTTTGGTCCAATCCAAGTTCCCTCCGATAAGTTCGTTTTTCTTTTTTTCCCTTCAATCTCTAGTTAATATGTCTTTTATGCGCATTCTTTAATTATACATACATACATACATACATATATATATATATAGTTTGTTAAAGTGTGGTGGTTTTAGGACGAACATTTAGATTTGGTGCATCATATGTGTTGCAGATTGTGGGGAGCACAGACTCAAAGATCATTGCAGAATTTTGATATAGGCGGCGAGCGAGAGCGAATGCCCGATCCGATTATTTGTGCCTTTGGCATCCTCAAGAAATGTGCTGCCAAGGTGGACCTTTTGTTTTCACTTCTGTTTTGGCTGTTTTACTTGGTTGATTTTGGATTCGATTTTAAATCTATTTAGATTGTGTTGTGTTTGATGTAATGTGCGTGAAATTTAGTTAGATTGTAAGCTGATTTTTTTTTCTTTTTAAATGTATAGCTGGTACTATTAGCTCAATTTTGGCTAGCTTGTGTGGCAAGATTGTAGAATTATGTATATTTTAATGTGGGAACTTGTTCATTATATATTTGAGTTGATGGTGTTGGCTTATATATGATGTGAGTAATGTATGATTGTATGTAATGTTGCAGGTGAACATGGAGTATGGTCTTGATCCAGCAATAGGGAAAGCCATCATGCAAGCGGCACAAGAAGTAGCTGAGGGAAAGTTGAATGATCACTTTCCACTTGTTGTCTGGCAAACTGGCAGTGGGACCCAAAGTAACATGAATGCCAACGAGGTCAGTGATTGTTTATTTGGTTTTGGGGTTTTACTCTAATTTATGTGGTGCGGGCTTCCTTTTTATGAATTCTATGAGAATTATTCGAACTAGAACTAACTTAATGTTATTGTCTGACTGCCATAGTAGTGATGATGGTGGCACTGACATAAGACTGAAATTTGTAATTTGACCTCATTTCTTCAAAAGGTGTTGCTTAATGTAAAAATTGCCCAGGAATAGCTGAAAAGACATATCCTCTGTCTCTCTTCTACCAAAATTTCATCCAAGAGATGGTATTTATTTGTTACTAGTTCTACTTTGCATTTGAACTTTAAGACTGTAATGCTGTTCTGGTTGATAATCTCTTTCCAAAAGTGACGTACGGTGACGCTAAAAATGTATATTTTTTATCTGTAACATTGAATGGAATTCAGTACATTGGTTGGTGATCATTTGCTGAAATTTTGACTGGAAATTCTCTGCGGATAATGCTCTGTCCAGATTTAAGTGTCTGGAACTAGTTATATGGTAGTATATATCGATGAAAACAGGAATGCTGTTTGAATTATCCTCCAGAAAGCTTGTTTGCTGATGGTTGTGATGTACGGTTTCTTATTTATACACACCACATACTGTTATTCTCAGAAGGTTATGTTTTGGATTAATAATTGGTTAACAATTGGTTGAGCGTGAAATTCATTCTTTTTCTGTTCAATAATAACAACAATAGGATTTTTCTTCCAGGTTATTGCCAACAGAGCAGCTGAGATCCTTGGCCATAAACGTGGTGAAAAATTTGTGCACCCGAATGACCATGTGAACAGATCTCAATCTTCGAATGACACATTCCCAACTGTAAGTCTGACTTGTGCCTATACTGACATGTAGTTCATATTTATCTTTTTCATTTCCGATATTTAACTTTACAACTGCTGTGTTTCAGAGGCTAACCATTGCCAAATTGTTACATTCATTTTCCAGTTGAAACAGCTGGTTTCTCTCAGTCCTTTTACTGAGTGGTTTGGGTTCTCTTGTTGTCAGGTTATGCATATTGCATCTGCAATGGAAATAAATTCTAGATTGATACCGAACTTGAAAGTTTTGCACAATTCACTACATTCAAAGGTTTGATGCTCACACTTATCTTTCGAAGAGCAAATAATTGCATGATAGCTTGCTGTCATTTTTATGCTGCTATATGTCAATGTATAGAATATGTATAGAATATATCAACTTTGGAATAATATGCATATTGATCTTTTATTATTTGATTGATATTTAATTAGTATAATTATTTTTAATTTAGTAAATTTAACAAATGCGTGATTTTTCTCTGATATGTTTGTGTTTATTTACACTGTAAATCTTACTTTTGACTCATATTTTCTTTCTGAAGTTTTGGCTCTTCAATTTGTGCATGTGGCAGCAGTCATGGGTCTTCTTTTACTTGTTTATTTAGATTCGCTTGCTTATTCATGTTACTTGTTTACTTGCATTGTATTTTGCTTTTGTGTTGTTATGTTCATGCCTTTGCATCTAATCTGCTACTGCTACTGCTAATTTAATTTCTTTTGTTTTTCGTCAGTCTGTTGAATTTAAGGATATTGTTAAAATTGGGCGTACACACACCCAAGATGCAACACCTTTGACTCTTGGACAAGAGTTTAGTGGCTATACTACGCAAGTAAATTTTCTTTCTATTCCATTTTCAGTTGATTCACTTACTAGTATATCAGTTTGTCTTGACCTGAAGGATAGGGCTAGCTTGATGTTATGTGAGAGCTAAATTTCAATCGGTTTTGCTTTGTTTGTAGGTGAAGTATGGCATTGACCGAATCATGTGTACGCTACCACGCATGTATCAGGTCCGCAACATATTTTGATATGAATTTTCCTCCTTTCATCTCCTCTTTCTTGTGGCGCCATTTTCTTGAGTTCTGACAAATCTGAGATTTCATATGGGCAGCTTGCACAGGGTGGCACTGCTGTAGGAACTGGACTGAACACAAAGAAAGGGTAAGTATTCTTAAGGTTGGATCAGTTTTGCTCCATTGGTTGTGTGTGTTTATATTTGATATACTGGAATACTGGTTCATTACATTCTTGGAACATTTATATCTTTATCAATTTGCTAGTGCCGTCTCCATATAACTTGAGTTACACCTAGAATATTTTGAGTAGGTGTCATTTATTTTGCAATTATTAGACGTAGGATTACAGCTCTATCATCTAAAGTGTACAGAGCATGGCTTGATTGAGGCCTGTTTCCAGTAACTTGGGATGCAAATATTGCATTAGTTTACGTGAATATTTTCTTGTGTCCTTGAATTATTATTTATGAAAGCCTTTATGTTGGTGTTATTGATATTGCTTTAACAG
Source organism: Dimocarpus longan (assembly GCA_022984855.1). NCBI lineage: Eukaryota > Viridiplantae > Streptophyta > Magnoliopsida > Sapindales > Sapindaceae > Dimocarpus > Dimocarpus longan. The sequence goes on from CM041015.1 coordinate 25,399,070, forward strand.
TGGTCAATTTTTTAATACTCATCTAGGTTTGATGTAAAGATAGCTGCTGCAGTAGCAGAAGAAACAAGCTTACCCTTTGTCACTGCAGAAAACAAGTTTGAAGCTTTGGTAAGCATCTGATTCATCTAACAGTGTATTTCTTGTATTTCTGTTTAGGTTAAATTGTTACCCTATGTTCCAATCAAAATTCATACCATATGTTGCAAACTGGTTCCAAGTTCTTAAGTATTTCACATTTTCCAGGCTGCACATGATGCTTTTGTTGAAACTAGTGGAGCCCTTAACACAGTTGCTACTTCCTTGATGAAGATTGCCAATGACATACGTTTATTAGGAAGGTTTGTGTAGTACTAAGACGTCCTCTTTTTTTAATTTTTTATAATTAATTTCCTTATTTAATGGTTCTCATGGAGGTTTCTTTTTTCAGTGGTCCACGTTGCGGCCTTGGTGAACTTATTCTTCCTGAAAATGAGCCAGGAAGCAGTATAATGCCTGTAAATTCTTTATTCTCCTAACATACTTTTGTACTACAATTCTTTTATTTGCAATAAGTTAGTTTGTGAGGATTCTTTTCTCCTATAATCTTGTTGTGTTTGAATTACTCTGTTTCAGGGGAAGGTTAATCCTACACAATGTGAAGCTCTCACAATGGTCTGTGCTCAGGTAAACTGTCAGGATTAAATTCTGAGCCACTGAAATGATATCTACTTTATTACAGATTTGTTGGCTGTTGTTACTGAAACACTATGATGCTAAAGCTAAGCTTCTTACTCTACATTCATCTAGTTGTGTATTTCCAAAGTACATTGATTGTCTTTAATATTGTATAAGCCATACTTTTTTGCATCATTGTTTACAATCAATGAATATATTTATCATCTTGCAGGTTATGGGGAACCATGTTGCCATCACTGTTGGTGGAGCAAATGGCCACTTTGAACTAAATGTATTCAAGCCAATGATTGCTAGTGGTCTGCTGCATGTATGTTCTCTTATCATAGTAAAATTTAAACTCCTTAGAAGTGGTATTAATAATTTTTATATGGTGGTTTGCCCATTGATCAAATACTTACTGATTGTGTTTGGCTAGGTAAAAATTGATCAGAAACTGAGAAATTTAGTTGATAATTTTTGTTTATAGTTGGAGTTATAAAAAAATAAATATGTCGAAGAAAATTCAGATCTGCTTGTTGCCAGAATTTCATAGACGTTCTGTAGTTTGTACTAAATTAGATTTTAGTAATTAAAGTGTTTTTTTAAACTTTCTTTGAAAACTAGGGAAATGTTATGATATGTTACAACTTCTCATCTAGGATCCTTGGATGCTTATAGGCAATTTTGCAATCATGTGGTTGATTTGTCCAAGATATATTTTTGAGTGCTAATTGGAGTTAGCTTCTCAGTTGATATTACTATGTTTTATGGCCCTTCTGTAATTTCCATTGCATATACTTTACTCAAAAATTTTGTTCTCTTTCCTAAAGTCGGTGAGATTGCTGGGTGATGCATCTGCTTCCTTTGAGAAGAACTGTGTTAAGGGAATTCAAGCGAATAGGGAAAGGATTTCAAAATTACTTCATGAGGTCAGTTAATTCTAGATACAAGATCTGTAAATCTTGTTTTGCCATATTATTGATTACAAATCTTCTTAATCTTGTTTCTGTTTGACAATTTGAATGGTGTTGCAGTCACTGATGCTTGTCACATCCTTGAATCCTGTAAGTTTTTCAAACCTGTTTTCATATCATTTTTTATCCAAGCCCTTGTTTTTGGGATAATAACATATTTTGTCACTTTTATCCTAGAAAATTGGATATGACAATGCTGCAGCAGTTGCAAAGAAAGCTCACAAGGAAGGAGCTACACTTAAGGTGATGCTCTTCTTATTGATGCTTTCTTTAACGCATTTTACTGTTGAAGTATAATGTAACAATTAATATATATTTTTAGGAGTTTGTGACAACTTATTTCTTAACATAATGCTTTAAAACACTAGAAGTTAGCCTCTGATAGTTCTTGTTTCAACAAATGAAATGTTTGTGTCATCTAAACATATTTACATGAATAAATTTTCCTATTTTAGAAACGGGAACTGGATTCAGAATAAATTTTGCCCTGGGGAAGGATGGATAGACTTTTCGTATGCTGGAAATCAAATAATGTTCATCCTATTGCAATGATTGCATCTTTTGTGGTTTTAGTGTGTGCCTGTGTTGCCTGATTCCTCTTCAACTGGAGATGGCTAAATGTGTTTTTTAACCAAAATTAAATTCTGCAGGATGCCGCATTGAAACTTGGAGTACTCACGAGTGAAGAATTTGACCAACTTGTGGTGCCCGAGAAAATGATTGGTCCAACTGATTGACAAGCTTGTAACGATTTTCAGGATCCTGATAATCACTTCTTGATTTAGAATCAGTTAACAAGATTTTCATTTTTGCACTGTTGCTCTCCTTCGGTTGAATTAGCTGACAGGGATGCAACACAGATTTCATTTTTCGAAACAATATTTTTGAGGTTTTCCCGTGGGCTGGCTTCTATCATCTGTCGTTTCTATTTTGCGAGGAAATAGCAATTTATCAGAAAATAAGTGGAAAACCTCCCTCACTTTGTAGTGAGACTGTGTATTAAAGAAAGTTACATTTACATTAATAAATGTGATCAGGTTTTGAGGCTAAAAAAGAAAAATTTAAAGGATCTGTGCACTAATTCATGATATCAGTAACACGTATTTTATTATTTTGGTAATAGATTGTCATCCAATTATTGCTAGAAATGAATGTTATGGTTTTACTTAACTAGTAGCATCACCATTATGGCCTAACCCAGCCTCAACTCCTGCTACTCTCCCATCTAGATGTATCTGTATTTCCAATTTCCAATTTTGGGGCACTGCTTCTATAGCTTGGCTGGGATTTTTTTTTTTTTTTCTCCTGAAAAGATTACACAGCTCTATTGGCTGTGTAATTATCTGATGAAGGAATGCTTCTATAAGATAATGTATAAGAGGTATATAAATAAAAATGTTCGCAACAATATTTCTTTTTTCATATCCAACAGCCTTTGTCATCTGCAAGCCACCTAAATACACAATTTTGTATCCTAGTACGATTTATTTTTGCTCTCCCTATATTGGCTATGCCAAGCATACCGCTCTTGATAACCTTCAGGCAGTTCATATACTTACAATCTAATAATTCTTCAGGCTTGACAGCTAAAATCAAGCAATAGCTTTACATTGGGAGCTCGTCAGATCCCAAATGGCCGGCAAAAGAAATTTGCCTCCTGAAGCACCAAAAGCATTATAGCTTGCTTTACTCCCTTTATCCACCTTCAAGTGTCCAGGATATCCTGGATATGCTCCGGCACCAAATATCCCGGGACATGCTGTGACAGCCTCCAGGGGTGCTGAGGCATCACCTTGAAAATAGCCAGTCCTGAAAGGATTAGTTGCTGCTCCTCCAAGAATGGTGGCAATATTTATGACCATGCCATCAGCCCCAACACCATTTGGTGCCACAAGGGCCTTGCCTGGAGTACCATAGGCTGGAACTGCGTAAGGCCATGCACAGAGACCAGGGCACTGCACCGAAGGGTCCCCTACGTGGGAATACACTATCCTTCCCATTCTAGGCACTGAGATGCTATCATGAAAACCACAAGAGCCCATGCAAAATCGCTCTACATTCACATCTTTTGCAGTCAAAACAAAGTACACTCCATTGGAGTCTAATGGTAATGTATTGCGGGCAGTCTTGGTTTGGATATAGTTGGCTATCTGTGCACGTTTCAGATTCTTTCCCAAAGAGTACGCATCATCAATCTGTTTAACAACCTTAACGTTGCCAGGAACCGGGTTCCCACCTTTGTCCTTGTACGAAGAGATCGCTTTCCACCACGTCGAGACTGTTGGTTCCTGGTAGGGAAGACTGGAGCCTCCATCAGGACTGAAGGAAGCAAAGAAATTGTTTATGGTGGCTCTATCCTTAGGAGAGAAAGCTCCATACCACACTAGGAATACATTGATGGTTCTCTGTTTGGTCAAGAGAGCGCCACCGTGGTACGTGAATTTAGTGTCTTGACTTTGGTTCAATTCATTGGACCATGCAGGGGCTAGAGCCGATGCAAGGATGGCAATGGTCAGGAACGAAGGAACAGACAGTAAAACGTTGGACATGCTTGCTTGGTTGAAATGAAATGTTTGAGAAAAATTTGAGTGATTGTGTATGTTGGGCTTCAAGCGTGCGTTACTTATAGCACTATGACTGCCTTATTCTGCGTCCTTCCGGCCAACGTTTACTTATTTTTAAGAAACAAAATTTCCTAATCCAATTATTTTAATCACCGCATATTTGATAGTGTTCCTTTTTTGGTGGGGGGGTGTGGTGGGGTGGGGTTAAGGAGAGGAGGGGGTATATTTAACAGAGGCTCTGGCATATGTGATATATAGTACTATTCAGTCCGCATATAATCCCAACATTTTATGTCATAAAATGTGACTGATAATTCATGATTGACATTTACATCATGAAATAATGCATTAAATCGATCGGTTAATTTGAGATGAAAATTCGAATAAAAAACTCTAAAAGTTTCTCCATAAGCAAATAAACTTACAAAACTGGTGCAGTTGAGTTAGAGGAATGTCTAACTTGATTATGACTTGAATAAAAAGAACCGTACATCCGTAAACTACAATCCATAGCTTTCCGAGTCACCAGTTTATGCCAAATTTCAATTATGCGAGAAAGGTAGATAGCTGTTATATAAGACTTTGTCCAAACAAAAAATAGAAAAAATGTGCAGTCACTTTCTTGCAATATTCTAAATAAAGTAAATTTCACACGTAAAATTTGTATTATGTGCCCATCAATTGTGGCTGTTCAATCAACCGGGTCGAGTGATCCATTATACATAGATGCAATGCGTGCATATACTAAGTTGATATTTTCTTTATAATTAGTAAATAATTTGGATAACAATTTAATGCAAAAAATGATCAGATCATGCAGCTCCTGGCTCCAGGACTAGTACTTTTAAAATGTTATTACCACAATCATTGATTGTATAATGTGAAGGGAATTCGACCCTACCAAGATTTGATTTCTATTAAGTGTTCTCAATTATAGGTCTTGGAGTTTTCTAAAGTTCTCCTGTGCTGATCAAGAGAGTCGACTATTGAGAATTATATAGGCTGAAAGTTTGATTACAGTGCCAATATCAATAAATTTGTTCATAATTCTTAAAAATCAAATAATTTTATATTGTCTACATGTAATTAAATTGATTGCTCTAAAATGAGTTAATGACAGACGCCAAGGTAATCTAATTTTTTCCTTTTGTTATAATTACCTACAAGGCTACAACCCAAATTCTACTGTATTCAAAATATAACATTACTTGAATGGTTGGATGTGTTGAATAATTATTCTGTGAATACATGCAGTTTATGTCAAAATCACGGGCTCCATGAAATTAATGTTGGAGATAAGTATTAAATACGAATTGAACTCATGATTATCAAGTGAATTGAAATCAACATCCAACAACTGTACGTGATGGATGATTGGCTTACAGCCTATATAGAACATTACTGATAACTTTCGAGCGATTTGTTTGTTGTTTATCACTTTTCTTGCTTGTTTCAGTGGACTTGCAATCACCGCCACACAGCCAATGGGCTGTTAGGTTTTCAGGCCAGCGTTTCTATCCTTACGTGCCTGCTTTTGCTTTCGATCTTGACTTGCTGACATTGGAATTTCCTTTCACTTTCTTTTGAATAATTCAGTATTTGACATTTTTTTTGTGCATTATTTATTTGATGATTGTATCTGCAATTTGTGCTCCACAGCAATATTGATAGCTAAATTAATGTGCACAACTGGAATTGTAGATATCAATTAATGGAAATAGAAATGTTGCACGTATGATGTATCTATCAATATGGTAGGTGATAGTTCGTAGTCCTAGCTAGTTTGTTTTGTTGTCAAAATGGGATAATTGGCAATTATTTTGAAGGAATCTTTGACATTATATAATGTAGAAGAGAAAATTTTTTAGGAATATGTAATCAAATTGATGGTGCTGTCAAATTTATTCCAACTGTATTATGCTTCAAATTAAATGTAAATGGTTGATCTATAATTACTAATATAGAGCAAGTCTCGTCGATAAGTTTTTTGGGAACCTAGTAATATGTTTCTTACACAAATCAAATAAATAAAGCAATAAGTGATCTTTACATCAGGGTAGTATTAGTCAAATACACGCTGAAATGAAAGTTAAAACGGTAAAAGAAAACAATAAATTGAATAAAGTGTATAATTTCAAAATAAAAAAGAAAAAAAAAAGTAGCTCGACTGCTAATATCGTTGTACTATTAAGGCTTTAAACAAAATGAGATACGATTTTGAGACGTAAGGATATCAACCTCTCAGGATAAGGACTACTATTTAAGTCGATTAATCATAGAACTTGTCTTGTAGGCTATATTAAGTGCCTGTTTGGGATACCGATGGAAGAGCTTATTTTGACTTCTTGAAGTTAGAAGCCATTTTAGGAGATGTTTGGATTGCTATTAAAAATGACTTTTGACTTTGAAAAGCTCTTCCAATGGAAGCTCGTAATTGTGGCTTCTAGTAGAAGAGCTTTCTGTGCGAAAACACGCGAAGCTAAAATTGATTAATGAAACTTTCATAATACCAATTTTACCCTTCAAACTATAAATACCAAAATGAAATTCTGACTCATGTCCTTCCATTTGCTTTGTTCTTCTCCTTTCTTGCCCGATATTGATCTTCTCCTTTCTTACTAGATCCCACCGGATAAATCTTGTCTACACTCTGCATTAACAGAAAAGTAAACCAACCCATCTGAAAGTAAACAGAGGAAGAGGAAGGTGGTGGTCGTGGCGACGACTTTAGGGGTCGAGGAAGTTCATTGCGACGAAGAAGAAGGAAATTAAGGAGATGAGGAGCCTAATTCTGGTGGCTTTGGCGGAATGCGTGGATCCGACAAAGTTCATGCTAGAGGCAACATCGGAGGTGTTTACGGTGGACAAAAGAAGAGAGAAGAGCAACAATGATTTAGGGTGGGCGTGCGTGTTGGTGTTGAGAGCTTGATTCTAGTGGTGGTAGACATTGTGATAGGGAAATCCAGGCTATTGGTGACACCTACTGTGAAAGAGAAGGCCAAGGAGATCGCCGAGACATAGAAGGCGAGTCTGGAGGAGAGAGGTGGGATTGAGAACGTGAAGACGTCTGATGTCCATACTTGCTTGTAGCACCTTGTCACTTTTGGTATTATTAAGGAGGACGATGTCGATTTGTACCGGAAGCTCGTCGTTGGCTTAGCTTGGCGAAAACATATCCCTAACGTTGCCATTTTGCTTCGTTTGGCTAATAAAATGCCTAGCATGTCTGACTTTATGCTATTATTATCACCTTTTATTTGGAACATGTTTGTTTGCATTTTGTGAAATGGAGACTACCATATTTTTGTTCTTGTGGTTAAAGTTCATTCAATGTATTATTTTTGTTCTCAAAGGAAGTAGGATTGATTATGATATAAAGATACTTGTAAGACATTTTGCATCTTTACTGAATATATTTATGCTATAAGGTAGAAAATAAGTACTTGAATAGCTTATATTCATATGTATTGGCATAATTGGATTGATGATTTTTGAAATAGAAACATTTTTGATTTATTAGTTGTTCTTCGATAATGGGACATTTGATTTTAGCAAACTGATAGTTCGTTGTCCTGATACTTGTCGATGTGATCCTTTATATGTATTTGGATATGTTATAATTAGTATCTGATGTATTTTAGCTGTTGTAATTTCATTTATACAGATATGATTAAAGTTTTAGTTTATCAGTAGGGGACAACAACTTGATGCAATGCATTTCACTAATGAAGTTGGTCTTGTTGACAAGTTTCCACCAATTCCTCTGCTTAAAGCTTTTCTTAAAGATGCAAGGAAGGTAGCTACTGCTATTTTGGAGGATCCTAATAATGCTGGCAGAGCTGTGGTATATCTTTTGTTTACTCATTTTGGTTCCTTTATTCAGTTTTATTTGATCAAATATCATTTAAATTATGGAACCTGATTGTCTTCGCTTTAATGGATTGCCTAATTTTACTTTAATTTCATGAAGTCTTTGTTTAGGCATCGTCTAAAACAATTGACTATATAATTTAGCTAGAAATAACAGTTATCAAGAAATGGTTTTTTAAGACTATAATGGAGATAGTTTATTGATAAAAAAAATTCATTATTTTATAATCTGGTTTGAATATTTGTCTTTAGTGGGGAGTGCTACCCAGAGTATACTAGACATGTGTTTTATAGTTGCTAGTTGTCGATTGTGCAATCTAAATGTCACAGCTTTTGCCATCAAGTTGTTTAATTCAAAGCTCAAGTTTGATAGCTATGACACAGAGAATGTATGCAATCTCGGTTTGTAAACTTTGGGAGACACAAAAATGGAGATGATGAATATGATACTGATATTATCATTGTGATCACTAATTTAGAATTTTTTTTTTTTTTTTTCGGTTCATATGTAGGTTTGCTTTTTTATTTTTATTTATTTATTTATTTTTATATGTGAGTCTAAAAAGCAAACTTGAATTACTTGGCCATGTGCACCAGTTTTTTAACATTATGCATAACTGGTACAATCATTGACGTTTTTGTTCAGGTTACACCCTCGACCATAAGGTGATGTTGAATTCTTGCATGGTTCTTGGTTTGCCAGTGAGGCAGACAATTCAAACAGAGGCGGCTTATGTAGCAGTCTTATTGGCATTAAATGGTGTAGAACATAATTGAACATCTAAATGAGAGAAGGTAGGAACTTAGAAAGAATTCTACTCTACATAAGCATGGCAGTTAGCTGAAAATTGGCTTTCTAGATGTTAGATACAACGTTTTATAGAAAATTAGCTTTCTTGTCTGTTGCATTAACAAAAAAGGTTGTGGCAGCGGCTTTGCGGGCAGAGGAAGATTTTAAAACAATATTGTGTAGCGCTATTAATGAATTTTTCCTATAGATCGAGAAGTAATCCACTTTTCCTATTGTAATGCTAGTAAGAATTTGGCAATGCACCAGTTGTGACCGTCTTACCTTTGCACTTATTTTGTAAGGTAGGTGCATTACTCTCCTATAAGAGTTGCTAATTTGAACAATATACTTTATTATGTTTGAAGGTTCAACTATTCCAGACCAGTGCATTTGGTGTGCTTGATTGCATTTAAACCAATTCATTCAATGATGAGGATTTTCATTTTTGTGGTTCAAATACCTATATAATTGTTTAAAGTGTTGTTGAAGGTAGTAAAAGTGATTAGACAATAGTCTGAAGTTGATTTAAAATTCTCTCAGAAAACTCATTGTTTTAATGACTTCTTATAAATGATTAATGGCATGAAAAATTTCCAAGCAGTTGAGGTTAGTTATCGTGTCTAATAATACAATCTAGACTCTGCAAATTGCGTTTGAAAGTTGTTTATCAACCAACACTTGTGTTAATGTCATGACAAACTTGATGAAAAAAGAGTGATATTGACAATTACTTGTGTTAATTGCATGTAAAATTATTGAGATAATTTGTACGAATTATTATGCATGAATGCACGTGTAATTTTAATTTAATTTTTATAACTTAATTTTTTTTAAATCATTACTTAATTTATTTTAATAATCAAAGTTTATGTAAATATAATTGAAAAAATAAGTTACATACATATTTATGTAGTAAATTATTTAAAAAGAACATATATATAATATGCATTGATAATTTAAAATATTTTAACAAAACACATTTAAAAACTATTTTAGAAGGACATAAAAGTCATATTATCATTAAAGCAGATTTCAACAATATTTCAACCAAACAGTCATAAAAGCTCTTTTAAATCTAAAAGTTTTTTTGAAATGTATAATCCAAACAGAATCTGAAAAGCTTGGGTTTCTACTTCTCTTCTTCTACTGTCAAAAGTTAAAAGTAAAAGCTATTTCAAATGAGCCCTAAGGTCGTTTTCATTAGAAAGTGTAGATGCTTGGAAGTTGTAAGGAAGTATGCTTAAAAGTTGTAAGGAAGTGACCTTGAATGTGAATTCTAGAGTGATTTAAATCTCGCGCATTAAAGGCAGTATCATCATTCAAAGAGATGAGCCGGTGCTTTTTGGGCTTTGTCCCCTACTGATAGGCTTTTATCTGCTTTTAGTTTGGGTTTGTTGTCTTTAAGGCCCATCACCTGAACTGTCATCTTGGACTTCCCTTCAACTGGGCCCTGTTGATTTTTGTCCATTACATTAAATCAAATCATTTTCTCAACCAAATAAAAAAAAAAGGAAAATCAAATCATTCTATTAAACATATATCAGGTTTTCTTTCCAAAAAAAAAAAAAAGGTTTAAATTCCCTCCATAAAATAAAAACAGAATAATAAAAGAAAATTAATAAATTTCAAATCATCTAAAGAAAATTTAGACCCAAGTAAAATCAAGTATTTTACATAATTGACTTTTTAAAAATAATAAAATAATGTCTTTTGACTTGCTGATAGAAAAGGTTTATTTAATTTGATATTACCTTAGTTCAAATACTGGTACTTTAGATCGTATTTAAGAAAATAATTACAAAATAATTGATTAATATAGTTTGATAATGCATAATAACATATACGATGATATATAATACTTCTTCATTTATTAGTTTATTAAAAGAGAAAATTCAGTAGTTGGATTACACAGTTTTAAAAAAATTTGAGTGTACCTACATAAAGCTGTGGATGTAGTTAGTATCACACGTTTTGGACTGCAAAGTGCCCAAATCATCCAAAGCATCAATTCTTTCTCCGGACCCGAACTACGAAAGTGCCACGTGGCTACCATCTAACAACCGTTTACAAAAACCCTGGGGTTTTGTAAAATTGAACCTAAAAGAAGCAGCGCTTTGTACTCATAATTTCTCTTCATTTGATTGCCAACAACTTCACTTAAATCGCACCAGGAGATTTTCTTCTTCTGCTTTGTTGATTTTAGACGAGTAGAGGCCAATGGCCAAACGAAAGAGAAGGAGCGAAACGAGAAGCACACAAGGCTCAACCAGGTAGACCTTTCTTTGAACAATTTTTTTATTTTTTGGGGTTCAATCGAGTTGGTTTTGTGATTTGCACAAATTTTGAACTTAAAAGTGTATATATTCTATTGGATAAATAGAGAGAAGTTAATATTGGCTGCCAATTGTTTAGCTTTCGAAAGTCTGAAATAAGTATCAATTTTGTTCTTGTTTTAGTGACTATTATATGTGCATGTTGAATTGAATCAAATTATGGGCAGCTCCATTCTTTTATAAATTTCATTCCCTCACATGCTATATGATGATTTTTTTTTTTCCTTTTTCTTTTTTGTGGTTGAATTTTCAAAACAAACTTAAACATGTGTTCCTTTGCTTGCATTCGGTAGTTTGGAGGGAATTGATAGCAATGCAATGATTTTGCCAGCAAAAAGAACCAACCAAAAGAAACGTGCGAATCAGGTGCCTGATATCTTCGAATTAGCTCTACTGTTCTATATATATTTATAATATCTGTATGGAGACCTTGTGTTTAATGTTTCCTTGTGCAGGAACGTGGAAAGATTAAAACAAACGGAATTTCAAAATCACAGGAAAGAAAGCTGAAGAAGCTGGAGGTGTGATCTGTTTTTCTTTGACTTCTTGCCTGCTTTTTTCACTCTTGCGTTTATATCTATAATCAAGCTTTTGGTTGTGTAGGAGGAGAAAGAGGAAGCGTTGATGGCTTTGAAAACCAAAGAGAACTTCGAGTACGTCGTTTCTTCTCTTTCCTTTCCGTTTTAGTGGAATTAATTTTACTCCAAATTTTTATGCTTTAGTTACCATATTACGTGCTGATGGTGGAGGAATACTTAAAATTAACTTTTCAGGAAATATAAGATTTTGCCGGGTGCATATAATGTTTTGGAGGCTTCCAAAGATTTGGGTAAGGTTTGTACAATGGTATCATTGCTCAGTTTCACCAATATAGTAAAGTTGTGTTGGTTGTTTGTCTTTTTAATCATTAGATGTCTCATCTCGTAGGTTCAAACTAGGTTAGAAAAAAAAAGGACTGCCATTCACTTTTGTAAGGAAGGGTTAGAAGACCCTGAATTGGCTCAAGCTTCCAAGAGAAAGCGTGAAGGCGGTGATTCTTGTGGAACTTCATCCGAGTTGGAAGAAAGTCATCCTAGGCAGTTTGTCAATGACAATGACTTTGTGGGACCAGTGATAATTAATAACAAACTTGTAGATAAGGCGTCTATTTCTTTGGGTTCATCTCAGGAGCCAGTTAGTGGTAATGAAATTGATATGGTTGATCGTTCATCTGCTGTCCATTGTTCTGAAGAAGTTCCTAAGGACACTTGCACAAATGTGCAACAGGACATTAGAGTTTATGCATCAACTTCATCCATTAATGATGGTGGAAAATTTATTAAGTCAAAGGTATGTTACATAATTAGATGTTGGAAAGTTAAATGATAAATAGATTTAGTAAAATGAACATGGAAAAAGACATAATCTGCGTAAGACATATGTGTTCGTATAGATTTTGAATGTCTTTGGTTAATGTGTGCATGGTACTAATGTACGATGCACATGTAATCCGACATCTTCACCATAAGATCCACATGATTTCTAAAGATGGGGAAAGAACTTGAAATATATACATTTTGTCTTGGGACCCTGAAAAAATAGAATATCAAAAGCAATACTCATCTATAATTTGAAATCATGCAGAATCTAAAAAAGTTGATGATTGGATTTTGTTGAAATCTTGGAGAGCTAACCTGTGAATTTATTTTAGGCAATCAGTGCACTTGTTAAATTCTGTGTACACTGTATAGTACGAGAAATCAATAACTAAATGTTAATGCTATACCGTTTCTCATTTGTTATTTAGATTATCATGAATAATATGATAATAGAAACTTTGTTTAGTCTTGTTGCTATATTTTCTGTATCACTGTATTATTATTTCTGATTTCAAACTGGGGGATTGGCATGGGACAGGATAGATTAGATGAGAACTTAAATGTTGTTTCCAGCCAGACTGGCAGTCTTCCAGATTCTTTGCAATTACCTCTTATGGTCCCAACCGTAGTGCATGTGTCACGGCCAGATGAGGTTGAAAACAAAAGGAAAGATCTTCCAATTGTCATGATGGAGCAGGAGATAATGGAAGCTGTTAATTACAACCCCACAGTTATTATATGTGGAGAGACTGGATGTGGCAAGACCACCCAAGTGCCTCAGGTGGGCTTGTTTAATGCTTGACTATAGATTATTTCAAAACTTTTGTTTTTAGTAAGTCTAATTTAATTTTCAATTTTTGTCAACTTTCAGTTCCTTTATGAAGCTGGCTTTGGCTCTGACCAGTGTAGCTCTCGAAGTGGTATTATTGGTGTCACTCAGCCACGTCGGGTAGCTGTCCTAGCCACTGCGAAGCGAGTGGCATTTGAGCTTGGTCTACATTTAGGTAAAGAGGTGGGATTTCAAGTTAGACATGACAAGAAAATTGGAGAAAGTTGCTCAATCAAGTTTATGACCGACGGAATATTACTGCGGGAACTTAAGGTTTTTCCGTGAATGCTTCTGAATGTGATAATAGGAAATGCTCAGGCATTTGCATAAAGAATGAGTTAAATATGATGATTATTATATATTTTAAGTTTCCATACATGTTTAATTATTATTATTTTTTTTTGAAATACCATACATATATAATTATGTTTATAATACATTAGTTTTTCTCCAACACTTCTTCCAAATTTTCCAGCCACTTTACCTCTACTTGTGGAGTTAGTGGGTGATACAAATTACAATATGCTTAACCTTTGCTTTTATTTTCAATTTTTTTGTCCTTTTGGATGCTTCTCGAGCATCCTATATGTGGTTTTCTTGCTTAATTGTTTGGTCTAGGCTTTGAAACTTAGAATTTTGTTTGGTACTGAGAAAAATAGTAATAGGCTCAGCCCGAAGCTAAATGTAGGTACTCTTGCATTAGCTGGTTAGACAACCACTAGGCTTAAGTGCTTATGCAAGTGCGTTTTGAGAAAAGGCTCAATAAAGGCTTGTCATAGAGTTGTATGTTTGATTTTAATATAACATGTAAGTTGTTTCATCCAATAATTTTCTGTATATCTCATGAAGCCACAAATACTGTGATGCGCTACAACATGCCTCATTGGATAATCCTTTTGATGATGAGAAATATTATTTTTTCTAGCATTGACAAAATTGGAACAATATTGTTTCATTAAGTTCAATAAAATCCTGATATCTGTTATTTATGTTGTTTTATTTTGGTTATGTTAATTATATTTGTTAAACTTCGTTTCCAAATTCAACGTATAATTTTCTTTGAATTTGGGTTTACACCTTGAATTTCTAATATACATTTTTAGTATAAGTACACCTTTGCTAGATAATTTTGTGCTGCACCCTGCTCCTAGGCTCCAGGAGACATAATGCACCTAACAACTTCAATTCAACATCTGAGTGTGAAAGACAACAGGGAGAAGCAAAGCGTCCTGGCTTGGTTTGTGATGGTAGAACTGTTAGGTTGTCCCAGTTGCTTTTTAGTGTAGTGGATCTTGCACCTTCAACATCTGAGTGTGAAAGACTAGAATTGTTAGGTTGTCCCACTTACTTTTCTAGTTCTTTTGACTGGAGTTATTGCTGTCTGGATCACTCTTATCTAAACCACACATTCCTATTTGGGATTGAAAAATTATATTCATGAACATGTTTCAGGAAGCCAAACATTTCACGTTTTCAGTTATTCGAGCTTTTTTGTTCTCATTTGTGATGCTGTCTTTAACTTTCACTGTTTCTCATGAATGTTTGTAAAGTAAATTCTGATAAATAAAATTACTTTATTATGCTTCCTTAAATGCTTTGTTTCATAAACCCTTATGTTGTGCAGTATGATATTTTATTGAGGCGATACTCTGTCATAATTCTTGATGAGGCTCATGAGAGGAGCTTAAATACCGACATACTTATTGGGATGCTTTCACGTATAATTCACCCTCGACAGGTGAAGTTCAAGAACAGATATTTTTTCCATACAAAGCCTATGGCTATTCTGCTTTCCCAATTATACTTACTGGATATATGACGTTGCATTTGGTGGCAGGATCTGTATGAAAAACAGCAACAGTTGTTACTTTCTGGACACTATATTGAACCTAAAGACAGAATTTTCCCATTAAAACTTATTCTGATGAGTGCTACCATGCGAGTGGAAGACTTCAGGTCAGGAGGAAGGTTATTCCATGATCCTCCTCCACTTATAGAAGTTCCTACCAGACAGTTTCCAGTGACAATACATTTCTCGAAGAGAACAGAGATTGTTGATTATATTAGCCAAGCTTACAAAAAGGTCATGTCAATTCACAAGAGACTGCCACAAGGTGGCATACTCGTATTTGTCACTGGGCAAAGAGAAGTAGAATATCTATGCCGTAAGTTACGTACAGCTTCGAAGGAGCTGAGCGCAAATACTTCTAGAGGAAATATAGGTGATGAGGTTGCTGCAGTCCATGAAACAAGCTCTTTTCAGGGAATTAATATGAAGGAAATCGATGAAGCATTTGAAATTCATGGAAACTCAACTGACCAGCAAACTGATGGGTTTAGCTCTTATGATGAAGATCAATTTGATTTTGATGAGAATGAGTTGGATGATTCTTATGATTCAGAGACAGAGAGCGAAACAGAAATTGTTGGTGACAATGGGAATTCTGTGGACTTGAAATCCTCAAAAGATGGTGATGGTCCTGTGGGTGTGTTAGGAGAGAACTGGAGTCTCACTTCTCTTAAGGTTGCTTTTGAAGCTTTGTCAGGCAAAAATGCCCTAGACTCTAATTTAGAGGGAAAACACATAAAACTTTCTACACCAGAAGGATACACAAAGAAATCCAGTCCTGCTATGGAGAAGATGGGGGGTGACAAAGGACCCTGTGCAGGTTCATTACATGTGCTGCCCCTCTACGCCATGTTGCCTGCGGCAGCTCAGCTTAGAGTATTTGAGGATGTTAAGGAAGGAGAGCGGCTTGTTGTTATTGCCACTAATGTGGCTGAAACCTCCTTAACCATCCCAGGGATAAAGTATGTGGTTGATACTGGAAGAGAAAAAGTGAAGAAATATAACTCTGCTACTGGTATGGAATCATATGAGGTTCAGTGGATAAGTAAGGCATCGGCTGCTCAACGTGCTGGAAGAGCTGGAAGAACCGGGCCTGGTCACTGCTATCGTCTCTATTCTTCTGCAGTCTTCACTAACATATTTCCAGATTTCTCTTGTCCTGAAATATGTAAAGTACCTGTTGAAGGAGTTATTCTTCTCATGAAATCCATGAATATTGATAAGGTGGGTTTTGTGTCTATTTTGATGCTTGAACTCCAATTACATAAAATCTTTCACTTGTTTCTCATCAAAGAAATGGATTATTCACTTTTCCTTCTTTATCCTTTTTAACAGAAATTACATGGTATGGTGTGCATGACTGGGATATATTTGGAGCTCTGTTTTGCTAGATAGTACTAGATGTGGTTGTGGTCTTTTCTAAAAAGATATGCAATAAACGTAGGCCAAATGTGAGTTATATTGAACGTAAAACTGTTGTACTATGACAAGTGATATTCTCTTTTATAATAAAAAATTCACCTAGGTAACACCAATTGTTGATATCTCTTTTCTCGGGAGCGACAGATGATCTGGTTTTAGAGTCTCAAAATTGAATCAGTTTTGACTGGTAAAATATCTAACTTGGGTCAGAAGTGGGTTTTGTATTTTGTTAGGTTGTTTATCTTGCTGCTTGGAATATGCATCAAGGCCATTGCTGCCTGGTGTCTCTGATATATTTCCTCTATTTGAAACTTATAATCTCCTTTCATGACTTAGTTGCTCTTTTTCCTGAATAATAGGTTGCAAATTTTCCATTTCCAACTCCCCCTGAAGCCACTGCTTTGGTTGAAGCAGAGTGTTGCTTGAAGGCTCTTGAAGCTCTTGATGGCAATGGAAGACTGACAACCTTGGGGAAGGCCATGGCTCACTATCCCATGAGTCCTCGCCATTCCAGGATGCTCCTTACGATTATCCAGATTATGAAATTGAATAGTTATGTCCGGGCAAATCTAGTTCTAGCTTATGCCATTGCAGCAGCAGCAGCTTTGAGCTTGTCAAATCCATTTGTCATGCAGCTGGAAGGAAGTCACACTGACTTGGAGCAGGTAGAGGGATCTAAAATTTTAGATGACGAGAAAATCATGCAGAAGAAAGAAAAGTTGAGGAAAAAGAAACTGAAAGAATTGACTAAAGTTTCTCGTGCACAATTTTCTAATCCTAGCAGTGATGCTTTGACACTGGCTTATGTGTTACAGTGTTTTGAACTATCTCAAAGTCCAGTACAATTCTGCAATGAAAATTCATTACACCTGAAAACAATGGAGGAAATGTCCAAGTTGAGAAAGCAGCTTCTGCAGTTGGTCTTTAGTCAAAGTGTTAATGTTGGTCTTGAGCAGGATTTCTCATGGACTCATGGAACTGTGCAGGATGTAGAATCCTCTTGGAGGATTTCCTCTAGTAAGAACATTCTTTTACAAAATGAGGAAGAGCTCTTATGCCAAGCCATCTGTGCTGGTTGGGTGGATAGAGTTGCCAAACGTGTTAGACCGAAGCCAGGCTCTGGAGATAGGAAAGTTAATGCAGTTAGGTATCAAGCTTGCATGGTTAAAGAAGATGTGTTTCTTCATAGGCGGTCCTCTGTTGCCGATTCAGCTCCCGAGTTCTTGGTGTACAGTGAATTGTTGCATACAAAAAGGCCATACATGCATGGAGCAACAAGGGTGAAATCAGATTGGCTTGTTAAGTATGGTCAGTCATTGTGCAGTTTTTCGAAATCACTAGAAGGTTCTGAATGTTATTATGACTGTCAAACAGACCAAATATCACGTTGGGTCAATCCAATATTTGGGCCTCATCGGTGGGAACTTCCATTGCATAGTTTCCCAGTTAGCATTGATGATGAGCACTGTGTAGCAGTATTTGCTTGTGCTTTGCTTGAAGGCCGGGTGTTGCCATGCTTAAGACGTGTCCAGAAATTCATGGCAGCCCCTCCTAGTACAATGTTGAGACCAGAGGAATCTGGTCGAAGACGGGTAGGGAAACTTTTAAATAAGTTGAAGACAAGGTCAATTGAGAGCTGTGCAATGCTAAAGAAGGCATGGGACGAAAATCCCAAGACTCTGCATTCAGAAATTTTGGACTGGTTTCAGAAGGGTTTCCACGATAAATTTGAAGAGCTTTGGTCGCAAATGCTTGCTGAAGTACATTTAGAGCCCCGAGAACGATTCCCTAAGAAGGTAGATAAGGATAAAAAGAAAAAGTAATTTTTTGTTTCAGACCTAAGGGCGGGAGTGCTTTCTATATCTTAAAGATCCTTATGACTTTAGCTGAACGAAGAAACAATACTCGCTCCATGAAATAAAGATCGATTGACTAGGACATTTCTCAATGCGGAATGAGGTACCTTTGTAATTCATGCTACGTTGCTATTCAGAGTGATATAATGCACTTTTATTGTGGTTGTGTCAATGCAAAATCATGTTTATTTCGTCTGTAGTCTATTAATCCTTGTAGAATCATTTAATTTTCTTACAGGGTTGGGAGGTTACTTCATCCACTGATGGAAATTGACATGCTTCAGTTTCCAATTCAAGATTGCTCCTTTCCCGAGTAAAACTTCATAATTTTAAAGTTCATTCCATCCAGCAGCAATATTTGGGCTGCATTTTCAAGCCCAAGATTGTTCTTTTCCAGTAGACTCCAAATTATTTTCCCACTTCTGCGGTGATGGGGTAGGAGAAACAGTATCTCATAGCATCTTTATCATATTGTGGAAATGCTGTGGGAAACTCATTTAATGTTGTATTTAAAGGTTTTGTGGAAGACCAGATACCATCTTCCTAGAGGTCCCTTGATGTCTAAAAGCATGCTTTTAGATAAATTCTGCCGTGTATTTACTATAAAATTATCTTCTCTTGTACAATCAGATGTTTTGGTGGGGTTGGGTTATTTGTTGTTGTTGTTCTATTACATGTGATCTTAACTTATTCCTTTAATATCTTTTCCATAGATTGCATGAGTGGGAAATTTTGTGTTAATTATTTCTAAGAATAACAATAGCATACGTTGGCTTTTCACACAAATTGTGATGCTATTACTACTTCAAACTGCATCGTTTGTTTCTTGGATAGTCGATAGAAAAACCGTACTTTTGGCTGTAACAATACAACCATGTTTTGTATTGAAAAGTCATTGGATCATTACAAGAAATCATGGAGGGGCAAAGTGATGGTGAGATTGATAGTGTGATACCAACCTCTATGTAGGTGCAGCGCATATCGTCCCGCTTTCTATTAGATAAAGGCTTCTGATGCCCCTGATGAACTTTCCTTTTTTTAAATGGGTGAATAAACTTTCTTGTCTATAAGATATGTCCAAACTTTCGCTTTGATGCTATTGAAATTATCGTCCTTTCACAAAAGTGAATGGCCAATCATTGAACTTCTGTATTTTTGAAAAGCCAATTGTTGAACTTGTAAGCTGTAACTTTACAGGAATAAAGATACATGTAAATAGCAACTGTGCGACCGTTTTTTCCGATACCATTTTCGTAAACTGCTTTAATAAAGGGCTTGACTTTCACATGGAATTTTGGGGACTGGACAGAGGCAAAATCACGGAATATAATTTTTTATTTTTCTATGTTTTTTTACGCCCATCACGGATTAATCTACACTTCAGGAAAAGGTTGTTAAAGCTTACTTATTTTTTCATGAATATAAATTATTTAATTATTTTTAATCTTTTGCAAAGGGGTTCAATATTTCCTAGAAAATATTTGTACCCCTTTTAATGTGTGTTATTTTGAAGTAGTGGCCGTCTATTAAGATTTAAAAAGTGATTATATCTAAAAATATAAATATGAATAAAAAATGTTTATATTTATTTTTTTCTTGAAAGAGTAGATTGTTTATATTTACTTTTTTAAGAATAGTAGTCTACAATTTTGAATATCTTAACGAAATAAAGGATGTTTTCAATATCCCAAAAAAAAGAGATGTTTTCAATAATCAGTTGCTAATTTCTTCAAAATATTTTATTACTTATTAGGTGAGCCATTATCATTATAAGGCAGGGACGCATGCGCATTTACCCCAAATAGTAAATAGCAATTGTCTTTAAGAGTCACCGTGCTATAATTAAATAAGAAAAAACAATTTTTTTCAAAGTTTCATAATGACAAGATTGAGACTTTCGAGCCGCGATATTTGCACCTCTCCAAAATTGTACGTACACATCACATTAATATATATATATTTTTTAAATATTCATTTAATAAAATTATTAAAAAGAATGAAAATTGTATAAGTACTGTTTAGATATTATTAATTAAAATATCATGTACTTCATAAAACTCTTTTTATCTTTTTTAACCTTAGCCTTTTTTTGTTTTACTAAAAAAAAAAAAAACCTTAGCCTTTTTTTTTTAAATACTAATTTTAAAACTTAAAATTCTTTTTCAAAAACTACCGATTGATTATGAAGTATTGGGAACGAAACAAAACCTTTTAAGTTAAATTAGTTACGAAAGAGTAATTTTTAAATAACTTTTTTTAAATAACTTTTATTATTTTTATGGTCTATAATTGAAAGAATTCGAGGTTGAAAAGTGGAAAAGTGTCAAGGATCATTAGGTTTGGACAAGAGAAAGATGATAGAAGGAAGACTAAACCCACCGGGGGTGGGGTGGACGCTGTGGAATAAAACTTGAGATCGATAAGTGGGAGGGAGGCGATGGAGGAGCCTCAAGAGAGTGTCAGCAGTGGTTGCAAACATGAAGTGGTGGTTGGCAGAGAGAGTGGAGAGTGTTAGTGGTGGCGATATGGTGACGTGTAGTTGCTGTCTTTGCTGTTGCTTGATGTTGCCGTTACTTGTTGTTGGTTACATGTTGGGCTGTTGCTATTAGTATTAAAAACTGTTGATGTTTGAAATCAATCAACGAGATTTTTCTGAGCCCAACACTGCAGAAAGGATTAATACAACACAGGAAACAGATAAAAGATGTAGAATAAGGCAAAGGAAGAACACGAGATAAAGGTTTTGAAGTGGTTAGGTTAACTTTGCCTATATTCATTGTTTGTTCTCTCAATATCTGGACAAAGTAACAGCCAGTTTTTTGCTAAGTGTTTCGCTCTTAGTTTACAATAAAAATCCTCTCATCTTTATAAAGGGAATGTGTTACAGTTATACAACGTAAGTTAAAACAGAATGATGACTGCAGTTAATACACCTGAATTATTTTTAATGTAGCCGGATTACATTCAATGCAGCCGGATTACATTTAATGTCATAGACAGGTGTTAGATTTATATGACTAACTCACGTGGATTAAGTAAGATTTCTGTAATCTGAGATGTAATCATTGATGAACATGACGCGCACGACAAGTTATGCACTGTCCTGGAGTCGTTCTGGGCGAACTAGAGTTCGAAGGGACCTTTGGTGATAATCGGCGGTCTTAGCCTTTCACAGACTGAGATGTGGACTGGCAATGAGTGATCTCCACATTGCAAGAACTAACAAGTGGAACTCGAGAATTTGCTTCCCCGGACTGGCGAATATGGGCTTGGTCTGTTTGGGTTTTTACCAACTTAACTGGGTATTTCAAAAAACACACAACAAAAACCAACCAACATGCCTAGTTGTTGTTGTTGCTTGCTATTAATATTGAAAACCAATGAACTTGCTATTTTTACATGCCTAGTTGTTGTTGATGCTTGCTATTAATATTGAAAACCAATAAACTTGCTATTTTTATTTGTTTTCAGTAAAAATTAACTTGTGGATGGCAGGCAAATGTAATATATTTATAGGAGGAGACAAAGTTGATAGAAAAGTGAGTACAATTTGAAATAATATCGATATTATAAAATTAAATTAATAATAAAATATAATAATATTAAGATAAAAATGTTTTCATGTTATTAAAAAGCGCTCTTGAAAAAAATTAATTTTTTTATAGGGTATGCAAACAAAAAAAAATGTACATATTTACTAGGTGAATTTAGACGCTAATAATTTGTCAAAGAATCAAGTGATCAACATACAAATTTTTAGGAGTGAAAATATCGCCACTCGAGACGTTTTCCATTTCTTAGTTTCGTGGATGTTATATATTTATTTATTTATAAAAAACTGAATCAGTTGGCAAGACTTCGTATGTACTCCTATGTGTTATTTGATTTTATAATTTTATAAAGTTAATCCTATAACATTATATACTCATTCAAAATCAAAATCACTTTGTTAAGATTCCTCGTGTAAAATATATTAATTTTATGCCTAATTAGAGGTGAGATGACTTGACCCATCATCTTGATGAACAAGCAGAAGGAAAGAGAGACTTTATGTTCCGGGTTCAGTGAATATTATTTTTGAAAGTCCGAGTTCATTGTATTTGTAACCAACTTATCACCAACTCGAACGGTTCACACGCGTGAAAGAGATTTTGTTTTTTGAGAGGAAGTGTGAAAGAGATTTTAATGTGTTAAATTAAGAGTACCTAAAAGTTCAGTCCTCGCACGTGCGGACTGTGCTATAGTTCTGTTGTTTCTTTGCCCGTCATGACACCCTCCACTGTTTTCAGTTTTTACTCTTTGTTTGGTTGTCTATCACTTTGATTCAAACAATAAGCTCTTCTTGCAAGAAAATACAGTGACTTCAAGAATGGATGGTATTGATCACACACTCATACTCTGCTGATGATCTCTGGCCGTCCACTTAAACCGCTTCTATCACCTTGGTAACCACATTCTCTTCAATTTCTTCTCATTTGTTTAAAACTGATTTCAGGTGAACTTATTTTTAGAGCTTTTGTTTAGTCTCTATGTTAAAGGCTAAACATGTTCTTAAGTGTTTTCACTACTTGGATAAAGCATCATTAGAGTGAAATTTTGTTACATTTTATATGGGGCAGGGGGGTGATGGTTATAGTTACAGATTCCAAACATTAGTTGCCATCAAAAGTAATTATAAAATCAGTGCAAAGCATGTGGTCTGTTTACTTGACACTTGACAATTGCAGTAAAAAGTAGTTATATCTAGTCTAGGAAGTTTTGTTTGCTTCTTAGCTACTACATATTGTATTTTGACGAGCAAATAAATATCTTGAGTGTGTGTAATAAAATGATATAATAAAAGTTGGCCTTATTCTGTAACATATTGGTCCTTTAAAATTGACAAATATATGTGGGAATATATTTCATGTGTGGTTTCTAGTTGTGGTAAATGAAATTTAGAAAATATTTAGAAGATGGGAAAATTTTTATAATGTGGTTTACTCGCTTACCGGGTATGCTATGTTGCAAATGTGTCTGACAAAATTGGATATGATAATTATGCGTCATGTACTTCCACTTAGACAATATATGTGTTTCATTTTTGTTGTTGATGAACGGTGTTGTGTGGTAGATGCTGTAGCGTTATGTTCATAATTATGATGATCTATATATTCTGGATATTCTCAGATTGGTGGTTAGGCAGTTGTTGGACAATGGAGTCTTGTGATTGCTTTGATTCGCAATGGCCATCTGAAGAACTTGTCGTGAAATATCAGTATATCTCAGATGTATTGATTGCCCTAGCATATTTCTCCATTCCCTTAGAGATTATTTATTTTGTGCACAAGTCTGCGTTCTTTCCGTACAGATGGGTGCTTATGCAGTTTGGTGCTTTTATTGTTCTTTGTGGGGCGACCCACTTTATAAATTTGTGGACATTCTCTATGCACTCCAAAACTGTTGCTGTGGTGATGACTGTTGCTAAGGTCTCTTGTGCTATTGTATCGTGCGCGACTGCTTTGTTGCTTGTTCACATAATTCCTGATTTGCTAAGTGTCAAAACTCGGGAACTATTTCTGAAGAACAAGACCGAAGAACTTGACAGGGAGATGGGCCTTATTCTTACTCAAGAAGAAACTGGAAGACATGTTAGGATGCTGACACATGAAATTAGAAGCACTCTTGACAGACATACCATCCTAAAAACCACTCTTGTTGAGCTTGGTAGGACTTTAGGCCTGGAGGAATGTGCATTGTGGATGCCATCCCGAACTGGTATGACTCTAGAACTTTCTCGTACTCTAACCAACCAAATAAAAGTTGGATATACTGTGCCAATAAACCTTCCTATAGTGAATGAAGTCTTTAATAGTGCTCGAGCAATGTGTTTACCCTATAGCTGCCCCTTGGCAAGGGTAACACCAATTTTGGGAAGATACGCACCACCTGAAGTTGTTGCTGTCCGTGTACCTCTTTTACATCTATCAAATTTCCAAATCAATGATTGGCCTGACTGCTCTGCAAAAATCTTTGCTATTTTGATTCTGATTCTCCCAACCAACAGTGCTAGAAAATGGCAAGACCATGAGTTGGAACTAGTTGAAGTTGTTGCTGATCAGGTATTTCTATGTTTTAATGGGATATATTCATTTTGTTTCTCGGTGCTGTGCCCTCACTGAATTGTCTGAGTACTGTATTCTTTTACAAAGTCCTTGAACAGAAGTTATCCAGAGCATTCATCTTTCTTATTGAAGAAGTGTGATACCCTTACATTTATTTTTATATATACTCTTCATCATAAAACCTACCCAGTTAGCCAATGATTAATTGACCTTGTGCCTGGAAAAAGACAATGGAGGGGTAGGATGCTAGTATGTTTGAGAATTGAATATTCATAAAGTTTCCCTTTTGTTTTAATTCATCTTTCCTCCCATATGCTGTAACAGTTACTCAATTGCGTGACCATGGACAACAATCCTAACGGTTTTGATATTCCTTGAAATTTCTCTTTACTTGGAATGCACCTTTTTCCCTTTCTCAAAAAGGAAAGAGAATTCAACTTGTGCGCAAACTCGAAATAAATTGAATCCCCCTCCAAGTTTGGTGCAAGGAGACATGGAATACATGATCTTTATAACAATTGTCTTTCATTCTACTAACTGTCTCATTGTGCATGGTACTTTTCACTCATTAAATTATTTTCCTTGCACTATTGCCTATTAGTCTCTTTGTATTGTGCAAACTCAGATAACTGTCTTTAGGAGATCTTCAATATTCAAAACCTTTATGCAGGTAGCTGTTGCTCTTTCACATGCTGCTATTCTGGAGGAGTCTATGCGGGCTCAAAATCAGCTCATGGAGCAGAATGTTGCTTTAGATTTGGCTCGTCGAGAGGCAGAGAAGGCCATCCATGCCCGAAATGATTTTCGTGCTGTAATGAACCACGAAATGAGGACACCTATGCATGCAACTATTGCATTGTCTTCACTTCTTTTAGAGACTGACCTAACTCCAGATCAAAGGGTTATGACAGAGACAGTACTAAAGAGCAGCAACATTTTAGCAACACTTGTTGATGATGTTTTGGATCTATCCCGACTTGAAGATGGCAGCCTAAATTTAGACATTGGTCAATTCAATCTCCGAGCTGTTATCAAAGAGGTAACTATGCCTAATTCTGCACATCAGTGTTCACTAATAGTTTGTAATAAGCTTGGTCCGGCAGTCCTTAATACAGGTGTCTTCGTTATATTATTGATTGTTATGGCTAAAATTGCAGGTCATGGATTTGATAAAGCCCATTGCATCTCTAAAGAAGTTATCCATGACTTCATTCCTGGCCCCAGATTTACCTACCTATGCTGTTGGTGACGAGAAACGGCTCATACAAACTATTTTAAATGTTGCTGGTAATGCTGTGAAGTTCACAAAGGAAGGTTATGTTTCAATTATAGCTACTGTTGCAAAACCAGAATCTTCAAGAGATTGGCGACCTCCTGAATTTTACCCAGTTTCAAGTGATGGCCACTTCTACTTACGAGTACAGGTTGTTGGCTAGTGCATTCGACTTTCATTTGATTTAATTCCTTTAAATGTTGTGCTGTTTTAAGCTACTCTTCGAGGATTTACAAATCAGAAATGACGGCAGTCCTTAAAACTTGATTCATCATTTTCATGATCATATGTTAATATGGATATTCAGGTTCGCATTTATGCATGCACATTTGAGTAATGATCCAATGGACCTATGTCCCACTGTTAGAGAGTGTTTAGAATGCCTCACCATTGCAGATCTGTCTTGTTTGTTTTTTGATCCCATGTTGCCGCACTGCAGGTTAATGATTCAGGCTGTGGTGTCCCGCCACAAGATATTCCACTTCTTTTTACCAAGTTTTCTCAGTCTCACAGTGACAACACTCGAAAAAGTGGTGGTGCAGGACTCGGACTTGCTATATCTAGACGGTAATGACTGAAAATTTGCATTTCAAAGCACTCCAAGGAGGACCTCGGTTTCAGCATACTTTTCTTTTTGACCATTTTAAGTAGCTGAAAAAATAACCAGCCACAGTGATTGCCATGTGTCCATTTATAGCCACCAAGTCATGGAAGGATTTTGGTTGCCTCTTGTTCATTACTTCTGACTCATGTTTTGCAAATGACTTGAACCAGGTTTGTAAATCTCATGGGAGGGCACATTTGGATCGAAAGCGAAGGTCTTGATAAAGGTAGCACAGTTACATTCCTTGTCAAACTTGGAGTCTGCAACAAACCTGTTGGTACGTTTGCTCACCAAGTGGCGCCCAAAGGCCGAGTTAATCATGGAAGTGCAGATCTTACCAGGCTTCGGACAGTACTTATGGATAATGGTGAAATCACTTCATCCAATCCACGTTACCAAAGAAGTTTTTAGATGTCAGCATCTCCATGATGACAGGTACAGCATCAACCTGCCTATACAAGTAACTCTTTCCGTGAGAGTTTGAAGCTCAAGGGAAGACAGGATGCGGATGGAAATGTTGCATGCTGGAACTGTGTGTGTTAGTAGAGAGTGAAAAAGTTTAATCTGGAATTGAATAGAACTACATTTAGCAATGTTTTGACAAATGATTATGAGTTGTCACATCCCACCTAGTGTCTTAGTTATGGTTTTGTATATAACTTAACGAGAGATATACGGGTCTATAGTGTTCTTCAACGAAAATCATGTCTTGTACGCTTTGATGAAATAACACGCTTTTACCACACATGCATCATGCATAGCTTCACTCAATACAGAGAAAGCTTATGTCAATATACCGTGATTATCTAATTTACACAAACTGCGTAGATTATTAATATAAGGAACCAACTTGGCACTTGCTAGCCGCATACATTCTAAAGCAGTGTAGCGTTAAATACTGACTTGGCTGAATGTTGATGATGCAGCCAAACCATTAGGTCGAGAATCTTAACAATCTAGCAATGTCCCTTCATTTCCCAGACTCAGCATTATGGTGGGTGATCGACGTAAACATTGT
Organism: Dimocarpus longan; assembly: GCA_022984855.1. Lineage (NCBI taxonomy): Eukaryota > Viridiplantae > Streptophyta > Magnoliopsida > Sapindales > Sapindaceae > Dimocarpus > Dimocarpus longan. The sequence goes on from CM041015.1 coordinate 25,426,568, forward strand.
TTCAAGCAAAATCTTCTGATCATATTGTCCTTTATAAGTTACAACAGCTTGGTTCATTAGATGAAGAACTAATTAAATACAGTTTGTATGCTACATATCCTCTTATCTGATAAGCCTACTGCTCAGCAGTTGCTAGGACCATGACACAGAAGAAGCGTGTTGCCCCATCTCGAGCCTCGCTTTGGGGTGGAACATGATTATTATTATTAATATTAATCCCAGAAACCTTCTCTGTAGACCTCAGGAAATCAGGACTAACACACGACTTACTGTATCCACATACCCCCGCTGATCTAAAGGTAACTTACGTAGGCTGTAAATTGTTGCTTCCCACCAACAGACCAACCAGGTGGTTAAACCTCTCTTTGATCCAATGAATTTCACAAGGACCAATGGGCTCATTGGAAGACCACGGTTGACCAACACATTTGGCTAATAAGGCAGTACAATACAGCCTAAATGTTGTTCGCAAGTTTCTGGAAGGTAGGCGAATCTCTTCGACTCACCGTGGAAGCAATCGACGAGGAACTGAAAATAAAATTTTGTAATCCCATGTAATGGGAAAGCCAGCAAAAATCACACTACATGCCTTAACTCGAATTTCCAATCCTATGTTGTGAGCTTGCCAACACTTGTACACACTAAATTGGAGGCTACAACAAAAAGATTTGAAAGCTAAACAGAAGTCCTTACTCTTTGCATGGATGAAACTCAACGATTGACAAGGCTACAACATTCGTGGCCTAAATCTGGAAAAGACTGCATTGGATTTAAATCTGTCAACAATAGTTGATGACCACAACAAAAATATGCACTGCAAAATTTCCATTCATCAATAAAAGATGATGCAGAAAATCTCAACAGAAGCTAAACTCATATTATAAGAAAGAAAAGGTATCTAAAACCAGTCAACAACAAAAAATAAAGTACAAATTAAACAAATACTGAGAAAACTCCTTTCATCTACTCTATTTAAGTAACAAGGTCCAAAAATAACCCAAAGGAACATTGGTTCAACAAAACCACTCTGCCACAGTAACTGAGCACAAAGGCTGTCTAAGGTGAAAACCTTTAATGCTTCTTTACCAGGACTCTCACTTCTTTGATTTCTTTGGTACCCTGCAAGAATGGGAAAAATTAGTACATGGAGAACTTCATTTAGTTACACTGTAACATGCTCCCTAATAAATATATACTTACTCAGTTGACTGTGCAGTAGCAGGTGGTGCTGTTGATGGCTTATCCACAGGTCCCTGTACACAAATGAAAGATTAATACAATCCTTGGAAAAATAATAATTAAGAAATCGTTAACCTTGCCTGTTGATCTAGCTCTGCAAGTAAATAAAATGTTATTCATAAAATGGAACAGAGATACTCCAGGCTACCTGGAGCCATATTTACAGTACCGATCAGTAAACTAATTCGCTGGACAATGCGTCATTTGGGCAACACCACCACATCCAAATCAAAAGGTAGACAGACAAGAATGACACGGCTGATACAGCTATTACAGACTTTGTGGTAGCAAGGACTCTTATACACAATTTAAAAAATGTGAAGACATAAAGACCTATACTATCGTTATACACCATGTTACAGCTTCAAGTATACTCTAAGCCATTGAAGTCTTTACCTGGGCTAATCGTTCCTCCCTCCTAGCAATTTTTCTTTCCCTGCTTGCCTTGTTCTTTGCGCGTTTAGCCTCAAACTGGTCGGACAAAGTTTTCTCCCTTGCCTTCTCAGCCTTCGACTTGTGGATGCTCTCCATCAACACACGCTTATTCTTGAAGACATTACCTTTAACCTTCATGTACATGTCGTGGTACATGTGTTTATCAATCTTTTTCGATTCCCGGTACTTTCGGAGCAAGCGCCTAAGGACACGCATCCTCCTCATCCACAAGATTTTTGTTGGCAACCTAGCTTCCCTGGTACCCTTACGCTTACCTAATAAGTAAAAAACACATCATTTTTTCCCTCAAGACTTGAAATTAAAATAAAAAAAAAAAAAAAAAAAAACATTCAAATTCTTATCTAGATGCATTAATTGAGGACCTACCCTAACAAAAATCGCTCCCATTTAATACTAACAAGACTAGTGAGGATTTAAGCATACCATCCACAATACCAATCATAGATAAAACATAAAAGTACACCCCACATACCAAATGAGTCCAGAAACTACACATCGCTTGAACCCAATTTGCAAATTTCACAATCATATAAATACATAACTTGTAATATATACCATATCCAGAGTGGCGTCCCTTTCTCTTAGCTTCCTTCATGCGACGAGCACGAGAGCGAGAGTGGATCTTGGTTGGCTTCCTGATAATAAAACCATCCTTGACCAGCTTCCTTATATTCTGGCCTGCAATTTGTTCCACACAAATTATTGAAACTTATTAATCAAACAAAAACCAACAACCACTTACACACAATCATAGGCGCACCCAAACATATGCTACTCACACCACAAATGAACACACAAGTATTCACACACTCACACACATACAAAAATAAACAATAATAAATACATTAAAATTTACTGTTAAAACAGCTCGTTGTGCATCGGATTTGCTCTTACTTGCCCGAGTAAAGCAACGACAATAACCGAAACTATTTCGATTACTGGATGTTGAACATAAATCACCAATAACTTTGACTTCAACACACATAAAACCTTCAACATCCACTTAGACCCTAGTCCACATGATAACCCTACACTTCCTTTTCTCGCAGTTTTTTTTTTTCTTTTTATTGACTTCTCAGTGAACAAAAATCGAAACGAGAACTTATGAGATACAAAAAATAGATCGTACGGAGGAAAAAAAAAAAAAACAAAAAAGAAAGATCCTGAAAGATTGGAGAAGAGTGAGTCAATACGTACGCGAGTTGGCCATGGAGATTTCGTTCACTTCATTGGGATCGAGCCAGACCTTGCCTCTCCCACACTTGAGCACGCTGGCTGCCAGCCGTTTTTGGAGCTTCAGCGAAACCATCTCTCTTCTTCGACTCGCTCTCTCCCTCTATGTTTGCAGCTGCCAACAACAGAAAAGGTAAGGAAGCTGAGATTGACATTATATCTACCAAGGGCAACTTCTAGGGTTTCGACTGGCTCCGTTTTATTTTTGGGCCGATTCGGGTATTGGTCTGAGATTGAAGGGCCACTGGATCGACCCAAATTTTCTAGCCCAATATGAAGTAACCCTTTTTTTTTTTTTTTTAAACTAATAGAAAATAATGATTTGATTTCTCAATGAAAGCAAATGTCTGTTGCTTATAAAAGTAAATATTCTAGTAAGACAAATAGTGATTGATCTTAGATTTTGATAGGTCTCTAACTAGTTTGATTGACTTAAATAAAAAAATTAACCCTAATTAAATATAGGGAATATTACACTAACGTAGTTTGAGATATCTTGTTATTATAACAATGATACGAGATTATCATGTAATTACATGTAAATACCTTTGGTTAGGTTTGACTAAATATGAGATAACGGCAAATTTTACATCTTAAAGGATATATTGGTCTTTTTAATATAAAACAATTATATTTATCCAATCACTATTTGCCACATCATATCAAATTTTAAAAGTAGTTTAAATAATTAATAATATTTTTTTTTTTTTGAAAAAAGATAAGCGTAAAGTTGACTAATTCTTTCAATAGCTAAAACTCAAATCTTCCATAAAACTATTCTTCAACCCAATCTTTAACTAAATTAAAATCTTATTAATCTATATATTTAATAAAACTAATGGTAGATATTTAGGTATTCTGTTCGGTTCCTAATCGAACCGATAAAATGGTCAGTTCTCATTTTGAGAATAAAACATGTATATTTGAAAGATTGGAATAGACCAAAACTGAATATAATCAACTCAGTTCCATTTGAGTCAGCTTCATGTTTAATACCACAATATCTGAATATTATATTCAACCTATATTTATTTGACCACAACTCAAACTCGATCAAAACTCAAACAAAAAGCCAAAAACCCAGTTATCTAATGACCCACATTTCAAAAACACATCAAACTTCACAAAAAGCAACAAACCTATTAACCCACCAACAAACCTAATAACCCACCACACAATAAATTCCAAACCAAATAATTACCACCAAGATGGATGAGATCAGTGATAGATGGACGAGATCGGCAATTGTCATAGAGGCAAAAGGTAACGAAAAAAAATGTTAAGGACTAGAATTGTGACATGAACAGTGACTTGGGGTTTTGATTAGCAATGGGACAAGGAAGAAGAAGGAAGAAAAAGAACAATAAGAATAAGAAGAAGAAAGAGGAGTAAGATGGAAAAAAAAGAGACTTGGAGTTTTATTCGGGGACAGGACAAGGAAAAAGAATTAAAAGAAAAAAGAAGGAAGAATAATGAAGAGAAAGAAGAAGGAAGAAGAAGAAAAAGAAGGAGAATGAGGAGGAAGATAGAAAAACAAGAATGATTTTTTTTTTTTTCAAGCTGCAGCTATTGGTTTATGATTTCTGAAGGCTATAGAAGTTCAATTTCTATAGAGGCACATGTGAAATTATGCATGTGCCCTACTAAATTACGTATCTTTCCTTTATGCTAAGTGTTACCCAAAATTAAATTGATCCATAAAACATGGGTTTTTTTTTTTCTTTTTTAGGATCCAAACACCCTGATTTGAACATGAAAATCGAACCGAATACTTGCAGGTCGATTCGGATTGGATTGTTCAGGTTGATTCCATGTTTTCAAGTCTACTTCTAAACAAAACCCAAAACACTACTCATGTTAACAAACTCAGATATTCAATAAATTCCAAACACTACTCAACTTAACAAAACTTACAAGAACCCAATCTTCAACCAAATCACAATCTTGTTCAACAAAACTCAAACACTATTCATATTGACAAACACACACAATTTGTATTTAAACACAATTCATATTTGTCTAAAAGAAAAAAACTACTCATTCGATCAAAATACACTAATTCCACTTCAAAATAAATACATAATCAACTAATAAATTTTTTAATAATATCAATTAAAAAATGTAAAGATCTTACTAGAGGAGATTGTCGATATTCTCTCATACAAAGATTGCACCAAACTTGGTGTGGTGACAGTTAGGGCTTTAGTTGGTGTGGTAATGGGTTGGAGTTTTAAGACATTACGAGTCACGACGATTGCCGAAGAGTTGAGATGATTCCACTATACCATATATGTTTTTTAATTAAAAATTTTAATTTGTTAAATTTATTATTTCTCTTTTTAAATAAATTATCTATTTTTTATTATTTAATTTCTTAATTGCTTGATTTCTGTATTAATTACATATAATAAGGTATTTATGTTATTTTATTTTAAAAAGGTTGTCAATTGACTAAATGAATTAACGGTAGGATATTTATTTGTAATTAATGATAAACTCACATTATTGATGTAATAATGTGATATGCCAATGTATTTTAGTGCAATTTTCCCTTAAATGTAAGACATATAAGTGCTTCTAAAATGCCATTCGTGGATCTCTAATAGCCAACATTCATCCGAAGGTTTTCATATCTATCTTCGAAAAATGGACATGGAAACTCGATACCAAGAAATTTGTGATCTCTATTGCTCACATTTCCATTTTCCTGCAACCGGTATTGATAGCTTAAACAATTGCTCTTTTTAATAAGGAAATGTTTTTATAATTTATTAAGGATAGTGTTAACTTGTATGTATATAAGTTAGGAGTTGTTTGGTTTTAACACTTATCATTTAATGACTCTTACTTGAGTTCATTAAGTTATTATTATTATTATTTTTAAGTGATCAAACCACTTAAAACTATTAAAAAATTATCAAAAAAAAATTACAATTCATAACTTTTTTTTTTCATTTTTAATTTTTAAAATATATTATTTTAAGTATATTCTCCTCAAAATAATATATTTTTAAATGTATCATAATTTTATATTATACATATTACTTTTAATGTTATAACAAACATGATTGATTATTCTTGTTTAATTTTAGTATAAAATATTTATTACGTTACAATTTAAACTTTCGTTGCAATAGTAATTCGATTTAAAATTATTTTGTTTATTTTTATTTAAATATATAAACTTAATTTACTCTATCATAATAATTAATCGTATTTTAATTATGAATAAAAATATTATTAATATCTACATAAAAGTGTTTTAATTTTTGTTAAATAATTTATTTGTAATTGTTTGTATCATATTAAATAAAATTACATAACAACTACAAACAAACGAGTATAAAAATAAAAAAATTAATTTTCAAAAACATTAATGTTTAAATACAAACAAAATTACTATATATTTAAAGGTAAGTAAAAAAAAAATATCATTTAAATATCGGATTTTGATCACCATTCAATCTTTAGTGACTTTTAATACTATTTAATTTTCAGATAAAAAAACAAACGATCCCTTAACATCTAAAAAGTTAAGAGAGAGAATAAATAAATAAATTCTTTTTATTTATCTATTTATTATTATTATTATTATTATTTCATTTATTCATTAATTATTTTTGGGTGTTAACTTGTACCATTGGAGCACAAGTTAACATTACCCTCCTAAAAAACTAAAAATCAAAGCTTCGGCCTTTCATTTCCTTTTCTTTTACTTTTAGTTTTTTATTAACTAAAAACTTTCAAATGGAAACCCTCGTATAATGATGACAATAGATGAGTGCGAATGGGTCTAACAAAATCCGTCTCCATAATATTTTTTTTCCTCTTGAATTTGCATTTATGCTTGTAAAATTTTGCGGGTTCAAGTTTAGGTGTGAGAATAGTAAGTTTGAGTGAAACCCTCACATAATCCACAAACTTTGAATAATTATAAGGAGAAAAAAAAAACGCAAATTTACGATAAAATCATACTCTAGAATATAATTTAATAACCAAAATCTATATAATTTTCAACTATAACATGTAAATCAAAGACGAAGGTTCAACCATTTTAGTTCCCGTCATTTCCTTTGACTTTCTTTGCAAACAAAGCAACAAGAAGTTGAGACAAACCATTAGAAAAACTTAAACGAAAATGGGAAATCCACAACACTCAGAAACATGCAAGAAAATAAATATCCAGTCGTATAAGTCTCCAAGTGTTTCTCAGTTATTCTTTCCCAAAAAAAAAAAAATCTCTGTTATTTATTTAATAAACGTAGAGCAAAATTAATCGAAAACAACTCCAAATTGTAAGGTTTTTTTTTTTTTTTCCTTTTTTTAAATACAAACTCCAAATTGCAAGTTGTTCAGAAGATACTAAAATAGTTCAGTTTATTTTAATTATATTATTTGTTGTTCGTAACTTAGTTTATATACAATATTTTGATAGTTAAACAGTAATTATGAATGACAATGATTTATAATTTTTTATTTTCAAATTTACTTTGGACACTTGAAACAAAATGGAACGATTAATAACCACACTCAAATAATGCAGATCTTGAATAATAATATAGCCCATTTTTTATAATATAAAACTGAATAATGTTTGGTTGTCTAAAAATCTTATATAAATGATTTGATATTTGACAACATATAAACTATGAGATGATATGAAAATTAATATAATATTAATATTTTATGTATCATTTTATTTGAACTTAATGATAAAATAATTAATATAATATTAATAATTTATATATCATTTTATTTGAATTTAAATTTAGGTAAAATTTTTATGTAATCTAACATGAATCATAAAAAAATAACTATACAAGAATTTGTCAGATGACAATAAAAATATGATAATATTACATAATCCAAAAATTTAATCTAAATAAATGATATTTTCTTTCTATATGAATCATAAAATGATGCGTGAATGATACGATAAAAATAAATTATTTATTATATTATTTGAATTACTTTTGATTTTATGGGTTGCCTAACATTTTTCTTGAAAAGTACCTTACTGCTCGTCATATATGAAGTGACATGTGACCTAACGAAACTAAAAACAAAGTCAATACTTTTGAACTACCTATAATAATTGACTACAAAACCAATTTGAACTTCCTCACGAGAATGGATCTTTGAAGTAACAGTACCCTCAAAAGAAAAATATAGATTTTGACTTCTCATCCGATCCACTTGAATCATCACTGAGGGACCAAACACAATTTTGAACATACCAAAAACAAGCAAGCTGCCATATGAACAAAAACAACTACTCTGTATCAAAAGCCATTTATATTTTAAAGTCTATACAAAAGTAATTTATATTTTAAAGTTTTTAAAAGTCATAGATAAATTGAACACCTCATAACTATTATTGTAACACTCCGAATCCTACATCGGTAGAGTATAGATCCGGGAAATACTATATAAGTGAGATGACTTTGAGACTTGTTGAGGCTTCTTTTAGAATATCGTTTCAAAGGACAAAACCGTGAGGTTAGGCTGTACGGGACAACTTCGAGCCAAAGCGGATAATACCTCAGTAGAGGACCCAAGTTGTCACATTTGGTTTTAGGTATAGTTGGGGAAATTTTCTACCGTAATTTACCCATCAATTATATTCATTTGATTGATTATAAGAAAAAATTTAACTACCTTATTCAACTATTAACCTTATTCCTCTATTGAAGTTTTTAAATTGGTTTAAATAATTATCCTTATAATCAATTAAAATTCTAATTATGAGATAATATTAGTGGTTGATAATGTAGTTAAACCTTTGTAAGAGTTGTTATTAAATTACAACTTCCTCCACCATCGCGTAGAGCCGTCCCCGACTCTGATACCAAATGTAACAACTTGAGTCTCCTGTTGAGGTATTGTCCGTTTTAGCCCGAAGTTGTCCCGTACAGTCTCACGGTTTTATCCCTTGAAACGATATTCTAAAAAGCGCCTCAACAAATCTCCAAGTCATTCCCTTATATGGTCTTCCCCGGATTTATACTCTACCGATGTGGGATTCGGGGTGTTACAATTATAAACTTTTTAAATATTTTGATTGAATATTCATAATTTTATAAACTTTTTAAAAATAGTTAAATATTTATATTGAATACCTCATGATCTTTTTATAATCTTTAAAATCTAAATTAAATACACCTAAATATTTTAATTTTATAAAAGATTTTGAAAGTCTAAATTGAAGACATTCCGTTAAAACTCAATATATATTTTTTAAATAATTTGATCATTAGAACGCTTACAAGCTCTAATCATTTGAAGCTTTAAAACCATTTTCAAATCTCACAAATTGACCTTGCCCATTTATTGTAAGAAAGAGGTCTAACAATCTCCAAGTTTCTCTCATGTCATATTCATAAAATTTTGATAAATTTATTTTTGACAGAAAGAAAAATCATTTTTAATTAATAAAATTTTTAACCTCTAAAATATTTTTAATTGTTTTTGGACCGTTTTGATCTCATGAAACATTTCATTGTTGATAACATTTCAAGTATATGAAATATTCCACGAAACTAAAATGAGTTAGTAATAATTGAAGTTCTCATTTGGAGCAAAACAGATAACATTTTTTTTTCTTTTTTATTAACTAAAACAATGATTTTATACTATTTTGTATGATATATTTAATAATTTCAAGTAAAAAACTACATAAATTATCATGTTATAAAAAAATTAATATACGTTTTTTTTTTTTTTGGTACTAAAAATCAAGATAAAAAAATTAAGTTAGGAGGACATCCCTACTTAGTCTTATCAAAATATTAATAGTTTTCACGGTAAGAATTATGATCATTTATTTTATTTTTTATTTTGACTTTTTATAATAAAAGCTTGAGTTTGAATTCCGTAAGAGAGCAAAAGATTATAATTTAATCGGTCATTACTTTTGAAAAATATATAATAATTTAGTCATTTACTAATTTTATATGTTGATGATTCATTTATTTACAAAAAAATTAAGAAAATAAATTAGAAAAGGACAATTCTTTAAAAATAGGGAGAACTTCATTGTGATCCCCATATTTTTAAAATACTTATTCTTTTTAGTTGCCAATTGATTTATGCATCTCATGGTCCCTCAAGTTTCTAGTATTCATCATTTTAATCCCTTTTACTAGAATTTTAATAGTCAAAACTAGCAGAAAATACTTATTAACTATTTTACCCTTAGTTTATAATTATCAAATTATCGTTTATAAAAATTAATAAAATATATTTTATAAAATAATTTTAATTATCTACTATATTGTGATAAATAATGGATATAATAAATTTTTTTCATTTTTAATTTTTAATATTTAATTTTTTAAATTTATTGAAATGACGAAGATAACCCTCCTGTTATGGATGAGTAATAATTAGTAGGGACTAAAATGATAAATATTTGAAACTTGAATAATCATAAGAGATATAAATACATCAAAATGAAAAATGCGAAGTTTTTAAAAAATATAGGGACTGAAAAAGAGTTTTTCCTTAAAAATAAAAAATGAAACAGGTTAGTGAAATAGTATTGGTGCAGTACAATGGTACGACCCGACGAGAATGAATTGTACAACGTCTAAAATCCAAGATCCAAACAGTGGGCGCTGCAGTTTAAGACGAAACAAATGACGGCGCAGTACACAATACAAAACAAGCAGCGCAGCTGGGATCTGGACTTCTCAAAACCAGCGCCGTTTCCCAACTTGCTTGCTATTCTAGTCATCACCTACCCCACCGCGTTTCTCTGCCTTTATCTCATCTGGCAGCGTAATATTATAGCATTTTGTGGTGGGGGCTTCTAAATTCGTCCTAATCTTCCCATTATTTTTCCACGTTTATCAAATTACCCGAACTTAAACATTACAAAAAATCGAAATAGATGATGAAACAAATCCTAATAGAATTGAACTAAAAGCCACAATTCGAACCAGAAGTTGAATTTCTCTGATCCAAGACCTTGACCAAGGTTCAAATAGAACACACACGGTTTGTTAAGGCTTGAAGCATATGCAAATTATACGACACTTGATGTCACATTTAAGGTATGACATTTGATGTCACATTTAAAGTCACCGCACTGGCAAGTGCAAAAATAATTATTGGATTGAAATGGGATTCGGCAAAATAAGCCTGGAATAATCAAGAAGGGGACGATTACCAAAAAAAAAGAATACGAAATTAAATTCAATTTCATTTTCTGCCAGAAAGATACAATTCCAGGACATGATACAAAGAGTAAACCAACTTATCTGACAAAATTACAAAATTTAAACATAATCTTAAAACGCTAAAATTAACGGACAATAGCATAAATTCCAGTCAATTTTTACAATATCCCCGAATAAAAAGCACAAACATCGCAATTACAGAGGCGTCGAGGTCACAACGGGGGCGGCAGCAACAGCATCATCAAAACTCCAAAGATCAGCAGCGACAACACTTTCCTGCACATTATCGGGAACCGGTGATTGGCCATCAAGATACGGGAGCTGATAGAACTTCATGAAATTCTCGTAGGCCTTGAGCTCCTCAGATAGCTTCTCTACTTCCTTGTCTTCCTCCTCAGCTATTCGCCTCTTCTCTGCCTCTTCATCTTCGTCTTTCACTTTCACTTGAGAGGCAGCACAGTCATTCACGTTCTGGTTACAGATTGCCGACTCCATTGAATCAAACCCACCATCTGAACCAGACCCAGACCCAGACCCAGACCCAGACCCGGAACCAGAACCAGAACCAGAATTCTCCTCGCAAGAGGCAACAATCTGATCAGTAAATCCAGCGCCATACCCTCCAAACTCATGGTTCAGATCACAACCGAACCCAATATTACCAAATCCATCAGTTTGTGTTTGAATGAGAAGTGGGTTGGGATACTGGGTGGTGATGATGTTGTTGTTATTATCATTGCCGTCGTCTTCATTGGGGAAATTCACCTTAGCTTTCTTGCCGCGTATTTTGCGGGCCTCTTTGTCGTAGGCTCTGGCGGCTTCTTCAGCAGTGTTGAATGTACCAAGCCAGACCCGGACACCTTTTCTCGGGTCACGAATCTCAGCCGCCCATTTGCCCCATGGACGCTGCCTTATTCCTCTGTACAGGTTCTTCCTCTGCCTCTTCGCTTTCCTCTCCATTTGCCCATCACCTGTTTCAAATCAAAACTCAGAACTTTTTTCCTTCAAGAGAGAGAGAGAGAGAGAGCTTATCGGAAAGATCAGAAATATTAATACCTGAAGGAGGATTTTGGGGGCGTTTGAGAGTGGTGATTGATGAATGAACGTCATCATAAGCGAGCGGACTCGGATAGGAGAAGCAGTTGTTGTTGGGTTTGGTAGCGAAGGGTGAGTTGGGCCAGAGGTCAAAGGAAGTGACGCGGCGACCACGCTGGCGAGGGATGAGGTCTTGGATAATAGCACCGCCACACATACTCTCGTTCTTAACAATCAACAAAAGGAATGATGATTTCTTGAGGAGATGAGATATTAAAAAAAGAGAACACAGGAAAGGGTTTTGACTGAAAAAGAGGTTTTAGGAATTTTAAAAGAAGAATTATGTGAGGATGGAGAGACTGCGGTGAAGAGGAGAAGGCTTTTATAGTGAGAGGGAAAAAGTCGGTGGATGACAGCACTACCTAGTTGAGGATTAGGAAATATCTTGGAGGTTTACCTTTGTTTGTGCTACATTGCTTATTGTGAATATTTTAAAAGGTTTTTCGCGTAATTGGGCCCGTCCAAATTTGCCAACTAAATCCAAATCATATCGCAGTACGATCGAGAATGTTCGAGATGGCTCATTAAATTTACTTAATTAACCTTCTATATTTACCTAAATTACCGCGGCCTATCTTCATCGTGCGCGAGGATTGATTTAGGAGTTGTTTGTTTTTTTGTACTTAATATTTAATGATGTTGAATTTAATTAATTAAAAGATTTTTATTTGTTTTTTTAAATGGTCAAACCACTTAAAACCACCCAAAAATCACTTAAAAAAAAGTAATATTTTTTTTACTTTTCACTTAATACACAATTACTTAATGATTTATAAATATATTATTCCAAATTTATCTTTCCTAAAATAATATGTTTCCAAGTTTTTTTTAGTTTTATATTATAAAAATTTCTTTTAATACTTTAATAAACAACATTGAAAAATAAAAATCCTAAACATTTCAACATCAAATTTTTTTTTTTTATAGTTAGATTATTATATTTCTCTAATTAAATTCTGGTAAGAATCTTTATTGATAAAATTGTTTATGCAACAACTCAAAGACCAAATTACAAATCAATTTGTTTAAGTATTTGATTATTCTTGTTTAATTATATCAGAAAATATATATTACTTTACAATTTCAATTTTCGTTGTAATAGTAATTTAATTTAAAATAATTTTATTTATTTTTATTTGAATATATAAATTTAATTGACTCTATTATTTTAATTAATCTTATTTTAATTATGAATAAAAATACTATATATATAAGTTACAATTTCAACTTTTGTTATAATAGTAATTCAATTTAAGATTATTTTGTTTATTTTTATTTGAACAGATAAATTTAATTGATTTTACTATAATAATTAATCTTATTTTAATTATGAATAAAAATATTATATATATAAGTGTTTTAATATTTGTTAAATAATTTATTATAATTGTTTGTATCATATTAAATAAAATTACACAACAACTAATAGTAAAAGGATATAAATGTTAAATTACTAGTAATCAGATAATTTTAACTTTAAAAAACAAACAAGATTATTATACATTCAGAGGTAAGAAAATAAAAAACAAACATGTCAATCAGATTTCATATTTTAGTCACTATTCAGCTTTGAGTCTTCAGCAGCACTGTTCAGTCTTCAAATAAAAAAACAAACGACCTCTTAGACTAAGAGACCGTGTATTTTTTTCACTTAACACTTAATAGTGCTGCATTGTATTTATTAAGATATTTTCGTTTGTTTTTTTAAGTGATCAAATCACTTAAAACTACCAAAAAACAACCGAAAAAATTAAGTAAGAATTTTTAATTTTTCACTTAATTGCAAATCACTTAATGACATTTAAAATTTTTAATTTTTATTCCAAATCTATCCTTCCCAAAATAACATAATTTTAAATTTATCCTAACTTTATATTACTCGAATTTTAATTTCTTTTTTATCTTTGATACTTATAAAAAATATATTTGACAAGTAAAACCTAAGTATATATCATCCCAAATTGTTTTAAAATTGAACTAATATATTTTAACTTACAATTTAAATATTTATTTTTTTAGTTATTTTCTTAAATATATTAATATATTTAAATATAAATATGGCTAATAGTATCATTTTTTAATCATATTTTAATTAATAATAAACCATTATTAATATGTACATAAAAATGTTTTAAAATTTATTTTTATTTTTAAATGTTTGTATTAAATTAATTAAAATTACATAATAACAAATAGTAGAAAGGGTATAAATGTCAACTTACTAATTTTCAAACAATTTTAAATTTAGAAAACAAATAAGTTTACAACATATTCAGAGATAAGGAAAAAAAAAAACAAATATGTTATTTAGATTTCAGATTTCAGTTACTATTCAGTCTTTAGTTTTCAGCAGTACTGTTCAGTCTTCAGACAAAAAAACAAATGACCCTTAAGCTGCTGGCCAATTTAAATAAGTGGTTTTAGGTAGTACCGCGGTGGACGGCCTAAGCAACCAAGATGATTTTTTTTTTTTTTTAAGTCATTTTCTCCAAAACAACGCTATTTTGGACTCCTTAAATCAACGCTATTTTGGTGTTTATGCTTAAACAAAATTGAAGCAGAGCATTAGTAGCAAATTTCATACCCCCACCGATCAATCAGTCACCAACTACAACAACTTTAACCCCATTGCACTTGTCGTTCGCACCACCAAACCCCAACTTAAATTTAGCTTCAATTCAAACCTACACCAATTACTAACTGTAACAACCCCAACACTATTATAATTGGTACCAACAAACCCTAACTTCAATTCAACTTCAATTCAAACTCGCACCAATCACCAATTGTAATGACGTTGCTATTGACACCAACAAACCATTCAATTCAACTTAGGTCCAAAATAGAGCACATCTGCTACCCTTGTAATTGATTTTCACTATCGGTAGGAATGAAGTGGTCTTAAAAAATTGATCTGCAAAGATCATGATGCGGGCAATGGGCTTCTCTACAAGTTTATGTGTAGATATCTGTCTCTATATTGTTTGCATCATATTAATGTCATTATATTTCTGGATTTTTTTTTTCTTTTTTAGATTTGATTAGGGTTAATCAACTATCATTGAATAACACTAGGCATTAGGCTGTTGATTGCCTAGCGCTAACGATATTTAGAACATTGGTAAACGTAGATTTGATTTTTTAGGGTTATTTTTAATTTTCTTTATATGTTAAACTATAATTACATTTATGTCCTTATTATTTTTGTAATAACAAATTTACCCTTAATAATCATGTCAGCATGTGAACTTATTAAACAAATTCCACACAACTCATTTAATAACAGGATAAATGGATTGACACGATTGCCAATCCAAACTTGATTATCAGCATTGGTTTCATGCCAGGTTGATAGGTCGTGACTTAAATTGCCAGCCTTGTTTTTAAGTATTAAATGTGATTTTTAAGAAATAACATAATGATATTTAAAAGTTTGTATTCTAAATTTATTCTCCAAAAAATAACATAATTTTAAATTTGTCCTAATTTTATATATATATATATTTTTTATTAATACTTACAAAAAATATATTTAAAAACCAAAATCTAAATATATCATATCCTAAATTATCTTGGAATTAAACGAATATATTTTAATTTGCAATTTAAACATTCATTTTTAGTTGTTTTCATAAATATATTAATATATTTAAATATATAAATATGGTTAATATTACTATATTTTTTAGTCATATTTTAATTATGAATAAAATATTATTAATATGTATATAAAAAATGTTTTAGAATTTATTAAATTATATATTTTCAGATGTTTATATTACATTAATTAAAATTACATAATAATAAATAGTAAAAAGAGTATAAATATTAATTTATTAGTTTTCAGACAATTTTAAATTTAAAAAAATAAATAAGTTTATAACATATTCAGATGCAAGAGGTAAAAAAAAAAAATATGTTATTTAGATTTTAGGTTTTAGGTACAATTCAGTCTTCAATTTTTAGCAGTATTATTCAATATTCAAACAAAAAAAAAAAAACAAACAACCCCTTATTATTATCAATTCTAAATTTGTGGGATATACATACATACATATATATATATATATATATATATCATCTCATATCATTTTCATTTTTGATAAAATTATGAAGATTATAAGTTTCATGTGATACAATTATAAGTTATACAAATGAAGACTTGATGTAAAAAAATTGAAAAACCATGGACCATGTGAAAATTACAAGACAATAGACATGCACCAATCACAGCTAGCAAAATAGTTAAGCAATTCTCCTACATCTCTGCAATAGAGATTTGAATTCCATCCAAGCGTGGGACACTTCCTCTGAATTTATACTTTGGATGTAATTGTAACGGTTGATCTTATTAGATTTTCTGACATATTTAACTTGATTAGTATTAATAAAATAAATAATTATAAGATGATGCGAATTACTCTAATTAGATCTGTTGGCTTTCGTTTTCGCTGTCATGCTGGATACGTAGGGTCCTTTTCGTGGCATTGCTTGCATTCACGTTCGTTTTAGTGCCACCTGAATCTATGGTCATTCTCCACCTTGCACAGTTTTATATATGAATATAATTGGACCATTTTACGTATTTTTGTCATATTGGTAGTCCCATGCTCTTCGCATCCATCTAGAGCTTCATTAATGTTCCTCTCTTCTTGTGCATACGACCACATATTACCACCAATGGCTCTCTCCCGTTTCTTCTTGACAGCCTCTTTGGTTCTTTTGTTATCACTAACGTCCATTGTTTCTGCTACCGGTTATAGTTATGACCCAACTCCATATGACAAACCAAAGCAAGGACGTCCAGTTAATGTCCCCAAATCAGACCCTGGCAACCTAAAGCCAAAAGATTCTGATTATGTTGCCAAGCCAAACATTAAAAAGCCGGAGCCAGTTGACCGTCTCCACTACCTCCCCAAACTTGACGTCTTCCACCCTTCAGATTTTATTTTTATTTTTATTTTTTTTTTAACTCTTAAGAAGGGAGATTTAACTTGAAAACTCAATTTTGCTAAGTGGTGTAATTACCAACTAGTTTATGCTCGTAAAATTATCTTTAATCTGTCGAAAATGTATAGTTAGTATAATAACTTTTCCACGGAAGTATTATTTTTAATTGTTTTTGAGTGTACATACAAGAGCTGTGGCAAGGATTACATGTGAAGCAGTTGAAGAATATGGTAACAGTTATAAGACAAAAGCTCTCTCCTTCTTGACTCCTGCGGACAAATGAAAAGGGTTGCTTTTTCGCAACAGTGCCTAGTTCAATTCTCAAGGAAAAGTTAAAGATCACAGCGTGCAAGGTGTTCCTAGAGAAGTCTCCATTGAAGACCTGCAAAGTTCCAACTAATATCAACCAAGGGATTGTTGGTTCTCCTCTCCGCACTTACCGCCTTCTCAAGGACAGGAAGATGAAGTTGTACTCTGCTGACACTTTATACTACACGTCCGAACCAGCACCAGTATCTAATGGCTACTAGTTACAACTTACAGTTTAATTCCTCATGTCTGAGCAATTATAGATTCTTATTAAATTATCATAACCTCAAATCTTAAATACTATAGTTGAGCTGTTGGGTCTGATTGTAACTAATTTAGTATCAGAGTTTAGAGATTTTTGGTTCAAACCTCCTATCTCCCATTTAGTTGAAAATATTTTTGTTACACATATTATACGGTAAGGGGTTGTTTAGTATATGTCTGTCATCTGTTATCTATTCACGTTGCATGTGAGGGAACGTGTTAACGTATCATAACCTCAAGCTTTAAATACTATAGTTAGATTATTTTCCATTAGTTTAATTTTTGAGTTTGATGATAATTAATTATTTTTATTTTAAAAATTGGGTTTCAAGGAGTGTAGAAGAGATGGGATGGATTGTTGTTATTAATGTTATTGCACGCTTTCTGTTTAATGGATATCTGTGATTGTTGAAATCTAGCTAATCAGTGGAAATGTTATATTAACATTTTGGAAGCCATGCCTTATATTTATCAGTATCCAGTCAGCACTGCAACACTATATATGTACGTTGTATTGTAAGTGGAAATTAGCATTGATAATCCATAATGTTTTAAGTTACTAATTAATCCCGAGATTAATATCATAATTAAACTAAACAGGAAGACAGAGGTAATTAAACTTCATTTAAAGGAAGGAGTGGTACTAATTCGATGGTTGGCCTTTGATTTAAATGCACAGAACCTGCCTCCCAATATATAGAATTTTTATTTAATCCATTCAATGTTAGCTTTTTCCTTTTTTCATTTTTTTTTTTTCATTTTTTTTTAAATCCATTCATTTTAGGGGAGATGCATATCAGTACTATTTAATGAAGATATATTCTTATATATGTGTATGGTCGTAAAATGCCAAAAAAAAAAAAAAAAAAAAAAGCTCATGGTTCAAAACTTGTTATGGACAATAGAATTTTGTATTTCCCAAAGGAATAATAAAGATAACTAGTTTATTATGTATAATATTACTAGACATCCTACTTCTTATATTTCACTTATATTCTAAATTTTAATCTATAATAAATAATTAATCAAATTATTTTATAAGAAAAATAAATTATTATTAATGCGTATTCATTTATTAATTGCTGTGTAAAAATTAAAAAAACAAAAATGGTGGTATTATTTGGGAAGCCTATGTATTTGAAATTATTCAAGGCAATTGATTGTTTGAGGAATGATTTTCAATTTTTCATCGTTCTACTTCATGAACGATGGGTCACGGCAGACATCCATCAAATAATATGTCATGCTTCTGCTACACAATTTTGTAATCTTGCTATAGCCTTCATTCTTTTTTCTAGTTGACCAGAGCTTGCGACATGGTTTGATACTTGTATAATAAAGTAAATATTGTTCATTATAATTTGTTTTTTATTTGGGGAAGAGGTTTTGAATTTAGGACCTGAACTTTTACCCACGGTGATTACCAATAAGACTGTACTTACCATTATGTTCATCATAATTAATTCAAGAATAAACTTCCAGATTCATATAAAACGGTCAATGTAGAGCAAGATTGCGAAAAGACCACAATGTAAAAATTAATCTGGTACCTGGTAAAAGGTAGTATTTGAATCTAATTTAATTAGTTGGTAAGGTCTACACATAATTACTTTGTGGCAATGCAGTATTATGTAGATGATCCGACTGCCTTCTCAATTCTCTGCAATATTGACTTCAAATAAAAGGAAAAAAAAAAATCAATTTTCAGATTCATGGTCTTTGGAGTACTTTGCATATGGACGCCTAGTTTCACAGAATTGGCAGGGACATGCATTGTATAATTATTATATCTGGTTCCAACTTCCACGTCCTTGATCAATAGATTCCTTTACTATCGTGCTACCGAGTCATGACAGTTCGAATATTGCTGCATGTATTTTATCTGTAAGCTAACAATATATATAAACGGGCCGTGCTTCTAACGCCCCATACTCAGCCCATCTACAAACCCGCGTACTTTTCTTCTCTCCTTGAATTCGTCACCATATGAAAATGGCTCTCTCACGTTCCATTTCTTCTATTTCTGTGCTTGTTTTGTTGTCAGCATTGGCGGTTTCTGCTTCTCCTAGTGGTGAGTCTGGTACCAATCACATCCCTGCCGAGAAATCAGAACCAAAAGAACAAGAAAAACTGCTCTCCACAACTTTTGGCATTCAAGGGATTATATATTGCAAAACGGGCTCAAAACTCAGCCCACTTGAAGGTAATATATGGAGCAATCTACTATAATAATAATAATAGTGTAATTATGTAACACACCTCACTTAATGCCACGCATTTGAATAAAATAGATTGTTACAGTTAATTTGTGTGTTTTGGTTGACATTTCTTATAAAAATCATCAGGGGCTGTGGCGAGGATAACATGTTTGGTCGACGATGAGCATGGATACGAGAGAGCACCATTCTCAATCCTGAGTGATGCGACTGATGATAAAGGCTATTTCTTTGCTACATTGTCTCCTAATGAGGTGCAGGAAAATTGTACGCTCAAAGAGTGCAGGGCGTTTCTTGAGGTGTCTCCTAAGGAGACTTGTAATGTACCAACAGACATCAACCAAGGAATTAGTGGTGCTCTTCTCACTTCATATCGCCTCCTCACTGACACGAATATGACATTGTTCTCTGTCCGCCCATTCTGTTTCTCCTCCGAGTCCGACCCCAAATCGATCTCTGATGATGGTTATTAATCAATACTCACCATCACTCTTATAATTTTTGAGTAATTTTTTTTTTTCAATTAGTTTTGGAGTTCTTGGAAATTTAATTGTTGTTGTTTATTACTCATGCTACTACATATAATTGTGGCCATACTTATTTCAATTTAATAATTTAAATAAATAGCTAAAATTTTAAAAATGAAAATTAAAGAAAATGAAAACAGGACTAGCTCTCTCTAAGCTGCTGTGTGATTTGAACGGTGGGTAGGGAAATTTCTCCACCATAATTTTGCTCATTTAAATAAAAGCAACCTTTAGTCAACTAATAAATTAATTAAGGGAAAGGCCGGCCTGAATTGCCACATTGATCATGGTCATAATTGCGTTAAAAACAGGTTCCTGTCTACACGTCAATTTAATATTATCTGAGCAATCCCACGTTACCTATGCTCAGACGAGGAGAAAGACTTCAAATGGACCGGCCTACCACTAAGAGCCCAAGACAATTATTAATAAGACACTAACCATATTCAATGTCTGTTGAAAAAAAAAAAAAACATATTAAACATCA
Source organism: Dimocarpus longan (assembly GCA_022984855.1). NCBI lineage: Eukaryota > Viridiplantae > Streptophyta > Magnoliopsida > Sapindales > Sapindaceae > Dimocarpus > Dimocarpus longan. Next base: position 25,447,524 of record CM041015.1, read on the forward strand.
TTCTAATAGTATTTATAACAATACTATCTAAATTTTAATTAAATTTTTATTAAATTAATAGAAAACATATTTTAGTTAACAATTTTTGACTAAATCGCTCCCATCATTCTCTCTACTTTAATTAAATATTAATATTAAAATAATAGCAAATAGAATTTATTAAAAAATTTCAATTTATTTTATTTCAAATTAAAGATTAAAATCATAAAATAAAGACTTTGGTATGACCTTTTTTTTTTCTCTGGATAATTAAATTTTTATAAAATAGCTAAAGTAGTTATAATACATAAAAAAAAAAAATATTAGCACTCGTTATTTTAGCTAATAACCATAGAGAATGATCACGTTTGAGATGCTGTAAATGAAGGAGACGCCGACATTATTATAAACTATATATTTATATTTTTTTTTTGAAAAGAAAAATGACCTATATTAATTATTATTTAAATGTAGATACTTCTAGTCGTGCGTGGCATGTAAAACTCGTGTCATGACTCGCGTAGTGCAAGTGCAACGTCCAGCTTCACGAGGGTCATGGATTCAAGATGATGTGTCTGGAGACAGAGAGAGAGAGGGAAATAAAATGCGCGTGAAGACAAACTTGGAAAACCATAATTGTTAGCATTGATAACATCACCGTCAAGTTGCATACAGATGGGCCCACGTTGGTGAGTAAAAGTGTGTGACAGTCAGTAATGATAGTGGAATCTCAGGGAGCGAGCGGTTACGAAGGAAATGAAGGTGCCAAGTAGCCAGAAGGATGTCCGCTTCATGCTCCGATTTTGATACTTCACTCCTTCCCCAGTCAATTCCTCCTTCTTTCATATAAACAATCTAACGAACAAAACTAAACAGTTTCACTAAACCTGAGATCAATAGAGAGTCTCGTGTGATATATGATGGAGGTAAATCACGACAACAGAGTTGGAGTTAAACCGGAGAAAAAGAAGCCGCACTTGAATTTAGCTGTTGGTGGAGTTGGTATGGGTGGGTTGGTTTTGTTGGGCGGTGGCTTGGCTGTGGCTGCTTTGGTTGCTGCCTTTACCCTTTTTGAGAAGAAAAAAAATACAAGATATGGTACAAACGAGCAACCAACCATCGCAGATAATGACAACGAAAAACGTGAGGCAAGTCGAGGACTGAGTTTTGTTCTCCAAGCTCCTCCGGAAACACCTGTCAATCAAAACTCATGGTTAGCATTTACTGATGCTTGCTGTAAATGCTTGATTTCTCTCTCTCTCTCTCTCTCTTTTTTTTTTTGTTTTTGGGGTTATGCGGTTTTCTCATTTTCTGTGACTTGTTTATTACTGTGAGATCATAGTTTTGAGGATTGTATTGCAGTTGTACAAGCCATGAAGAAGCGTCAACTGTTGGTGATACTGCAACACATATTGATTCTTGCGAGTTGGTCTCTGCCCATAGTCTGATCCTGGTAATTTGTCCTTTCCACGGCATAATATTTGGTCTAGCGGGCATTGCCTGAATTATATGAGGAGCTAAATTTATATATATATGTATGTATATGATAATTAGGTGCTTAAAAATATATTATTGACATGTTGAGTAATTTGGTCCAGGAAGATAAACCTGTGCCAATTATAATAGGTGATGGAATCGAGAATCCTGACGCTAGTAATGAGGAGATCCGCTTATCTGATGGTTGGGGTAAAGAAAGTCATACATCAAGCTACGATATTCTTGGCACTGAAGAGTTTTCACTGCCAGCTCCTGATGATGAAGAACCAGAGAACGTGATCAAGATTGACTCTGTTAAAGGTTTTCAATTTATTGGGACCACTGCAGTAATGAAAGAGAACGAAGCAGTAGATGCAGAAAGAGAAGAAAATTTACCAATGCTATCAGTTGAAGAAGGAGAAAATGGTGTCAATGGTGACATTATTGACGAAGAAGAAGAAGATGATGATGATGTTAATGAAGAAAATGTAATAGAGGAAGCGGAAGGAAAATTTGCAGTAGAAGAAGATTTGCCAACGCAAGAGATGCTCCTGTCTGATGATTCAGATGAAGAAAGCATTGTAGCAGGTGATGATATCCTTTGCAATGAATATTCCCCATCGGCAATGCCGGATGGCCCCTCTTTGGATGAGCCAGAAAACATGGTCAATAATGACTCTGGAGAGAATTTGCAATATACAGAGACTATTCAAGTAATAAAAGAGGATGAAACAGTCAATACAGACAAATTGGCGGTAGAAGAAAATTCACCTGTGCAATCAATTGAAGACAATAGTTGTGAAGAAAAAGTGATTCAGAAAGAGGAAGAGAGGTTAGAAGGTAAATTGGCGGTAGAAGATAATTTACCAATGCAGTCAGTTGAAAACTCGGAAAAAGAAACAGAAGATGATAATAATGAAGAGCATGCCTCAGAGACAGAGGAAGAGGTCCCACAAGAAAAATTGGCAGTCGATGAAAATTCAGCGACACAACATGTTGAAGAAGGAGAAGGTGATGATAGTAGTGAAGAAGACGAAGTCACAGAGGAAGAGGAAGATAGTTCAGAGGGAACAGGAAGCTCTTCCATGGAATCTAATGTTGAGGCAATCTGGCCAGCAGAGATGATAGATGCCCCATCACAGGGACTCAAAGAAATGGATGTCAACTATCAGAATATTGGAGATAAGATTGCGGATGACGACAGAATTGCCAAAGCAGGTAACGACGATTTTATAGATTGCCAGAGTGATGGAAAAAATGACTCTAAAGAGCGTGGCAGCAACAATGAAACTACTCAACATTCAAGGATGATGTTGAACAAGAAAGCAGCTCAGGAGCTTGTCACGGACACGGTTAATGATTCAATGGTACACTCATCAAAGCGGCGAGTTTGGATTTGGTCAATGTTGGTGCTACTGCTGCTGCTACTACTCTTGATAGTTTATCGAACTGCTATTCTTCAAGATCTTCCTTATCATGACGATGTTATTGTTCCGTGAGTTCAATGAGCTGCCACAAAAGTAATTTTAATGTTTTGAGAAATGCAATAAAAATGTCGGGTTTTCCTCGTTTGATCCTGTTATAGAATTATGTTGACAAGTGATATCTAATGAGACAATATAAGCGGGATGTTCCTACAAAAGGGCGAGGAAATAAATTTGTTAGGAATGAGATAGCTGTAATTTGGTATAATATTGAAAAAAACTCCTCTCACTTTTAAAAATCTTCCTATAGTTTATAAAAATAATCAAAAAACCCTTGTTGTTTATAAAAGTAGCAAAAAAATCCACTGTTGTTAGAGAATTTTTTTGACTATTTTTATAAATTACAAGAGATTTTTAACAATTTTTAAAATTAGGGTTTTTTTTACTATATTATGCCAAAAGAATTATCCCTTTTAGTAATTGAAATAAAAGATGTCAAAGTAGGGTCGACAATTTGCACAGGCATCATCATAACTACGGTAAAGATAATTGATATAAGTATCCTATTCCCTAGATATTTTTCAACGATGATACATATAAATATTTATAGAAACTCCAGGAACAGACATAAAGGGATTAGTATTTTTTAACTGAAGATAACATAATGGAAGAAGTAGATGAATTATCTAATCTAACAATCTAAAGCGTGAAGTTACAGAAGAAGAAAGCTTTACCAACGAAAGTTAAAGTAAAATGCATCATGTGAAGCTGCGGGAAGAAAAGCAAATTCCTTTGTCACTGTTCCAAAGCATTATTAATAAATTAAAAAACAAAGGATTTTTTTTTACTATTTCTCAGTAATAACTGTCCATTTAAGTGTTCTCTTGTACTGTCCTCGTATTATTATTGTCCTTTTTAACGATTTTTAAAAGAAATTTACTCATGTAGGGATTATCATTATACTTCCATTATTACCAAGAGTGAAATTTAATCCCTAATATAAATTCATAATTATTAATCTGATTTGTTATAAATGTCTGAGGTAAATTTATGTACTTCTCCATTTATTTTAATAAGTATATTTATTACACAGTCAGTAATTTTTATAAGAGTTCCATTAAACTATCTTAATAGCATTGGTTGTTTAAGCTTTGTTTTATAATTTTCTGGAACTAGACTTTCATGTATAACACTTTTATTAGTCACTGTATCTATCATGGCTTTGGTATTTAACTTACTATTTATATAAAATTTCTACATCAATAGTTATTATTTCACTACCTGCTCTATTTACTTTTATATAATCATTATTTTCTACACACTTTTTACAGTAGTATTTATCATTATCTTTAAATCCTTTGCTAAAGTTTTTATCACAAATTTTACAGTTTTTTCCTAATAACAATACAATTTCTTATGCAACATTTATATCTCTTTCTTTTGTATTTGTTAGGTTGAAAAGCTCTTTTTAATCTTTTTCACTACTAGATTCACTATTCTCTAATTCAATATCACTATCGCTATTTATAAAAAAATAATCTTCATCAGATAATTCATCTGTTATAAGTACTTCTTGTAGTTCTTCAATATTTTCGAAATCATTAATATTTTCTAAAACATTAGCTTTTATATTTTTCGCTTCTTGACAATTTGGTTTCATATGTCCTAATTTTTCACATAAATAACACTTACACTTGCTATGATTTTTTTATAAATTCTTTTACCCTTTTTAAAAGCTTTTTTGATAATATAGATAAAAGAAAAACTTTAGGTAATAACGAAGATAACATAATAAATATAACATTTGAAATAACCTAAGAGTCATTTATAAGAATAAGTATTCCATGAATTGTGTAATAACTTAGAGCTAACGGAAAGAGAGTTAGATGAAATATTAATAAAAAACTGAGAATACGAAAATATATATTATCTAGAAAATGAGATTATGATAAATGAAGATAAGAAGCCAATAGAGGAAGGTGAATCTAGTGAACCTAGTAATAGAGAATTAAGTGCAAATATACCTAAACCTGTAGTTGAAGAATATGTAGAAGTAAGAGGTATACCAAAAAGTAATGACAAACAATGACATATACCAAAAATAAGTACAAATATACCTAAATTAGAAAAGTGGAAGAAAGCTTTATAAGCTAAAGATATACTAATATTAAGTCTACAAGGTCATAAACCTAGTGAATGGAAACATATATTTAATAGATAGAAAGGAAATTTAATAAGACATTCAATGGAAGCTTTACCGGTTATAGTAGACCCCAATTATAAATTAGTCTAAGGATAATCCCAAAAAAGGCCTGATTTTTGACAAATCATTCATTTTTTTCCATATAGGTTTGTTTTTATTCAAAATACTATTTGACTTTAAATTAAATTAAATATCCAAAATACCCCCTAGTAGCATATGAAAGGATGATAATGCTCTTGACGATTATAGATTCCATTAGATTATTATAATTAACTGTTTGACTCCAAGAATAAAAAATAAAATTCAATAAAACTATTAATAAAAATATAAAATAAAATAAATAATATTAAAATAAGATATTTTTATTTAGGGATAATCCCAAAAAACCGGTTTTAGTTTACAAAAATGTCTATTTTACCATATATGATTTTATTTTTATCCAAAATCTCCCATAACGTTAATAAAAACACTCAAAATACCCCTTGAAGGCATGTAAAAGGACGATAATACTCTTGACAGTTACAGATTTCGTTAGGTTGACTTTGTTGACCGTTTCACTTCAAGGGCAAAAAGGAAAATGCGATAAAAGATTAATTAAAATTAAATATTAAAAATATAATATTAAAATTGAAAATAAATAAACTTTTTAAAATATAATAATATAATACTAAAATCATTTAAAATATAATAATAATATAAATAAACAAAATAATATTATAATTAAAAAGTTAAAATCGGAAACCAAACAACCATTTTGTTCATCTTCTTCTTCTCCTTATCGCCGCCAACGCCACCAATCTTTCTGTGTCTTCTTCTACCCTTATTGTTTCTTCTTCTTCTTCTTCCATTGATCTCATCGTTGTCGCCACCCATCTTCACCGTCGATGACTCTGGCTCACCCATTCCACCACCGCTGAGTCTCGACACACTCCCCTCTCCCAACCAGACTAGATCTCACCATCCTCTCACCCACTCTCGTCTTCTCGTCAGGTTGTTGTCCATTTCCAAAGTCTTTCCTCACCATCACCGGTCCCTCACATGGACGACTCCCTCCCTCTTGCTCTCCCTCACTGATCCATCACTCAGACACACTTTCTCCCTTTCGATCTCCCCTCGCAGTATTTCTTCTCTCTGGTGGTTAGCTGGGTAGTGCCATGCCTCTTCTTGGTTGATTTTAGTTGCTGACTTTGATTGATTTTGGTTGTTAATTTCAGATGATTTTGGTTTTGGTTGGTAATTGTGTTAATGATTAATGATAATGGTGTTGATGATTGATGATGGGGTTGATGTGGCAAATTTTTTTTGGGTTGATGATGGATTCTGGAAACCCAGAAAAATTTTGGCTTTCTAGTCAGAAAATTCTGGGTTTCCAATAAAGCCAAAATTTTTCTGGGTTTCCAATGATTGGAAACCCATAAATAGGGCCAGAGAAAAAAGAAAGGGGGAAGAGAAAAAAGAAAGAGTTGGTGGCTGGCGGCGATGGTCTAATAGAGTCTGTGGCTGGTATGTTGAATGGTTGGTGATGAAGATTGATGATGATGGAGATGGAGGTTGAAGCAGTTGAAGATGAAAATGGTCTGATGAATCTCCCGTTTTTTAATCAATTTTTTTTAATTGAAAGTATTATGTTGTAATTATTTTATTTTTTAAATAAAAATATTTTATTAGGGTTAAAATTGTCATTTCGTAATTTTATCAACTTTTCTATTAACTTACTAACAGAATGGGGTAATTTGGACAAAAATGAAACCTAAGTACTAAAATGAATATTTTCGTAAATTAGAGCAGGTTTTTTAGGATTATCCCTTTTATTTAAAAATATATAAATAGAGTATATTTATTTTTTCCTCTCGATTCCTCTCTCTCTCCTTCTTTCCTCCTTCTCTCTTGTCTTTTCCTTTTTCTTTCTCCATCCCCAATTGGATTTGTAGGTGGGTTTAATGGTGATGGCATGGTGGAGACACCGAAGACTTGTTGGAAATCCAGTTCGGATCTCCGATCGTGGAGACACAAAACAATCAGAGACCCAGAAGGGTTTCCACGATCAGAGACTTGAGACTTGATCGAAGACCCAAAATGATCTCCATGATCAGAGACTCAAAACCCTTTTAGGTCTCCATGGTGGAGACTTTTGTACATGGTGAAGACTCGAATTGGGTCCTCATTGTGGAGACCCATAATGGCGTCCACCACTGGAAACCCATCATCAGGGTCTCAAACGATGGAGACTAGTGGATTTTTTTTTTTTTTTTATGGTGTTTGTTAATGATTGTGGGAGATTGATGTTTGATGATTATAGGAGATTGATTATGAGACATCGAGATTTTCAGGCTACTGGAGACCAAGAGATGGGGAGAGAGAAAAAAGAGAGAGGATCCAGGAGTCTGGAAGATTAAAGATGATGATGGATCATAGATGTGGAGATCCAAATTGGATCTTCATTTTTTTTAAAATTTCTTTTATTTTTTAAAATATCATATTAGAGCCAATTTGGTCTTTTTACCCTCTGCACGTGTCGGTTGAATTTTTCTGTAATCAAGAGTGACGGAATGACATTTTTTTGGATAAAAATGAAACTATATGGGAAAAAATAGATAATTTTTCAAAAGTTAAGTGGTTTTTAAGGATTTTCCCATTAATCTATTTAGAAAGTACACTAGGACATAATGAAAAGCAGATTTATTTAGGACGGAGAGAATGGCAAAAAGGCATAACTTAGAAGAATTGAAATAATTTGATACTAATATTATCCAGTCTTAAGTTTTATTGATTGTATAAAAAAAGCTATATTAGGTATATCTCTAGAAGATAAAGAAGACACCATAAGAATTACTAGAGCAATGAGAAGTTTAGGGCAATTAAAATATGGGATATGCAGTATTTTGACCAGTATATAGATTTATTTTATAAATACTGGAGTCAAATAGGACAATTATACGATCAAAATCTTTTGATGAATTTTGTTAATAATTTACCAGGAAAATTAGGAGAAAAGTTACCAAAAGAATTAAAAGAATGGTTTGATGATAAAAAAGAAGAAGTATTAGCACCTAACTTTATTACCTGCTGCTGAATTTATGAGAAAAAGAATTAAAAGAAACATATGAAGAAGAAAAGGTTAAGGGTGCAAACACAACAAGAATTCAGCAAGTATTGTAGCATAAATAGACCTTCAAATAGCTTTCACCACCGTTAATACTGATAACTGTGCCAGACCGTAGTCATTAGTCAGTCCTTTAGTGGGCTGCACCATCAATCTCTTACTTGTGTACCGTGCATGCCACTTCTGCTTGTTATATGACAAGAGTTCTGGTCAAGCAGAGAACTAGAAACATTGCAGTGAATGCTGATCAATGATACAATATGGGTGGGGAGGCCTGGCTCTGTCTTCCATCCACGCTCAATATTAAATAACAAAATTCCACAAATGAAAAAGGATAAAACAAATCATATATGAATATGGTGCACGTTACATATATGCAGATTGATGAAAGAAAATTTACATTGACAAAATTCCACAAATGAAAAAGGATAAACAAATCATATAATGAATACGGTGCACGTTATATATTAGCAGATTGATGAAAGAAAATTTATATATATCAAGCGATCCTTACAACACTCTGTATAATGTTTTTTATATCCTCTCATTTGCAAGTATTTTTACAAGTGTATACTCAATTGTAACTATCACTCTCTTTCTATATACAGTGCCCTGAACCCACAGACTTAGCTCAAATGGCTCCTGCTGGTTTATTCTATTATGAGTGTCCAACAAATAGATGATTCACTAAGTAACTAACTACTTCTATTATACAAAACCAGAATCTCAGAATACTAGGGACAAAATTTCATACCCATGCTTGCAAGTGCTGGGTGAACTAATTGGGCACACCGGCTCCACTATTTAATTAACATTCAAGATATTGCTGGTTTTCCACAGAGCTTGGCCAGGTGCAACCCGTAGACCATCCCAAAACACCCAGAATTAGATCCACACTTGAGCAAGCATTAACCTGAGCAGGAAGCAAAAGCTTTCATTATCAAGAAAGGATAGTCAAACTGTCATAATTTTTTTTTTTTTTTTAAAAAAAGGTGAAGAATAGCATAGATAAAAGACTAAATAGTAAAAAAGAATAATTAGCAAATGCACAGTACCAAACTCTCGAGGTTTCCTTCAACTTGAAACAACATGACAGCCATTCCTCTTCCCCTATCAATTTCAGCCTAAACATATAAAGCACACAGATGTTACGGACATCACTTAGTCAAGCAATGTATTGAATAAGTATGACCACTCACCACACAGGAACATATAGTGATGCCTACAGCTGACAATGCCTTAGTGACCTCGGCCATCATGCCTGCAATTATAATAATTAATTGTCTAACAAACGGTTGAGCCATATATCATTCAAGACAGTGGAAATTTATTCTTAAACCATAATGACAAGATACTTGGATCTACAGTAGGGGGTGTGTATAACAGTTGTCGGATAAAGACAGTCAAGTCTATCCATACCCTGCTATTTCCCTGCTCTATGAACGGTGAATAGAAGTTGGAAATAAAGTAAATCAGAATTTTCAGCAAGTATTCTGACTGAATTACAAAACCAAAAATTCAAAAATTCAAGCTGTTACAAATTCAGGGTACCTTTATATATATATATATATATATATATATATATATAAGGGGATTGGAAAGTACTGCCTATATGATTTGCATAAAATATATTTACTTCAACGAAACTTACCTTTTCGATCTATGCATACAACAGAAAACCATTGGACAGAGTGTTCCTCAAGATTATGCCAAGCAGCAATTTTACTGGCTTGCCAACTTTCTAAACCAGGCAAGACTTCTTCATACATTGGAATATTGGTGGGTATCAACTTGGCAAAACCATTTTCTTGTGATGACAAACCTCCATTGGCATTTGAGTTGACATGCTGTACATGCTTGTTATGTTTCCCGTTGACCTTTGGGATCCAGATACTTCCATTGTTAACAGGCAAAATATCTTTAGAACTTTTTACCAGGGATGACCTCTCCACGACATTCCTAAGGATTGTCTCCCACAAAGGTTTACTACTTTTGGAACTATTTGAGAGTTCTTCCACTTCACTCTCCTCTTCGGAATCAGCAATGAAGTCGGTTACCTTATCAGCTGTTATTTCAGCAGCAGATAATGCAGCTTGCTCCCTTAGAAACTAATCACAAAGATAATTTGATTATTGGAGGAGAGTCAATAGCCTAGCAATAAAAAGAAGGGAAAAAAGGGAAAAGGAAAAGGCAGAGGCAATAATAAAAGGTAACGGAAAACTAATCCAACCCATTCTGTATGTAAAACAAGTAACATTAGAGATAATTTACATGTGAGCAAGAGAAGGTGGGTTGAATCCCACATTAAAAAGTGAAGGGTTGATACAGCAATGGAAGCCACAATCCAAATAAGCTTGTATATGGGTTGTATGCTTATTTAACCACTTCCAAAGTATGCAAAGTCCAAGAAATATAAAATCTAATAAGTAAACATACTTTCATGATTTTGTGTCTGGCACTACGTGTTTTAGCATGCTGCAACCACTGCTTATGCCTCTGGAAAGCTGATTTACTAGAGAGTGCCTGATAAAACAAGAGTGAAGAAAAGTAGATTAAGATTCCATGCATTAACAAGTAATATATGCGTATTCAGCTTATTAACTTGAATGTGTGGAAAAATGGAAACCAAACAAAAAATGCACGTATCACGACTTAACAGAATACAATAACTACTACTATAGCTTGATGGCACCACAGGGGATATTAAACAAGGTAACTAATGGAGATATAACTTAAGCCACATAAAGCATTGAAATTTTCTAGGATCCATCAGACTAAAAATGAAAGATATGACTTATTCTCCTTTCTGCAACCATTTGATTTGACTGTTTACAACAGATTGGATCTTCCTTAAAAATAGGTTTTATAAATTATACCAGTGGCAAAACAAGAGGCGTGTCATTAAACTACCATGACAATGAATACAGCTAATCCTGATAATGGAGTTCTGTTGATAATGACTGTTTTAAGGAAAAAAAAGAAAGAGAAGAATAACACCTTAAGTTTTTAATCATGCATAGGAGAATCAAAATTCAATACAATCATGTAACTAACAATGGATTGTCCATGTCTTATGTACAATGAATGGTAACTTTATGGAGATGGTCAATAACAACTAACATTATAGGTGATTATCTCCACAACTTCAGCATTTGCAAGTACATGTGTGGGAGAAACAAGATTACCATTCACCTGCAAAACAGAAACCAAGCACAACTACTCAAATATACATATTTGTTAAGCAATTGCTTTTGATTTGTAGGTCTAAGCATAGCCGAGATAAGGAACAGCAGAATAATACCTTTGCAGCAACCATTTTGTTTCCAATTTCAGTATGTATCATATAAGCATAGTCAATAGCTGTTGCTCCTTTAGGCAAATTTTTTATCTGTACATTTAAGAAAATAATTATCAACATCCTGATTAATCAATTTTATCAAATGCATACTTAAATAATTGATAAAAAATGAAGCAATATGCCTTTACCTCTCCCCTTGGTGTAAAGACAAAGACACAACTACCTAGGAGATCTCTTGTGATAGTATCTACAAATTCTCTAGAGGTCATGTTGCCAACAAACTCCTCTTGCCATTCCCTAATTGCATTCAGCCAGCCAACCTGGAGGAAACAAAGGACTTCATCCATAAATTTAGCATTTAAGTCAGGGAATTTAGAAAAGATTATAAAGAATACTCTGCAAGGATGATTGCTACATGATACAATCCATCAATATTAACAAGAACATACCCTGAGAGCAATGTTTGCATTGTTAAGGCAAGCAGTCTTCCCCCTTGAGCTTCTACCATTAGGCATTGCATGTCCAACTAAGCCAGTAACAAATACTCTTCCACTATAATGAGCAGCAATGCCCCTTTCAGCAATCAGATCCATTTCTTCAGTTCTTATCTGCCAAAAATAGATAAACGTAATTCAAGTAACCTAAGCAGTAATTCTGAATAACATTATCACAAACTTATATCAACATGCATAGAGTGTGTGTGTGTTCTTGTGTTTGTCCACAAATAAATATAATTCAAGCAGCCCAACCGATAATTCTGAATGACGTTATCACAGTTATTATATCAACATGCATAATGTGTGTGCGAGAGTGAACATATTAAACAAAATTCTCTGTGTGTGAATGTGTACAAACATCTTAAACAGAATTCAGGACAGATCAAATCAACAAACTAAACAAAGCTAACCAGGGAACATGGAACATGATAAAAATAAATGAAAACACAAATTACCTGAACTTCCAGTCGAAACATGCTCTCATACAAGAACGGAATGACGGTTGTATGGAGACTTTGGTAGCCATTTGGCTTTGGTGTTGCAATGTAATCTTTCATCTGTTACAAATCATAAACTAATCAATTTGTTTCCTTCTATAAGAGCTGTACACTTCCAAGAGAGAGAAAGAGAAGAAGAAAAGCCAGGAATACACACGGCTCGCGGAATAGGGGTCCAGATTCCATGAACCAATCCAAGGACATGGTAGCATATCTGCCAAAAAGCAAATGCATGAGACAAAGCCATATGCCAAACCAACTAGGGAGGGAGTAAAGCAAAAGAAACCGAGCTACTCTGGCATGGGCTAGGTTTCACCTGTTGAGGATTGCACAGAGGTCCAACTCCAACAGATGGTTTTGGTTGTATAATAATACGAAGCTGATTATGACAAAAAAGGAGCAAGGGAGCATTATACTAACAAGTGAAATTGAACCTAGAAGTTGTTTACAATTCAGGACATATAACAGAACAAACCTGTGCAATTTGGTTAATCTCATTGATTGAACATTTTGATTTAAGCACAGCTTTATAAATACTGCAGAAAAACAACCAACAAACATTCATAAAAATATGTAAAACAGGGCATGAGGTAAATATTGAGGGCATATGATATCTCAACATAACATCTATGCAAGTCAATAGTAGTCTTACTAGCCTGCTTAAAAAAAAAAAAAGGAATACATCACATCTGTTGGGGTCTGTTAGAGTAGATACTTATGCATAATACTCATGTTAAGCTGGTTAGCTATTACGTGTAAACAGACTACAGAGGTTACATGCCGAGCTTCATTATGCAGTAGCCACCATCTAAAAAGCTATACAATCACAATGGAGGCCATCAAACAAGAATAGCAAGCTCAAATATTCAGCAAAAAGATCTGAATAGGTGAATTAACAAATGGTAAGAGTAGGATCCATAGTTTACCTATAGGGCTCCTTACATACAGCACGAACTTCGGTTTTCAGATTCATAAGGTCTAAGAATTGATCATTCTCAATCTTCTTCATCAAAATTTTGTGTGCCTAATACAACAAGGAAAGTTTATTTAACATTGACCAGAATGATACAAAAATAGCATTAGAGACAAAACTAACATCCACAATATGTCAATGGTTTTATTCTCATGCCAACCAGCACGTGGTGACTGTAACTTCTAGAACTCTATGCAAACGTTATTACAGAATGAAAAGAAGGATTACCTCCACAATTTCTTTCTCATGGTTTTTGTATAGATCTGCAACTCTTCTTTTCACCTTAGCGTAATCTTCAGCATTTGTATACATGAAGGATAGATTCTCAAGTTCGGACTGCAATTTAATTACAAAAAATTCTGATTGTGAAATAACGATAACATCAAACAGAAGCACATTACAGTGAAAAGGGAACACAGGTGGTATGTGGATGCTTTTAACATAAAGTAATGCAATTAAAATGCTTATTAGAGGATATGTATCTAATCAATGAGTGCAAAAGACAATTTCAAAAAATGAATTGCTGGACGATATAACTCAATAATGATGATGATGTTATTTAAAACTTCACTCATCTGGAATCATGAAGTCATGAACCACTTTTAGGAGTATTCTACATGGTTTATCTTGATTTGACACATCCTTTTAGAAGGTTAAAAAGGAAGCTAAAATGTAAATAGTATACCTTGATTTGGTACATCCCTAACAATTTTGCCAAAGGAGCAAATACCTGCAATGTCTCCATTGCAATGCTGGACTGAACACAGAATAATAAAGTCAAAATGATGACTATAAAGATGTTCTAAAGCCAAATAATACTTAAAACAAATAAAAATACCACCTGCTTATTAGGAGGCATGTGCGAAAGGGTGCGCATGTTATGTAATCTGTCAGCTAATTTGACAATGATAACACGAACCTGAAATAGCAGCTCTTTAGATGAGAAATGACTTTCCATATACATAACAAGAGCATTAAAAAATTATAATGAGAAGATCACCTCCTCTGTCATGGCTAAAAACATTTGTCGTAGGTCATCAGCTTTAACATCTTGTACTGAATTATTTTCATTCTTACACTTCAACTTTCCCAGCTTGGATACCTGACCAGGAGAAGAAAGTAAAAGAAAAAAAAAAAAGTATTAAAAAACACCGGTTTGTCAAACCAATCTGGAAAAATGTTCCAGCCTTTAACATGACACTTGTTGATCCAAATTATATATATATATATATAAGAATACCTTAGTCTCTCCTTCTACAATGTGTCGTACAATAGGACCAAATTCCTCCTCTATTCTTTCAAAAGTAACAACATTTGTATCCTCAACCGTGTCATGCAATAATCCAGCAGCAATAGATTCCCAATCCAGTTCCTGCAGGACCAGTTTAAGAGTTGAGTTAGAATGCAACATAAATAAGATTCCAAATAAGAGATTATTCTTCAAAATTTTGCATCACACACAAGCTCTCCCAGAATGCGAGCAACTTCAACCGGATGAATGATGAAAGGCTCTCCACTGCGTCTCTTTTGACCATCATGTGCCTCAAAAGCAAGCTGTACCAAACAAAAGTACTTTAAACATAAGCACCACTTCGAACAACCAGAGTTACAAAAGAGGCAAAGCTAAAGTTGCTCAGACAACAGATGACTTACCTCAAGGGCATTACGAACCAATTCCAATTCTTTAGCTGAAAGGTATGATATAGTGGGTCTAAGTTCCTGAGACAATAATTACGTAATAACCAGTATAATTCAGATGAAGCTGAAAAAATATTGACTGCTCGCAAGATTTTAATACTTGCAGTAGGTTTAACTATAGTCAATTATACCTCCCACAAACTTTCAGGAGAAACCTCATTTGAGGAGATGGAGTGAGAACAACATAACTGCCATCTTTTACAAGCAGTGTAGCACAAACTTGATCTGCAGATATTTCTAAGAAGGCCAGAGTTGGAATTGTCAGTGTACCAACTTCCTATATCAATGCCTTCACATCGCTGACAAAAGCACAAGATTGAAAATATACTAAACATTAATAAGCATGTAAGCTTATTGCTATAGCATGCAAAATCATTTCCATGTGCATAGCTGTCCTAAAGGCCTTATGAAGTTGCATGTGCCATTGCCCTTGACTGTAGAAGAAATTTAAGAAAATAGAAGGCACAAGAATTCAGAAAGAAATAGTAGTCCAACCATAAACTATTTTATTGAAATTAAATTGGTAGCTGAAGCTATCAACTTCGTCAATTCAACCACCGTCCTTCCAGGGCAACACGGCAAGGTGATTCAATAAGTTTCCAATTCAAAACTTAAAATACCAAAAATCATACCAGTCATAAGGAGAAATTAATCTTTCTTTGGTGATAAAAAATGCCTCATAGTGAATATAATCACATATCATCACAAGCGTGAACAAAATCTCATTATCAATTATAATTTCCGAGTCCTCACAACTTTCCTGAATCTTATGTAATCGCACCTAGAGAGTCAGCTATCAAGTTCTTGTGTTAAAGCATAAGCATAGGGGAGAATATTAACTGAATATCAACGTTTCAAAGTTACAATAATTTCAAAAAGAATAAAAATAATAATGAAAAAAATCTGACTTCAGATATTACATATTCGAACTAATAAATTTCAATATATATGCAAAAAAAAAAAAAGCACTAATATACAAGCATATAATAATAAATTGAGCATTTCTATCTAGTCCAGCTACCAGCAGCATAAACTCAGTTTCCATAAGTCAATCAAATTAAGTTAAACAACGAATTAAATGATGAAAACTCTCTCTCTCTATCTCTCTCTATATATATATAAACTCACAGAAGTGGTTCGATTTCGTCTGGCGTTTGGGGACGAATAGTTAGGAGGATGTGCAGTGCTGGCAAGAAATCCAGTCAAAGCTCTTGGAGCTTTCCAAGCACAAGAAAGAACACTACAGTCATAATATCTCCCACTTCCATCGCCTTTCGATAACTTGCATATGTTCACACATTCCACTGACACTGAAGAAAAACAATCACCACACATCTCACGCTACAGTCAAACGAGTTATAACATTGAAATTGAACTGAGCTATTCACACATCTCCAATTTCCTTGATTTTCTCACATTTTGTTAGAGAGAAAGGGAACGAACCTGACATGGAAGGAGCGGAAGCCATTTGCAATGAAAGAGAGCAATCTCATTGAATCGCACTAAGCATTAAACAGATGTGAACAAACACAAACAACTCGAAAATCCAGAATTTTGTGTGGTTGAATGAGAGAGTTGGAGGTGTGAAATTATAAATTGTGTTATTGAGTTGAGAATCGAAAAAAAGGCGTTGTTGGTGCTGGAGAGAGGTTTTTGGACAAATAAGCGATGGATTTGAAGGAAGAATGTGAAGAGATAATCTAGAGAGAGAGAGAGATTGAGCTAAGCCAAGGCCACACAAATACCGTTCGATAAAGATATTTGTTTCTTTTTCTCTGCTCTTTTATAGGTGCTGATACTATTTTACCCCTTTTTTAATTTAATTTAATTTGATTTTTCTTGGTCATTTCGTTTCAAGGTGAGTGCTTTATTGTGTACAGCATTTTAATGGACTTTGGGTCATGGTGACTGCCAAGTAGGATGGAATTTTACACTCTGAAGGGCAGTAAACGACACGTGGGTAACAGCCACATCTTGATGCGTTTTGATTGACATTAATACCCTCGAGTTCGTTCAAATTTACTAATATCTCCCCGTAATGTTTTTTTTCAACGATTGCTTTCCCGTAAGTAGTTTTTTCTTCTCGTGTAACAACGTTTTTGGATACTTTGAACCATAATCTGCACACTTGTCAAAGACCCCGCGATTTGATCATGCTTAAATCAAATTTTTTATTGTTGAATATAATTACATCTTAAAAGGTTTATTAAACTACTTTTGAAGAGTTGTACTTAAAAGTTGAGTGACATTAGATATTGACTCAAATTTATACTTTAATAATATAGTCAAATGTGGGCTATTTTTTTGGGACAATAAGGTCGTATTTGTAAGAAAAACGTGAGATAGAGTTGAGAAGGAAATGTAATTAGTTGGTTGATAGCGTCGTTGGTTAGACACAAGTAACTCACATGTCTCCTATTGTATATGGCATGGGTTCGATATCCACTCGTCAAATCCAAATATATATATGTATAATAATAATAAAAATAATCACATAATAATAATAGTCTCTCACCATTAAGTATGGGTTGACCTCTCAACTCCGTGTGGGTCTCTCTCCCATTTTCATATGGGTAGATTCCTCTCAATTGAAAATTATTTCTCAGGGCGTGTCACGGTGTTCCTATCCTGATTGGTCTCGATAACCGACTGGATCAATCTCAACTCGCAAAAAATATATATATAACTAATGCAAAGTTGTAGTGAAAAGAATAGCCTTGTCAACATTAAAAGCAATGCTTTAAAGAAGAAGAAAGACTCGGGCTAAGAGCATCTCTAATACAAATGTGGATTGTCTTTTAAAAAAAATGAATATATCATCAATATCAAGAAAATGTACATCCTATGTGACATAAATATAGATTGATAAACACTCAATTCTAAAAGGATATATCATCAATATCAAAAAAATGTACAACATAGATTGATAGACACTCAACTCTAAAAGGGCTCCCCAATATTATTGTATTTATTTTAATAATAAACAGTCAAATAAGAATATCATTAAATAAAATTATCATAAAATATTATTTGATGGAAGTCTCAATTATTTGTTACTAATATGACTGTTTAGGAGATTCTTTAAAAATAAACATTGAGATTGACAGTTTTTATTTTATTTTTTGTTATGTTAGTTTGATAGTGGTCAGAGAAGTTTACATTGAAGAAGTTAATTTTAATCTTCTATCAATTTATCCTATACAACACTTTATTTTTTTTATAATTTATACTTGCATTAGAGATACTCTAATAGAAATTAAACAATATGTGCTTTTATAAAAAAATAAAAAATAAAAACAATTAATTACAATTTAAATTTGGAAGAAAAGTGCTTCACAGTGCTCGGAAGCACTAGCTTTTGTTTGAAAATTATAGAGATAATTATAGAGATAACCCTTTTTTGAGATTGAAGTTAAAAAATATATATATTTTTAAATCCTTTATTTCTATTCATTGTATTTTTGTCTAAAAATTAATTTTATTACAAGATTTAAAAAAAGGTTAGCATTTAACTTTAACTAAAAGAAAAATCATTTATAAAAAAAAACCCAAAATTATATTACTTGATTAGGTAAGACTAGCATTTTGTGATAGTCGTAGATCAGAAGGCCAATAACAAAATTGTGCCTTTGAATTCTCCACTCATGGAACCATGAGCCGTCACTGGTTTCCTTCCTCTATTTTTTTTTTTTTTAATTTATTTATTTTTGAGTAAAAACGATCTACAGGCATGAAAAAAGGGTGACTATAATTAAGAATTCGATCAATGCACACTTTTGCGACAGATGAATGGATTGCATGATTAGATTCTGCTTTTCCGCACGAGTGAATTTGATGAAGTAAAAAAATTGAGCAAATAAATGCTAAAAAGATTCTACATTAAAAAAAAGAAAAAAGAAAAAAGAAAAAAGGCATTGGTCTTTGCCTACCTTTGTTTTGGCAGCTACTACGGCATAAGAATATCTTTTGATTAAAAAGAGCATCCACTTGTCTTGGGTTTTGTAGGGTGAAACTGGGATTTTACGTTATTTCTCTCTGGAAATGTCAAATTTCAAATCAAATAAAAATGTGCTTTACATTCATCCGGCGGAGTTTTGGGGAACCAATACGAGTCGTCACGGCACCAAATGCTCACCATTCCATACCTTGGTCGAATCAGTTCTTCAGGATAAGGGGAATACTGAGTTACAAATGATTAAACCTTATCCGATTATTCAGACGTATTGGAATTCGAGTGGGTTTGGTTAAAATTCAACCAAGACTTTCCTTGCTTATTTTTCTATTCGAAATAATATATTATGGATGTTTATCTATAATCAATATTTGATATATTGATTACTTGATTTGTGTTAGACATTTGAAGTTACAAAATTGTTTATCACATATAATAAAAATATATATGGGATCCCGATGCATAAAACTCTTAATATATATATATATATATACACACACATTTATATTGTAAAAATTAAGGCGGAACTCTCACTTATTGATTATTTGTTGTGAAATATGTTTCTCACTTGGAAAGAACAAGAAAATAATTTTTTCTTATTAAGAAAAAAAGACAAGCATGTAAATTTGAAATTGATCGTTAGACAAGGATATGAAATTTTTTATCAGCATTCTCAATTCTTGTAACCGTCATAAATCAGGTTTTTTTTTTCAATATCAAAAGCTCCTTAGGTCCGGGGCTTTGTTTTCTATGCTTCCACACTAGATAGTAAACAGAAACATAAAATAATAATTTATTAGTAAATAAGCGACATTTTTGTTTTTTTGTTTTTTTTTTTTTATACTTCTTCTAGGAAGAAATATTATAAAATCACATAGCTGTGAAGATGCTTCATGCTTTTGCTCTAGGTTGTCTTGATAGGAATCATACCTCCAATGTCATGACTCAGAACATTAATCCACGGCAATTGAGTGAGTGAGCATGAGTTCCAATGTCCTCCTCACAAAGTCACATTTATATACTGGTGTTCGACGGGGATGGTTCTATTGCAGAAAAAAAAAAATTTCATTAAGGATGGATATCACCTGTATGAATATAAAAAAGACGAAAAAGAATAGCATGAGAAATCAATTTATAGGACTATAATATGAGCACTGCCCTGGTTGCCTAATAAATTACCTCGCTCAAACAATGTCGTAACATTGCCTTGGCCTTGGTGCATTGAGTTGCAGCAGCCATCATTTGCTAAATTTCATGCATGTCTGAGGTCTCGTCTTCCTCCAATAACTCATGGAATTTCCTTTGCAGCATCTAAGGCCTAGCCTGCTAAAATTGCCATACAATAGATCTTGTGAGATAGCCACAACGTTATAGCCATTTTGAACGAATTTCATGTGCAAAACATGAAAATTATAATCTTTCTGCTCACCCATTCAATCAAACTTCTGTCATCCTGTGGCATTGATCTTCGACAAAATAGCCTTATGAGCAGAACTCCGAAAGAAAACACATCCAATTTTACCAATTCCATTACTTCGTGGTTTAATTTATCCTCAAATTAGCACCTTTCAACACCAAAAACAACTTCTCTAAGCCAAATATTTGTTCCAGTTAGGTACTTCTATTGGTTAAGATCAAAATTAACTACAATTGTGCTCGGAACATTTTTTTCTGATAGAGCTCTGTTAGACATGAAAGTCGAACTATTTAATTTAAACTTCAACACCGTTTTGATTGGAAAATGTGAATGTCTAAGTGTAGTGACAAGTAATAACTAATGAATAACTTGGCTTGAAAGATATCTCTTATTGGAGACTGATGGTACACGTTGGAGGTGAAGCCTAGCTTGGCCAAAGCCGGAGATCTAT
The DNA here is from genome assembly GCA_022984855.1 of Dimocarpus longan. Lineage (NCBI taxonomy): Eukaryota > Viridiplantae > Streptophyta > Magnoliopsida > Sapindales > Sapindaceae > Dimocarpus > Dimocarpus longan. Next base: position 25,468,492 of record CM041015.1, read on the forward strand.
TAGAATCACAATTTAAAAAAAAAAAAAAAGAGCAACAAAGACGAGATCTAGAGAACAAAAATGATAAGCCACTTTCAGAAAGTTGGTTTTGAGATTTTCACCGATGGCCGAAGTCGTGTCTTGGAAAAATGTTGCTAAGCTGTAATTCTCCATGAACAAGTGGGCCTCGCGGACATTCTCGTGCATGTATCGAACGCCTTGAGCGATACCTATAGCTATCTTCAATCTCTCTTGGAATTTCGACTCATTTACCCACTTGGCTGCGCTAATAACAATTGCCAACACAAGTTACAAACCAAACATTATTCACTAATGAACAATATGTCACGATCAAGAAGACTATCAATTTTACGTTTACATACGGGTTATGGAGCAAACATGCAGGTTTGCTATTTCCACTACTCAGTGTATAAAACTTTAATAGACAAAAACCTATACTAAAATCTAGAAAATCATATTAAATAATTAATATTTGTCATAAAAAAGATCTACGGGAATCTATATTATACCAAAATTCAAAAAATCATATTAAATAATTAATATTTGCCACAGATAAGATATAACGAAATCTATATTAATATACTTGAAAAAGATTGAGCCTTTCACAGCCAAATCACCTTGATATACTTTATAGTTTTTTCCTAAAATGGGGAAGGAGAAGGATAGCAAAAAATGTACATATGTTGATTAAATTTAGGGACCATAAGTCTTATAATATTTTTTATCTACTAACTTAAATTAGATTTTCATTAACCCTAATTTCATTAGTATTGAGTTTCTACACACTAAAGTATATACTTAACCAATATCTTTAAAGTCCAAATTAATAGATCGTTTATTTGGTCCTATTGAAATAAATAGTCAATAATATATTTATCATTTAATATATAAGCCCATAATAAGAATTGTAAAAAATCTCAACCCTCAAATCATAAATACAGGGATATTTGAACTCACAGCAAAGAACATTGTCTAGAGTCCCTTCTTTTAAATGGGGACATACTAAAACTATTGCATTTTCACTTTATGGTAACCCAACAACTCCAGTATGTTTTTATGGTGCATAAACAAGGCTGCTTTTTTCTGTGCTACAAAAATGGCCTAAGAATTTTCTGGAAATCTCTTTGCTAGGACAAATGATTAATACTCCGTCAAATATCGAAGATAGGCCCTGTAGTTCTTGTTCAGCCTGGCACACACCTTTGCCGAAAAGGTTCCTATCATCTCCATGACCACTTCCCAACTTAGCTGCAATGGGACGCCTAACACATATTTGGCCACGGAATAGTTTCTTGGGGTATCATCATGTAAACAAGTGTCATCTTTGGATAGCTCCAGGTTTATTGGACTCTCATTTTCCTGGTGCATCTCAGACTTTGTTTGCTTTTCACTTTCTTCGTTTACAGTTTCAAAAATAGATGGACAGTTAATCTAAGCATAGGCGATGAAGGACAAACAAATGGCTTCTATTGCATTCGGGATTCTGTCCTAAGGTGTGCCGATTTTGTGTAATTCTGTCCACTTCCATGACCATAGAAGACTACGATCTATCATGATCACCTGAAAGAAAAGGATCATGAAACATGCATTTATCTTCGTCATCATCTTCATCACTTACCAAGGATATACCACATCCTATGCCACTCAACTGGAAACTGAGGTCTCTAACAAAGCACCTGCAACAACATAGAAATTCCTCAATCCTTGATTCTAAGATTCCCATAATAACCTACTAGTATGTTTTATCACATGTAAAAAAGAAAAGAAACAATTACATAAAACATAATGAGACTCAGACTTGTTTGATTCTATCATGTTAGAGAAGATGAGGACGACCTATCCATCACAATCCAAGTGGCCTTGGCATCGTTAGCCTCCTCGATGATTATATCCTGTGGCCGAAAACCTACAGCTATCTTCACCTGAAATTTCACCTATAATCACAACTCTTTACTATAACTGAAAAAAAAAATGTCAATGTCTCAAATTATTTATATGAAGCAAACAGCTAGCTAGACTTACTCTGTTTCTTCTACAACTATCATAGTAAGACCTGAAAATATTCACGAAAATCTCCTTTCTCTTACTGATCTCTTCTCTTAGAAACTCTATCTGTGGATCATCTTCACATGATTGATTACTGTGACTATCATGATCATCACTATCTCCGGCAGTCCCATCAGTTGCCTCCTTCTTCAAATATAGAAGCGTGAGAACCAATATTTCATCACCTGCATTGTTGACATCATGCATAGCTTTCTTCAGTGGCACGACGCTTCTCTTCTCTGTGGAGGCCGTGATTCCATCCAGGACCACCACCACGCTTCGTTTGCTCTTCCTCCCTTTTCTAATAATCATTTTTAATAATTTTAAATAGTACTAGCTCTTAATGTTATTGGTTACTAAACAATCGATCTATTCTTTTCCTTGTATTCAATTTGATATTCTTGTCGTTTATTGGTGCATAGGATTCTTGTTTTCGTTCTAGTGAGTAACGTACAATTTCTATCTCATCACCGGAAATCGGTCTGTTTTGTAGCTACAAGTAGCCGCTTTAGATTAAAATTAGTATCAATAATACATCACATATGACCCAGATTCTCTTTGTGTTTTTTTTTTTTCCAAAACCATTCACAAAATTCAATTCTATGCTTGAATATGAGTTTATGCTCTTCCAAATTCTGTCTTGGAGTTTAAAATCTAGACAATATTTTTGAGATACTCTCATTTTCCTTTTATAGATTGACATAATCATTAATTATGCTATAATTTCAAAAAATCTCATTTTATCCTTTACTGTTACTGAAATGATCGAAATAATCAAAGTGCTTCTGTAGTTTTGTCTTTTTATATTAATAGTAAATTTTAATTTTTAACGTCAACTTCGACGATAAAAAGTTTTTTTGGACATTTTCATAAACTATAGAGAGAACTTAATACAAAATCACTTAATGATTTATAAATATATTATTCCAAGTTTATACTTCCTAAAATAATATGTTTCCAAGTTTGTTTTAGTTTTATATTATAAAAATTTATTTTAATACTTTAATAAACAATATTAAAAAATAAAAATCCTAAACATCTTAACATCAATTTTTTTTTTATAGCTGGATTACTATATTTCTCTAATTAAATTCTGGTAAGAATCTTTATTGATAAAATGTTTATGCAACAACTCAGAGACCAAATTACAAATCAATTTGTTTAAGTATTTGATTATTTTTATGTAATTATATTAGAAAATATATATTACTTTACAATTTCAATTTTCGTTGTAATAGTAATTTAATTTAAAATCATTTTATTTATTTTTATTTGAATATATAAATTTAATTTACTCTACTATTTTAATTAATATTATTTTAATTATGAATAAAAATACTATATATATAAGTTACAATTTCAACTTTTGTTATAATAGTAATTCAATTTAAGATTATTTTGTTTATTTTTATTTGAACATATAAACTTTATTGATTCTACTATAATAATTAATCTTATTTTAATTATGAATAAAAATATTATATATAAGTGTTTTAATATTTGTTAAATAATTTATTACAATTGTTTGTATCATATTAAATAAAATTACACAACAACTAATAGTAAAATGATATAAATGTCAAATTACTAGTAATCAGATAATTTTAACTTTAAAAAACAAACAAGATTATTATACATTCAGAGGTAAGAAAAAAAAAAACAAACATGTCAATCAGATTTCAGTTACTATTCAGCTTTCAGTCTTCAGCAGTACTGTTCAATCTTCAGATAAAAAAACAAACGACCCCTTAATCAGTTTCATGAATCGATAAGGGATATATAAACGATTTTCCAAACTACTAGGGAATTTTGATGTTATATCAAACTACAAGGGGCAAAATAAGATTATCCCTATTTTTTATGAAGCTGAGGACCACTGCGTAGACTAGTTCAGGATTTCAATCCTCTAACATTGCTTCTCTGGCTTGGTAAAGTTGTCAAAACTCAATCAATTAATGCTTCTCTAGAAAATACCATTTGCCTGTTTTGATAAATTATATTGTATGTTACTTTTATCCGATCAGTGAGTGTAAAACACGTTTGAGAGATCTAAAACGTATATAAATTTGAGTGTTTGGCTTGAATTTTAGTCACTGCTTTTCTTCAAGTATTAACTGATGTGAGCGACCGATAAGAAAAAAACTAGTCAATGGCCAATTAGATTTTTATTTTAAAGGTTTTAAATTACAACCGGTATCATCAATACCATATTTCAACCGGCATCAATACAATTTTTTTTTTTTTTTTGAATTTTGGATGATTACAATTGAAGTTCATTTCTCTTTACACGCAAGGTGCTGGGTTTTGAGTTCCTGAGGTTGTCAATTTTGCATTTGAACACTGTGCTGTCAGGGCACCTCCGGCTTTGTTGACTAAATCAATATCACACAATTCAACGCCGCTGCAAGGAGCCGCTGAACTGCATACTAGACTAACTGCTGCAGGTGTAGTCGTTGTGCCCTTGATGTTTTTGAAGTGAACATCGCGCAGCTGAACTTTTGATGGCTGTATACATACAATATATATCACCATGAAAATTATCATTTTAGATAGAAAAATCATTGGTGTAGCAAAAAGTTCAAGATGTGTATATTTATAATTACCTCAGGAGAATCTTCTAAACCATATTTCTGGTTGATTACAATGGGATTCTCAATATTATCAAAGTTAATGTCTTGGAAAGTGATGCCGGTTGCTTTTATAGCGGGTGATGCAGGCCAGGTTTTGATCCTCACTCCATTGGTGGTGCCAGTAAAATTACAGTTAGAGACCAAAACGTTACTCACATCAGTCTCATCCGAGTACTTGCCAAGGCTACCAACACTGGTGTAACCGGAGAAAATAACAAGAAATGTTATAGATATACGACATACATAAGATTTGACACATTAACAAATTTTTGAAGCTTTAATAAATTTTTTGAAGCTTCATTGTCATAAAATGACTAAACAATAAACATGTCACAGTTTAATTACCTGATGCCATGTCCAGGACCACATTGGACACCGGAGACGGTAATGTCTTTGTTACCTTGGCCAATGGAAACACAATCATCACCTGTTCCGATTTTTGAGTCCAGTACTTTGACAAGAGTGGAAGTGCTTATATGCATTCCATCAGTGTTCGGGCTGTCTCCTGGAGCAGTAATGGTGAGGCACTGTGCTGTCAAGTTGTTGCTGTCTATTACGTGCATGTGGAACGCCGGGCTATTGAGAGAAGTAAAATCAGAAAGAACAACATTCCTCACTTTCCTGAATTTAAGTGACTGCAATAAAAAGCAAAGATACCACAAATTCATTTCAATAACTTTAAAGGGTAATTTTTATTTTACTCTAATATATAATCATGTTTAAAAAAAAAAAAACGAAAAACAAAGGGGAAATGCGTGCTCACAGATGGGAGTTCAATCTTGCAATGATTGTTGTGGCGACATTTACTTGAGGCCCAAAAGCTGGCTCCTTGTCCGTCAAAAGTTCCTTTGCCAGTAACAACCACATTTTCAACTGCGTCAAAAAGGATCCATGCATCGGTAGTATAGGCAGTTGCATCAGTGGCTGCTTTTAAAGTACCCTGAAGTTGAAAGGTTACAGGGTTGCTGCATGGCCCTGCAAAAACAACCGGCCCTATTGCATACTCTCCTGGAGGAACGAGCAGCTTTGTTGGAGCAGTACAGTGGCATGCTTTCGCCCAAGCCTGAGTCAAAGACTGCAAAGACACATCATTGCTACAGGTCAGTTCAAAAACTTTTCGTATATAGTTATAAAATTAATTTTACCTGTTTCGTCTAAGGCCATGGCTTTATGCACACAACCACCTAGATTATAAACCAACATTATAAGTAATTTCTAATAAGTTTACCTCTGCATTTGCTTTACAGTCACCACCTGCCTTGACACCAAGTGTTGTGACGTCAATATCTGTACCATTGGCCACACAAGAAACAAAGGCTAAACCAAGAAGAAAAACAATGTTAATATTTTTTCCTTGAATGGCCATGGTGGTTTTGTCTTGACAACCCCTTTACTAACCTAACCAAATCTAATCAATGATTTGAAAATGACCCTGAGCTACTGTATTTATATGCATTGATATGATATTCGTTTTGGTATCTATAGTAATTAATGAGTCAGTTTCTTGTAACTACTAACCAGCTTTAAGCGTGTTTATAGGCTAGCTCTCGGACGGAAAGCTAGCCTGTTCGTTAACCTTTGAATTGATAACATACTGGAAAAACTGAATTGAGAGTTTTCTTCCTTTAATAAATTTTGCATAAATTTGCACAAATCTGTTTGTGGAAAACAGTTAGACGACGAAGAGAAGAAGGAAAAAAAAAAAGTCAAAGAAAAAGTCACAAATGGAGCCACAAATGTAGAATGTATCTGGTTGTAATTAACATGAAACAAGCTACACATATGGTGCGAATCTTGGTGGTTATAACTGGCGTTTATGTTGATTATAATTAGCATGATTCATATTGGTTAAAACTAACTTCATTCATGCTAGGTAAAACTAGTTAGCTTCAATCATATGCTCATAAGTAACTTAGCATGAATTTCCACTCGTAAATAGAATCCTTATTTCCTTCTCTCCAAAACAATAATAAACTCTCTTGCTCTAACCAATGGCAATCCCCAAAACCAAAAATTAATTATTTAAGGTAATAAAAAGGAGCTAAGATAGATCATTTTAATTTGCGAAGAAAAGAGTAAAAAAAGGAAAAAAAAAAAATCTAAGAGGTAAAAAGTGGAGATAGATAGATCTATAGTGTAATATCAACAATAAATCAGAGAGATATTTTAGTCTTTAGTGTGACAGTTATTGACCATAAATAAATTTAAAAATTCATTTTAAAGTAATTCCTAAAAAAAAAAAAAGCAAAAAACAAAACAAAACAAAAACAAAACCAGAACGTTATTTAATATTTGTTTCGTCACTTCTTCTGATTGTTAGCAGGTGAGAGAGGATTACGCAAAATGCTCCTAATTTTTATGTTTTGCTATTGCATTAATGGTCAACCATGTGATGTAGGAAAAGATCATTAATTGGATTACATTTGGTACTATAAAGAGTATAAAGTGTCAATAATTAATTTTCAAATTTTAAAGTGGGTGTGACCGTGTGAATAGTAAACAAGTGGGAAGAGAACTATTTTAAATAACAATAAAGCCACTGGTATTTATCTTGTATTTATCATCAATGGGAGACAAGATATGCATGACTGTATAAAACTATGAATAGATAAGAAATAGGAAAAAATAAATTGTCCTTGAGCAATATCTAATAATAATTGCTAGACATATTCTTTGTAGATTTTGAAAATAAAAAATGAGAAACTAGATGTGAGAATATGTTTTCTAGAGTGCTTTGTAAAGACCCTAGTAGTTTGATCGTAATTTAAAATAATCCTCTAGCTAAATTCCAATTTCGGATTAACACGATCCTATTGTATACCAAAACCCCGTTATACTTTCAAAGTTTAGTTTAAAACCTCCTTAGTTATGTGCCAAAACCATCAACACATGCGGTTTTAATCTTAGTTATAATCAAGAGATTTGTTTTTTGAATAAAGTCAAACTTAGGGAGGTGTTTACAAATAGCTCTATTTTTCTATATGAGAAAATAAAAGTTAAGAATCTCATCAAATTATACTGAAGGTAGTGTGATTTTTTAAACTAACATTAGATTATGTTTTTTTTTTTTTTTTTTTTTTATAAAAAAACCGCATAATGAAAATGAGGTTTTTTTTGGGCATTAAAATAGGTGAAATATGCCTTACTTTAAAGTAATTAGATTTATTATATTTTTTTTATATATGTAGGTGAAATTTTATAGAGCTTGGAAAACTTACCTTTGGAAAGTGTTATTATCTGATCATATGTCCTACAATATATCTCTTAATTAAAGTTGTCACGATGGGAGTGGAGCAAGAAATTAATGTATAGATGCTTGTAGAACATTATGGGTTATGCTTAATTACTATGCAAATGAAGACAAGTGCATGGCTAGATGAATGGGCAACCAAGTTAGCTCTCACTTATATGAAAGGGAGCTCATTTAATCACATCAAGAGACATTTGAGAATGAAAAATTAGAAAGAAGAAGTCACTTGAAGCCATGGAGCTTGGAGCTTGACACAAAGAAGTGTTGTATGTTTGAAAAAAAAAAAAAAGTAGTGACGCTATCAATAAATCATAAGCCAAAGTTTCATGAACTCAAAACTTTATGTCTATTTTTTTTTTTTTTTTTTTTAAGATGAGGTTAGGGAAATTGAGGCGCCACCAGTCACTGCCCCTAACACCAGAAGCTTTTCTCGATTTTCCTTTTCCTTTCAATTTTATTTTAAAGGAAACGACAAAAAGAACAACTCAACCAGAATACAAATAAATACAAGTGATAAAGTGCAAGAATGATATATATTTCATTGTGAATTACAATATACATTCTAGGACCTATTTATAGGCTAAAGAGAAAAACAAAAGAGATCAATTAATAATAAATTAATAATTTATATAAATCAACTGAAATCATATAATCTACACATAGAAACTAAATATATCATAATAATGAACAATAATGGTAAGGACTAATATGGCAATAAGAGGCAAATATAAAAGTGCATGAACAGTTTCAAGCTCATCATCCCGGACATTTTCATGAATTGATCTCCAAACTCAAGTTTGCATCTATTTCACCATCTTGAGTTTGTGCAGTGATGTTACCATACCATATTAGTCCTCACCATTATGCTCATTATTGTGACATATTTAGTTTTCATGTGTAGATTATATGATTCCAATTGACTTGTATAAATTATTTATTTACCTCTTTTGTTTTCCTCTTTGGCCTATAAATAGGTCATAGAATTTACATTGTAATTCATAGTGAAATATATATGATTCATCTACTTTATCATGATAAATCAAAATTTGGAAGTCTTTGTTTTAAACATTCTCTCCCCCCTTTATCTTATCTATCATCTTGTTCCACATATTATACGGTAAAAGATATTTAGTATGTATCTGTCATCTATTATCTATCAACGTTACACGTGAATGAACGTCTTAATGTACATAACATCAAATCTTAAATATTATAATTGAGTCATTTTCTATCAGTTTAAACTTTTAAATCTGATGGTAACTAATAATAAGAAAGCAATTAGCATGCCACAGAGAATCTCTCATGGAAGAGGTAACCACAAAGGCCAGGTTATGGGATAAGGTGTTACCATTCCTTTTTATTTTATTTTATTATATATACATGTTACAAGTACATTTTATGACTATTGGGACCTCATAATAATGACTATAATGTACAGTCCGAACTATAACATTATTACTATCTCTACTCTCCAAACGGGAGAGAATGAATTCATATTTAGCAGGAAAACTATCATTTAGTTAAAGGGATTTTGCAAAATTTACCTCCACACATAAAGGGCCAGACTAAAAATATCCACGTTTAGTGCAAGCTACTACTCGAAACCCTGGTCTCGCTTTTAAAGCACTAAGCGCACTTACCACACTGGCAAACAACTTGCGAGTAGATGTTACCCTTTCTAAGAATAGCTTTTTGGGGTATGGAAATCTTAGCTCTCCATCGCTTCTCCAACTTTTAATACAGTCAAAACTTAATCATTGTTGCTCTAGAAAATCTTATATTTACCTGTATTAAATACAGGGTATTTTTAAGCTATACCCTTAACATAGATTAGCACTTAAAATATAAGAAAACGGTCACCAGCAATGAAAATTCATTCATATTTTTACTTTTTTTTCCTCCTTTTTTTATTTTACATTCATTCATTAATTTTTAGGGATCTTAATCTGTAGTCTATGCACAAACTATTGATATATTATATTTAATGTTATTTTATCTTGTTAGTAAGTAAAACACATTTGAAAGGCCCATGATATGATTTGTACTTAGCTTGATATATATTTTACTGTGAATTACAATGTACATTCTATGACCTATTTGTAAGCCAAAAAGAAAAACAAGAGAGATAAATGAATAATCCATATAAGTCAACTGGAATCATATAATCTACACATACAAACTAAATATATCACAATAATGAGCAATAATTGTAAGATTAATATGGTAAAAAGAGGAAAATATCATGAATTGGTTTCCAAATTCAAGTTTGCATCTATCTCGTCATCTTAAGCTTATAGGGAGATGTTACCATAGTAGTCCTCACCATTATTGCTCATTATTGTGACATATTTAGTTTTCATGTGTAGTTTATTTCAATTTACCTCTTTTCTTTTTCTCTTTGGCCCCATAAATAGTTCATAACATGTACATTGTAATTCACAGTGAAATATACATCATTCATCTACTTTATCATGATATATCAAATTTTAAAGGTTTCTGGCTTAAATCTTCTCTTTCCCCTTTATATTATCTATCATCTTTTTGCACATATATACGGTAGATGACATTTAATATATGTCTGTCAGTTATCTATTCACGTTACACATGATAAAACATTTTAATATACATAACTTAAAGTTTTAAATATTATAGTTGAATTATTTCTTATCAGTTTAAATTTTTGAGTTTGATAATAACTAATAACAAGAAAGGAAATGTCATGCCACAGAGAATCTCTCATGGAAAAGGTGGCCACAGAGGCCAAGTTACGGGCCAAAGTGTTACCCTTTTTTTTTTTTATGTTACAATTACATTTTATAACTGTCAGGACCACTTCATAATGACTCTAATATACAGTCCGAACTATAACATTATTATTAACTCTACTCCCCAAATAAGAGAGAGAGAACCCACATTTAGCAGAAAACTATTATTCAATCAAAGAGATTTATGCAAAATTTACCCCCACACAAAATGGGCCAGGCAAAATTATCCATATTTAATGGAAGCTGCTACTTGAAACCCTCGTCTCGCTTTTGAGTTAAAGTACTAAGCGCACTTAAGCACATCGGCAAGCAACTTGCAAATAGATGTTACCCTTTCTAAGAATAGCTTTTTGGGTTTTGGAAATCGTAGCTCTCTATCGCTTCTCTAGCATTTAATGTTGTCAAAATTAAACTTAATCACTGCTACTCTAGAAAATCTTATTTACCTATATTAAATATAGGGTATTGTTAAGCTACACCCTTAACATAGATTAGCACTTAGAAATTTAAGAAAACGATCACCAGCAATCAAAATTCATTTATCTTTTTATTTTTTTTCCTTTTCTTTCTTTTACATTTGTTCATTAATTTTAGGAATCTTGATCTGCAGTCTATGCACAGACCGTTGATATATTATATTTAATGTTTATTTTATCTTGTTAGTGAGTAGAACACATTTGAGAGCCCACGATATGATTTGTACTTGGCTTAAATTTTAGTTTATGTTTTTCTTCAAATAATTTGTTGATGTAATTGAGTGAGGAATGTGAAACGATAAGAAAAGGGGCAATTGACTCTTCCTTTCATGTTCTCAACCAGCATCAGTACATAATTTTGTGTGTATTTATGAACATGATCAAAATCGAACGACAAAAATCCTCCGCTGATTAGCCTTTAGTTGCAGGCACAAGGTGTTGGGTTTTGTTTTCCAGTGAAATTGACTTTTGCATTCGTACATATTGAAGTCAATTTCTTTTGGCCAACGTAGGTCAAATCGATGTTACATAATTCAACACCCTGGCAAGGAAACTTTTTGCTGCATACTAAGTTAACACCTTCCTCTGAAGTCGTGGTACCCCTAATGTTCTTGAAGTGAATATCGCTGAGCTGAACATGTGATGGCTGTATACATACAATCATCACCATGAAAATTGTTATTTTAGACACACAAAAATTATTAAAGCTCCAAAAGTTAGGATATGTAAATTTATAATAATTACCTCAGGACTTTTGGCACCATATTCCTGATCGATTATGATGGGATTCTCAACCATATTCATGACAATATTTTGGAAAGTGATGCTGGTTGCTTTCAGATCAGGTGATGCAAGCCAGGTCTTGATTCTAGCTCCATTGGTGGTGTTAGTTAATGTGCAGTCTGTCACCGTAACTCTTTCCACATTCGTCTCATCCTTGTACTTGCCAAGGCTGCCGACACTGGTGGATGCCCAAAAAATAATAAAAGACTAGTTAGTAAACACTCGATAAAAGAGATGCATGAAATTTGACACATTAACAAATTATTTAAGGCTTCATTGTTAAGAATGACTAGATATGTCACACTTTAGTTAATTACCTGATGCCGTGTCCAGGGCCACATTGGACATGGGAGATGGTAATGTCTTTGTTACCTTGTCCAACGGAAATGCAGTCATCACCGGTTCCAATTTTGGAGTTCAGTACTTTGATATTACAAGAAGTGCTTATATGCATGCCATCTGTGTTAGGGCTGTCTCCAGGAGCCGTAACGATGAGGCCATGAGCTGTCAAGTTGGTGCAGCCAACTACGTGCATGTGAAAAGCCGGGCTATTGAGAGAAGTAAACCCGAAAATTTCAGAATTGGTCACTTTGCTGAATTTAATGCTCTGCATGAAACAAAGCAATTATACATTCAATTCAATAAATTTAAAGGGTAATTTCAATTTTAGTCTAAAAATTAATCAAGTAAGGGAAAAAAAAGAAGGGAAATGCATGCTCACCGCAGGGAGTTCAAGACGGCAATTGTTGTTGTGACGACATTTACTGTCTTTCCAGAAACATGAGCCTTGCCCATCGAAAACTCCTTGTTTATTACCAGTGATAGTCAAATGATCGATTTCCTCAAAGAGTAACCATGCCCGCTCCTTTGTATACGCACTTTTGTCGGTGCTTGCCTTTAAAGTACCCTGAACTTCAACGGTTACAGGGTTCTTGCATGGCCCTCCAAAAACCACTGGCGCCAAATCATATGTTCCTGGAGGAATCAAAAGCTTGGATGGAGTAGTACATTCGCATGCTTTCTGCCAAGCGTTACAAAGTGCCTGCATAGACACATATATCATCATTGCTACAGGTTAATTCAAGAAAATATTTTTGTTTTGAGTTACAAACTAATTAATAAGCAATTTTTGAGAAATCTTACAGCTGCATTATCTTTACAGTTTCCACCAGCCTTAAGACCTAATGTGGTGGCGTCAACTATGGACAAACCGTGCAGAAGGCGGCGACTAGAACCAAGATAGTCAGCACCATGGGCCACACAAGAAATTAATGCCAATCCGAGAAGAATAATATTAGTGATATTCTTGACATCTTTCCCTCGAATGGCCATGGTGCGTTTCCTGATGTTGATCAACTAATTGGCCTCAACTGTAATGATTATAGGATTATATCTAAATCCTACAATCTTATGTTTAATCAGCCTGAGGCTGTTGTTTCTATATATACGGATCGGATATGGTTTTCATTCAGCATGCTATCTTTAGGATCCACCTGCCAACGAATAATTCAACTCTTTCTGTTATGGAAAAAGTTTGAGTTTGAGCGTGCATGTAGGCACGGATATATGGAACAGAAGACTAATGCATATTTGCAAGCTAGTGGTTGGTGATTACCCTTGCAGGTCAGCAACTATAAAAACTGAATTGGCTCAATAAACATAAATTTTCTCCAAGCTAATCTTATTAAAAAAATATAATGAAAAATTATATGTAAAATAGAGTATCAATTTGCAGTATATTATATTATATAAATAGGACAAATTTACTCATAGTAACTCCTTAACACTTATGTCTTTAAGGTTGTGAGATTGAGTTAAGTCTCATTTCCCTAAACAAAGAAATAGAAATGATATTCTACTATATAGAAAATGTTCATTAATTTGTGCTCTTAGGACATAGATTAAAAAAATGAATAGAAAAAATTTATCGGTTTTTATGAGACTTATAAAATTATATATTGATATGTTGAAAAAATAAATATAAATTATTTAATTGAGTTTTAGGTTTATTTCCATTTCTAAACCTAAACTATTAGTATTTATCTCATAGAGCGAGATAAAGTATCAAGATATGAATGTGTAAAAAATAAAAGTAAAATAATAGGATTTACTTGAGCAAACTCATTTATAATATATAGATATATTCTTTGTAGATCTTTCAAAACAACAAAACAGAAGCTAGAAAATATATATATATATATATTATAATTACTTGCCCACTTGAAGAAGTTAACTTTTGAGATTACTGGTTATCGACTCGGTCTGGGGTCTCTACGCATACATTTAGGTAAACCATTCATTTTCTATTGATTCAGACATCCGAATAATGTTATTTTTTTAGAAAAACAAAAATCATTCAAACATATAATTCAGATATGAGATCATGTTATATTGTTGGATCCCTAAATTAGAATAAATAATTACTATTAAATTTTTAAGTCAACATACCCACCCATAATCCCATATAATCTAAAAATGGTTAGCAAGGATATAACAATTACTATTTATTGACTCTTAACTCTCAAGTCTGAACTTGTGTACCAAACTGTGAAAATTTTTGTAAAGAGTAAACACATAATGCAGCAAAACACTTGGGGAAGAGATGCCGACTTGCCGAGATGGTCGATACACTTGATCTTGTATGTTCGACACACGTCCATCAATTTTAATTTAATCACAGAAGTATAATCTCATTTGAACCTTTTTTTTTTGTTTTTTTGGGGTCAATCTAAAAGAGTGCCTTCCATTCCAAGTGAACATGGCGTCACGGTTTCACTTTAGTTAAAAACCAGTAAACTGGCTCCTCACATATAAATAAAATAATATGAACAAAATTTTATATAATTAATATAAAATTAATAAGATAATATTTTATGAAAAAATTTGATGTTTATATGTTTATCATCTATATTTGAAATGAATGGTAGAGATAAATAATATTTAAACTAAAATAAACAAAAGAAAAAAAAAAAACTATGGATCTCCACTGTTTGGATTGAAGATAAATGATCTTTTATCTTTATAAATTGGATTCGATAGACTTCTCCCACTTGTTGTTGAATCTTATGATTTATCTATTATTAATTTGATAAATTCTAGAGAATCTCCTTTAGCTGCTTTACTGATTGATGATCTTCTAGGATTTATGGATTCTCACGAGGGAGTAAGGTATTCTCTTTTGTCTCTAGAAATGCTAACAACCTAATGTTAGATATTTTATGGACCATGTGCATTTATTACTTAGTTTAAGATATATTTAATGTTAATAATAAATTAAGATTAAATCATATTGGTTAACTAAAGAGATATTAATATTAATAAACGTTCACATTGATGGAACGTGAAGCGAAGAGACCCCTAGGAATGTGAAACGAATGGATCTATTTAATATTTGGTCCTCTCTCTACCCTATATATATACAATTATATTTCTATCAAGTAATGTATGAAAGAAAAAAACTAAAGGGGTTAAGAAAGAGAAACCAATATTTAAAATGCCAACTTCATGGATCAAGGTATGTTTATTTTTTTATCTTGTTTACTTATTTATTTATGAAAATCATAAAGTTCCAAGATTTAGGAATTAAGTCATGCATAAAAAATAAAATCAATAAATAAATAAATTGCTATCAACTAGCTCGTGGTTTTTAGCTAAGTTAGCTCTTTCTAGTTTTGAAGATATAATTTTCATGAAAGATATTCCTTCTAGCTTGCTGCACCAAGCCGAGGACATTAATCTTCATTGCAATTTTTTTAATCTTTTTTTCAAAATAAAAATAAAACAAAACAAACAAACAACAAACGTCAAACAAACAAATAAAGAAAAGCAGTATCAATACAAATATGCCCCATTATAAATGTATGAGTACAGTGGCGACTTTCTTCTCTGCCGAAATCCCAAGTACTTCTAGAATATTGTTGGATTGAATTGAATGTTAAAGGGTCTCTTTCCACGATAATCCGTGATCATTACACGTCCATACGTTTGTGGATGCCGCATAGCAGTCAATCTCAACACGACTACTTGCGTTATAGCCCTTTTTTGTTGTTGTCGTTGCTGCTGCTGCTGCTTGCTGAAATTGATGTTGATAATTCTGATGATGACAATGTTGAATATGGTAATTTTGATTGATCATAGGAGGCCTTGTTGTTGTTGTTATTGTTGATCTTCGTTCCATACTTTCCTCCAACACCACAATAGCTTCAACAATTCCAACTTTCACGAATTCTGTTGATGGTCCCATTTCTACCCAAGTCTCTCTTTCTCAGTCTTTGTTTGGTTTGTGTGTGTGTTATGTTGTGTATGGCCAATGGGTCACACTATCTCTTTTACAGCATTTGCTTTTTATTCCACTTTTGGCGTCACTGTTATTCGAAACTTTAACGCGATATTTCTCACTTTTCTTGCCAAATTGAGATACAAAGAGATGCATATATTTGTTGTATTTGCTGTCAGTGACGGGGGACCATCGGATGTGGTTTTGCCTCTGAAAATTCGCATTTTATCTGGTGAGGGAAGTTGCAAGCATCTGAATTTATGTGTATAAGGTGATTAACTTAGTCAGCAGAGACGATATACCTTCCTATCTAGACTAAACAAATTTGTTGTTCGCCTACCATCATGCACATTTTATAAGTAATAAGTATTTTTTTTTATATTATAAAAACAAATATTTAAATAATATAAATAATAATATTTTAAATCATATAAACAATAATTGATCTTATATATTTATTTGGCATCATTTAGAAACAAGAAAAAAGAGGAATCAATGTAAACTGATTTATCAATATTTGGGCTACCCAAGCCCAACATAAGTGGTAATGACCCAAAAACATAAATGGATCGGGAATCATAAGAATGTTCGAATATATGTCAATTTTTGGCTTTATAATGGGCGGTTTGTCCACGCCATTTTAGCCTGAAAATGATTTGACGTGACGTGATATGGATAAGAATTTCCGGACTGGGATCATCTTGGCTGGAAAACTCAACTGTTATAATGCTTCACTTGATTATAATTGGCTTGTTTGAATTTCGATGAGCAATCTCTGCTTTCCACCTGGCAAATTTGTGCTTAGAACACTGGGTCAAATTGCTGATCGATGGGTTAGTTGTCAAGTCGTTTTCAAAATATAGAATGTGAATATTACTTGCGACTTTGCAAGTGTACTACTTTCTTTGTTTTTGTCTGCTATTCGATAATGAATTTATGATTTAAATTCTAACAGCACAGAAATTTGATATTTGATCTTATGAAGTTATGAGGTTAAGATATTGTGCTTTAATTATTTAATGTAGTTGATGTTCAAGTGTTTCGTTGTATTTAGTAAGTTATAATAATTTTTAATAATCATCAATTTTATAATCAAAGAATTTTGATAGAAATCTAATTTCTGCAAAATTAATAAACATTAATTTATTGATTAATTAATATCTTCAGGGGATGATCCACTATAGGTCTAACGGGTAACGTGCCTTCCTCAAATTTGAAAAAAAAAAAAAACGAAAAAGATAGTAAGTGTGTATTTAAAAAAAAAAAAAAAAAAATTACAGCGAGTGAATACGAAAAAACTGACCGTCAAACCGTGCGTGGTTCTGAGCAGAACCCGACTTACCACAGGTCCAGGGGGTCACGTGCCCCTCGAATTTGAAAAAAAATTAAATAGTAATCAGTAGATTAAAAAAAAAAAAATTGCAGCGAGTGCATAAAGCAAACCGACCTTGTCACACCGTGAGGCGGTTCCGAGACCTGTCCGTTCTGTGCACATGTACTGTACTACTAAAAAATTGCTGCAGCAGCTTTCATTAATTAGTATTATTTATTATTAATTTATTATTATTATTTATTTCAAAAGTTAGTTTACTGACTCGACTTTTAATAAAGTAATAATATGATTATTTATTATTATGATGTTTGAAGCCGCCGACCACTCCCTTCCTTTTTTTAATAGTTTATTATCTCTTTTGCAGTATTATTTATTATCCGGCCTCTAATAGAATTAACTCCTTACCTTTTTATTACTTCTAATACACTTAATTTTTCTATCTCTAATATTTTTCTTATTCTTAATTAATTAATATTACACATCTTCTCCCCTATAAATATTATTTACTTCCATTTTTTTATGTACAATTCAAACTCCATTGATAATTTATAATTTTATTAAATAATATTTTTTTTTTTATGTTCATCTTCACTTAATATTTTATCACTTATCAAGTTAGTCTACTAAATTAATTATTTTTTTAATTATTCATGTATAGTCATGATTCAATTTATTTTTTAAAATGATAATGGAAGATCAATCGTTAAATGACAATTTACTTGCATATATATAGAGAAAAATATTTTTGATAAAATTAATAGATAACTTATCATTAAATGATTTCAATATATAAAATCTTGTGGAAGAAAATTATAACTTTATATAATTTATGTTTTTTTTTAATTTATTTTAATGATTTTATTAGTATTTTTAAATATAAAAATATTTGTTTTACTTAATATTATGTATAATTCATTTTATTTAAGCTGTATATTGTTATCTAATATTGTTTTATGATAAAATATTATATAGTTAATATATTTCTAATTTTTGATATTTTTATTATTTTATTAATATATCTTTCTTATCAAAATTTTTGGATCTATCACTGAATATCATAATTTATTATTAGATTTTATACTATAATATGAATATTGCTTTATTTATTTTTATTATTAAATGATTTCAAAATATGAAATCTCGTAGAAAAAAATTATAACTTTACATAATTTATGTTTTTTTAAAATTTATTTTAATGATTTCATTAGTATTTTTTAAATATAAAACTATTTGTTTTACTTAAATATTATGTATAATTTATTTTATTTAAACTGTATATTGTTATCTAATATTGTTTTATGATATAATATTATATATTTAATATATTTACAATTTTTTATATTTTTATTACTTTATTTATATATCTTTCTCATCAAATTTTTTTTAATTTTATCATGATTTATTATTAGATTTTATACGACAACGTGAACATTGCTTGAAAGAGTACATTTTTATTTGTTTCCATATGATATTTGGTAAATAAATTTATGGTTTAAATTCTAATAGCAAATCAATTCACCGTGTTAATTCTTATGCACCTTAAAGTACTTTTCTACTCACCTCTGTAGGAGTACCCTGGATAATATCGTTTGAAATATGGGTCTCAGTGTAAAAATTGTAACCAAAAATCAGAGACAACAAGGAAAATGACGGATGAGAAGAAAGAACCTTACGCCAACATCGTTGGCAGGATATGACATCTTCATACAAACTTCATTAATAAATGATTAGATATTAAAAAATATATATATGATTTAATCACCAAATTCGTGCTTAGTTTCCAACCAATTCATAGATTCTCAAAATTATGTCAAATATTTCATATTAATTAGAAAAAAATGGGAGGAAAAAAATTTAGCTAATGATCAAAATAAAATCATAATGTAGTTATAACATGTTATATGTATTTTTAGGCTACCGTAAATGGGCTGGTAAAAGCCCAGAGGCCCAATAAGATAACCTGCTGAAATCGTCCCAACAGACAGGGGGCTCAAGTTACTGGTCCAAAGAAACAGGCATAACTTTGTGCTCGGATGTCAGATTGCCTATTATAATATGTTTTCGGAAAGGGATTTTTGTGCTCTATAGCGTGGCAACTAGGGCTGTCCCGGTTGATGCCGTTTGCGTCCTCAAATTTGTTGTTTTAATGGATGTGTTCTTGAGGTTTACATTTGCTGCCAAAAAGTTCTGACAACAACCAGCAACGACAAGGTGTCCAGATCTGCTTGCTCGGTCGATCGCCGGCTGTCCCCTGACAACCTGCTCGCTGACATCCTGACCGCTGATCGTTGACAGTGTGACCGCTGATCCTGTCCGCTGACAGCCTAACCGCTGGTTCCGTCCGCTGACAGTATGACCGTTGATTCTGTCCGCTGACCGCTATCCGTCAGTCTGTTCGCTGGCCGCTGATTCTGTCCACTAGACTGACCGCTGATTTCTCCGTCTGTCGGCCAGACTGACCGCTGGTCGTGTCCGTTAAGTCTGTTCGCTCAGATCTGCTCGCCCGGGTCTGTCCGCCCAGAACCGCCCCAACTCGTGGACAGTGTGACGTGCACGCGCCAAGCCCTTCTCAAAATGTTAGCAGCACGATTTTCGGGGATCTCACCTACCATGTCAGACGACTTAGACTTTGTGACAGAAGACTTTGAAAATTGTAATATGCATTTAATGCTTTCTTATTTAAGTTGTACTATTACTGTAGCTCCTTTCTCTCCCGATAAATATGGGTGATTTTCATTGTAAAGGGGCTGGTTCTTTTCTGGCTCTCTCTACTGTTTTCTCTCTCTACAGCTGTAACAAAATGAACAGTAATAACAGTGACTGTCGCGCCTCTCACCGGAGCCGGCGTCGTGGACGTAGGCCTTCTCTTTGGCCGAACCACGTAGATCTTACGTGCTTTTCTTCTTTCTTCTCTCGTTTTCTTCTTCCTCTGCCTCTGTTTTCTCCTTTCTTTCTCTGATTTTCAGTGGATTGCAGTTTGGGCCCGAAAACAACCTCGTTGACTAAGGAAAACCATTTTTCGACGTTAACATAACATATATAATGTTTTTTTCAATATTAAAAAATTAGGGCCAACCAATCAAATTCATCCATTGTATTATCTCTCTTAAAACAAATTATATTTTCTATCTAATTCAGATGCAATGAATGAATTTGATTAATTAGTCATTACTTTTTAAAATAAAGTATATCATATATATATGATATATATATACATATATATCCAAAAATTATAGATACAAGTAAATTACAAACATCAATTAAAAAGTCAGGACCAACCAATCAAATTTATCCATTATATTATCTCTCTTAAAACAAATTTTCTTTCCTATTTAATTCAAATACAATGAATGAATTTAATTAATTAATCTTTACTTCTTAAAATAAGACATATCATATATATATGATATATATACATATATATGTTGACGTAAAAATCTAATCAACGTTGGTTCTTAAATCCAAGACTGCAAATCAATGAAAAATATAACAAAAGCAAAAGAATAGAGATAAAGATGAAGAGATTAGAAGTAGATTTTACGTGGTTCAGTCAAGGGGAAGACCTACGTTCACGGTGCCGACTCTGGTGAGAGGCGGTAGTCACTGTTATTACTATATTTTTTTAGTACAAAGAGAGAGAGAAAAGAAAGAGCAAAAAAAATCATCATCTTTTACTATGATTTTGCTTCTATTTATAGAAGGGGAGAGGTGATACAATAATAGGAAAACATTAAATGCATATTACAATTGTTAAAGTCTTCTGTCAAAAAGTCTGAGTCTTCTGACACTACACACGCTGTAGTGATTAAGTAAATCACGCTGCCACTAATATGGAATGGTTGGCCGTACACGTCACGCCATCGCGCGAGCTGGAGCTACTCTGGGCGAGCTGGAGCTCATTTAAAAAGAGCTCACGAGATCATTTTGGGCTAGCTGATAAGCTGATGCCTGCGAGCTAGGAGCTGAGAGCTCGAGCTGAACATTTTGGAAGCTGAGCATCCTAGGAGCTAAGAGTTGGGAGCTGAGCATCCTGAGAGTTGAGGAATGAGCTCACGCGAAGAGCTGGCGAGCTGCTGGAAGAGCTCACGGGAGGAGCTAGTGAGCTGTTGGAGGAATTGGTGAGCTGTTGGAAGAGCTCACAGGAAGAGCTAGTGTGCTGCTGAAGGAGCTCACACTAACCAGCTGGGCTTCTACCTGCTAGGTCAATTCATTTGATCATTTTTGTTGGGTCTTTGGGTTTTTACTAGCTCATTTGATGCAGCCCAAAAATACACACAACAATATATGTATCCAAAAATTATAGATATAAGTAAATTACAAACATCAATTAACATTAAGCCTTCTGAATTGGTTCTCTGGCAATAATGAACTTATACTCCATTGAAACGCCTAGCCACCCGGTCACTCGTCCTGCGATCTCCGTCCTCAACTTCTACTGAAGGGCATAGCACCGTAAAATTCTCAGCCAGTTGCTGCCTTTTACTATAATCTTTTCAAGGAACAAGGCTTTGGCTATTGGCCTCTATGTATGGTTTCCTATCTAAACACAAACGCATCAAGTGACTCTACATTTGTCTCTTTTCCCTGCGATAGATTCGTGCATATCCACTTATCCCCATACACCTTTTTTGTTTTTTAAGTAATTATCCCCATATGTCTTTATTCTCATGAAATCTCCAATATACATGATGAAAATTAAAAGACTCAATTATTTACGTAAAATTCGGTCTCATTTGGTGGCTGTCTCCAGCCAAATTGTTTTGACATCCATTTTTAACTTCTTTTTTGTGTCCTTGCAACCACAACAAGAACAATATGTTTCCATGTGATTACTAATGAATTGCTGTATATGACAATCAATTTTATAACAATATAAAATCAAAATCCTACATAAAAATTAAAATCATGCATGAGAGTCAGTTTCTAAACATCTTCGACGGTTTTTAAGGGGTAGAGTTTTGTACATTGTAGATGCAGGGTCTTGAATCCGGTGGCGGTTGATGGTTTATACTAATGGACCCACATCATCATGTTGATCTCAAAATAATGAACCATATAGAAAAAAGCAGACAGACAAAAACTTGAGCATAAAGCTATTTATTTTAATAATTCCCTTCGCAGATAATGTTGTGGATTCACCTACACATTAAAGAAACTCTAAAAGTTGAATAATTAAGTATATCCAAAACTACTTCATTATTTTGGATTAGATTACATCATTTTGTCTTCCACTATTAACTTTTACACAATTTTTATTGGCCCTTTAAACTAAAAAACAAAACTGTAATTATAATTTTTTTTAAAAAAAAAACTGTAATTTTAAAGGCTAGTGACTTTTCTCATCACGGTATCTCCTGTACAATGAGGCTTTTAGCAATTAATAATTTTTCTAACCATTCAAATATTTTTGTAATTATATCAACCTTGAATAAGTGTTCAATTCAAGATTTCAAATATTGTTATCTTTTCCTTTTTGAAGAACTGGAAGTGTCAATATTGTGTCAATATCTAAAGACATACATTAGACATTTTCTTTTAGAAAAAATTGCGACAATAATTTCTCTTTGAGATTAAAATTGAAAAATATTTAAAAAAATGGTTAGTGTTTAATTTAAATTTAAAAAAATTATTTATATTTTATGAAAAAAACCTTTTTTTATTGGGTTAATTTTTATTTATTTTAAAAAACATCTAAAGACGTACATGCCTTCTACAGTTATTCTGCTCCTTGGTGCACCCTCTACGAGGCTCCAAGTACATTGTAAAATAAGCGTGACGCCGGTGTATGTCAAAATTGGTTTTATCTTATTAATATCATCGCAGATGACGTGGCGGAACATGGTTTCATCCAAAACAATCCGCTGGCTATTAGTCGCCGTTGAATTTCCACTTCCGAATCACGAGTCTACTTCTGCAAAAAACATATCACGAGTCTAGTTTAACACTTTTAACCCAAAAAAAAAAGAAAAGAAAAAACCGTCACAATCAAAATGGAAAGTTGAAACACGTATCCAATGCTTGGGTCCCTCTCGTGGTTCTTACAATTACAATTGTCCACTACTGTTAACTCTATATATAAACTTTGCCTCTTCACTCCATACAGGCTCACACTTGTCACCACCTAGTTTGCTTGTCTTTTTTGGTCATCATCATTCTTTCACAAACAAAATCAATGGCAAACCCTAAGCTAGCTCGGATGCCCAGCATTAGAGATCGCGTGGAGGACACTCTCTCTGTTCATCGTAACGAACTCGTCTCTCTCCTCTCCAGGTCTGATCAGATTCCATTTTCATTTTTTTTCCACTTTTTTTAAAAAATAAATATATATATGTTGAGTTTTGGTTTTGTTGGATTTTGCAGGTACGTGGCTCAGGGAAAAGGTATTCTGCAACCTCACGTTCTCATCGATGAGCTTGA
Source organism: Dimocarpus longan (assembly GCA_022984855.1). Taxonomy (NCBI): domain Eukaryota; kingdom Viridiplantae; phylum Streptophyta; class Magnoliopsida; order Sapindales; family Sapindaceae; genus Dimocarpus; species Dimocarpus longan. Next base: position 25,492,468 of record CM041015.1, read on the forward strand.
AAACGTTATTGGCGAAGATGAAGCCAGGAAGCAGCTTAGAGATGATCCATTTAGTGAGATTATTGGAGCTGCTCAGGTTTATTCTTCGTTTCTCTTTTTCTATGTTTCCTCTTGATTTTATTGACATGTCAACTTATAAGTAGAATCAAGATTGACCAAATAGTTATTTATATATAGATTATTGACTTGTCAAATCTAGTCACCTGTAATTTTTCAATGCTTACCATTTTTTTGACTATTAAAGTGAAATGAGCAGCTTTTATATATTTTGTATAATTTAGATATGGAGTTGTTGTTTTAGAGATGTGTTATAATGTTATATAAGTTAATATTGATTTTGGTAGCTATTTGAGTGGAATATAATAACATGGATAATTCTACTTTTTTTTCTTTTTTTTTTAATTATTAGTTGATCAAGTTTCTGCTCTGTTTTGTGCGGGTGTGCTTCTAGTGTCTGGAGTTTTTTTTGTTGCTGTAAATGGTATCTTAAGTCTCCAGGTTGCATGGGATGTGAGATTCTAATTTTTGTATGTTTTGCTGATAGGAAGCGATTGTCCTGCCTCCATTTGTGGCTATAGCAGTTCGGCCAAGACCAGGTGTTTGGGAATTTGTCCGTGTTAATATCCATGAACTTAGCGTGGAGCAATTGAGTGTTTCTGAGTACCTTCACTTTAAAGAAGCACTTGTAGATGGAACGTAAGCAACTTCTCTATTTGAGGAATTTTTTTTTTTTTTTTTTCTTGAAAATTGCTATCACATGATTCATGCCTAACTTAACAACCTCTTGATTCTATTCTTGTATTTATTCCTTTTTTTTTTTAATAAATCATTAGGAGTAATACTAGATTTGTGCTCGAGCTTGATTTTGAGCCATTCAATGCAACTTTTCCTCGCCCCAACCGATCTTCATCCATTGGTAATGGCGTTCAATTCCTCAACCGTCACCTTTCTTCAATTATGTTCCGTAACAAAGATAGTTTGGAGCCATTGCTTGATTTCCTCCGAGCACACAAATATAAAGGTCAAGTAAGTGTGCTATGAATATGGTTTCCTGTCAATAATACTTTAAATCTTCACTATCTTGAGTTTTAAGGATCCATGTAATTTGCCCCAGGAATTAATAGTATTTCAAAATTTACTAGTTTATGTTTTCGTTGGATATTTTGGTGGAATTAGATGATTTGATTCACGGTCATTTGCAGGCATTGATGTTAAATGATCGAATTCAAAGCATATCTCGACTTCAGTCTGTTCTGGCCAAGGCAGAGGATCATCTTTCTAAGCTTCCGCCTGATACACCCTACCCTGAGTTTGAATATATGTAAGCTTGTAATATATGTTATTCCATGTGCTTATCTGTTTTTTCCAGGGTGAATGTAGAATCAGCCCTCGTATCCAGGCTATGTGCCTGACATTTCTGTTTTTCCTGTCCGCAGATTACAAGGAATGGGCTTTGAGAAAGGTTGGGGGGATACTGCAGAACATGTATTGGAGATGATTCATCTTCTATCAGACATCCTTCAGGCTCCAGATCCCTCTACATTAGAGACGTTCCTTGGGAGAGTACCAATGGTTTTTAATGTTGTCATCTTGTCTCCTCACGGATACTTTGGGCAAGCAAATGTTTTAGGTCTGCCTGACACTGGTGGGCAGGTACTCATCACTTTTCCAATGAACCCTATTAGGCTGCAAATGTCGAATTTCACTTTCTCCCCTCATCTACATTCACCTCTTTAATTTTTCTTTGTTCCGTCCTATTCATGAATTATAATTCCCTTGTCTAAGTGGAGATGTGATTTCCAAATTTCTTCTTCTAAGACTTCTTTCACTTTTCCTTTAAAATTTGAAGATTGTTTATATTTTGGACCAAGTGCGTGCCCTGGAGAATGAAATGCTTTTCAGAATAAAGAAACAAGGACTGGATATTGCTCCTAAAATTCTTATTGTAAGTGGATTGTTTCTTAGTTTATTTTGGTATCTTCAGTTCGTTGGTTTTCTGTCTTTCATTTTTTGTCTTATCATTTTAACACATTCATGGTCCTTCAGGTGACTAGGTTGATACCTGATGCAAAAGGGACTACATGCAACCAGCGACTTGAAAGAGTAGGTGGAACAGAACACACTCATATTTTGCGTGTTCCTTTTAGATCAGACAATGGAATTCTTCGTAAATGGATATCAAGGTTTGATGTGTGGCCTTATCTGGAGACCTTTGCTGAGGTAAAACTCTCTATGGCTTTTATAAATTGAATTGTTATTTCCTTTACTGGACACTAAAAGGGTTCTGCCAGATGATGGACAACCCGAACCCTTGCCATATATATAACCATATAAGTAAGTACCTGTGAGAATGGGATGCTGACATGTGAAATTTCTGGTTCTTAACCAATGAAGGTTTAGACTGAATAAAATTAGATCCTGCCAGACTTGTGAAATGAAATACATTTATGGGTGGCCTTACAAAGACTTTGTCTGTGTCTAGCCCCTTCAAGTGTATATTTTGTGCTGTTCCAATTGTGTTGATTTCCATTTTGTGGACGCTTGTTCAGTTATTTTTGTGCATTATTTTTATCGTAACAGAAATTTAGTTCTTATCAGGAGAAAAAACATTAGAACCAGAATTAATAGATTAAACATGAAATTATTATTTTTCTTAATAAACAGTTGATCCGTCACTTCAAAATTTATAACACCAGATTGTTGTCAACTCCACAGAAATCTGTGCTGAAGTAAATGCTATCATTTTGCTGTCGCTCCTGACTTTTCCATTGCTGCTATGTCGTTGTCCACACATTATGACTGAATATATAAGCCTTTCCTGCCCTAAAATTTCTTCCCTCTCTCACTATCTTCTTTAGCCCTCAACTGTGCATTTTGGCTCATGTAAAATTAAAGAGTCTTTTTTCATTATAGTTGTTAAATTTTGATGTCCACATTTTTTTTAATTTATTATTATTTTTTTTTCTGATATCACTGTGTAACATACTAACCTTCTCGACTGTATGATCAGGATGTAGCAAGTGAAATAACAGCTGAATTACAGGCTTTTCCTGATTTTATTATTGGAAACTACAGTGATGGAAACCTTGTTGCATCTTTATTGGCATATAAAATGGGAGTTACCCAGGTTAGTTATGAGTTTTTGCCGCATATATACTTTGATTATAAGAATGTGAAGTATATCATAGTATCTACCTAGAGATGAAGTTTCATTTGTAAATGTTGATACGTGTAGTGCACCATTGCACATGCATTGGAGAAAACAAAATATCCAGATTCGGATATATATTGGAAGAAGTTCGACGAAAAGTATCATTTTTCATGTCAGTTCACTGCTGACCTCATAGCCATGAACAATGCTGATTTTATCATCACCAGTACATACCAAGAGATTGCGGGAACGTAAGTTTATTGTATCATCCTTTATAAAATAGAAGCCACTTGATCATATCATTCATATTCGCCTTCAAACTGATTGTGTTTCTGAATTCTGATGGAATGTTTGTCTGCTGTCATATCACTATTGATGGTAGTAATATTTTTTATGTGAAGTTTTTATAGTATGGGGATAGGAGAGGGGAGGGGGAAGCAGGGCTACATGATCAAAGAGAATTTTACAATTTACATTCTTTATGGCTGCCGGTGGATCCTGCTAATATAACCTTCAAGAAAGCACTGTAATGATGCTTTTAGATATTCATGTCCTCTTATCAGTTAACACCTATTTTTTAGCCCTTGAATTCGTTAGTACGATTATTCTATCAGCTTTTATGGCACAATGGTGGTCAGTATTATTTGCTTCCCAATCATAAAATCTTTCAGCCTGAATTATTATAATAATGTTGTCCATCATATACATATCTAAGGGAACCTCTTGAAATTTGGAATCAGTAACTTTAGGTGATGCTTATTCTGTAACTTGCTTAACTTGTATGTTCTTTCTTTCAGGAAAAATACTGTTGGCCAGTATGAGAGCCACACGGCATTTACTCTTCCGGGGCTGTATCGAGTTGTCCATGGCATTGATGTCTTTGATCCAAAGTTCAACATTGTCTCTCCTGGGGCAGATATGGATATTTATTTCCCATACTCTGAGAAGCAAAAGAGACTTACAGCGCTACATGGTTCTATAGAAGCATTACTATTTGATCCTGAGCAGACTGATGAGCATGTGTGAGTCTCTTCCTGATCCTATAATTCTACCTGAAACTGCACAAATTAATTAAATTTAATGAAACAGTTTGCTGGTAACCATCTGTTTAGGTTACACCTATGTTCTTATTATAGTACGAGCATAAAGCTCCTTGATAATATTATAAGGAGATTCTTTAGAGGATCCAATGCAAGAACAAAGCTGAAGTAATTCCTTTTTTAAGAGTACTAGAATGCTAGAAACACTGGGAAAGGAAGTGTCCTCCTATTTACCATGCTATCACTTGCTGTTCTGACTTCTGTTAATATCCTATAATCTTCACATGGTTTAAGTATGAATTTGCAGAACTTGCTCTTTTGCAAAACTAACATATAATTAGGTTTTTCATATTTACTGCAGTGGTACATTGAAGGATCGCTCAAAGCCCATAATATTTTCCATGGCAAGGCTTGATCATGTGAAAAATATGACAGGATTGGTAGAGTGCTATGGTAAGAATGGCAGATTGAGAGAACTGGTTAACCTTGTTGTGGTAGCTGGTTACATCGATGTGTCAAAGTCAAAAGACAGAGAAGAAATTGCAGAAATTGAGAAGATGCATGATCTTATGAAAACATACAATTTGGATGGTCAGTTTCGTTGGATTTCAGCCCAAACAAATCGAGCACGTAATGGTGAGCTATATCGCTACATAGCTGACACAAAAGGTGCTTTTGTGCAGGTACATACCTTTATGCTGCTAATGAAGTGCCACTATTGATCCTAATTTATGCTTGGATATTATGATAACTTAATCATCTGCCCTCTTCTTTCTTTTTAAAATCTGTGGCAGCCTGCTTTCTACGAAGCTTTCGGACTTACAGTTGTGGAAGCTATGACTTGTGGCCTTCCAACATTTGCCACTGTGCATGGTGGCCCTGCGGAAATTATTGAGCATGGTATTTCAGGGTTCCATATTGATCCATATCACCCTGACCAGACTGCTGAACTCATGGCTAACTTCTTTCAAAAGTGCAAGGAAGATCCAAGCCACTGGAATAAAATCTCTGATGCAGGGCTTCGAAGGATTTATGAGAGGTATGGTACATCTTCGGTTGTTCACCTTGTATTCTAAATTTTTGAGGCTCATACAGATATCATGACGATGTAGGTATACGTGGAAGATTTATTCTGAAAGGCTACTGACATTGGCTGGGGTATATGGTTTTTGGAAGTATGTTTCCAAACTTGAAAGGCGCGAGACACGGAGATATCTTGAGATGTTCTACATTCTCAAGTTCCGTGATCTAGTAAGTACTTTAACCCATAGTTACCTATTACTATCATTAGCTGAGTGCTATTTTAAATTTTAGTGGCAGCACCACTATAATTTTAATTCATGACATTTAAATAAAATTCGAGGCAGCAGAGAGAAAATTGGTGTGTGATAATGCAGTTAACCCTTGTTGTTATTGTATCATTAAATTTCGACTCTGATTCAATTACTCACAGCAAGTTCTCCATTGATTTTCAGGCAAAATCTGTTCCTCTGGCAAGCGATGACCATCAATGAGCACCGGGTGCTCAAAGGAGCTACTTTCCTTGCGATCCAGAGAGATCATATAGTGTTAAAATAAGGAATGGTTTGCGTGTATGCATGTAGAATTTTAACTCTGCTGTACTAAATGATGCATGAGACAAACTCCCACTAGCAGCGACTTTATATGCTTCATCATCAGTATTGAAAGTATTTAGTGTATGCTGGCTGTTGTGAAGAAATTTGATCTGCCAAGAGCTGTTTTAAATAATCTGTTCACATAATTCCCCGAGGTCATTTGACTCCGCTTCACGTCGAAAAGAAGTCTTGAGAAAGTGCGAGCGGTATTGTTTTTAAAATCGAGTTTTTTAAAATTATATTTAAAAATAAAAATATATTTTAAAAATTACATTTTTAAAAATTATAATGCGTTTTATTGAATTTCTTATAAGTTATATTTAAAAAATAAAAATGATATAAAAATGTTTGATATTGTTTTTAAAAATAAGTAAAATATAATGATTTGTTTATAAAATTACTTTGGAAATGATGAAAATATAAGAACATTGTTTATTATATTTTGGTTATAATTGAAAAAATAAGATGGTCATTTTAAAAAATATATTTTACAAAGTATATATCTTAACAAGCGTTTTACAATTTTTGTTTTTGAAGAATAAAAATTAAAAACCATCTTTAAAAGTGGTTTCAAATGCTGGGTCCTAATTTTTCTAGAACTATTTTGGTGTATTTGCTTGTAACAAAGGAATCCGAATTCAGAACAAAAGCTTATAGATATATAAAATAATAATAAATAACGAAATAACAGAAACGAGTAATTCCAAGTATTAAGCAAGGGGTTATTTCTGTTGGGAAGAATTCACTGTCCAATGAAGATTTGGTTAGATCTTGTTTACTTTTGAAAGCTTTAATTTTTTTTTTTCCTTTTCAAACTATTATAAATGTGAAAGGTTCAAAATATTTGACATGAGGTGCCCAATAATAACAATTGCCATCAATTTTAATTTCTTTCAACTATGACTTATTTTTCATCTGCTTATCTATATCTATCACCAATTAACTCCTCAACAGCAAGTGTGCTTTGTGCCAATTCCTAATTGTGGACCAAGTCCAGCCGATCCACACTTGCCATTCTATTTTCCGAACCATGCACAAGGGATCTTATGTTCCTCGCATCACATGATAGTGTTATTTATACTTGGTTTACAAAGACAGTGGGGATTGTCTACCGGTCCCTGGAAATCCTGTTTCCACTTAACCATTTCGTTTTGGCACCCCACCCAGACCCAGTCATGCCTTGGCCTCATTATCTTACTGTCTAAAAAGCTTAACTCTAGTCTGACACTGACAAGCCTGTAAGAACCAGCTTTATTGACCACCCCAAACCCTATAAAAGCATCACATGCCTCACGCCTCTCTATTTCATCTTTTGTTTATATCCTTCTCCTCTCTCCCCTAGATTTTCAACGGTCAAAAACTCTCCAATCCATTAAACCCCTAAAATTATTTTAACAACATTATCCGTTAATTCTTCATTTGTTATTTATTCTAGTTTCAGTAAGGACAACCATCCGAAATCATATGTAGCATTAGTACAAGTGGTCCCAAATTTTGTCTTAATTTCTTATCTCATTGTTTTCCTCCACATTATATCAACTACCTCAGTAAACATCAACAGAAAGAGAGATAAAAAAAAAAATGAGAAAAATGTTGTTGCAACTTAAAAACACTAGTAGACACATTACTAGTCCCGAAACAAGTAAGACTTTTACATGCTGAAATCCAAACACAGACTTCCCTATTGAAAGAAGCCCGGAAGGAGCCATTAGATGATCTTCATAAAGAAACATCGTTCTTGGCACGACACTTGCCCTCACATCATAGGTTATATATCTGTTAACAATAATGTATATAATAATAAAAAAAAACTAGACTATCTCTTCCCTTGACAAATGTGCTTCAAGTTTAGGGGCTCGAGCCGTAGGTCTAAGCCCCACTTGCCTGCACTTCCAGAGGAATATTACAATTTTTTTGATTAAGAAAAAAGAAACAAAGAAAATTAAAAACGAGCTCCTCAAGTTTGGTTGCTAATGATAATAAGACACAGATACATTAGGCTTAGAGCTGGCCAAATGAGTGAGCAAGGTATGCTAATGCTCCTACAAGGGGTGCGTTCATGTAAGTGGATGGCTCTGATTGCTCATAATCTGACCGTTGATCTGGGAACCTATCATGCTGATCTGGCCCACCAACAATTGCACCCACCAGGATGTTAGGGTTGGGGTATCGGGAGTTCATGACTCTGAAGCCTGAGGTACATTGGATCTTGGCTGGGTGGATCGCAACGGACGGTAGTGATGATCCCCTGTGGTGTATCCTTCGTGGGTATCTAGGACCATACCCCACCATGTAGGACATCTTCAATGGGTTGTCCCCTAGCAAATAGTCCACCTAATATTTGCACATTTTAGGACAAAATCAATTAAAACTGACTTTTAAAGGCAGAGTTAAGATTTTTTATGTGTGATAATTTATGTGGGCACAAGCGGATTAATTAATTAATTACCTGTTTCTTGGCAATCGTCCTGAGCCTTTTGGGAGTTATAGGAGTACCACCACAGTTAACAACTGTGCGGGCAGAGGTCAAATACTTGGCATATGTTAAGAGTAGGAATGAAGTAGAGGTAACATATTGCATGTTGCTATCACTCATCTTGAACAGAAGCCCACCTGTTTTGTTTCATCTCACAATATCAGTAACATAAAAACAAAACTAGCCGTTGTAGGAAACAAGTTGTACAAACATGTGCCATCATCATCTGTAGAGAGAGAGAGAGCAGGAGATAATGGGAGAAGAGGAAGAAGAAGAAGAAGGAAAGGAGACCTGGAGTGTATTGGGCTGAAGAAAATGGGGCCCCTGGAATCAGAGAACATATGAAATTATCTGCATGGCCTTTGTAATCATGGAGAGATGGGACCTTTTGAACCAAAAAAGCCTGGAAAAATGCAGAATCAACATTAATAGCCTGTTTTCAAAACATTTAAGAGATGAAATGTATACCAGTGATGAGATTAGGACCTTAGAAAGGAGGATCCTTGCCCCAACATGTTTGTTATCCCACCCAAATGTATTATCAAATTCTGCAGCCCCAAGAGTCTGTCCATTAACTCGAATGTAGTTGAGGTAGGTTGGGTTCTTGGTGGCCTTATGCAGCCAAGCAGCACCCCACAACAGCTCATCCTTTTTATCATTTAAGACATGTAACAAATTAAGTTTAAACAGCCTCAAGAAAAATGCATTTAACATTATAGTAAAAATGTTGAAGAGCACAGAATTTACCTGATAACCAGAATAAGAGCAATAGAATGGGCACACAAATTTCTTCAACCTATTGCTGTAGGGTCCTCTGTACTTATCAGCAAACTCAAACACCTTCGTACAAAGAAAATAAATCCCAATTTAATGGAAACAAGTTAGAAAACAGGCATTGAAAAATGCTAAATTTTGATGAGAATTTTATACAGTTTCTCAAGCTCAAATTAGAGTTTTTTACCCTTATAGCCCTTCTGACCAAAAGCTTGGAGTAGGTAGGGTCGCTTCTCCTGAAGACCAAAGAAGCAGCTGCTAGAGCTGCAGCAGTTTCTCCTGCAACATCAGAACCAGGAGTGTTTCTATCAATCTTGATAACAGTCCTTGGTGTATCCATATCTTCTGGTCTCTCCCAACAAGCATGGTCCTTATTAGCATCACCCACCTACATTTCCACAACAAAGCGCAAAATTTAGTCTTACTCAGTTTTTTGTCCTAATCAAATGTGTACAAGTGCATGTCATTAAATAAAAATATGAACTTTTGAGTGAAGTGGGGTGCAGACCTGAACATAGATAGTGTCTGGGTGTACAGTAGCTTTGAGGAGGTAATCAGTTGCCCAACGAATGGCTTCTTTGGCATTCTGCAACTCACCTTTCATCAACCCACCAAACTCAATAACACTCCATGAAAGCATGGTAGTAGTGAAAGCCATGGGAAACCCAAACTTCACATTGTCCCCTGCATCATAGTACCCTCCAACCAAATCCACCTGCATTTCCATTTCAACACCCATATCAGCCAAACCCAGTTCACATTTCCCACAAAACATGAAAACAAACTTTAAAATAAGAAAATGAAAGAGAAGGCGCGTTAGTGTATATACATGCATAGCTGAGCCATCTGAGAGGCCAGAGTCTCTCCTCCAAGTGACCCTCTGGTTAGGTGGTAGCTTCCCTGACCTTTGGCCTTCAAAGAAGAGGATTGATTTGGTGAGTGCATCTCTATAGTTGTGCTTGGCAAAACGAGGGTGGTTGCGGTGGTGAAATGCAGGGAAGCCATTGCAGAGAAGCAAAGAGGCACTGAACCAACAAAGGAAAACAAGGTGAGTAAAAGGGGAGAGAGAGAGAGCCATTGTTTTGGACTGTCCCAAAGTAACCAACCCAACCAACCAACCAACCAACCAACCAACTACCAATACTGCTGCAGTGAAGAACAGAGACTTCCCTTGCTCAGTATTTATAAAGCAAAAGCTGCCTCACGTCCTCATGGGCTCTCGAGAGAGGCCTCAATTATTTATTATTTATTTTACTTCGTATCACACTATGGGATGTTTGTGTTGTGTGCATTGTTTTTGTTGACAGTAGATACCCATTTGAAGTGGTGTTATTTTAACATCAATTCAGAGATCTTTTACCCAAAAGTAAGGAGATCCAGGGGCTTTGATGACAAAATAGGACTGGTCACATGGGACTTGTCATAACATTAAAATACTAGCTCTAGATATTACGACTTTTTTTGCAATACCAAAATTCCAATAGTTCTATGACGTGTAATTAATGGAGTATACATGTTTCCAATTCTTTAATTGGAAACAAAGTCCTTCCTGATCATGTGGAATATATGCCTCACCCCTCTGCATAGTGTGCACTGTGGAGTAACTTTTTTTAATGTCAATAAATCTGGCACATTTACTATATGGAGTGAATGTTTAAATTCTACAACATAAAAATAATGCAATGTAAACCGTGAAGAAAGTCAATCTCGCTATTTCCAAACCCCGGAGGTCCCAAACTGGTCAAGGGTTCGAAGTATTGGCATGCCAATTCTCAGCTAATGCCCATTGATGTCAACCTAGGAGATTGTAAAGGTCATGGTAAACTGTATAATCAAGGAAGAATTAAAAAAAGTGAACTTCTTGGTACTTTAGTTTAGATCTCATGTGTACAGGCATTTCAGATAGTAATATTGCAGGACACATTTTGCTGTCTAATCGGTGATTGTAACTAGTTTCTTATACCTTGGAACAGAGTGAATTGAAGCACAACATGGGGTTGAGAGTTGAACTCAACACCTTGGTGTCGGATAAGTAAGGAATTAAATTATGGGGTTGATGCAAAAGTTGTTGGGCTCCTTGGGTGAGTCACAAAAGGGTCAATAAAGGCTCATGCAGAGGCAGAGATTGAGTGATGGAGCACTCCAATTAAAATATTGTGGATAGGCCAAACATGTTCTGATTCGAATCCCCGGTAGCACGATACCAACACCAGCCCTTGTTTATATTCTTCTTATTTTTTCTTTTGAACGTTGAATGGTGCGTATTGGGGTAACTATTGAATGTGCTTTCCCCAAAATTTTCCTGTCACAATATTTACTATGTTATCTGATTATCTCAATAGTACTATTAAATAATCCAATTCTACATGATTGGGGTGCCGCTTGATTCAAAGACCATAATATGCTAAGGCATTAATTCACTTAATTTAATGCTCAATTATACGTTTGAGAGAGAGGGAGGGGACACCTAAAGAGATGCCTAAAATTGGTGCTAAATGAACATGCGAAGAGGAACAGCGAGGACCCAGAGCATGTTGCATAAACAAAATGTTGAGCCAATTATCAATACAAAGGGGCCAACCAAAGAATGGAAAAAGCAGCTAAAAGGGCAAAATAAAGGATGGCCATACCCAGACCAGCATTATTGAAATACAAAACTTACAGAATATATACGGAAAATAATCAAAGTTGCGATAAATGATTTGAAAAAAAAAATGATAAAAGAAAAACAGGTGTCAGGCTGGTTAGAAAGCGATGGCTTGACCCTAACAAACCCAATCAGTATCATCATGTGCTCTTCTGATGTATATCCACATGCAAAAGCATGCATTCATGTTCATCTTCAATGTGCTTCTCTGTCAAAATAAAGATAAGAGATGCTGTAAATCAAACTGACTAGCTCAAAAGCTGACACCACATCTCTCATCGTGAGGAAAAAAATAAACATACCTGAAATTGAAACTTGGAAACTAAATGCTATTAAATACCGTTTCTTGAAATGGGTTATTTGACCAGGGACTTAATTAATTGAAGTTTCATATGAATTATATTTACTAGTAGTGTGAAACTAGACTTGGATGTCTTTGCTTTTTCCGCCGATTAAAACTGGAACCCGCAGCTACCAGCTGGTAGTGGTGCTACTCTTCACCTAATTTTTGAGTGAACCAAAGTGGACTATATTGATATTCCTTCGTCTTAAATTCTAACCACGTAATGCATTGCATTTCCTATATAAGTTTATCTGGTAAATCTTGACAATCTGAAAAGAAAAATCTTGCTTCTTCTTCTTTTTTTTTTTTTTTTTTTTTCTGGTTCTTCAATTGTCACTTGTCAGATCAATAATGTTGGTTGATTAGTTTTTATTATAGCCCACCAAGATTGATGGAACCGGAATTGGAGTTGGATGAAGACAGTATTAATCTTGGATGTACAATTTGCTAAATCTATATCCGTTGAAGCTTCTTGCCTGACAGAAATCAAATTTACAAATTCTAGTTAGTAACGTGGTTTGTATGAACAGAAGACGAGAGAGTGGTAACTGTTACAGCCAGTGGATTCAGTCTCATGATTGACACCACTTACATCTCTGAACTCTGTTTTCATGATATCCCCGACCGTTTGCAACCCGTGATTTCCGGTTTTGCAGGATTTGTGATGATTCTTGGTAGACTTTGGGCACCGTGGTATATGTAGTCTCTGCCTCCGGGGACCATATAGCCCTCAAAGCACCGAATTAAAAACCACGATTTCTGTACAATATTGGACTAGAAGCATATCTATTGTGATTGTCCTCCTCCCATCTCAAAACAATATGTTAATTGTTTATTTTAAACTATTACAGTTAGGAGGTCAGAGAGGAACTAAGAGGACGACTTATCAATAAGCCAACCTCCATTAACTAAAAGATCGTACGCCTAAATAGTTAGATCTGACACATTTTTCGTATGTTGATAAATAAGCTCACAAATATGGAAAGTAAATTGTATTAAGCCTTTAAGTTATAAGTAAATGTATATTATAAAAATTTCTTATTTTTTTATTATTAAATTTTAGCGTAATGTAATTCATAGTTAAAATCTAAGCAAAATTTTCAATTTTCTTTTTAAAAAACTTTCGTTAAAATATATTTCTATCTTGTAAGGAAATGTATCACTTTCAAAAGCTTTTGTCATATTAACGCTTTTGCTTTTTAGTTTTTAAAAAATACTTCACTATACTTCCTTTCATCAAATCACTAACAACTAACAATCAAACAATGACTTAATAATGCATAAAAGTATAATTCTGCCCTTCTTGTTGTTTAATCAAGTTAAAAGATCAATTTTATCTATAAATATTTTTTTTTATACCATGCACTTGGATGAAGTATCCAAAATGTTATTATCATACAATGTTGTTTATTAAATGCAATATCTTCTATATCATTTCAATATAAACATATATATATTGCCGTTGAAGAATATTGGTCAAAATCAATGCATAAAATGGGTTGGACACATACATTTTGTTTCGAATTTTAAGTATTTCTTATATTACTCACGTCCAAATTTTTTACTTGGCAACACATGTCATGAATTTGAAGTCCTAATGTGTTATAGATTAAAAATATCCCTGAATTTATCATTATTGATTGACTAAAAGAATGTTTGAAGTGATGTGTTTTTCTAGGAAAAGATTATAGTTTCTGATATGATAAATACGTTTAAAAATGTGATACTTCAAAAAATAAAATAAAATAAAGACAGTGAATTTTTTTTAGTCTCCTATACTTAACCAAATGAATGTTTTCAATGCATTGCACCATAATCATTAAAGAATTTTCATATAATATATATATAAATATATTCAAGCAAAGCCCCAATATGCTATATTTATGGTTATATGAAATAGCTAAAATATGTTTTTTTATACAACATAACGTGGATTTATTAATTAAAGTGTATTACATTAGTAATGGTGAAGATTTTCATTTTTTTTGATATATTTTTTATGCCACATAACATGAATTCATCAATTAATTAAGAGGGGCATTGCAATAGCGGTAGTGAAGATTTTCACAGTATATACATATTCCATAAGTCCACTAGACAGTCTTTAAAAAGAACATCTACCAGCCACTCTGGACTGATGTACATTACTATACATGAAAAATAATTCCTTTACATCAACCAGCAAGGTCCATGTTTGTAATCCACCTTGTAAGCCGAAAAATACATTATCAGCGGGCACGGCATGATGTGATTGGGCCATTGGCTTACATGGAAGCAGCCGCACCACACCTGTCCCTTTGAAATTCTTCATGCGAAGGAGGAGACAATCGGATCTGGACCTTGCAATAATGTCCAAGTTTCCATAGTTGGGTCGTGTGCAGAAATTACAGAAGCCCAAGGTCTTGGTCCTAGCTTTTTTAGACGTCACGGGCCTCTGTTTAAACTCTGATCAGACAAGGCCAGGTTAAACAAATTCCGTTTAAATGTGGTTTTCAGACAACATCCATAGCTGACGGGGATTCTTGGGCTCGGGGTTCAGTAGGGTTAAAAATCTCTCAACTCAATATTCAACCAAATCCAATCTAACCTAATAATAGTCAAGTTAAGTTGAGATTTGTTATGGGTATTTTTTGGTGCAATAAGAAAAGGCCCAAAAATGGAGGCCCATTGTGACTTATTAAGAGCCAAGAAGACACTTGGTCAAATAGTCAAAGGAAAGTTAAAAGCACAAAGATAACCTGCTCGGACATTCCTACTGACTGGAGATATGTTCGTCTGCTCGGCGGCCAAAAGGATAAATAAGTCTGCTCGTTTGCTCGGAGATATCTGCTCGCTCAATTTGCTGTCTGATCGTTGAACAGGCGAAACACTTAAATTGACCAGTTGACCTTCTGGAAGAAGAATCAATCCGAAACCTTCTGGAAGAAGAATCAATCCGAAACAGGAAAGGAGTCGAATTACCTGTTTGTATGCAAATCGAATCTCTACATTCTGGGAAATTGCTATATACGAGAGATAATCTCAGAAGATATTATCTTAATTAATGTATATTATTTTTTGCCTTATCTGTAAGATTCTCAAGCCTATTCTGATTATAACATCTCCATTATAAATAGGAGATATAATTTAGGGTAAAGGACAGAGTGAAATAAAAAATACAATTACACCGAGAGAGGGTAATTGTCGTGGACGTAGGCCATCGTTTTTTGCCGAACCACGTAAAAGTCTTGTTGTGTCCTGTGTGTTTTGCTCCTATATTGTTTGCATTGTATGAGGTTTGTTGTGTCACAGGTATTGGGCTTGAAGAACAGGGTTGACCAAAAATAAGTGTCAACAAGATTGAATTAATCAGATTAAATTTAATTTTCCATAAATACACAAAAGGTCTAATTGATAACTCTCATAATCTTAGTAATTAATTATAAATAAAATAAATATAAATTAAGATTCAATAATTATAAATAAAATATTAAATCTATCATAAAGGTTGTCATTGATCTTCATCCTTAATAAATGCTTTCCTAAAATGAGAAAAAAATCTTAGATTTAAAATTAGAGATGGACGTTTGTTGGATTGGATTTGATTGAATTGAAAAATCTTAACGCAATCCAACCCAACCCAACCCAATCTAATACAAATTATCAGGTTGGATTGGAGATATCCACCTCAAACTAACATCTTTCACGTTCTCAACTACAGTGGCTGCCAATCTACTTTGCATTCAGCAGTTGCATCAATACTTACCCGAGTACAACCAACCTTGTAAAATTTCTTTTAAATTATAGTATGCAATAGTTCAATCTGATTAGCTTCAAACGTTGCGGTGAAAAAATTAAAAATAAACATAGTTTGTTGACTTTTCATTCCCTTATAACCGATGGATAACAGAAATATTCTAAATTTAGACGTTCATTTCATTTCTTTTAGACCTATCTTTCATTAGAAGATATGTGGGAAGACAATTACTTTGTTCAGTCAATAAAAGCAACGATCACGGTTCTTCCATTCATCTTAGTATCTTATGATGAGTAATACATATATTCTGTTGTTCTATTTAGGTCAATTATTTCTTGATTAATAATACTATAATATTATAACTATTGGGCACAAAAATTATAACAGCCAATGTCTTTGGCGATGGTTCCCAACATAATCAATTCCACACATTATAATAATTTGTACAAGTTAGGCTGCTTGCACGAAAGACACATTAACAGGATGGTGATGAAATGACTTGCATAGACACCATTATCACAGTGCACAAACAATCAAATCTTTTAATTAAACCATAATGTTTATTCTAGTAGCTAGAAATGTTATTAAAACTAAAACCTGCCTCAGCTGATCGGCCTAGCTAATTCAACAACTCCATTTTAAATGCCAGTTATTTTCCAGTACCTAAATGGGCTAGTACTTGTCGGCAAAAGCAAAGAGCACTAAAAATCGTCCTCTCTTAACCCAGATTGAGAAAGAAAGGAATGCCTGTATCATTCAGCCATTCACTTCCTTGTAAAAATGGCCCAACACTGAACTGACTTGCCTCGGTTGAGCTATTAATGACCCTGTAACCGGGCCATGTCACTCTAGCACTTGTATTAGAACCAGGCCCTCTGTTCATATACTCCCCATAATAAAGTGTACTCAAAGCAAACGTCTCGTTCCATTCCAGCCATCCAGCAGGCTCCACCACATTACTTATGTATGATTTCATGATAACAGTCCTAGAGTACTCTTTCCATGGACGACCAAGATACGTCTTGAAATCTGTTCGGTTCGGAATCAAGTCAGCAGCAGCAGCAATTTTGCAATCCAAGATTGATATCCCAGTATTCTGGTTAGGATCTTCTCTTCCTTGAGCAGTGAACACGTTTTTTTGGTTTTCGTTTGGTTTACGAGCGTATAAACTGCAGTTCTGGAATACAGCAGCTGCATTACCAAATACGAAGTCTATTGTACCATATATGTCACATTCGCGATAGAATTGTCTAAGGGAATGGACGTATAGAGTGTCTTGGTAGCCCACAAAACTGCATTGGTAGAATGCAGAGAAATCCGAGCCACTTCTCAAGGCCACTGCTTGGTGTTTACTTGGCCCTGCTGAATTTTCGAAGGTTACGCCCTTGGCCATGAATCCGTTTCCCACCACAGCTGAAAGCATTGCAACATAGAAGTAGACTGCGTTTAAATGAAGTGATACACTGATAAAAGCTATGTTAAATTTGAATCAGAAAAGCTTGACATAGGTATACAAGAGTGCCGCTCCCATCCCGTTGTTGTTCGTTTTGAAAAAATTTCTAGACTAAAATTTGTATATGGCAATTTGCAACGTTTTGTAAACTAAAATTATCAAACAATATGCGAGTTATAAATTAACTATTACATTATTTAATAAATTACTATTTACTTTTACTTCATTGTATTGCGTGCACCTGAGGTAAAATGCACTCAGGATCGAAGACATTTAGCAGACAAAAAGTACAGATTAATTCCCAGTAGAAGATTAGCATCAATCAAATCTGATTGCATACTAATAATCATTTTGTCACTTTTTTATCTCCAAAAGGAGAGTATCCGAGAAAAAGAAGACAAATAAGTAAAACGAATGAGACCCACCTGGGTGGAAGTTAATTGAAAATAATCAAATCTATAATCAAAGATCTTGAGTAAGATTAGAAAAATTAGAAAAAGTACACACAAGCAGAAAAAGACAAGAATCTTTTCGGACTAAATAAGAGGGTCACGCGGTTCAATTATTCAGGAAACACGGCAATCAGGTGACGCGGGTCCTACGCAACCAGCGACACGCTCACACAAGACATTAGGAAGTGTTAGAATCATATGACTGATGCTTCTTGGACAACTTTAAAATTAATGTCTTTTTATCTTTACGGTTATCGAACTTGTTATTATCGTATAATTTATCTCCATGGTAACTGTGCACACTCAAAGAAATCTAAACGTGATTCATCAACTCTATGAGCAGATAATTAAACTCAATACATTGTTAGAAAAACCGTGCCTGGGTTGATGCGCGCGTTTGACTCTTGTCTCCAATTTCGGTGAACCATAAACTGGCAATTGATCAATTATGCATTCCTGTGCTGTGTTAAGATAAAAAAACTAATTGAGACATCACAAGTAAAACAGAACAGCAAACTTGACCCGTGATTTAATCAATGCCTTGTCCCCGAACAAAACCCAGACTTTCATTGTACTTTGTGTTACTGGCTTAGAATCAAAAGTCACGACGCGAGAGAGGAGCTTCTAAATTTCCAACCTGACTCTTCACGAGTTGTCTCATTCAGACTAATAATTCACTTATAGTTGAGGTAGCGGATGCCAAATTGGTACTCTTGGCCACGAGGACCGGTGGACCACCATGCATGATTGGCCTCGGCACGATCCCCACTAACAAATTATATTATAACGACCGCTTTTCTATATCTTTTAAGTGATTTTCTTGTATTTAATTTTACCTAATAATGCTGGAATCCACCATACTGTCTTCACTTTAAAGATACTACGTTACTTGATATACTTCTTCTGGCTCCACTTATTACATGGTATGTAATATCTGAGTGGAGCTACCAAATCGAAATGCTTACGTGAGCCGAAGCTTTCCAATTGTTATTGTATATCAATTTTAGGAAAATATGTGCGCACCCGTTACATTAACTTTAGAATAATGCAATAGTTTTAAAAAATATATTTAAATTTTTATGAGTTAATTTTGTAGTTGTTGATATGATAGTTATAGATTAATTTATTTAGGCAGTGTAAAGTTATTCTTAATTTTAACCCACACAAATTTCACTCATGGTATGGTACTACTATCAATGTCAGGCATCAACGGTCCAAAAATCAAATCAAATAAAAACAAAAAAGAAAAAACAAATTCAAAATTTTAAACAAGTTAATTTGAACTGACCTACTGTTGCCGACCGGAAAGTAGTCCATTTATCAACAAAGTTTCTACTTGCTTTCACGACCGTTTTACCGATGCCGTCTCCAATAAATGTCAACATTGTCTTCTTCCTTACTACCTCCACATTTTCGAAGTATGCCCCAGCTTTTATGTATATAACAAACCTGTCAAGAAAACAAACGGAAAACAAATTTGTATAAAATCTGTTGTGAATCGTTAATGTGCTTTCATATTTTCCATTTTCGGAAACATATATAGATTCTGTCTCCCTAAACTACCTAGTGGTGCTTGAGTTTGGAGCTGCTTCTACTGCTTCACTAATAGTTGTATAGTTTCCAGTGCCATCTTTGGCTACTATGAGATCGAACTTGGTTTGACGCACTGATGTCTGTAACAATTTTCTTTCTTTCGAGGACAACCAAGTCGGGAACCCTCTCTTCACCTGCCCGTACCCGGGCAAAACCTCGGACTTAGGGGACTTGTTGACACCAGGGATTTTCTTGAGCATGACTAGAGAGTTACTTACATGTCTTGAGATGTTGTACATGCTGTTTTTGATGGTTTCTCTCACGTGTCCATTGCTGTAAGCGAACCCATCAAGGCACGTGTACTGGTTCGTCATTGCAGCGCTGAACAAAGTCTGCAAATCATGGTAATGCTTGGCCGGTGATTTTATGGGAGAGAGATCAGATATAGCTGATTTGAGCTCTGCAATGGAGTCATTCAAAAGCTCGAGACAGTCATTGAGGGCTCTCTTTTCAAGTGTGTCAAGATCTCTATCTTTCTTTTTAATGCCAGTGCAGTTGGCTGTGGAGACTCTAAGCTCAGACACTGTGCGGTTCACAGTTGCGGAAATGAGTTGTGGGACTGACTTGGAGGCGAGATCTGGTAGTGAAGCAAGAGTCGAGACGCAGAGTTCTGGATAAAGAGTGCCTTCACATGTGGAGTGTGCAATTTGGAGATGCCTGCTCACATGTATGTGTGGGATTTCTGCTGTTTTTGGGCTCGTTTTGAGAGTTGTTAGTGCAGAGAACATCAACAGAACAATGACCGAAAAGGGTAGCAGAGTAAGCAGGAGTTTAGGACGAGTACTATACATGTTTGGAGGTTTTTAGAGAACGAGAGAGAGAGTCTCGATACTAATCAAGAGAGCCAAGAGAATCTAGTGAAAGATGTGTGGATAAATACAGCGATTTAGTATTGGTTGGCCATTGAGTCGAGTATCAAAAAGGGCCTGGTCTGGTTTTGGACCTCGTTTGTCACAGGGACGACATCATGAAAATGGAGCTTGACTAATGGCGTTTGGGATGCAACTAGCGGGTATTGGACCAGGATATCGGTTTGAACTTATATCATCTTCAAAGAAAGTAAATTAATAAAGGGTCATTGTAATGATGTGTGTTATATTATAAACTAGTCATCCGTTAGTATCATAAGGTTGTGCACTTTTAGAGGTTAATCTCTATCGAAGTCTGCTCATGTTCCATTTCCATGTCCTCCAATTAGGGAAATTCGATCTACTCCTAGTTAATAATATCTGCATACACGTAATCCCAGATAATAATTTCACGTATTACTCCCTGCGTACCATCAAATAACTAAATATTTATTTCAAAAAAGCCGTTGGACACACTTAAATATTCAGCTACTTAAGGAAAGTATACCTACCTTTTTCGAAAAAAAAAGTTTGCTTGTAGAATATTTTGATAGCAAATTATAAATAATTAGTCAAATGTTCCATAAACAATTTTCCAACAACCAAATATTTATCTTTTGAAAATTTGTCAATTTAGGTTGCAAGATAACAAAAAAAATATATGTCAAAAGAGACTGGAATATTGATATGAACTAAATTTTAACAAAACTTGCTAGTGTTTTGATCTTTTCAGTTTTGATTGTATGGTTGAGATGTTCAAAGTTGGGAGATATATATATATATATATATATATATATAAAATAATGTTACACTTTCTAATTCTTTTTTTAAATTTTTTGTCTAAATATTATAGCAAGATAATTTATAATAACCACCTTAATTATATAATAATATATTAATGATGTGATAGTTGTATATAAGTTTGTCATATCATTTAGGTAAAAAATTTGAATAAAATTTGAAATAACATTATATATATATATACGTATATATGTTATGGAATGCAGGTTATTTTTAATCAATAATAACAAATTCACCTTGAATAATATTGTACAGATGAATAGTATGAACAATTGGTACTAAAAAATCACACCAGATAAATTCTTAGAAAAGAATGAAGGGGTCATAATGATTCCACTTAAAACTCAAAGTCTTTAAACAAAATTTTTCTATACATATAATTTAATAGCATAATATATCACTTTAACTATACCTGATAATAGCTAGTAAATAGACAAAATAAAAAAACACTAGAATTTAACGAGGTTCGGCTAATTATACCTACATCCTCGAATGCTACAAAAAAAAATATTTCACTAATTCAAATAAATATTACAAATGAGAGAAAGAGAGAGAAAGAGTAAAAATTGTCTTAGAAGGAGGTGGGCAATTTTGAAATGATTTTTCAATAAGTAAAAGTCCACTTTTATAGGCAAGTGAATTTCTTTTGGCCTTCTACACTTATGATGTGAGATGAGCCAAATATACTAACAATTCTCCACCTTGGCAAAATTTCATATCTGTTATAAAATTAAAATAAATAAATAAAATCAAGGGGTTAAAGAGAAGTTTACCAGGGACTTGATATGAATTTTGAATAAAATAATGTGATAGCTGTGTGAGAGAGACGAAAGAAATAATAACAAAAGCAATAAAGTGGAGAGAGAAATGAGAATAGGAGAAACAGAAAATTATTTGTATATTTTTGTTCAGTGCAAGCCTTACATATATATAGGCAATAGGGTCGGTTATAAAACCGACTTAAACTTTTATATTATTATAATATTATTATAATATAATCGTCCAGAAGTTTCACAATACTCCCCCTTGGATGATTATATTATAATATATTTAAAATTTCTATCAGTAAAAACTCAAAATCTAAATAAAAGATATTTTATGATCTGCTGGATCAAAAATATTATAATCTTCTGGATTTAATAATATTTGTATGTGCTTAAAATGACTGCCTCATTAAAAACCTTGTCAGGAAAACCCAGTGGGACAAAACCTGATTGAAGGAAAAAAGAGTGCAGTGCACATATGTCCACAGTGATTTAATATACTCCCCCTGAAAAATACTTCAAAATTAATTATGTAATTTACATACTCGACGCATCCCAATGCCATAAATCAATTTTTCGAATGTTGATGTTGGTAATGTTTTGGTGAATAAATCTGCGAGATTATCTGGGGAGCGGACTTGCTTAACATCAATCTGCTGGGTTTGTTGAAGCTCATGAGTATAAAAGAACTTTGGTGAGATATGTTTGGTTCTATCTCCTTTGATGTATCCTCCTTTGATTTGAGCAATACATGCAGCATTATCTTCATATATGATTGTGGGAGAACTTGAAGCAGTAGATAGTTCGCATGTACTCTGGATATGGTGAATAACAGATCTCAACCATATATATTCTCGGATTGTTTCATGAAGTGCAAGAATTTCAGAATGGTTGGAGGATGTGGCAACCAAAGTCTGTTTTGTTGAGCGCCATGAAATTGCTGTATCATTATAAGTAAAAACATACCCGGTTTGTGAACGAGCTTTATGAGGATCTGAAAGATATCCAGCATCAGCATAACCAATCAAACCATTCCAATGACGCCGTGTTGGTTCAGAACTGAACCTGGCCAACAAATTCACTGAAAAAAAAATATCAGGCCTAGTACATTGTGCTAAATATAATAAAGCACCAATTGCACTTAGATATGGTACTTCTGGACCAAGTATTTGTTCATCATCTTCTTTAGGTCGAAATGGATCCTTTTTAGGATCAAGAGATCGAACAACCATAGGGGTACTCAAAGAGTGAGCTTTATCCATATTGAACCGTTTTAGGATTTTTTCAATATATGCTGATTGATGGATAAGTACTCCGTATGATTTATGCTCGATTTCCAAGCCGAGACAATATTTCGTTTGTCCCAAATCTTTCATCTCAAATTCTCTTTTTAAATAATCAGCAGTTTTTCGGAGCTCTTCAGGTGTTCTGATTAAATTCATATCATCAACATAAACTGCAACAATGGCAAATCCTGATTCTGTTTTCTTTATGAAAACACATGGGCATATAGGATTATTAATATATCCTTCATTTGTCAGGTATTTGCTAAGACGATTATACCACATTCGCCCAGATTGTTTTAATCCATACAAGGATCGTTGCAATTTAATTGAATAAACATTGTTGGCTTTTGATTTGTATGCTTCAGGCATCTTAAATCCTTCAGGAATTTTCATATAGATATCAGTATCAAGTGACCCATATAAATATGCTGTCACTACGTCCATAAGCCGCATTTCGAGTCCTTCTGAGACTGCTAAACTGATCAAGAATCTAAAAGTAATTGTATCCATCACTGGTGAATACGTCTCATCATAATCAATCCCTGGTCTCTGCGAGAAACCTTGTGCAACAAGCCTTGATTTATGTCTTACAATTTCATTCTTTTCATTACGTTTCCGTACAAATACCCATTTGTATCCAACAGGTTTGACATTTTCAGGCGTTTGGACTACAGGTCCAAAGACTTTACGTTTGGCTAAGGAACTTAATTCTGCTTGAATTGCATTTTTCCATTCAAGCCAATCGTGTCTTTGTCTACATTCATTAACAGTATATGGTTCATAATCATTGTTCATAACTGTCAAAGCTACTGTATATGAAAATATATCATCGATGATTATTTCATTACGATTCCACATACCTTCAGCACAATTGATTGAAATTTCTTGATTTCCAGAATTTTGTGACTCATCAATTGTTTGTACCTCTTTGGAGGTTTTAGTCTCTTCAGGGATTGACAACTCTTCTGGAGTTGATTTTTCAGAGATAATGGATTTTGTAGCTTGAGTATTATTTTCAGAAGAATCAGAATTTTTCATTCTCCGTTTTCGGGAAATACTATCTTTTGAGCCCATTGGTCTACCACGCTTCTGGCGTGCAGTAGATGATTCATTTGCTGTGTTCTGATTACATTGTTCTGCAGGAACAATTATTCTAGCTGGTGTATTGGCAGCTGGTATGTGTGATTTTGTCACTTTAGCAGCATCAGTAAATGCATCTGGCAACTGATTCGCAATCATCTGAAGATTAACTATTCTTCGTACCTCACTTTCACATTGGGTAGTACGAGGATCCAAATGAGATATTGTTGTCACATTCCATGATAGCTCATTTTTCTCTCCAATAGTGACATTTTTCTTGTGCTTCTCTTTAGGAGAAATTTTTCCTCCCCCTAATGGTGGGAAAGTTGTCTCGTCGAAATGACAATCTGCAAAACGGGCAGTAAAAAGATCACCTGTCAATGGTTCAAGATATCTGATAATTGAAGGTGAATTAAAACCAACATATATTCCCAAACGACGTTGGGGTCCCATTTTGGTTCTTTGAGGAGGAGCAATAGGGACCTGTACGGCACAACCAAAAATACGTAAATGAGAAATATCAGGTTGGTGTCCAAGTACAAGTTGTAATGGAGAGTACTGGTGATAAGCTGCAGGCCTAAGTCGAATCAATGTTGCTGCATGTAAAACAGCATGTCCCCAAGCAGAAACCGGTAATTTGGTTTGTAACAATAAAGTTCTAGCAATCACCTGGATACATTTGATGAATGATTCTGCTAGACCATTCTGGGTATGTACATGTGGGACTGGATGTTCAACATCAATTCCGATTGATATGCAATAATCATCAAATGTTTTTGATGTAAACTCACCAGCATTATCTAGTCGTATACTCTTGATTGGATAATCTGGAAATTGTGCTCGGAGTCTAATGATTTGAGCAAGCAATCTAGCAAAAGCAATGTTACGACTGGATAATAAACATACATGTGACCACCTTGCTGATGCATCAATTAATACCATAAAATAACGGAATGGTCCACTGGGTGGATGAATGGGTCCACATATATCTCCTTGTATTCTTTGCAGGAAAGATGGAGATTCAAAACCAACCTTAGAAATAGATGGTTTAATTACCAATTTTCCTTGTGAACAGACAGTGCATATATTGTCATTGGATAATAGAATCTTCAGGTTCTTTAATGGGTGCCCATGAGAATTTTCAATGATTCTACGCATCATCGTAGATCCTGGATGACCAAGACGGTCATGCCAAAGTCGAAATATTATTGGTTTAAACAGCTTCTGGTTTGAAACTACATAAGTTTCAATTGATCTCATAATTGTATAATACAACCCAGATGAAAAAGCTCTGAGTTTTTCTACAATGCGCTTCTGGCCTGAGATAATTTTAGTGATGCATAAATATTCAACATTCTTCTCATTTGTAGTTTCAATATGATATCCGTTACTACGTATATCTTTGAAACTGAGTAGATTTCTTCTAGATCTACTAGAGTATAATGCATCATTTATATATAATTTAGTACCATTTGTCAATAAGATTATGGCTCTTCCAGAACCTTCAACCAGATCTACAGGACCTGATATAGTATTTACCTTGGCTTTGGTTACTGACAAATTTGAGAAATATTTCTTATTCTGAAGAATAATATGTGTTGTTGCACTGTCGACAATACATATATCTGCACCTTCCTTTTTGAGAATAGATAATTCATCCATATCCGTCTTTCATCATATAAACCATATGTTAGTACATCATTGATAACAAAATATAAAGCAAAATAAGTTATCTTACTTCTGGAAGATTACAAAAATATGTACTAATATAACAAAAGTTAATATGACTATATTAACTAGGCAACTTTCTAATTGGTATGGATATCTCCATCACCAATTGAGTAATCCACTTTTCCATCCGCATTATCAAGAAAATCCGATAATTCCAGGCTTGTGATATCTTCAGGATCATCACCTTGATCTGCAAAATTTGTATTAATTTTCTTTTCCTTTCCCCTTTACAGAGGCTTGATACAGATCAATCAAATGCTTAGCTGTACGGCAGGTACGAGACCAGTGTCCAGATATACCGCATCTGAAACAAACATCTTCATAATTTTTAGGGGCATTTTTCTCTACATTTTTGCCCTTGTTATGTTTAGCATTATAAACATTCCACTTTTGAGAGATGTTTTTCTGGTTTCGATTACCTGAAAATTTATACCCCCCACGACCATGATTACTACGTCCGCGTCCACGTCCACGTCCACGGCCTTTACTTGTACTAGCATTTGCTTCTGGAAGTGCAACTGCGCCAGCTGGGCGGAGTTCATGATTTTTCATCAGAAGCTCATTATTTTGTTCTGCCACTAAGAGACATGAGATTAATTCAGAGTATTTTGTAAACCTGCGTTCTCTATATTGCTGCTGCAGGAGCACATTAGATGCATGGAAAGTAGTATATGTCTTTTCCAACAGATCTGCATCAGTCAGTATTTCACCACACAAGTTCAGCTGTGAGGTTATCTTAAACAGGGCAGAATTATAATCAGCGACTGATTTGAAATCTTGGAGTCTTAAATTACTCCACTCATGCCGGGCTCTGGGGAGGACGACGGTTTTCTGATGGTCATACCTGTCTTTTAAATTTTTCCACAGAGTCAGTGGATCTCTAATTGTGAGGTATTGAGTCTTCAGGCTCTCATGTAAATGACGGCGGATAAAGATCATTGCAGTTGCTTTATCCTATAGAGATGTTTCATTATTATCTCTAATTGTATCAGCTAAGCCCTTGGACTGCAGATACAGCTCTACATCAAGGATCCATGAAAGATAATTATTTCCTTAGATATCCAGTAGAGCAAATTCTGGTTTTGCGATATTTGACATGACTATACACATAAAATATCACAATTAGTGACATAATCAAAATGATATATTTGAAACTTCAGGTTGCCAAAAATTTCATTTATATTTTTAGAACTTCAGGTCAAAAATAATAACTTCAGGTTTTAGTAATATATATTTAGAACTTCATGTTCTATTGATTCAGATCCAGAACTTCAGGTTCTAGTACATTATAAATTAAAGAGAATAGAAAAACATAAAATATAAAAGAAATAACTAAGCAATTATATATTGAGCCGGCATAGCCGTGCATGGGATATGCAATAAAACCAGTAAATAATAGAGGTAAGATTGTACATATAGTATATAACAATAAATAAATAAATAAAATTAAATAGTTAGATCTGTAATGCATGATAATAATAATAATGAATTATCAATAAGGTTAGTATAATAATTGAGTCGGCAGAGCCGTACATTTATTGAGTCGGCAGAGCCGTACATTTATTGAGTCAGAATATCAAGAACTTCAGGTTCAAGATCGTGCTGATAACGTGTTATAAAATTAAAATAAATAAATAAAATCAAGGGGTTAAAGAGAAGTTTACCAGAGACTTGATATGAATTTTGAATAAAATAATGTGATAGCTGTGTGAGAGAGACGAAAGAAACAATAACAAAAGCAATAAAGTGGAGAGAGAAATGAGAATAGGAGAAACAGAAAAGTATTTGTATATTTTTGTTCAGTGCAAGCCTTACATATATATAGGCAATAGGGTCGGTTATAAAACCGACTTAAACTTTTATATTATTATAATATTATTATAATATAATCGTCCAGAAGTTTCACAATAATATCTTCAATTCTCTTACAAAACCAATTTTTTGTACTATCAGCAAATGTCAATTTTCAAATTTTCACAATATTAATCAAGTCCAAACAATGTTGAAACATGATCGCAATCATCACTTTTATCATCATATTAGTAGGATTTTCAGTGGTTTGAATCTTCTGGATCATTATTCTACCTTCTTCCAAAATCTCTCATACAAAATATTATTAAACGTCAATGTGCTTTGTCCTCGCATGATAAATTTGGTTATTAGCTAAATAAATTGCACACTGGCTATCACAATGCACTTTGATGTACTTTTGATCAATTCGCAGTTCACCAAGCAACACTTGAAGCCAAACTGCTTCATTCACAGCTTCTGCAATTGTCATATACTGTGTCTTTGTTGTAGACAAAACAACTGTTAACTGCAAGGTAGACATCCAAATGACTGGTGTCTTTGCAAAAGTAAACAGCATAACCAGTAATTGATCAACGTTTATCCAAATCACTGAGATAGTCGAAAGCAATCACACATTGACCAACTTGTTTATTCTACTCAAATACTAATCCGATATCTACAATGTTTAAAATATACAGTAGAATCCATTTCACAACTTACCAATGTTTCTTTCTAGGATCATGTATGTACTTGCTCACAACCTCAATTGTCTGTGAAATGTCAAACCTCGTACATACCATAACATACATCAAGCTACCAATAACATTTGCATATGGTGCTTTTGACATATATTCCTATTCTACTTCGTTCTTCGAGACATAGATGCACTAAGTTTGAAATGAAGAGGAAGTGGAGTATTAATTGGTTTTGACTTCTCATTTATGTCAAAACGCTTCAGTCACTTTCTTAGATATTGTTTCTGAGTAAAATAAAGTCTCCTTAATTGTTTGTCTCTCATTATCTCCAGGCCAAAAATCTTCTTTGCTTCACCTAAATCCTTTATTTCAAACTCCATGTTCAACTGAGTTTTTAGTTTTTCAATTTCTGCTTGACTCTTGGAAGCCATCTACATATCATCAACATAAAGAAGAAGATATATATATATATATATAGGATCCGTCTTATAGCTTGCGTAAATATACATAATTATCGTATTTGCTTCTTATGTACTTTTGTCTTATCATAAACTTGTCAAACCATTTATATTACTGCCTTAGAGATTGCTGCAACCCATATAATAATTTTTCAAGTTTGCATATCGTGTTCTCTTTTTGAATAACTTTGAACCCTTCGAGCTGAGTCATATGGATTTTCTCTTCCAAACCTCCATGTAAAAATACTGTTTTTACATCTAACTGACCTAGTTCCATATCCAACTGAACTACCAAAACCAACAAAACAAAATTCTGATGGAGCAATACTTTACAACTGGAGAAAATATGTCATTATAATCAATTTCCTCCATCTAAATATGACATTTAGCTACCAATCTCGCTTTATAACATATATCATTCTCGTTAGAAAATCCATCTTTCTTTTGCATATATCCATTTGCACTATATTGTCTTCTTTTTCTTCGGAAGACTAACTAGTTTTTATGTCTAATTCTTATGAAGGGACTACATTGCTTCATTCATAACTATCGTCCACTTTTCTACTTCTGAACTTTAGACTGTTTCATTATAAGTGATAGGAATATCATCATTTAAAGATGCATAAGCCACCATATTAGCAAAACGAGCAAGTTTCTTAGTTGTCCTCTTTGATTTACTCAATGCAATTGGTACATATTGCTCTGGAAGTTCTTGGGTTGGAACCTTTTCTTCATCTGACTCTTCTTCTATCATAGGGGAGTCCTCATCAATTTCTTCATTTGTTGTGATAAATCTTTTTTCAAACTCCATCTATTTTGGAGTACTATCTGTCTGCTAAATATTTCCATTAGTTACCTTCTGCAGTACAATAGATTCATCAAATGTAACATCCCTATTAAAGATTACTTTCTTTGTCTTTAAACACCAAAGGTGATAGTCTTCCCCCCAGAGGTGATCCCCATAAAGATTGTCTTCTTTGCTTTTGGATATAACTTTGACTCTTTAACACGATAATATGTAGTGGAATCAAACACATATAAGGAATTATAATCTGTAGTAGGTTTTTCAAACCCCCTCTCTAATAGTGTTTTACTACCAATAATAGTAGATGGCAAACGGTTGATAAGGTGACATACATATGTAATAGCCTCAGCCCAAAATTCCTTGTCCAACTTAGTATTGGATAACATACATAGAACTTTCTCTAGCAATATCTTATTCATATGTTCTGCGACCCTATTCTCTAATTATGAAATGTTTGATAATACCTTTATCTTCGCAAACCTTCAAAAATATATCACTTTTGTGTTCCTCACCATTATTTGCATGGAGACGTTTGATCTTTCTGTCTGTTTGAGTTTCCATTAATTTTTTTCATTTGAGGAAAACTCATAACATTTCATCTTTTGTCTTCATTGTATACACTTAAACTCTCTGAAAAAAATCATTAACAAAAATGACATAAGAATGTTTTCCTCTCAAAGAAATTATTTTGGAAGGGCCTTACACATATAAGTGAACATAATCCAAAGTATCATTTGCATCATGGATTGTAATATCAAATTTCACCATTGTCTGCTTCCTTTTAATACAAGACTCACAAAAATCTAATTTACAAGTCCATGTATTTTTTAATAATCCTTGATCAACCAAAAATTTTAAGGATTTTTCGCTTATATGCCCCAAACATATATATCATAACCTGGTTGTTTTTAACTCTCAATCATTAATAAAAGTTGCTGTCACTGCTATCCCAATAATTGTACTACCTAGATAATAATACATATTATTACTCTTTCGAATTCCCTTAAATACTATAAGTGTACCAAAAATGAGTTTAAATATTCCATTTTTAATCTCTCCATTTAAACCGTTCGATTCTATGGTTCACACAGAAATGAGATTCTTTATCAAATCCGGCATATATTGAATATTTGTTAAAACTCTAATTGATCCATTTTGATTCTTCAAGCGAATTAAACCGATCCCATATGTGGTAAGAGGGACATTATTTGCTATGTAGACAACTCCACCTTCAAGTTCTTTAAAATTAAAGAACTAATATTTTCTAGGACTCATATGATGGCTACAAGCTGAATCTAGCAATCATACACTAAACGGGCTAGTTAAAGGAATAACAGTAAGTGAAATATAAAAGTTTGCATCATCACACTCAGCTATATTAGAATCTAATACAGTCTTTCCCTTATCAGGTTTGCTTTACTCTTCAGTTTGGAACAATATTTCTTCTAGTGTCTTTTTTCCCAGTAAAAGACACATTCATCTTTGCTTGGTTTGGACCTTAACTTGGATCTCCATTTCTTTCCTTTATTTTGACTCTGCGAACGGCCTCTGACTACCAGAGTTTCTACTCATCCATTTGTGTTTTTTTGCTTATCTTTCTTTCTCAACTCATAACTATACAATGCAGTACTTACTTCACTAAAAGACATAACAACCTTCCTATAAAGTAGAGTAGTTTTAAAAAACTCAAACTCCTTATAAAGGGATCCTAACAATATCAAAACCAGATCTTTATCTTTAAAAGTCTTATCTATATTTATTAAATCTATAACCAGTTGATTAAAACTGGTGATGTGATCATTTACAGTGGCACCTGGAACATAAGTAAAGCGAAATAGTCTCCTTCATATAAAGCTTATTTTAACTACTTTTCTTCAAATTTTTTTTTAATGTCTTTCACAATTTACTTATAGAAGTTTCTTTAAAAAATACATACTTCTGCTCTCTAGAAAGACATAAATGAATTGTACTATATGCCAACCGATTGATAGTCTTTCATTCTTTCTCCTCAACATTTTCTGGTTTCTTTTCTTTAGTAGCAATATCTAGACTTTGCTAAAAAAGAGCATTTAGAACCTCATTTTGCTACATACTGAAATGACCTATGCCATCAAAAATCTTCACTACAAATCTCACATTTTATCACTTAATTTCTTGCCACAATAGATGATGACATGGTTGATGTGGACAGTTTTGTGTTGTCTATCATTTTTGTTTCAAATACTATTTAATAGTTATCGATGCGAAAAACAAAAAATAAGTCTAAGGAAATCTTTTCTGATGTGGAAGATCAGATTAAGAAAAACCTTTGGCTCTGATACTAATTGTTGTGGAATTTGGGTTATTTTTCACCAATAATAACAAATTCATCTCAAATAATATTACACAGGTGAATAGTATGAATAATTATACTAAAAAATCCCACTAGATAAATTCACAAAAAAGAATGGAGGGGTTACAATGATTCCACTTAAAACTCAAACTCCTTAGATAGAATTTTTTAAGACATGTAATTTAATAACACAATATATTATTACAATTATACTTAATAATAGCTATTAAATAGACAAATAAAGAACACTAAAATTTAATAAAGTTCAGCTAATTATGCCTACATCCTTATACACTATCAAAGTAATATTTCACTAATTCAAATAAATATTACAAAAGAGATATAACAAAAAAGAGAAAGAGAGAATAAAAATTGTCTTAGAAGTAGTGGGACAATTTTGAGATGATTTTTTAAGGAGTGGAAGTCCAATTTTATAGATAAGTGAACTTCCTTTGATCTCTTACACTTTCGATGTCAGATGAATCAAAAATACTAACTAACTAACTATATATATATATATATATAAACTTGTAGAAAAATGAACACCGACAAGCCACATTTTTTTCCCATTTTGGCTATTACAGCTATCTAAAAGTTCGACACGAAATCGTCAAATTAGCTTAATGGACTCATTTTGAAAAAGGAAAGAAAAATCACACGTAATTTCGTTGCCATCTTTATGGTCCTATAATAATTATTTTGCTCTCTTGTACATGTGGGCATGTTGGAATCAATTTTGCTATAATGGAGCCACTAAATATTGTGCATTTAGTCCTCTCACAAGTACCTAGAGAGCAACATTTTTTAGTTCCTTTTCCTATTTCTGACAATATGAATACATAATTGTCGGTGTTTCCATTGCATGTGAGGATAACAAGAAACAAAATAAAGGGAATAAAAGTACTCAACGACAATTGCATTTCACAAGGTGACGAGGTTAGAAATATTGATTGGATAGGAATAATTCCGTTTAGAGAAAACTATACCTGTGTAAAACTCGTTTTGTGAAGTGATATTTAATTTTAGATTGGAGTGATTGAGCGTATGACAAGTTTCAGATTAAAAAAAAAATTGAAGTTTAACTTTGATGGAAACATGGTTGAACACAATCATCCTTTGAATTAAATAACTAAATTTTCATGTCAAAATATGATTATATCAAACGTATCACGTACCTACCTAGTTTATCTAGTGTTCACAGTAGGAAAAGGTGTGCTTCTCGAGAACCATGGCCCTAGGATTCTTGTATTGATCACGGCATGGGCCTTTGTTGCAATTATAACTGTCAAGTGCAATTGTGCAAACCAAATTAATGTTGATCATAAAAGAGCCTCAACTGCTCCCTTCTATTTATGGCCACAAAGTGTTGCATACGGCACATACCGCATGTATAGTGATTGATAATTTTATATAAAACCGTAGTAGCTTTCAAATTGAATATGATCCGTTCCGGCCGGAGTATTCCAAATTCCAATATTCGTGTTTTTGCAATGCTAACGGCGTACTCCGTGAACACATGCACTATTAGCACTTGGCTGACGCTAATCGATTGCATGCTTGGGGCTGCGGGACTGGAAAGCAACTAATCAAGATAGCTGTAGGGCACCTGTCAGCTAGAGGCCCACGGTGGACCGAGTGAGAATAATCCAATCCATATCTTGAATGTCTGCAATCACCCAAAAAATTCAAAACTTAAAAAAAAAAAAGCCTGCAAACAAAAGCTGAAAAGCGCGATAAAGAGTATTGAAATTGAAATGCTATATCACTACCTTTTAATCTTTTTTGCCTTTTTTCAACTTATGTGGGGCTCAGAAAGAATTAAAGGTTGTATCTCTGTGTTAAGCTATGGGCCTAATTGTTTAAGAGACTCGAATGTTTCATGGGACTAATAATCAGCCCATTTTGGTATAGAAAGCGAGCAATAGCCCCATGGATGGTGACATTTACGACCCACAGAAACCGTATTTACACCCTTGGTTATTTTTTAAAAGAATTTAATACATCTTTGAGTAAGATTATTAAAGGGTAAATATTTTGTTAGTACACCTATAGTTTATTAATAAGTTTTTCATGTATATCATAAAACTCATTTTAATTTCTCAAACCCTAACGTTTTAATTACTATTTAAAATACAATAGCTACTTATTGAGTTATGCATGTATCAATGATTATGGTTGAATGAGATTTTATTGTCGTTTCCTTTCGAGTAGGGGAAAAATGCAGAAATGACTTTGTCAGTTGTTTGGACTTAAGAGGAAATATAGCCTTCTCTCCCTCTCTTTTTTTTTTTTTGTATATATATCTATACTTGTAAAATCCACCTTTTTCCATGAATTTGAACCAGTGAAATTGGTGTTTATATGGCAGTTTAATTAATTTTTGTGATTTCTTGGGTGTATAGGACCACAAAGATAATGTTTCTGGGTCTAAAAGAGATTCTTGTGTATCTATATACAGATATCTGGTGAGTGAATTATTACCAGATTTAATTTGTGTTGTCTTATTATTAATCAGTTGCACATCCTTTCATGTTAAAGAATAGTGTAACATAGGTCTTTGCTGGACAAATTTTTAAAATTTTTATATGTTCATACAGTTCTAAGGGATGTCGCGATGCAAATATCGTGACTCTAGTCTAATACTTCCGTATCTAAGCCAAACAATAGGTGGGGACTGGGGAGATAGTAATTTCTTGTCATTTTATCTGATTGCATAAACTACAAGTTCATGTGTCCATTCTAGTCTCTGGCTCTCTTCATAAGAAAACAAGTTATTACTCTAGAGGGTCATAGTCAAGATTCTACAAGATGAGTTATAATAAAATTTGACGGTATTAAAATTTTAATAAATTAAAAAATATAGGTATATCTAATTAAAAATATATATAATAAGTCTTACTCCTCAAAATTCATATTATAAATAAATAAAGTTATATCTAGAGATATTTAAATGATTAAATTTATCAAATATGAATTATAATATAATAATACTATAACATTAATAATCTTTCTTTAAATATGAACAGTCTATATTTTGATATTATAATTTATAATTACTACTATATTTCAAAGGAATAATATTAAGGACTCCCTTATTGTTTGACCAAATTGCTAAGGATCCTCTTATTGTTTGGCATAATCTCATTTTTCTCCTTCTGTTAATTCTATTACTAAAAACTATGTTTTGATAGTAGTAGTGCATAGAAAGACGAAACCGTCTCTCAACTACTAAAAAAAGAACTGAAAAAATATAATTTAAAAATATTAATCATTTTTAATATATATATATATATATATATATTACTATGGATTTCCACCATCCATCAACATATGATGGATGGTGGATATCATTTTAAAAATTAATCAAAAAGAAAATTAGAAAAATTCAAAAAATTGAAGAAAAAAACTTTTAAAAAATTCTTTTTGGGTTGGATCACCAGATTGGATCTTTACTATCTATAAAAAATAATGAACGGTGGAGATCTAATCTGGATATTGGATTTCACATCTATATCTTCTCCAGAACTCAACCTGAATGGCCACCTGTACTCGCTACCCTTCTTCATCATCTTCGGATCCATACTCCTCGTCTTCTGACGCAGTTTTGCTTCTCAATTTTGTTTATCCATTTATCAATGTCACTCCATTCATCATCATCGTCAACATCATCTCATTCATCGCCATCATCAACATTATCACATAAACACAAATTTATCACCATCATCAACATGAACAACATCAATACTAATTTTTAAAAACAAAGTTAAAAAAAAAATGAAAAAAATTATCCTCATATAAAAATAAAGAGCGTTTTGGGGTTTCAAAACCCAAAAAACCAGATATGGGTTTTGAAACCCAAATTTAGACTAGGCGATTTGGGTTCATTCGAATATCATTTTATTGATCTTCGAACAAACCCAGGTTGTTTAAGTTCCTTTTTGAACGAACCAAGGTTGACTTGGGTCGTTCGAAATAGAGAGAGAAGAGAGAGAAATAGAGCGAGAACTTGGCAAGGAAGAGAGAGAAAGAAGTTGAGAGAGAAGGCGAGCGAGAAGAGAGAGATGGAAAAAAAAGAGAACCATCTTAGATGATGAACACTGGACCTAAAGACCCAAATAGGATCAAGTATTCGATGATGGAGACTCGGTCATTGAAAATCCATTCTGATTTGGGTCAAATCTCCGACCAAAACTTCGAAGGAGAGAAAAAAATAATAAAAGGAAAATATGAGAAAATGGAAAAAAAAAAAAAGTGAAGAAGAAGAAGAGGGAACCAGAAAAAGAAGATAAAGAAGAGAGATAAAGAGAAAGAGAATAGAGAGAGGGAGAGAGACCAAACATCATTTTTTAAAAATAAATATTAATATATATATTTTTTAATTATGTCCACCATCCATCATGGTAATTGACGATGGGCATAATTTTTTTTTAAAAAAAATTATTATTTTGTTTTATTTTAAAATTTTTTAATTATTTTAATTATAAATTATTTTAAAAATATATAATCTACTAATATCATATACAATGTATATGTGACACTCATATGTTAATTCAAATTTTTGTAAACTTATTTTACATTGAAGTGACGATTTTACCCTTCCTGGTTAATTGCCAAACATTAATTTTTAACGTTCAAGTTGACGGTTTTTTAGCTATTTTGTTAGATAGCAAGGGGTTTTTTTTTACTATTTTTGTAAACTAAAGGTGGTCCTTAGCAATTTTTTTAAGTCAAAGAGTTTTTTCATTATTAAATCAAACTAGAGGGGCAAAAATAGATTTATCCCCACTTCAAATTAAAGGGTGCATTGGGAAAAAGAACCAAAAATACTAAATTTAAGTAATATATTATACAACTAATATTATGATTAAAAAAAGGTAAAATATGAAAAACTTAAATAAAATTTCACATTTAATATTTGAAATAAAGTTATTACATATGCAATATTTGAAAAGAAATAGAAATATAAATGAGAAAAAATATATAATAGGTTTGAAATAAATATGTATTTGTTTTGATATTAAAAAAATTAACAAATGAAAAATATATATTAATAAAATTTAAAATAAATTTAATTGTATTATTATAATTTGGTTTTTCAGGAGTCAAACCTAGCCCACACAGTGTGACATCCCTGTTCAAGTTAAAAAAAAATGTGACATCCCTGTTCCGCTGCTCGAAAAAAGCTTATATGGATTGATGAGGTAAGACGGACTAATGGAAAGAGTAATAATAGTCAACTTCATCCCTATCCACAGCGTAGTGCTGTTTAATATGAACTTCAATACACTACGAATCTTGCATGCATGATGAACTTAAAAATATTTTCGGTCTCCACTTGTTATACTATCTTTTTCAATAGCCCATCAACAACTTGACATCTCGAAAAGATTATTTGCAGTGGCTTCCGACGACTGAAACATAGTATTTCCAAACCAATTCTTTGCTATCAAGCCTCGGTATGGATGTTGTGCACACACTGTCACATGCAAATTAAAATAATCTCAAATTATGCTAAGAATTCACGAGATTAGAATATACTTAATTAGTTGTTTACGTTGAAAAAATTG
Organism: Dimocarpus longan; assembly: GCA_022984855.1. NCBI lineage: Eukaryota > Viridiplantae > Streptophyta > Magnoliopsida > Sapindales > Sapindaceae > Dimocarpus > Dimocarpus longan. The sequence goes on from CM041015.1 coordinate 25,529,907, forward strand.
TGATTAAGAGTTCCACCGACACCAAATTAACCTCACTATTATTCATAGAAAGAGACAAAAGGTGAGAATTCCATCCATATCCATGAAAGTGATGTTTCTAATTAAAGTACATGCACGATTAAGCAATTTCTAATTTTAGTGATTAACTAAGACAGGTGCCATGTTAAGAATCGCCAGCCTGGTCATGTAACTATTTCAAATTTCTTTATATACCAAAGTTTCTTTGAAACAATATTGTAATATCATTTAATATGTGCATATGGAAATTCAAAATTTTGGATTTCTGCCACTAACGATATTAAGTACCATGAGAGTTTGACTTTGTTAGGCAGATTTAATTAATTTTGTATAACCACTATAATAAAAGGTCTTCCTATAAACCAATTGATTAAGAAAGCCACCTAATATCGGATTAATTGAAATTAAGCGATGCATAGCAACATGTATCCATTAGCATTTCTATATTAAATCTAAGACAAGTTGAAATAATTTATAGAAGTTTGAATGTTGAAAGTAGCTTGAGGAAGCTTCAAAGCTCTGGCAGCACGTGTTTCCACGTTGAACTTCAGTGCTCGAAAATCCCAAGTAGGGTTTAAATCCACCACTTGATGCTGGTGACTGACTTCTGTACTCTAACTGGTTAACGAGGAAATATATATTTCACGCGTTTACAACAAGAGGTTGAGTCAATATATACATCTTTTCAGAATACATCTATACGGTTGTACTTAGTTCTATAAAAATATCAAATTGTCAAGTGACTAATAAGCCAATGAAAGATTTCACAAAATTGTGTACTTTTTTACAGCTAAACATTTTCTTTCATTTTCCAAGAAAAGATTGACAGCTTAGGTTCATTAGTTTGGGCTCCTTGTAAATTGTAATGCATCATATTGAGTGAGATTCAATTCGCATACTCATACAAGTCAGTGCTCCAAACAAAACGATATTTTAATTCAACGTTTTCCAAGCTTAGCTCATGAAAACAAAACAGCTAGCTAATCTAATTGTATGTTTTCTTATTATCAAGCATTTCCATCCAATCACCGTCTTCAATTGACTTTCTTCAATCAATCAAGCTAATGGGCTTGATACGCGTGGGCCTCACATCAACCATGAGCGTGTTGACTTTGGGGTTATCTTTAAAAATTTCCAATCATCGATCGGTCGTTGGTAAACAGACTAATCTAGTCCAACTTCACCTTCACGGCTTCACCAACCTAGCCTGGATCGACCCAGAAGCCGACAACAACAAATATCCGACAAAAAACAAAAATTCAAATCACTTATCCAGAAGTTGGACTAGCCTGACCTTTTAGACGTCTCTCACCTAAAATCAGTCCATTAGCTACAGTGTTGCTACATTGGGGTTCATATATATGAATAATGATCAACTTTGTTAGAGAATCTTTTATATACATAAGTGTACACACTCAAATCAAATGTGAATGGAAATTAATCATGCCACATGGCATGTTGTTTGTCCAAATTCTCTTGTCTATTGTATCATGAATCGTGATACCTGCCAAGCGCTAGCCTCCCTAAACCGTCATCATTCTCAAATGACGTCTCAATTCAATACCCTGGCTTCGGTCTAGGAGATATGTAAGCTGGACAAAAGATTGGCTTATAATAGTTTCACCAGGAACGGTCAAATCTTAAACATAATAGACGTAAACCAAACTCAAGACGGTGATCTATACTTTCTCGTCACTGTTGAGGGTTGACAACCCCTACGTACGTGGGAAAACAAGCAAAGATTTCCAGAGAACCAATAATATTTTATTACCCTGTGAGAGAAATTTTTCGTTCTCTGTCCCTGCATTAAAACATCAAGTCCAAGACTCACGCAGTCACGCGTTTTAATCAAGTCTTACAAGTTGACCTCACCATCTCACAATGAAGGCTGTGAACCAAAACTACTACCTCTCCATCCTTTATAAATACATCTAAATTACAAACCATAACTCACTCAAAATCTCATACTTTCTTTGTCTACGTAAACAATGGCTTCTAAACTCTTCTTTCTTCTGGCTACAATGCCTATTATCATTGTCCTTCCGTTCTTTGCATATCCATCATTAGCAGCAGATGTTGCTCCAACAACTCCTGTTTCACCAGGAACCATTTGCAAGTCCACTCCTGACCCTTCTTATTGCAAATCTGTTCTCCCTAACCAAACCGAAAATACCTTCGGTTACGGCCGACACGTTGTCCGAAAATCTTTGTCACAATCTCGTAAGTTCCTGAACCTAGTTGACAAATATCTTGCGAAGTACCAATCCACATTATCAAAACCTGCAGTTCGTGCTTTACAAGATTGCCGTTTCCTAGCCGGTCTAACGATGGACTATCTTTTGAGCTCTTTCGAGACTGTCAATGCTACTAACAATACACTACCTACCATGAAAGCTGATGATGTCCAAACTTTTCTTAGTGCCATTTTAACAAACGAACAAACCTGTCTCGATGGATTACAAGCAGCAGCTTCAGCTTGGAGTGTCAGGAATGGTCTCTCGGTCCCTCTTTCTAACGATACCAAACTTTACAGTGTCTCTTTGGCTCTTGTTACTAAAGCTTGGGTTCCTAAAAAGAAGAAAGCGACCATGTGGAAGCCTACAAAGAAGCAGCTTGTGTTCAAAAATGGACGTTTTCCATTTAAAATGTCTGGCAAAACTCGTGCAGTTTACGAGTCTGTGAGCAGAAGGAAGCTTCTTCAAACTGATGATGATGATCAAGTCTTGGTGAGCGATATAGTAATAGTGAGTCAGGATGGGAGTGGAAATTTCTCTACCATCACTGATGCTATCAACGCGGCTCCAAACAACACCAATGGTGTTAACGGCTACTTCTTGATTTATATCACTTCTGGTGTCTACGAAGAATACATTTCCGTTGCTAAGAACAAGAAATACTTGATGATGATGGGAGATGGTATCAATCAAACAATAATCACCGGCAACAGAAGCGTTGTTGACGGGTGGACTACTTTCAATTCTGCAACTTTTGGTAAGCACATATGCTTAAATTTCTCCAAGTTAAACTCATTAATCATGATACCCAATTTTTGTTATTTTCAAATACCTAAAACATAAAAGCATATTATCTTATGAGTTCCATTGTCAATATTTCAGCTGTGGTGTCACCAAACTTTGTTATGTTGGACGTGACGATCCGGAACACAGCTGGAGCAGTTAAGCACCAGGCCGTGGCGCTGCGTAGTGGGGCTGATTTGTCTACATTCTATAGATGCAGTTTAGAAGGGTACCAAGATACTTTATACACACATTCTCTAAGGCAATTCTATAGCGAATGTGATATCTATGGTACTGTTGATTTCATATTTGGAAACGCTGCTGTTGTTCTTCAAAACTGCAACTTGTATCCCCGGCTACCAATGAGTGGACAATTTAATGCAATCACCGCACAAGGTCGGACGGATCCTAACCAGAACACAGGTACATCCATTCAAAATTGCACGATCAAAGCAGCTGCTGATTTGGCTTCTAGCAATTCAACGGTGCAGACATATCTAGGAAGGCCATGGAAAGAGTACTCTAGGACTGTTTATATGCAGTCTTTCATGGGCAGTTTGATTAATCCTGCAGGTTGGCAGGTATGGAGTGGAGATTTCGCGCTAAGTACATTATATTATGCGGAGTATAACAATACCGGACCAGGATCAGACACTAGCAAGAGGGTCACGTGGCCTGGTTACCATGTTATTAATGCTACAGAAGCCGCCAATTTCACAGTTTCTAATTTCTTACTGGGAGATGATTGGTTGCCCCAAACAGGAGTGCCTTACTCCGGCGGCTTAATATAAGTTATCGCTGACTTCACGTTCTTTTATAGTTAGTTTTATAAAGCAATAACTGCATGTAACAACTATTCAAATTAATGCTCGGTATTTTTTTTTTTCTATTTTAATTGATTGTTGATTCAAGCAAATGTTAATATCATTTTCGAGCAATTATAGTTTAACAAGAGATAAAGAGTTTATACATGGCGTCCTAAGTTTTTTAAAAAATATTTTTAGATGCTACTAAAAATGTTACTAAGTTCCCTCTTTCAATTCCTTCCCTCTAGATCTCACAGTAAAAGACGTATCACTAAAAAACAGATTTTATGATAAATTATTTCATGAACTTATATGTAACAAGCTCCAGTTAAATTTTGGGTTTATCAAACTTCCACATTTGCAAAGAACAGAATAGTTTTATATATAAGTAATTAAACATCGTTAAATGTATAATACTACAAAAAGTACAAACACATCTGAGTGAGAGTTTTACACGCATGAATCCAAAGTCATGAGTCAGTCACCAATTAAACTGAAGCTAGCTCTCAAACTTTGTTGATCAACTACATCCAACTCTTGATCTTGTCATTTCGTGAGATGAGATTTCAATTGTGAATGAGTTGAATTTTTCAGATTTGAGAGAATAAGAGAGAGAAGAGTTAGAAAATAATCAAGAGAAAAGAGATATTAGAGCTAAATGTATATTGGACAATTAATAGTTATTATTTAAATTAAATTATTGAAAGTTGGTTAACAACAATCAAATTTATGAAGGAGGTAAAAATAAATATTCTAACAATTATTAGGCTAGTCGATAAATTTCACTTAATAAGATCACAAAACTCAGATATTTTTAAACTTTTTGTGGAAATTATTACAACAAATATAGACCGAACTTCTTCCTTTGGAGTGCTCAAGATTTGAACTCACGATGATGTATTATACTAATACATAAATTCTTACTAAACAATACTGCATTTTCAAAAAATTTATTTAATTTTTTTTTGTCCAAATAATATAACGAGTTAATGTATAACTATCATGTTAATTTTAAAATGATGTATTGATAATATGATAATTATACATAAGCTTACTACATCATTTAGACAATAAATTTCGCTAAATTTTTGGATAATATAATCTTATTAAATAAATTTGCAGATACCACAAATATCTTTTAGTTAAGTAGTCACAACATTTATTTCAATCTGTTACCTAAATTTTGGGATTAGTTTCTGGGTTATCAATTCATAATGACGTGTTGTTTTGTTTTAAGCAATTCATTGAACGGACAATTACTTAAAATTATGTTATGATGAAATTTATTTGGAAGATGAATATGACATCTTTAAATTGAAAAGGAAAAGTTCCGTTAATTCTTCGTGGATCCACTAACCATATAAAGCAAATTCAAAAATGTTATAATATAAAGTGAAAATTTCAGTTAATCCCTATATTTTGAGAAACTTTCACTTTTTTAAATACAAAATTGGTTTATGATCTCATCATCCGATCCCTAAATTATCATTTCACTGATGAATCATAAAACGAATTGGTTTATGATTCCATCGTCCCTAAATTTTTAGGTAATGTAACATTACTCATTTTTATTAAATAAATTTTAGTTAAGTCATTGATGAGTCATAAAACGTTTTTCAATCAATCATGTGAATTTATCGTTAGTCAATTTTATATAACTTATTTTGGGATTAGTTCTTGGGTTATCAATTCCTAATGACGTGGTGTTTGAAGCAATTCATTGAACTGACAATTACTTAAAATTGTGTTATAATGAATTTTATTTGGAAGATGAATATGTCATCTTTAAGTTGAAAAGGAAAAGTTCTATTAATTCTTCATGGATCCACCAATCATATAAAGCAAATCCAAAGATGTTATAATATAAAGAGAAAATTTCAATTTCATCAATATGTTTTGGAGAACTTTTACTTTTTTAAATGTGAATTGGTTTATGATCTTATCATCCTTAAATTATTAAGAAATTCATCAATTTGGTTCGTACCATTGGCTTAGTCAAATTTAATATAGTTATTTTTGTTTTTTCAATAAAATCATTTTATAGTTAATTAAAATAAAATCAAAAAATAAAAAATAGTAAAAATAAAAAATAAAGAAATCATTCATCTCGAAGTTGGACGATGGAGATCAAATTTGTTAAATGAAATTATTATTACAAAATTTACAAAAAACATTGGTCGAGTCATATCAACAACCAACCGACTGCTGATGTCAAGTTAGTTCAAACCTAACAATGTAGTATCAAATCATCATTTAACAATTTGGTTCAACCCAAATCGATGGTCTGGGTTCCAAACCTAAATAATCGAGATTTGGGATTTCAAATCCATATCATTTATCTGGATTTGAAAACCCAAATCGACGATCTAGGTTTCCCAAATTGTTGACACGAAAAGAGTTTCTCAAATCATGTTTGGTGATCCGAGGAACTTAGATTGTCCATTTGGGACCGAAGACACAGTTTGGTGTGAGGAATCACTAGAATTGATATCACATCCAAAGATAAGAACATCTAGCATCACCGCTGTAACAAATTCTTATCATAAGATGTGGGACAAATGGTGAAGCTCACAAAACAAGATTGACAAGACTGATTAATCAAACTCAAAATGAAGAGACAAATATTAGTGAGTGTGAGCGTGTTTCACAGTGTATTTTCCATCTTTAGGTTGAAGTATATCTACGGTAAATATTGAACTAATTCAAGCCTCAAAGGATTCTCGCCATCAAAATTTCTGTTAATCTATGACCGTTTTTCCTTTTTAGACAGAGAAAGACCTCAAGCAAATGCTTATAGATTTCGAATTTAGAAATTTCAAAAAAAAAAAAACAAAAACAAAAACAAAAATGTTCAAATCTAGAAGGATATAGGTGGCACACACAAAGGCTCAAATGTTTCGTGGGCCTACTAGTTGGTCCATTTTGCTATAGGAACCGAATGTACAGTCCAAAAATATTCAGGCCCACAACTATACCAGAGACAGGGAGACGAATGAGCTACGGGTGTATTCGTTAGAGAGGAATTTGAAATTCCAATCCAATCCTTTGTTCAGTGGTTCCATGAGATTGAATTTCTCTAATTTCCCATAACCATTTTATGCTATGTGATTGGGATAAATTTAACCCACCAATTTGGTGGGTTAACGGTTGGTTAAATTTATTCCACCAACATGGGATTTTTTTTTAACCTTTTTTTTTTTTTTTTTAACTTTCCTTCCCTACGCCAATTATATTAAACATTAAATTTATTTTTAATATTATTTTATATACTTTATTAAAATGTTAAAAACTACTATATTTCAATAATAATTATAAAATACATATTATTTTAAAATATTAATTTAAAGAGTTAGATTTTACTTTTTAAAATATTTTTAGTTTTATTTTATAAAAATAATATAATACATAATTCTTTTTTGTCCAATCTTATAATAAACCAAACAATTAATAATACTGTTTTTAATCCAATTTCACACCACACTAAACACATCATAACATTAATTTATTTAATCAAATCTAATTCAATCATATTAAAATAATTAAATCCAATCGCTGCAATAACAATATTTTCACCCCACTAAAATTGGAAGTAAATTTATACGTACTCCCCATTAAAGATTGTATTAAAAAATTATAAAATATAAGTGTTTTGTTTGAAGTTCAATTTAACTTGAACTGTATGAATCATTTAAATGAGTTTTATAAATGTGCCATTGAATGAGTTTAAACGGGGTTAGGTCATGTTCAAACACAACATGTAAATAAATGAATTAAGCGTGTTGTTTTTATGTTGACTTAAATATAATGGTGTTGTGTTCGTATTTAAAAGATCTAATCTGTTTATTAGTCGTGTAATGTTTATGGAGTCAAAAATAATTGTGTCATGTTCAGATTGACTTAAACTCAACTTGTCAATCCGAATTGCTACCCCTACAGCTAGCTGACAACAAATCTGACATTTATCCTGAAAAGAAAAGACAAGATGTGAGAATGCTAACTAAGGGAAGCATAAAAGTGATAGTAGAGATTCAAGCACGCTTAATTAAGCAATTTCTAATTAATTTCTTTAATGCATAATTGAGACCGGTATCATGCATGTAAAGAATCGCCAGCCTGCAAAGTTCTATTATACGTACCAAATTTTCTGAGAATAATAGCACATGTATCATGTTTAAGTATGGGTATCTGGATTTTGGATTCAAACATTCAGGTTTTTAGCCACTAAGCATGTGTACATATTAAGAGTTCGACTTTGTTAGGCAGATTTAGAAGTTGTTATCCTTTACTATAATGTAAAAATTAATGAATATTCTTTCAATAATTCATAGCAATCAGTCTATCATTCTACTATATTTTTTCTGCTAATTATATATCGATAAACCTTGCATATATGGAGTAATTCTTGATTTAAGTACAGGAGACATTAATAGCAACCTATATCCGTTAGAATCACATTGTTCTGAAATAAATAGTTTGAAATGATGAAACTTGAAAGTTCGAAACTAGCTTAGGAGGTTCCGATGCTTTGGTATCGCATTTTTTTGTTTTATTCTTTACTAATACAGATATTATTTAGGTCAATTAAGTGGCAATAGGGACTCTTTAGGCTAGCTGAAGTCAGTTGTCATCTTGTAAATTACATCTTTAGGACCTTTGATTAAAATTCCTTAGATGTTATTGAGAAAATGATCAGGGAGTTCGATATTTGTTTGCTTTCAGTTTTTAATTTCTATACTCAACACAAAACAGAATCTGGACAGAAATATTAATCCACAAGTTTACTCAAATCAGGCCCCCAGGTCTTTCAAGAGGCAACATGAATTGGGCTTGCGCTTCCAAAAGAAGGCCACTCAAACATTTTATTTCCTCCCTTTTTTTTTTTTTTTTTTTTTTCTCTTTCAGTAAATCCGGAATTCGTCGAGAGGGAAATGACTAAAAATTACAGTCTCTAATGTGCAAGCGTGAGTGTAAATTCACTTTGCATGATAAGATCAACTATTTACACAAAAATTGTAAAATGTGTTTAGTGTGACTTGAACTCTTACCATTAAAATAGACACAGAGTTCAAAATGAGGCTCTAGCCAAAGTTTGTAATGTGAAATTCTTCTTTCCAAACAAATTACTTTTATTCAATAATAAAATTACATAATGCAAATTGAAAAAAAAAAATAAATAAAATGAAATAGATCTTACAATATAATTACAATAATTAAAATATTACTTTCAAAAGAAAAATCTTAAGATAAAATTATTGAATCACATCAAGACTTGAGATCCTACTTCAATCCTTCTTTTAGTTAACATGCTTGGAATGTATTCACTCAATTAAAATTTACTTTTCATACCTTTTGAGATGCGAAGTCATTTATTAAATTAAATGCAATATTATTGGAATTTGTTTGTGATTTAGTGTCATCAGTCGAATGATGTCCCAGATTTAAAATTGTTCCGCCAAGATGGGCATGGCATTTTTTTTTTAGAAAATGTTGACGTGTGAAATCTGTCGATCCAGATTTTTCATCCAGCGTCTACAAATAAGTCAAAACATAAGAGAAAAGAAGAGCAGAAAGAGGAAGAAAATTGTTGTGAGAAGGTTTTTTATGTTGTTCGACCCAAAAAGATGTTTATGTTTATGACTGTTCTATAATAAGTTTGATAGAGAGACAATATGTTATTAATATTTCCCTCTTGTTTTACAATGAACTTTAGCCTCTATTTGTAGAGGAGGATACTACAGTATTATTACAATTAAAAATAAGAAGTCTGAACGGATTATATTTTTCAAGACTGACGCCCATCAGTGCAGGGTCAAATCCCGTAACAGCATGATTTTGACTTTATCTCTATACTAGATAGTTGAGTCTTTCCTTAAATTATGCTGCTACATATATAGAAAGATTTGTTTAGCGTGCACGTCACGTCACGGGTTGGATCTTGTTTTGAGCAACCTGGAGCTAGATATTAAACAGTTTCGACCATGGTTGATCAGCGACTTAAAAACCGTAAAGGTAATCAAATAGCTCGTTTCAATAAACTAAATGACCCGAAATCAGCGAACTGAGAGCTCGTATCTACGAGCTATGCGCTTGATGAGCTAGACATCGAGTGCGCTGGACCATTAGCGAGTTGGACATTCATTGATTGAGTCAATTCACCGGATCAGCCTTGAGTTTTTACCAGCTTATTTACGCAGTCCTAAATACCCACAAAAGAAAAAGACACAAGCTGATACAAAGAAATTGCCTCCCTTTCTCTTTGTTCCCCTATCCTCATGCATCCCTACCAATCAACATGTTTTACGTTTGACTTTTTTTTTTTATTCTCTAACCTAACGGACCGGAGACGTGGGCTTCACATCAATGGAACCTGTTGCTCACGATAGATTTTATTCCAATAATCAAATTTTGACCTCAGTACACAAATAGTCACTGTGACGATGGCTAATCTAATCCGACCGAACCCCTCATCGACCAGCCACAAGCGGACAAAAGCACATATTTTTTGAAGGCTCGGTCTCAGCTTGACATTTCTAATTTTAGACGTGCATGTCTCACCTGCAATCATTTCATCAATTGCTTTAAGCACGTTGTTTATGTATTGGGAATTTGGGTTCTCATTCATGCATAAAACGAATAGTCAAATCCTAATAAGCATTCAATCGAAAGCCTAAATAATTGTATTAAACCAAACTCAAAGGAGGCAATTCCGTAATCAATACTTGAAAAGCATGCACCATGCATGTCATTGCTGACAGCCAAGGTGATAAAACAAGAAAATATTGCCAAAGATTGGATATCTATCAATTCATTTAAAATATCTAAAATGTTTGTTCAGTATATACATATACACACACAATACTATTTAAATAAATGTCTTATAAGTTGACTTTTCTCCATCTCACAATGAAGCAAGCTTGCTGTCCCTTTCCCTCCTATGTATACACCTAATTTACTAACACATTCGATCATTCAAGCTCTCATAATTCTTTTCATCTAACACAATGGCATCTAAAGTCTTATTTCTTCTGATTGCAACGCTTATTCTCATTGTCCTTCCTTCCTTTGCCTATCCGTCTCATGCAACAGATGTTGCTCCCACAACTCCTGTTTCTCCAGGAGACGTTTGCGAGTCCACTTCAGACCCCTCTTATTGCAATTCTGTTCTCCCATACCAAACCGCAGATTCCTACACATATGGCCGATACTGTGTCAGAAAATCATTTTCACAATCTCGTATGTTCTCCAACATAGTTGAGAGATATCTTGAAACGCACCGGTCTACATTATCAAAGCCTGAAGTTCGTGCTCTGGAAGATTGCAGTTTACTAGCCGGCTTAAATGTGGACTATCTTTCGAGTTCTTACCAAACTGTCAATGCTACTAGTACAACCTTTGATACCTCAAAAGCTGATGATGTTCAATCCTTTCTTAGTGCCATATTAACAAACCAACAAACCTGTTTAGAAGGCTTAGAAGCTACAGGTTCTGCTGCGAGCATCACGAAGGGTCTTTCAGGACCCATTTTCAATGATACCAAACTTTACCGCGTTGCTCTGGCTCTTGTAACAAGAGCTTGGGTTCCTAAGAGGAAGAGAGGGACCATGTGGCGGCCAACGAAGGAGCAACTTCTGTTTAGAAACGGACGTTTTCCATTTAAAATGTTTGGCAAAACTCGTTCCATTTTCGAGTCCATGATCAAAAGAAAACTTCCACAAACTGATGATGGTGATAAAGTCTTGGTGAGCGATATAGTGATAGTGAGTCAGGATGGGAGAGGAAATTTCTCTACTATCAATGACGCTATTAATGTGGCTCCAAACAACACCGATGGTAGCAATGGGTACTTCTTGATCTATGTTAGAGCCGGTGTCTATGAAGATTATATTTTCATCGGTAAGAACAAGAAATATTTGATGATGATGGGAGAAGGCATCGATAAAACAGTGATCACCGGCAATAGAAGTGTTGTTGATGGGTGGACTACTTTCAATTCTGCAACATTTGGTAAGCACATATGCTTAAAATTTCTCCAAGTTACACCCCGTACTATACTTATACACAATTTTTGTTAATTAATTAGGAGTACCTTAAAACGTATGAGCTTATTTCATTGTCAATATTGCAGCTGTGGTGGCACCAAATTTTGTTATGATGGACATGACTATCCGGAACACAGCTGGAGCAATCAAGCACCAGGCCGTGGCACTTCGTAGTGGGGCTGATTTATCTACATTTTACAGATGCAGCTTTGAAGGGTACCAAGATACTTTATACACACATTCTCTAAGGCAATTCTATAGGGAATGTGATATCTATGGAACTGTTGATTTCATATTTGGAAACGCTGCTGTTGTTCTCCAAAATTGCAACATCTATCCCCGGCTTCCAATGAGTGGACAATTTAACGCAATCACAGCACAGGGTCGGACTGACCCTAATCAGAACACAGGCACGTCCATTCATAATTGCAAAATAAGAGCCGCCAATGATCTTGCTAGTTCAACCGATCAAACCGTGCAAACATATCTTGGAAGGCCGTGGAAAGAGTATTCTAGGACTGTTTATATGCAGTCTTTCATGGACAATTTGATTAATCCTGCTGGTTGGCACCTATGGAGTGGAGATTTCGCGCTAGGTACATTATACTATGCGGAGTATAACAACACCGGGCCAGGATCAGACACTAGCAATAGAGTCGCATGGCCCGGTTACCATGTCATAAATGCTACGGACGCTGGCAATTTCACAGTATCTAATTTTCTACTGGGAGATATTTGGATACCCAAAACAGGAGTGCCCTACACTGGTGGCTTAATGTAAGCTGCTGCTCATATTGCATTTCTTACAGTTTGTTTTCCAATTTGTTTCTTTAATGATTCTGATAAAGCAAAACAAAATGTAATACTAAGCTACATTTCTTTCAAACACACAGCTTGGTTTTACTGTATCTTGATTGATTCATTGATTCAAGCAAATTTTAATTTTATCCTTTTTCAGCAGTACTTTATGCAAATATCTCGTACTCACAGATATATATATATTAGAAATTTTTGTTAACTAGTTAGTTTTCTCAATAGGTAAAAAATTTTTTACATTAACATAATTATAATAGACTGTCACAAAACTGACCAACGAATACCAAGTAAAGTACTGGACTTAATTAATTAAGAAGATCATCACTTCCCGGCCAACTGCTTGTTGATCAGCATAACATTTTTCAACATAGAAACGACGGTGCTACTCCTAGTAAAGATCTCCGCTGCCTTGCCAGATTGGGACTTCATTGCCTTCTCGCAAAGAGAAGTATCAGAAACTGCTGCTTCCACCCAAACAAGGACATCCCCGTATGCATTTGCCAACAGAGCAGCAATGGAGTCATCAAGCTGCTCGACAGCGTCCAAATAGTGGTCAGCGCAATCTGAGAGGCCCTGCTGAACGGTAGGTTCCAAAGTGGTGTCCTTGAGCAAGCTATTGATCTTCCCCCAGGTGTCCTGGGCATGTTCGGAGGCAACCTTGATGGCCACCATTTCGAGGCCCGGTAGGTCCTTTGATTTTGGACCATCAGGGTTGGAGTTGAGGCTGGAGATGCAGAGGTCTTTTTTATCGGATTGCTGGCAGACTTTCTCAATCAAACTCACGCCGTTATCTGCCTGAGCATTGCTTTGGAGTAGCTGCAGGGTGAGACAAAGGGTCAGCGGCAAGAGGAAGCTTAAACATATCATGGCCTTCATTTTTTCTTCTTTGTTTGAATTCTTTGCCTCTTATCTTCAATCAACACTTGTTGTTCTCGCTATATGCAAAAAATCGGAAAACAATATGACAACTATGATTATGTGAAGTACAGTCTTAAGACATATTTGTTATGCTGAGGAATTAAAGAATCACCATCAATTTGAGAGAGATGCGCTTGGCCACCTAGTTGTGTCCTTATTATGGCTATGTTAAACGCATTTTGTTGAGCTCTCTTTGACTCTTGTTGAATTTTGGATATATATAGATTACTCCTGTAATATCGGTACCAAAAAACATTAACTAGAAACTTAAGTCCTATTAATATATACTTGAGATAAAGATGGTTGACTAAATACTATCCTGTCAATCACAAACCCATTTAAATTTGGTTGTTTTTAAACTAAAATAAAGTTGATGTGTTGGCTTAATTGGATTTATGAATTATATTTTGTTAAACCCAGACAAACCCAATTCAAACCATTGAACAAAAATGGTGTGTCATTAATTGACAATATAAAAAAAAAATACAAAACTCAACTTAATTGTGCATTCAGTAATTGACATTAGCAAAAAAATGCAAAAATAAACTTAATTGTACTTTTTATTTATCTTTTTGTCCTTGTTGGCATCTTCAGCTTCTCATCTCCCTCGATTTTAACCCCCATTATTGTCACACCTTGCTGCCATTGTTACCACTTATTACGGCGACTATGGAATGTACCCACTAGAAGCAACCATAGCCGACGCTAATCTTTTGAAGAATATTAAATTGTTATCATGTTTTGTGAAATGGGCATTTCCTTGATTGAAAAAATAACTCTATTATTATATCATACTAAAGTTATGTTTGAAACATGGGATTTGAGGTAACTTTAAGATTCAAAAAATTCAAAACTTTTAAATCTCATGTTTGAAAAGTAATGAGAAATAATATCAAACTCTCTCATTTTCTAATTTTTTGGGAATCCTTATTTCCAACCAAAATTATAGGTGTTTGTGGGAATAAGATTTCTTATTTTCCATTTTCTTTCTCTTCTCTCACTCCTCCACCTATCTTTCTTTGTCCCACCTTTCCTCATTCTCTTATCATACATCCATGGAACTATCAGCACTCTCTACCATTTATCCTTTTTTTTTTTAATTTTTTTATTGGATAAATAGTTCTAAGAATGAACCCATAACCATATTTTTGGTTCATTGTCTAACTCAGAACCACCTAGTTCTGGGTTCGACAATGAATCCATAACTTAGTTTTGGGTCCATTATCAAACCTATAACCATTTGGTTCTAAGTTCGATAATCCAATAGTTATGAATTCGACAATAAACCCATAACCATCTAGTTCAAGATTCATTGAATACAGAATCATAACCCTCACTGTTCTTTTTTTTTTTCTCTTTTTGAAGTTAATGTTTTAGTGTTTTGATGTTGTTGATGGATTTCGTTAGTGTTGATAATGTTATTATTGTGGGAGATGATGATGTTGATGAATTGAATTGATTATATTGATGAACTATGGGTGGATGATATTAAAGACAGTGGGTTAAAGACGAACTGCGGGTTGTTTTTTATTTTTTCAGATTTTTTATAAAATTAATTTTAGATAATAAAAAATTTAAATTAATTATATTTCAATCTAATCTCAACCTACACAAAACATAATATGGTATAATTTTAATTTAATATCAAGTTCACCAAATATAGGACAGTAATCTTTTAATTCAATCCAATTTATTTCATTCACATCTAATCTATTCAATTTTATTTTAATCTCACATGTCAAATGTAGCATAATTTCATATATTATGTTAATTAGGGTGGAAGATCTTCAAATATATATATATATATATATATATATATTGAGAAGGAGATGAGTTCAAACTAAACGGGTTTGTCTTAATACCAAACTGGCAAACGGAGCCAAACAAATCCAACTTCTATTAGTTTAATTTGCTTTTAGCGACACTAAGTGTAGTCTGATGGTAGAGAGTTTTTATTCAATCAGATAATGATATAAGTTCGAGTAACTATATTCTAAATGATATGTTTTTTTAAAATAAAAAAATGTTTGATTTGGTTTGATTCCTTGTGA
The DNA here is from genome assembly GCA_022984855.1 of Dimocarpus longan. Lineage (NCBI taxonomy): Eukaryota > Viridiplantae > Streptophyta > Magnoliopsida > Sapindales > Sapindaceae > Dimocarpus > Dimocarpus longan. The sequence continues at coordinate 25,545,572 of CM041015.1, forward strand.
TGGGTTTGATTTAATTATATCCCAAAATTTGAATTAAACCCACCAATGCCCACCCCACTTGGTTGGGCTCAACTCCAAAACTTGTCAAAAGTACGCCAAGGCTCAACTCCAAAAACTTGTCAAAAGTACGCCAAGTTAAGCATGTGGAACCAACAGTGGACCCACTGTGGGGCCGGGAGGGCAGGTGCGCCCGCCCCCCCCCCCCCCCCCCCACAACGAAATTTTTAAAAAAAAAATGATAAAATACTGTATAATTCAAAAAAAATAATAATAAAAACAAAAACGACGAATCTGATATGCGCTGCACTGCAACACTATACTGTTCACTGTTGCATTAGCATAACAACATATTTCTCTCTTTTTTTTTTTAATTATTTATTAATTTCTTATTTTAATAGAATTAACTTGTTTTCCTATTTCTGACTCCTATTAGACTTAGTTTTCCTACTTCTAATATTTTTCCTACTCCTAATTAATTAATATTTTCTTTTTTCAATTTTATTCTTTTAATTCTCTTCTATATAAATACTATTTACATTGACAATTTATAATTTTAGGGAATTACTTTTTTTTTTCTTTTTCTCCTCATCTTCATCTGACATATCTTTATTTTCACTTTGACATCTTGTGACTTATCAGGTTAGTCTCCTAAATTAATTACTTTTTTAATTAATTTATTTTTTAATAATTTAAATTTAATATATATCTTATCAATAAACCCTAAAATCTTAAACTTTAAATTATTGCATTAAAATTATTCATGTATAATGTATTGTCATGATTCAATTATATATATATATGTGTAATCAATATAGCTTTATTTTATTTAGAATCAATAAATTATTATTAATTTTTTTTAAAAAAAATTTATTATGTTTTTATTTGTTATGAAATAGTTATGGAGATATATATTACTACCTGTTGTAACTGCTACCGTTGAAAGATTATTTTTTGCTATGAATATTGTGAAGATTGAATTACGTAATCGAATGTGAGATAAATGGTTAAATGATAGTTTGCTTGCGTATGTGGAGAAAGATATTTTTGATAAAATTGATAAAGAAATTATCATGAAACAATTTCAAGATATGAAGTCTCGTCGAGGAAGAATATAATTTTATATAATTTATTTATTTTTTTATTTATTTTAATGATTTCATTATGATTTTTAAGTATATGACTATTTGTTTTGTCTAAATATAATGTATGTTTTATTTTATTTAAACTATATAACGTTATTGAATATTGTTTTACATAAAAACATTATACATTTAATATATTCTTAATTTTTGATATTTTTATTATTTTATTTATATGTCCCTCTAAATAAATTTTCTGGGTCCGCCACCGTATGGAACAATGAGTAATGACAAATAAAGAGAATGCAGATCTATTTAAAATAAAAAATAAAAAAGAGAGAGAAAATGCAGTATTTGGTTTCCTTAATAAAGTTTGTCGGCATATATTTACATCATTAAATGTACAGGAAAATTGAACGAACTCAATAAGAGTTATGGTTGGCTGCTACTGCTAATGAAAATCCAAGTTTTCCCTGATTTCACGTATGCATCACCATCCGCCAAGCATCAAAGACAGTGTCTGACATAATATGCTTTGTCTTGATCTTCTCCCGGTTCAAGCTTCATTGTGTCACTTCTTCTACTGTCTTTACACGCTCCAGATCCTCTTCAAGTACAAAACCCGATTACCCGGTGATTTGAACCCGTTCCTATCGGATGAGCCGGAGCCCGAGTCATCTAAATTTCTAGAGTTCCCTCTAGGCATCTCCACTACTACACTCACCTCCTCCAGATGCTGCAAATTATGAGACGAGCAACCCACCTTTGCTTCTTCCCTTTCGCTTCCCGAACCGGCCGGTTCGGTCACTGAACCGGCCTCTTCAACAGACATTGCAGGCGGTTGGACTGGATTGCCTGGTTGAACCGGGGCTCTACAGAGTGGACAGTTAGAGTGAGACTGAAACCACATGTCGATACAGTCAACATGGAATGCATGGCTACACCTAGGCAAAAGACGGCCTTTCTCGTTTTTCCCGAATTCGGACAAGCAAACAGCACATTCCAGGAGCTGATTGTGGTGGGTGGTTGGGGAGTAGACAAAAGTCGGGATTGTTTTGAGGACACGAACATCTAAAGCTTGATTATTAGTACCGGAACTATTAGAAATGGCGCTGCTGGTGTTTCCGGAGGAGGAGGAGAAGAAGAAAAGGCGGCGGGAAGCACGGCGGCGGCGGTTGAAGAACCACTTGGCGTAGGTGTGGAAACCAACGAAGACTACTATTGCAAAGAAGAGGAGGATCGCCGTACCGACCATTATCTTCCCATTGAGAACATAGTTGTTTGTGGGACTCCTTTGATGGCCGCTCAGCGTCATTGATATGTTATAGTCCATAATCAATAAGTTGATGAAAAAGAGAGAAAGAGAGAGAGTGATTTAGATTACAGGGAGAGATGGGAGAGTGGGGCTATTATTTATAATTATAACGGGAGAGGCATGTGTACAGGAATGTTCCCATATGCAGAATTCGATGGTTTTTTTTTTTTTTTTCGGGGCTCTTTTTTTGGTGGTTTGAATTATGTGGATGTGTTTATTTCGATTTTGGCTTTTACAGGGGTCTGCGGTTGCGTTTTCAACATCTATTAGCCAGACTGGTGTTTGCAAGGGTTTGTACGTGGAAATATACATGATGTTGGATTATCCAACTTTGGGCAAATTTATATTTTTCTACTGTTTTATCTTTATCTCACACTAGTCACTTATCTCCACCAGTTTGGAAGAGACAAACGCGAATATTTAATAATTGATATGGCTCAAAACGTGGTTAAAAATGATTCGACGAAAATAGAGGAAAGTTGATTTCATATGCAATGTTTTTCATGTTTTGTGGCATTACCAAATTAGTGGTTCAATCACACTTATGGGTGCAAGTAATCAACCACGTATTTAATATTCTTTAAGAGTTTTAATTGGTGACGACATAGTATCTTAAAATAACTTTCGGTGGAGTTTGCCAAGTGGGGTTTTACTTGCTGAAAAGGAGTCAAACTTATCTCAAATGGATAACATTTGTACTAATCAGCTTCATGCTTTAAGTATTGCCCTATTGCCCACGCAATTTAAGTTATAATAAAGGGACTTTACCATTACCTGTCCATTTCGTTGTTGCTTTACCATTTCTTGCTTTATAGGAATGTGCTACTATAGATAAATTAATTCTTGTTTTCGATTCTCCATAAGAAAAAATTATTCTTGCCCATTCAGAATTATAAGAGTCTGATAAAGGCAGAGGTGATGGACTTCGCGATATATATATATTTTTAAATATTATATGTTGTGGTACCTTACAATATTATTAAATAATATTATAAGATTGAATAATATTTTTTTAAAAATGAAAAATAGTTTTTTACTATCAAATTATAACATGTAAATTCGATAATATTAGTAAAGGATAATTCCTAAAAACCATCCGTAGATGTGAAAAATCTCTATTTTCCCACATTTAATTCGAAATTTACTTTGAAATATTGTTTAACATTAATCTAAATACTTAAAATAATAGTTGTGGGTGTGTGAAAAGATAATAATGCCTTTGACCATCGTTGATTCCATTAAGTAAAAAATGTTGACTATTTGACTTCTGAGGCAAAAAAGAAAATATAAATGAAAAATTAATAAAAATATAAAAAAACAAAAAACAAAAAACAAAATTGTTGTGTATATTTTGGGATACCCCAAATGAGCTGGTAAAAGCCCAAAGACCTAGTATACAAGGGTCTACGTTATCAAACCCCAACTCGCGGAAGCAACCCAGCAGAATATTAGACGAACAGTCCATATGTGAGCAGGCCAGTGAACAGATGGATGAACTCCAGCTCGTCCAAGATGAGCTCCCAGATCGAGCTCGCAGGCATGAGCAATCAGCTCCCAGCTCATCAGCTTCCAACTCGAGCTCGCAGGCATGAGCAATCAGCTCCCAACTCATCAGCTTTCAGCTGATCAGCTCCCAGGATGAGCTCTCAGCTTGAGCTCGTAGGCATGAGCCATCAGCTCCCAGTTGATTAACTCCCAGCTCGTCAGCTCCCAAGATGAGCTCCCAACTCGAGCTCGCAAGCATGAGCAATCAGCTCCCAACTCATCAGTTTTCAGCTCATCAGCTTCTAGTTGATCAGCTCTCAACTCATCAATTTCCAGCTCATCAGCTTCTAGTTGATCAGCTCTCAGGGCATCAGCTCCCAGGATGAGCTCGCAAGCATGAGCAATCAGCTCCGAGCTCATCCGCTCGCAAGCATGAGCAATAAGCTCCCAGCTCATCAGCTCCCAGCTCGAGCTCGCAGGCATGAGCAATCAGCTCCCAGCTCATCAGCTTTCAGCTCATCAGCTGCCAGCTCATCAGCTCCCAACTCATCAACTCCCAGATTGAGCTCCCAGCTCATTAGCTCCAAGCTCATTAGCTCGCCCAAAACGACCTCATGAGCTCGTTTTTTATAAGCTCCACCCTGTCCAGATTAGAACCAGCTCACGCGATGGCGTGACGTGCACCGTCAACCATATCAGATATTACAGCCTGGATTACGAAGATCTTATCTAGCCCACTTGAGCTAACCCACTTGAACTAACCCACTTGGATCAACCGCCTAAGCAACTTGCTTTAACAGTTGTCAGACGTATTTAATGCAACCCAAGCGCATTAAATACAAACCATCAAGCATGAATTATCATCATCATTGTATTTTAACTTATTAGGTACCACTGTAGCACCTCCCTCTCTCTATAAATAGGGGTGAGAATTATTGTAAAGAAGAGAGAGTTCTCTTTGCTCTGCTCTGCTCTCTCTCTTTCTCTCTATATAACAAGAAAATATAATAATAATAGTGACTGCCTCTCCACCACTGTAGCAGACACCGTGGACGTAGGCTTTCCCTTTAACCGAACCACGTAAAATCTAGGTCTTTTTCTTTCTCTCTGCCTCCATTCTCTTACTTTCATTCTATTTTTCATTTATTCGCAGTCTTGGGCTTGAAGAACCTTATTGACTAGATCCCAAAGTCAACAAAAATAAATAATATTAAAATTCAAAATTAATAAAAAATAAATTTTTATTTCTCTCACCTACCCCTATCTCTCTTGTTCTTTCTCTCTCCCCTCTTTTCCTCTCCGCTGTCTCTATCTCTAGTTACATTATTCTCTGATCAATGATGATGGTGGCATTGTAGTGAGTTCAACGACAAACCTAATGGGTTCGTAGTAATGACGATGGTGGAGGTTTGATGGTCTAGTGGTTTGGTTGTTTGATGGTCTAGTGGTTTGACGATTTGATTTCAAATTGTCAACTATCCCCTAGATCAGCCATGGACAATCTGATTTCAGATTGTGGGAGATTGCTCATGGTTCATGTTGTTTTGATGATTGATATATATATTTGTGGGAGATTGATGATGATTGATATGAACTTTCAAACAATTGGAAACCCAAATTTATGGGTTTCACTGGGTTTTCAGTCAATTGAAAACCCAAATTTAGGTTTCCAATCCTTGAAAACTTGAAAACTTTAGGTTTCTGGCAAATGAATTTCCAATGGTGATAGAGAATAAGAAGGGGGGAAGGGACAAAAAAGAGAAAGAAAGAGAAAGAAAATGTTACAAGGATTGAAGATAGAGAAGGAGATGGAATCCATCTCCATTCGTGACTAGTGGAAATCCAGGATTGGATCTTCACTTTTTTTAGTTTTTTTTTTCACTTTTTTCTTTTTTTATTTGGTGAGTTGATCTTCATTGTCCACCTCACCATGAGATAGATGATAGAGATAAGTTTTTATTAATATATATATTTTTTATCTTTAAATGTTATTTTATATTTTTTATGTTTTATATTTTTAAATAAACAAGCAAATCATCTTTTTATAGTCTGTACTTGTCGAATTTCACTTTTCCATTAATTTTGTAACAATAAGGGGGATTTTGAGTAAAAGTGGAACTAGAGTGAGAAAAATGAGATTTTTTCAAATTATGGATAGTTTATAGAGATTATGCCTATTAATAATGTTAATGAGAGAGATTTATAGTTGGACAATATCATATTGTTAAAGAATTTCATTAAATTGAATTGCTTAACTAATTTCGAATGAGATTAAAAATACAATAATAATTATTAATTTAACATGTTATTTCATGTGTATGGTTAAATTTATTTATTTATTTTACATTCAAAATTTCGTAAATAGTCATAACTTTAAAAAGCGGTTTCACATGAGAGGTGTGTTTCTTTTTGAAGAAAGTACAAAAAAGTTTCATATCGGTACAAATAACTATATGATATCCAAATAATAAACTTAGGTAGCTAATATGAATAAGATCGAATATACTCACATAGTCACAACTCACAAGGTGAGAAATTTGAAACACAAATCTCTGCGTGGTCGGACATTATATTCGTATTCCTTTGTTTTCCAATGAACCGTATACATAATTAGGTGCTAGAGTCGACAAAAATTAGAAAAAGCTGAAGAGCACAAGTTTAAGTCCGAGACAAAGTTCGACTAAGTGCAGTGAATGGGGACTTAGAAAAGGAATACAGAATTCTAATGGATAGAAAATAGCTACGAAGATCTCCTTCAAGATTATATCACACATGCAGTCTAGATTACATTGTCACCCTCTATAGAAATTGTGCGAGTCGTTTTATTGTATCATAACTAGTGTTCTTAATAAAAGAGATCCCCTGCATACGAAGATGGAAGAATAAATTCACGTAAAAGTGAAGAGACAACTCATGCATGAACTAATAAGAGAGTTGTTTATTTCATTTTTCTTGATTGCTGTTAACCCGCGTCAAATCATGGGCCAGTTGGCGCCTAAAGCAACGGCGGCTACTGCCATTGTAAATTATCATACTGTAACGTTGGTTAAGTAGAGTCAGGAGTCGTTCTCGAAAAAAAAATAAATAATAAAGTCAAGAATCTCTTTAATTTCTGTCGGCGGGCGCCGCCAAATCACTGTGAAGTTTCACTCGATAGTTTGCACTCCGGGAAGGGTCAAGCCATTGTTGATGCTCATTAATGGGTGATTAATCAAAGATACAGTCCTAGTGGCTTTTGGCTCAGAACTTAATTTTTATAAAACATATTGTCCATAATTTTTTAAAAACTGTTTTATGTTTTAAAATAAAATCTAAAAATAATAACTATAGAATATTAATCAAAATAAAAGAGAAAATAATTGAAAAAGAGAAAAAAAATAATTTAATTGATGAGTAGGCTTATATATAGGCATTGAGAGAATTATTTCTATAATTAAATACTAATAAAATAATTTCTCAAAAAAAAATAATAAAATAAGTGATAATAACAAGATAGTGATGTCTAATTGAAACTTGAAGTAGTGATCAATTCTGATTTGAAGTTGAAATGGTGATAAGTCCGTATTATCACAACATTTTAGTTATTTTTTATGTTAAAAAGAATTAAATATATACATAAATAATAATAAACATGAGTATGACTGAAAAACCCACATATGATTAGAGTTAACACGTTTTGGTCAATTTAAACTTGACAAATAATAAAGCATTGGAGACGAAATTAATTTAAATTTTAATCAATCTTATACCTCCAATATCCACTACTATGCATGAGATAACTAGGTATAAAGTATTATTTGAATTACCTAATTAAAAATTGTTATATGAGAAACAACATTTTCAATTTCATTTCTCTTTCGTCTAATTACTTTATATTATACGATTTTTTATTTTTCTTTTTTATTGACTGGACTTAAGAGTGACTTAGTTAGACAACCCCATTCAAAGATTTTCTCCTTCCTTCAACAATTTTGCCACAGCCAAATGCGCCAGAGCCATGCTAGCAATTTTGTAAAGCACTGATCAGCAACTCCAACCGGCCAATTTTACGAAGAGGCTGTTGGAAGTCAGTTACAGATTACAAGATTATGTTTCTGCACATACGCAGAGTATCGAAAAAAAAATAAACAAACAATACAAAAGCAAAACTAAATAACCAATTACATGAAAATACAATAAGCTTCTCAATATAACTTGATGCAGCCGAGGCCTGTAAGAATTACAGTGTCCTTAAAACGAATTCGCGGTGTATTACTTGCGTTCGTCTCCCAGGATACAGCGGCTGAAACCGTCCGGCGAACCGAATTGAATCTGATCTCTATCACACTGGAAGCCTAAACTAGAGTTGAAAGTGTAAGAAACCAAAGAAGATTATTTCTCAAAACTCACTCCTTTTCTTCAACTTGGATGTCAATATATAACATTCAACTTTTGGGGAATTAACAACTCTCAATTATGGTCATTCTTTTGACCGTTACAATTCTGATTTTAAAATCAGAATTTACTCACCATAAATTAGAATTATATTCTAACAATTATGATCATTACTCATGGCTCAATTATGGTCATTACTCATGGCTGTTACAATTCTGATTTAAAATCAGAATTTAAATGCCTCCATTCAATTCCATCCATCATTTTATTAATGGTTACAAAATTTATTTAAATTAATTTGCCATTAAAATTGATTTGTTAACTGAAAATCATTAAAACATGGTTGTTACAATTTTAATTTAAAAATCAAAATTTAAACACATCCATTAACTCATAATTCAGTTACAAAATCATTAAAATTAATTTCATTTGTCAACTGAAAATTATTAAAATCAATTAATGACAATTTAATTTAAATTGAAACAAAGAATTTGAATGGAAAACAACTCAAATCCCTTTTCATCTTTCAATATGGGATTAATGACCATTCCTTGCATCAAAATGTGTAATTTGAGATTCAATTTCTCATTCATTTAATCAACCATGAAAATGATTATTTATGACCATTTTCTAACAATCCCCCACATGAATGAAATTGACAGAGGAAACTATAACACAAGGACACGTATGACTTGGTGATAGAGCTCAACGGTCAAGATCTGCATAGGATAGGTAGGTGTTTACCTTTGAACCTTCCCTTGTGAGAATATATTTAATTTACTAGCTGATCAGTAGACGTGATGTCTTTGAACTGTTCTGCCGTTTGTGTAAATGTTTATATACTCCACACAGATGTCTTCCTAACACAAATCGGTTCTCATTGTTATGTTCGTTTTGGCCATGAACATATGCCTGGTTCTGTGAAAGTTTCTAAAGAATTAAGCCCCCACAATTCTCTTTAGAAGCGGCCCCACTTCTCTTTCACATAGGTGATCTCTTAATTTAGAGTAACCCGCATTACTCCGCTCAGATTCCCGTGGATTCCCGACGCATAAGGATCATTAAAAGCATAGCTTATCCTAACTCTACGGGTATCACTATCTCATCATAGGAATGAACCAGAAGATAATCTCTATATAGTGATACAACCAAGTCTTTACAATTAGGTTGTCCCATTGAACCTAGATCTTGGGATCTCCAGTCACATAGGTTGGGTTTTCCTTTGTATTGACTTATTCTTTCATGGGCTTCAGTCTCATTCCCTTAGATGATTTTTCAACCAACTCTCTATTTAACCCTTTGGTTAACGGATCCGCAATGTTATCCTTTGACCTTACATAGTCAACCGAGATAACTCCAGTTGAGAGTAGTTGTCTCACGGTATTATGTCTACGGCGTATATGTCTAGACTTACCGTTATACATATTGCTCTGTGCCCCTCCTATTGCAGACTGACTATCACAGTGAATGCAAATTGCAGGAACTGGCTTTGGCCACATTGGAATATCCTCTAAAAATTGACGTAACCATTCAGCCTCTTCTCCACATTTATCCAATGCAATGAATTCAGATTCCATTATGGATCTGGCTATACACGTTTGTTTAGAGGATTTCCATGATACGGCTGCACCTGCTAGTGTGAAAACATATCCACTAGTAGATTTAGAATCCTTCATATCAGATATCCAGTTCGCATCACTGTATCCTTTTAAAACAGTCGGATATCTACCATAGTGCAACAGACAAAGTCATTATCACATATGCATTTATAAAACCAAAAATTAATGGTCTTTTAACCTATTATTAATTCTATTGATTTTGCAGTTACAACGTATTAATCCAATAATTAATACTACAAATTCAACTCAGAATTAAACATGACTACAATTGCAAATTCAAAATTAATACTTCAACAGTTACACAACATAATTACCATTTACAATTGCAATTATTCAGATTTATTTCATCCATAAATCTTTCCGTTACAACCATAATTGCCACTCTACCTTGCAATTATTTCATTCAAATGCATTCAATTATAAATAATTGTTACAATTGCAATCCAAAACTTTTAACTTCATGAAATAATTAACTTATTAAACCAACATAATTGCAATGGAATCAATTGTAATATACAGTTACAATTGTCATTCAAAATTTAAATAAAATTATTTATTTCATTCATAACTGAAATGAAATAAATAAGTTATTAATCCAATTCATTATTTCATGAAATCAATTGCAATTATTTGTTTAATTCAAAACCATAAATGAAATAGTTCAAATGAAGTTAATTGCAATCATTCTATCACTATTTCAATACTTAATGGCAATTTATTCAAATTCAGATGAATTTCAATTCCAACGAATGATCTTCGAGCTTCAATTTATTATTCACTCAATAACCATTTTGGACTTATAATTTCATCAATTCGATGTTCTCGTAAAGAAGAACACGATTACCTTGATCTTCCAAAACTAAGATCAAACCTCAATCAAAATTGTTCATAAAATTGGACTTTTATGTCTCAATTTTCCAGTAATTGACGTAAACAAACATTTTATAAGTCAATTATCACAATTGCTTATTAATAGTCAACAAATTGCAATTTGATTTTAGTATTTGAAATAAATCTAAAATCTCAAACTCAATATTTCAGTAATTGTATCAAACTCGAAACAGAATTTTAGTGTTTGACACAAACCTAAAATCTCAATAATAATCCAAAAGATTATTTTCAGAGTGTTTATCAAAACCGAAAACAAATATTTCAGTGTTTAAAACACACCCAAAATTCAAACCCAATTTCTTTGAGTTAATTTTAAAACCAACCAAGAATCTCAAAATTCTTGTCTTAAATTCAAATCCAACTAATTAGGATCGAATTTTAGTATTTAGTATATAAACACAATCTTTCCAAAATCAATAGTTCAGTTTTTGTACTAAACTCAAACCACAATTTCAGTGTATGTATGAAACCCAGAAACCACAATTCTAGTGTTAAATACAAACCCGAAAACTGAGAATTCTATAATATTTGTCAAACCCAAAATCTGAAATTTTAGTGTTTGAATGAACGAAAACAAATTTATTGAGAAATCAATAATATTTATCAAACCCAAAATCTGAAATTTCAGTGTTTGAATGAACGAAAACAAATTTCCTGAGAAATCAATAATATTTATCAAACCCGAAATCTAAAATCTCAGTATTTGATTGAGTGAAAACAAATTTATTGAGAAACAATGATATTTATCAAACCCGAAATCTAAAATTTCAATGTTTGAATAAACGAAAACAAATTTCTTAAAAAAATAATAATAATATTTATCAAACCCGAAATCTGAAATTTCAGTGTTTGAATAATTTTGTTGGAAAAATTTAAATCAACAAAGTTTTTAAAATATTGTATGAGAAATAAAAATTTTTTCCCAAAAAATTTGTAGATGAATATTTCAGCAGGGGAAATTTTTTTTTTTCTTTTTCTAATGGCCAACAAGAAAATAAGCCAAGGTTTTGAAAACAAGTTAGCACAATCCAGTAATCGTTAGTAGTTAGGAATTCGTTTTAAGTTGTTGGAAGTCAGTTACAGATTACAAGATTATGTTTCTGCACATACGCAGAGTATCGAAAAAAAAATAAACAAACAATACAAAAGCAAAACTAAATAACCAATTACATGAAAATACAATAAGCTTCTGAATATAACTTGATGCAGCCGAGGCCTGTAAGAATTACAGTGTCCTTAAAACGAATTCGCGGTGTATTACTTGCGTTCGTCTCCCAGGATACAGCGGCTGAAACCGTCCGGCGAACCGAGTTGAATCTGATCTCTATCACACTGGAAGCCTAAACTAGAGTTGAAAGTGTAAGAAACCAAAGAAGATTATTTCTCAAAACTCACTCCTTTTCTTCAACTTGGATGTCAATATATAACATTCAACTTTTGGGGAATTAACAACTCTCAATTATGGTCATTCTTTTGACCGTTACAATTCTGATTTTAAAATCAGAATTTACTCACCATAAATTAGAATTATATTCTAACAATTATGATCATTACTCATGGCTCAATTATGATCATTACTCATGGCTGTTACAATTCTGATTTAAAATCAGAATTTAAATGCCTCCATTCAATTCCATCCATCATTTTATTAATGGTTACAAAATTTATTTAAATTAATTTGCCATTAAAATTGATTTGTTAACTGAAAATCATTAAAACATGGTTGTTACAATTTTAATTTAAAAATCAAAATTTAAACACATCCATTAACTCATAATTTAGTTACAAAATCATTAAAATTAATTTCATTTGTCAACTGAAAATTATTAAAATCAATTAATGACAATTTAATTTAAATTGAAACAAAGAATTTGAATGGAAAACAACCCAAATCCCTTTTCATCTTTCAATATGGGATTAATGACCATTCCTTGCATCAAAATGTGTAATTTGAGATTCAATTTCTCATTCATTTAATCAACCATGAAAATGATTATTTATGACCATTTTCCAACAGAGGCAACTATAAAGTCATAGACAAAAAAGTGTATGAAGAAAGTGTGCTTACATAAGAAAAGAAAGAATGAAAGATACCGTATGTATACATCTGTGTACAGAAAATGCGGGTGAGTGGGTGTGAGCATAAGGGATCATTAAAGGTCATACAAAATGGTATTTCTTGGACCATTTTTAGCACTTGTTTTTTCCAGTTGCATCTTATTCTCTCTAATCCAAACCAGCTAAAAGATTCAAACTTTTATTATTTTTTTTTTTGAAACTAAGATTCAAACTGTTATAAATTAATATATTTAAAAAGGCAAAATAATGCCTTCGCTTTCCCACACTGCTCAAAGATGCTTTAGAATTATGTCGCCTGCTGTTGGATATATGGATCCAGTAATATCTTTTTATACAAATTTTCTGCTTCAAACATCCCATCACAAAAGTCATAATTTGATTGTCCTTTTGGAATTAAAATTAAAATATGATCAACGGATCAATTGATTTGGCCCAAAACTGAAATTCTGTTGATCGTGAAGCTGGAAATTTGATGTTTTATCCTTTATCAGGTGGAGGTAGATTTATCATTATTTTATGAAAATAATCACATGCATGATAATTTTAGTTTTTTTATCAATTTCCTTGTTTACTTTATATATTTTTTTTGAGGGAACTGTTTACTTACATATTGATAGACAATACTTGTAATATTTGTATTTAACCAAATGAATGCAAAGCAAAAGGCAGTGTGTTATTATGTTCCTAAACGTGTTCTAATTTCTATCTCGAGAATGCTTATCTCTAATTCAAGTTCGACCATCCCTTATTTGCCTATGTGGTATCTAAATTTAATATAATATAAATTGAGGTTTAAACGTTACATATTGATGTGGTGAATTGGCAAGTCCAGTGCTTGATTTGTCATGTTTCATCTTCTCAAAACTCAGCTACTCTTCTTCTTTTCTATTACTGTCACGAAATAGAAGTAATCAAGCTAATTACTCTACATATTGTTTTATTTTATTTTGAGCCAGCCAGTTAAATCAGTTCATCGACATATTAGTTGTCCACTTAATGCTTTTAAAAGCAAGTTATGGAAATGGGCTTGCCTGCATTGGACCAGGGGCCTTCAAAATCGGTTTGGCCCATGATCATAGACAATCAACACTGAGTTCCTGCTAATAATGTTATAATTATATTATCAAAACATTTATGTAAATAACGTGCCAAATTAATCTGTGGCATCAGAATTGATCATGGACAGTAAATTTAGACAACATTTTAAATAATATAGCATTATTTCTAAAGGCTTATGTTAGGGGTGGTCCCATTGTAATCACACAAGGACTTGATGCTCTGTTTCTCAAAAGACTCTATTTTAAATTTTAATAATTCTAACGGTTTTGTTAACATATAAAAGGATTTAATTACTGTATAAAAATTATATAATTATATAGTGGTTATGAGAGATAATTATTTTTTTAAATTTTTAATTTTCACACTCTTGATATTTATAAATCCTTAAATTACAATCTAATGATTAATAATATAGTGACATGATGTCATATAAAGTAGTCTCAATTTATTTTGAATAATACTAGATTACCCAAATAATTAGTCCAAAATCATGTTATATGATATATGAGTTGTAATTACTATGTAAAATCATGAAATAATACGACGGACAATATATTGGTTAAAACTCATTTACCATATCATTTTAGTTATGATTTTGGGTAGTTTGGTATATTACTTATTTTTATTCTCAAAATATTTCTATTTGAACCACTATTTTCATGTTATGTTTTATTTTATTTTATTTTTCTGAAAGAGTTTTATTCTTAAATTAATCTGACTGTTGAACACAAAATAAAAATAAAAATAATAAAAATAATCTGACCGTTAAAATAAATAATGGATGCAGGTAAATAGTTTTTTTTTTTTGGGTTAAGAAGAAAATGAAAATAAATAGAAGCTTTAAAGCTTAGGAAAGCAGATCAACTCAGCATAGATTTGAGTCCGACATGGATCTACGGCTACATTCTATATATATATATATATATTTAATGAACAAAATAGTTATGAAGCAATTTCACATCTGCAAGACTGCAACATTGCCACTCCATCTTATTCTTCAAACACCGCTGCGATTTATCCTCGAAGTGTGGTTCTTTTAATTTTTGTTATTAACATATCGATCGATTCGGCCTTTGACGTCTATCGAAGATTTTAAATCTGATCTCAATTATAGAAATTCGGACCTAAACT
Organism: Dimocarpus longan; assembly: GCA_022984855.1. Taxonomy (NCBI): domain Eukaryota; kingdom Viridiplantae; phylum Streptophyta; class Magnoliopsida; order Sapindales; family Sapindaceae; genus Dimocarpus; species Dimocarpus longan. The sequence continues at coordinate 25,560,604 of CM041015.1, forward strand.
GAAAATTTGCAACTAAAGATTTTTGAAATATTACAAATTGAGAAGGAATTGTATTGTTAACAAAATAAATAACGAATACATGGGTTTATCCTACTGTTATCCATTATAATACGAGTTTTATTAAACAATCGAATATTTAGCTTAAATTCATGCAAAATATTAAATCCCTTTTAATAATGACACTTAAAATTGAATGACTTTACTATAAGTGTGGTAATAAAAAAAAAAAAAAAAATCATATTAAATGAGACACATCAGTTACAGTTAATGCACATCTTCCCCTATATTATTGTACCGGTCAATTCAAAACTACCCGAACGCCAAAAAAAAAAATATTCTAACTGATTTCAAAAAAAAAAAATAAAAAAAATTTACACATTCAAATAAACTATTTGCATCATATACCTCATTTTTACCAAAATATCCTTAAGTAAAATGATTATATTACCCTTAATCTAAATTATCAAACTTACATTCTTCCTCCTATCTTTCTTCTTCCTCTATTGAAGCTTCTCCATTCAAGCTTCTTCATCTATCCTAGCAAAATCTTGAAGCTATTGGATTTTTTACTCCAACAAATTCATATTTTTTTCAATCAAAATCTTCAAAGAAAAAAGTTTGAGTTTCAAAGGCTTCTTGTTTGTTTTTTCAAATTAAAGAAGCTTGAATGGGTAAGAGAGTCATTTTAGGGTTTTAAAGAAAGGTAGAAGGATGAAGGAATGTTAGTTTAGTAATTTACACTAAGAACAAGGGAGTCATTTTACTGTTTTTTTACTTAAGGATATTTTGGTAAAAGGAGATATAGAATGCAAATAGTTTGTTTGAATTAGTAAAAATCTTCTTCTTTTTTTTTTTTTTTTTTTTTTAGTGTGCTAAAAATGATTTTTCCTTTTGGAAGATGGTTAGTTTTTGAACTTGACACATTATTTTATAATTTACACGGTTTTTACAACTTACATATAACAACATTTAAACATAAATTTAAGTAAAATATTTAGATATTCTAATTTTATTCTTAAAATTTACTAAGGACAATAAAATTTTAAATGCAACTTAGATATTGTTTGTATTAGCAAATTTGAGACAATAATAGTTACAAATAGTTGACACGATTAATCGGTATATCAATTATACTTATCTCCTTGAATTTATGAGTTTGAGTTAATTAAGTCCCATTTTTTTATAACCTCTGATCTTGGATCCTAACTTGATCCAATCTATAATATATCAATTGATAAATAAATAATTTGTTAAATGAAATAAATATTTATTAAAAACTATTTATTTATCATTGAGATATCATAGCTTAAGATTAAGTTTGGAATACTCAAAGTTGTTTGTCTCGACGGCAAAATCATACAATTGCCTTCTTCAATGAAGTGCGCGCAGGTTTGAGTACCTACATAAAAGCGATTAACTATCGTTTGATCCCTCATCTGTGATTGGATAAATTATATTTAAGTTTTTTGAGAGTGGTGACGGTAGTTTTTTCTTAAAATAGGGATAATTTATAATAAAAACATTATGGTCTGAGTTGTATCATAATGTTCTATTTTAGTAATCTCGGTAGTTATAATTTGTATAAGTAATATTCAGGGAAAAAAAAGTTTGAAATATAAAGTGGGGGTATATTTTTCCTTTTCTTCTTTTCCTTTTTTTTTTAAAAAAAAATATCATAAAAATTGTTATAAATAGTTAAGGTTTGACCTGAATAAAAGAATTTTCTCTACCGACCTTTCCATTTATTTTTCATTATTGAAATTAAAATGCCAAACCATATGTTTCATCCGTTGTAAAAGTATGTGCTGCGTTTGAATAAAAAATTGAATTAATTTATTTTAATTTAAAATTCAATTTTTAAAATTTGAGTTTGAACTAAAAAAAGTCTATTTATGAAAAGATGTCTGTCTAATAAATATCAACTCAATAAAATTATGTCTATTTATAGATATCTATTTTATAAATTTGTGTCAGTATTTATTTTGTAGAGTTGTGTCTATTTGTAGATATATGTTCAACATTTATAAATAGCATAACAACTTCTGTCATTAGAATGAGAATTTTTATATTTGCATTCAATAAAAAATGAGCAACACACCAAAATTCAACAGATTTTAGAATTTTCACTTTAACAAAAGAAGCAAAAAGATAGTTGCTTAAAATTACTGTTATTGTTTTAAGTCCATTACAATTATGCAAAACTCTTTTTACAATTGTTATATTGGAGTATAGATTATTTCTATAATAATAATATTTTGTTTTATGTTTATTTCATTCCCCATTTGTCATTGATCGGATTGTTGATTCTCTCTAACATCTTCTTCATGCTCCCTTCCAATAAAGACAAACCTCAACCGATGAAAACAAAGTAAAGGTCACAGTACTATCTCTGTTTAATATCTATTTATTTATATAATGTATCTTCCTTCACAATCACACACACACAAACTGCACCACCACCAAACTAGGCAGAGACCTCAAAATATGGAGAAGATAGAGCACACAACAGTACCCACCAATGGCATCAACATGCACGTCGCTTCAATAGGTACCGGCCCCGTTGTTCTCTTCCTCCATGGCTTCCCCGAATTCTGGTACTCCTGGCGCCACCAGCTCCTCCACCTCTCCTCCCACGGCTACCGCGCAATCGCCCCCGATCTTCGCGGGTACGGCGACACTGACGCGCCGACGTCGATGACGTCGTACACGGCATTTCACATAGTGGGTGACCTGGTAGGTCTTATTGACAAATTGGGCATAGGGGAGGTGTTCTTGGTGGGACATGACTGGGGTGCTACCATAGCCTGGTATTTTTGTCTGTTAAAGCCAGATAGAGTCAAGGCCTTGGTCAACATGAGTGTGGCCTTTCGTCCGAGAAACCCAGCCATGAAGCCTGTGGATGCCTTAAGAGCCTTGTACGGTGACGACTACTATATATGCAGGTTCCAGGTGATTTTTTTTTTTTAATATAGAAAAAAATTACTTTAAACGGTAAATTATTTATTTATTTTTCTTTTCTAGCTCGTTTTACTTTTTAATTGTTTGAAACTTAGAATTATTAACCAACAATGCTATATACTTTAAAAAATTAGTCTCGAGGCATCACCGCATTACTTTTTAATTTATATAATAAATGTAAATTATATATCCCATTATTTGAATTAATTAATTTATTGAATAGGGTAGTATTATCTTATTTTTACATAAATTACTCTTTTAAATGACTATTTTTCTTTTGGGTTTCGCTATTAAGATGAATTGCAATTTTTTTGATCCGATTTGATTGAATACAAAAATGGATTTTTGGTCTGTGTGATTTGTATTGGATATGTTCATTTCCTTTAAAAAAAAAAAAAAAAAAAAAAAAAGCTTTTAGGAATACTCTTGAAAATTTGAATATACATGTTTCTCGAATTGGGTCATTAAAGTCTATTTTTGGCTATACTGCTGTTATGTCTTTAGAATGGTTGCCGATTTTTGTTTCCGTAGTTTGGTTTTGATGTCAAACTCACCAAAACCCATTTTGATGCAGGAGTATAATGGTTATATTGCCCTTTTAGGATGTTGTCGTTTTCTTTGGTTGCAACTTGCAACTTGCATCTTCCTTTATTACCACTTTTCAAGTTTGTTTATTTTTGCATTATTTTTTTGTTTGTTGTTGCCACATTGGCTGTCTTAACCAATTTTGGACGGATTTTGGATTGTATTCTTTGACAGTATTGAGAAGAATTTCTTCTGTTCTTTCTATAAACTTCTACGTCACTTATGTATTATGTATTCATCTTGATATTTTCCCTCAATTGTTTTTTTTTAATTCTCTAATCACGAACAATATTTTCTCATTGAATTTTGTGTATTTTCTACCTTAACAAAATTAATACGAATCATATTCTAGTCCTCACTTCTACTTTTTCTCAATCTCGCATTATCAAATACTCATATACGATTAAAAATTAATACTAATCATATTTTAGTCCCCACTTCTACTTTTCTCAATCCCGCGTTATCAAATACTCATATACGATTAACTTATAGTTCAAGCCAGTAAATTTCATATATCTTAAAATAGCTTGAATTTTCTTACAAAACTCAACCGAAATATGCTGTAGGAACCTGGAGAGGCTGAAAAAGACTTTGCTCAGATTGATACTGCAAAACTGATACGTAAGTTCCTCGCATCTCGCAATCCGAACCCACCTTGTATACCAAAAGAAATAGGAGTTAGAGGTCTACCTGATCCCTCGGCCTTGCCCTCTTGGCTGTCTGCAGCAGATGTCAATTATTATGCCACCAAATTTAACCGTACAGGTTTCACTGGAGGATTGAACTATTATCGATGTTTGAACTTGTAAGTTCTCCACAACTCTAAAAGAGCTACATATATACCATATTTATATCAACAAACATAATCTTTTTTTTTTTTTCCCGTATATATGCTTCTCCACAATGATTGATACATACTTTGATATAGGATCCATCCTTTTTGCTTTTCCTTTTACGACTGAAGCTTATCATGTCATGCTTTAGAAATGTTTGAGAGTGACATTGGATATACCATGACTGTCAACTCGTAGACAGAGGACATTGATGCTTCTATGTTTGTATCTTCGTGTCATAAATTCTATAGATTTTAACATAGCAATTATAATTAACTTTATAACTAAACAGTATAATTAACTTTATAATGAAACAATGCATCAACTTCTCTAGAGGCGTATGGTTTGAAACCACAAGCATGTCAGACTAAGCTATACCTTGTAATTGATTGCAAAGGGTTGGACATGTAAGCTGAAGTATATTTGAATTCATTGTATTGCAGAACCTGGGAGCTTGGAGCACCTTGGACCGGGGTACAGATCAAAGTTCCTGTGAAGTTTATTGTGGGTGACCTGGATATTACTTATCACACGGCAGGAGTCAAGGAATATATACACAACGGTGGCTTCAAGAGAGATGTACCATTTTTGCAGGAAGTTGTTGTAATGGATGGAGTAGCCCACTTTCTCAACCAAGAAAAGCCTGAGGAAGTCAGTGAACACATTTACGACTTCATCAAAAAGTTCTGATGGCCCGTTTATCTCAGCTTGTCCATGACCTTGTGAGTTCCCATTGTTTCTGGAAGAAGGCAAAATCAAGCCTACCCTTCTTGTAAGTTTCATGTTCTGTTTCACAGCCTCTCCAAGTTTGGGTTCAATAATCTATGGGAAGTTTGAATTGACAGGGATGTAAAGTGCTATAGTAAAAGAAGGAATTCATGTCAATCCCCTTTTTCTCATTTCTGAATTCTGATGTTCATAGTTCAGATTTTAGTTTCAAGCGGAATCTGTAGGACAGCTGAAAGTTAGTTTGTCAAACTCTTTAAGTTACATTTTTATGACTTTTGTTTGAAATGCCGTTAGACATCGCTGCAAATGATAATCGACTTCGAATAATTGTTTGCTTTCAATAAACAACGTAGAAGTACAGAACATACAACGATAGAATTATATATAGCTCTACAAGATGCCAGAAACCAAGGCCCCAAATCTTCCCCGATGATAACGACACTTGCAACTCAAAAGCATCTTTGAAACACAAGAAAATCTTCTTCAATGTTTTTAATGAATACACATTTATTATTTAAAATCATGATTTGTGAAAACAAATTATTAATTATATGAGGGATTCATGCATATTATGATTTTAAATATCATATAAAATGATAAAAGTGTGTACGTCAGAAACAATGGAACTCTTCTCTATTGATTGTATTTGGGTGATAAAAACCACTTAAAAATTTGATTTGCATACCAAATTCTTAAGTATACTCGTAATTAGGGGTGACAATTTCACCCATGAACCCCTAAATCTATAGATTTTCTTACTCAGCGAAATTAAATGGGTTCATAAGCGGGTGTGGATGCTCTCTTTCAAACCCAACGTAGTCTGAGTTCAGGTGTGGGTGCAAAGAAAAAAAAAAAAAAAAAAAAACATCCACACCTACACCTAGGAACCCATGATATTATCTCAAATTTATTATGTAGTTTACTAATGTTTTGACATATTTTATGTTGTATTTGGATATATGGGATGTAATTATGTCTTTTATTTTAAAATTATAGTATTAGTTGTTTAGGTCTGAATATTAAATTTAATTCTATTTTATAATCATATGTTATTGTTAGGATGTGGAAATTATATCATTTGTACTTATTAGATGATGTTTGAGAAAAAAAAAAATTATATGAAAAATGGTATAATTTTTTGTTTTTGAAATACTACAAGCTTACAAGTGGGATTCAGGTCAACCTGCATTCGCATCTAGAACCTTCCGTGGATGAGGGTATGAGTGTAATTATCTTTCAGTGGTTCAAGTCTAACACAAACCCAATTAGAGCTGTCATTCTTACTCATCATTTTCATTTGACGGTTCATAAATGTGATAAAATTCAATCTCTACACTTTTTATTTTGGAATAACTCTATGTAATCCAAAAAATTAGCTTCAAACTTAATGCAAATTATGTAATGAATATTTTATTTAGTTTATAACTATTTACTGTTTCATATCATCATTTGAATTGGATTTTTTTTTTTTTTAACAATGAATTGGATTTTATGTACTTTTAGAGGTGGAAATAAATAAAAATAATTGAAGCATAAAACTAAAAATTATTTTTGACCTAAATAATTTTATCCATCTTCAACACCAAATGTAATTTAAATTAGGAAAAACTTCATTTTAGTGTTTCATGTATTGAAAATTATTAGGTTTTTAAAACTCTTTTGAAAACAGCTCATTTCATCTTTTAAATTTTTGAAAATTTTTCAAAAAAATCCAAACTGTTAATCAACTAATGGTCAAAGGAGATTAAAATTTTGGGTGAAAAGAGTATTTTTGACATTCCATAAAAGAGAGTTGGGATAACAACAAGTGTATGATTAAAATTAAATTGAAAAAATAAAATGAAATTATTAAAATGAAATTTTTAAATAATTAATTATTTAAAAAATAATCAAACTTAATGAAAAACAAATTTTAGAAAAAACAAACAATTCAACCTAGATGTCAACAAGTGAAGAAAATCAAATGAAGTATATTAATGATCTAATGATGTCATCGGCAACCTGTCTTACCTACACTAACCCAGATGTCATCTGTAACCTGCTTTGTCTGCACTAGCTCAGAGATGGCACTGGCGACAATGGATGATCGAGTGAAGAATATTAGATCGTCAAGATCATGGACTAGCTTGAAGGCGGATTCAAACCAAATCGTGGTGCGAACTAGACCATTGATCTAATTCGACGATATCTAGTTTGTATGAGATCGTCCACAATCTAGTACAAATTGGATCATGGATCGTACTAGATCATGGATGATATGCTGCGACACCAGATCATCGATCTGGATCATTGATCCAAAGTTGCATCAAATCGTGGACGATCTGATGATCAAATAATATATATTAATCTTCGAACAACACTTACATTGTCAACATGTCATCACGAGATTGATGCATTTATCTATCCACAATCGAATGCAAGCCATTCTAAAGGTAAAACAGCTGTAGCTGGATCAAATTTTATTCCTTTGCTGACGTATTGTTCATTATAATGCATCGTCATAAAAGTTTGTATCATAAAAATTAGACATATTATTTAATTTCGGGGACACATCACATGAAATTGTAAATGTATAACTGACTGAAATGTAAACACTTACAAATAAAAAACTATCATGGACGACATATTTACTGTCCTCAGCCTCATTCCACAACTTTTTTCATAGGCACATCAAATACGAATCAATGTACTCATTAGTCAACCATAGGTTTTCGTTCTAGAGGGTAACTGTTGTGCAAAATCGCAAGTGGACGAGCCAAACAAGTAATATAATGATGAGAAAAAGTATCGTCCGACAAGGATTGTTGTTAATTAATGCCTAAAATTAAAATAACTCAACTTTTATTTGGTGGACGAAATTTGAGTAAATGAGTTGAAAACAACAACTAAATTTAATTGCAAATGTAAATAAATAAAAATTAATTCAATGAATGAAAATTCTAAGGTTCTGATTTCACCATAACTAATCTGTTCTTCCCCTTTGTTCTTTTTAACAAAAATTAATTATCCAATTACTAGTCGAGATTCTCTGAATTATTCACATAGTCCATCTCGAGGTATAAGGAAAATACTCTATAAAAATTAACTGCTATGTCCTCATGTAAGTTAAAACATTAATGGATTCATTAAGATTTATGGATCTCTTTTATAGACTACACAAACCATGCAGGTATATTCCTATCCTATATGTAATTTATGACATTCAATACAATGAACTAGACACATAAATCAGCTTTCGCTATCATTATGATTAACAATTTAACTAAATAATGATTAGTTATTTAGAAGCATTAAGCACAGTATTAAATGCATCAACTAAGATAAAAAATCCTTAATTAAATTGAACAAAGTATTGGAACATCAAAGTTAGGCTATATCATAATCTTAGAAAAACAAATCTATTTCATATTAGAATTTACAAAGACTATAAAATTAAACATAATAAAAGATAAGAAAACTTAGTGAATTGAAGTTTCGCCGTAGAATTTCTTCCTCTGCTTTACTCCTCCTCTCCAAGCTCTCTCTTTCTTTTTCTAAACTACTTGTTGTTTTGGTTTTTAATGAGATCCTTGGAATGATGATTTTAAGGTCTATTTATAGGTAAAGTTCACCTCCAATTACATCATCGCATGCATCAACTTTTCCTAATTTTTCACTCTTCTACATCATCGTTTACATCATGGTTCACCTATCTCATTCAAGTCAACTTTCATATTACATCATTGCTTACATCATGGTTCACCTACCCTATGCAAGTCAACTTTCATATTACATCATTGCTTACATCATAATTTTCATTACATCATTTCTTACATCAGCATGACATAATAGTTATTTTTAGAATACTCGATCTTTAAACTGTGATAATTTCTTTATGCGATCTCTGATTCGAGTAATTCTTGAGACGATGAACTGTTTAGAATGATATTCATTTTGTAGCGATGATCTTGTCTCGAACAATAGCACTTGGTGGGATCCACATGTGCTTTTTCATCAATTTTATTTTGAAAATAAAAATACAAAAAAATATAAAATAATTTACTTAATAATAAAAAAAATATCAAGAACTAAGCAAGAATTTAAGTTTAAAAAGATAAAATAACTCTATAAAAATAAAGTTATAATAATCAATATGGTCGGTATCAAGCATCACTCACAACGATCAACCGCACGCCTAAAATTCAAAACAAAAAAAATTTATACATTATTATAAATTTTCTTACATTAACAACTAAGATGCAAAGATCATTATGTTTTTTTTTTTTAATATTTGAAGTCTAAAAATGTTGAAGTTTTGTATTCATTATAGACAACATCTACGGGATCTACAGACTCCACCACCTTCTTAAATTGTTGTTGGGTCACTTTCATTTTCTTTTTTGTTAGTTCAGGATTCGTGTATGGCATCAGTAAAGATGCCGTCGGCTTGACCTTTCGTTTACCCCGTTCATAGATGCCCTCATCTTGCAACTATAAGTAAATCAAAAACATAAATTACACATTTACAATTATATGTCAGACTGCAACATATTAGATATATTATGTCTACTTGGTCATGACCACGCTTAGCGTTTACATCTAATAGACCTCCTAAGTCCTTCTAAGAGTCAGAAACTGCCAGCTGCACTCTTGCTCTACCAGCCCCCTCTCCTCTAGCAGGTATGACCTCCACCGACTGGCGTAGAGGGTCTGCATTCCTAGGGGCCTACTGAACCCGGGCTTGCGTTAGAGTTCTGATGGCCTCTGCCAATTGTGCTACCGTATTTTCTAATACTTTCTGACGCTGTTGCCAAACTGGTACAGCTTCTCCACCAACGGCTATCTGATGCGGGGGAAGTGAGGGCAAAGCCGCACTGGATGTTCCTGCCGCATGACCTTGGCCTTGATGGCCCTCCAATTGGTCAGTCTCTGACGCAACAATCCTAATTGTCTTGATCCTGGCCATGTCAGCAAATCACAACCAAACAAAAGAGAAAATTATTGAACAAGTTGTCAAATTGCGGTCTGGACCCTTCCTCTAGCACTAAAAGATATTGACACCCAAATTTGGTCAATCTGATTCTTCAAGCCCAATACCTGCGAAATAACACACTGTAGACAAAACAAGTATAACCAAAACCAAAACACATAAAACACAATGAGTTTTACGTGGTTCGGTAAAATAATGACCTACGTCCACGACTGTCACCCCCTTTCTCTCTTTGGGAATAACAGTGTATATTTTACTCTATCCTTTACACCGAATTTCATCTCTTATTTATAGTGGAGATGTTACAATCAAAATAGGCTTGAGAATCTTACAGATAAAACAAAAAATAATTTACATAAAGTAAAATAATATCTTTCGATATTATCTCCACTATATCTATAATATCTGCCAATAATATCGTAATTTGATTTGCATAAAAATAGGCAAGTTGTCTCATTTCTTGAATTGAATTGATTCGTCTTCTAGAAAGTCAACCAGTCAACTTTAACGAGCACATCGAGCAAACAGGTTTCTCTAGCAATCTAATGCTGCCTCCACTGAGCAGATTCTGCTGCTTCCTTGACCACCGAACAGATGCAGAGACCTCCTGATCGCTCTAATACTTTTAGGGGGCATCTTTCGAGCAATCTTTCGATTACGACCAGATTTCTTTATACTTTACCACGCGTCCACCTGATTGCTTAACGATCAGACATATAATCAGGTGCGCTCGGATATAAACTACCCAATGACTACGCGTACCTTTCCTTGACTTTTGACCAACTTGACCAGACTTCTTGGGTCTTTTTTTATAAGACAATACAATGGGTCTCGTCTTTGGACTTTTCTCCTCCCCTTTCCATATTTGGCAAAATACCCACGACAGGTATCAAAAAGCCCGCACAGTTCACTCACACAGTCACACACAAACAGCACCACCACCATCATCCAAAGCAGAGACCTCAAAAAATGGACAAGATAGAGCACACTACAGTTTCCACCAATGGCATCAACATGCACGTCGCTTCAATAGGTACTGGCCCCGTCGTTCTCTTACTCCACGGCTTCCCCGAACTCTGGTACTCTTGGCGCCACCAGCTTCTCTACCTCTCCTCCCGCGGCTACCGCGCAATCGCCCCCAATCTTCGCGGGTACGGCGACACCGACGCACCTCCGTCGGTGGAGTCGTACACGGTGTTCCAGATCGTGGGAGACTTGGTGGGTCTTATTGATAAACTGGGTATAGAGAAGGTGTTCTTGGTGGGTCAAGACTGGGGTGCTTTTATAGCCTGGCATTTTTGTATGTTTAGGCCAGATAGGGTCAAGGCTTTGGTCAACCTGAGTGTGGCTTTTATGCGGAGAGATCCGGCCGTGAAGACCGTCGATGGCTTGAGGGAAATGTTCGGTGATGATCACTATATCTGTAGGTTCCAGGTATATGTATATTTATATATTTTAATTGGCAAACTATTAACTTATTTTTCTTTTTAAGTTCGTTTTAATTTTAATTGTTGGAATAACCCACTTTTGTAAATGAATGTTTTTGTTTGACTTTTATAATTAAGCTCAAGTGCTTTAAGTTCTATGATGGGATTGAATGAAAACAAAATTGGATTGTGGTCTGTTTGGTCCGAAAATTGATATATCATCACTAAAAGGTTGCTTGTTTAGTAATTAAAAAATCTAAATTAAATTTAGTACCTTGTAAGTTATGATTGTTTTCTTAATGGTCTAACAACTTAAAAAGTACAGAAAAATACGATTGAAAACATGTTAGAAATTCTAACTTTATTCTATTAGATTTAACCAAAATCAACTTGTACAGCAGTTTCTTACTTAATTGTTCAAATTAAAGGGTTTTTTGATCTAGTATTTCATCAAAAGTCGGGGGTTATTTAAAGTTGAATAATGTTACACTTTCCAAAAATTACCCAAAAGTTTTGTCCAAATCAAGCAAGCTTATTTGTAGCTATTCATTAATTTTTGGATAATGTATTGACGACGTGGTAGTTACGTATAAATTTGTCACATCATTTGGATAAAATTTTAGATAGTGTATCATTACTTTTTACGGTTCTCCGAATTTTTTATTCATTATCTATGTTTAATGACAACCTAAATACGTTTGGAAGAGATTATTCAAGGCCAGAAATGCTGATGTTCGTCCATTTACAGAATCCCTACTCTATAATAAATGTATTTGTTAATGATTTACTCTGTGTGTAAAGGTGTATTTGGAAGTTTAATTTCGAGTGGGTTAATCAATATTTTATTTTCGGATGGACTTAGATTTATGTTTGTTTGTTATGTTTTGTTAGAATTTGGTTATTGGATTATTGAATTGATATTAAAATTTTCATTTTTGAATTGTCATTGTTCATTTTAGAAAATTAAAACATGAGGCGTTCCCCATTTGCTTGTATGAACAACATTTTTTCTGATCATATGTCAAAAGTTACAACATGTTGTCAAGTCCGGTACAATTCAAAATACTCGGTTTGCTGGATTATTGCTAGCAATCTATTATATATAGAAATTTCCTCAGGCAGTAATAAGGTCATCAGTAATAGTCCCTTGATCGGTGTAAAATCAATGAGCAACAATGAATAAGAAATGGCAATTCAAAAATACTGTCATCTAGTTATGATTCGAGTATGATTCCCATTTATTTTTATTTTTAACCTTTTGTTTATTTTATATTTTTATAATAAATCATCATTCATTGCTTGACATATGTCTTCTTTTTTATTTAAATTTTTTATCTATTAATCAAATTACATATTGTCCAAAATACCTTTAACAATTATAATCAATGTTAGTTTAATCGTTAGTTAATTCGATGGGAGGGATTGATTTGACATTTTTTCGAAACTTTAGAGATGATTTGGTCGTTATCCGAAATATACTTTAAAATTTGACCACTTACCAAAATTTATGGATGAAAATTACTTTTACCTTTTTTTTTAAAAGCAGTAATTATAAACTTGTTTTTCTTTGAAATGACTGTTTTGCTTTGACTTTCGTTATTATAAGCTCAAGTGTTTAATCTCTTTGATCTGAATTGAATGAAAACATAATAATTTTGTGGGGGTCTATCTGTTTAATCCACATTGAAAGATCTGATTTTGAACTAGAAATGCTATCGTTGGTCCATGTACAGGACCCCTACTCTATTATAGACATATTTGTTAAAGATTCACTCTTTATAAAAAATTGATTACTGCTATTTTGTTCAAATTGATGCACAAATGATGTGATATCCTAGAAAGTTGGAGAATTAACCAATCAAAATTGAGTTCATCAACATGCCACATTAATTGGGTATCACTTATGGCAAAATAGCATTATGATTCCTATTTATTGATCAAATGTTCAATATTCTCCTTCTAGCTGCTTCTCTAGTAGTTCATATTAATATAGCTTAAATAAAATTTTCTTTCTAACAAAACTTAGCTGAATTGTGCTGTAGGAACCTGGAGAGATTGAAGAAGACTTTGCTCAGGTTGATCCTGTTAAACTGATGAAGAAGTTGTTTATGATATATAGTACTCCAAGATCACCTTGTATACCCAGAGAAACAGGATTTGTAGGTCTACCAGATCCAGCCTTGCCCTCTTGGCTGTCTGAAGAAGATGTCAATTATTATGCAACCAAATTTAACCAAAAGGGCTTCAGTGGAGGATTGAACTATTATCGATGTTTAAACCTGTATGTTCCACGCAAAGCTTTTATCATGGCTGCTATAAAAGAGCTACTTCACAATTTTATATTAACAAACATGATCTTTTTTTCCTATGTTTCACCACATTGATTGATAGTTACTCTGATATAGGATTCATCTTTTGAACTTTTCCTTTTTCTGTTTGAATCTTGTTATGTTATTGTTGTAAAAATTTTGCCTTTCAAATGATGCTTCTAGTTTATTATTTTCATGTCACAAAATTCTTTATATTTTAACATAGCAATTATAAAATTTATTATTAATCTAAAGTTTGGTTTAGAATCCACAAGCAAATAGGACTAAGCTAGCTATTAAAACCTAGTAATTGATTGCATATGGCCGTACATGTTAGCTGAAGTATATGAATTTGTGTTGCAGAACCTGGGAGCTTACAGCGCCTTGGACTGGGGTACAGATCAATGTTCCAGCGAAGTTTATTGTGGGTGACCTGGACCTTGTCTACAACATACCAGGAACCAAGGAATATATACACAACGGTGGATTCAAGAGAGATGTACCACTGTTGCAGGAAATAGTGGTAATGGAAGGAGGTGCCCACTTTCTCAACCAAGAAAAGCCAGAGGAAGTCAGTGAACACATTTACAACTTCATTAAAAAGTTCTGAATTCTGACCGGCGTTTATCTCAGCAAGCCTGTGTCCCTGTGAGTTCTGATCAACAAATCCCATTATATCTGGAATAAGGCAAAACCAAGCCCACCCTTCTTGTAAATTGTTCAAAACTTTTTGTCCTCGTCAACTAAAGTTTGTTGTTGTGATTTCTTGTTATGGTTGAATATATAGTTACTCGCCTGTGCAAGGTTGGGTTCAATAATGTTATGGGAAATTTGAATTGACAGGCATGTGGAGCTGCTGTAACTATAGAAGGATTTAATGACAATGTCTTTTTATTGTGTTTGATGTTGGGAGTTTCAGATTTTATTTTCAAGTGGACTCTTTAGGCTAGCCGAAAGTCAGTTGTCATCTTGTAAATTACATCTTTAGGACCTTAGATTAAAATTCTTCAGCTGTCATTGAGAAATGATAAGGGAGTTCGAAATTTGTTTGCCCTTCAGTTTTTATTTTTTATTTTTTATTTTTTGAAGATCAGTTTTGAATTTTTATACTCACAAAACGGAATCTGGACAGAACTATAATCTGAACAGAATTGTTAATCTGCAAGTTTCCTGAAATCAGGCTCCAAATCTTTCATGAGGCAACAATAATTGGGCTTGCCCTTCCAAAAGAAGGCCACTCAAACATTTGACTTCACTGTGTTTTTTGTTTTTTTTTTTAAAAAATAAAAAAATAAAAAAATAACTATTACAGTAAATCCGAAATTTGATGAGAGAGAAATGACTTAAAATTACATTCTTTATGGTGCAAGCATGAGGGTGTAATTTCACTTTACCTGATAAGGTAAACTATTTATACAAAGACCGTAAAATAAGTTTGATCTGAGTGCGACTTAAACTTCTATCATTCAAATAAATGAAGAGTTGCATAACTTACTAAAAAATGAGGTTCTAGATGAAGTTATAACGTGATACTATTCTTTTTAAATAAATTACTTTTATTCAAATGATAAAATTATATTTCGTAAATTAAAAAAATAAAAATAAAATGAAATAATAAAAAAATAATCTTTAAAAGAAAAATATCGAGACGAAGTGTCATATCATATCAAAACTTGAGATCTTCCTTCAACTCAAAAGAAAAATCTTGAGATCACACCAAGACGAGAGGTCTTCCTTCAATCCATCTTTTTGTTCACATGCTTCCAATTCAAATACTCAATTAAAATTTACTTTTCTTACCTTTCGAGATGCAATATCATTTGTTAAACATAAAACTCCAAAATTTGGAAGATAGGGCCCTAGGCAAAGGCCTGACCGGCCTTACCCTAGGACCGCCCTGGTGGCATAGCTGTATGTCGTATGATAGATATATAATTTATTTACTATTAATATATTAAAAATTAAAATGTACTTGAACACCAAATTTAATGCATCTCTCTCACACATTTATACTTTTAGAACTAGTAAGTTCAAGCATCTTCCTCTTCTCTCTACGTTTTTTTGCAATAGTCCAAACAAAAAAACACATATATACTCTCAATTTGCTTAAGAAAAAAGGGGAAAAAATATACACCCGATTTTTCTCATTATTTCTTTGTAAAATAAAAATCTTAATTTTAATTCAACCATACTTATCAAATAATTCTTTTTTTTTAAAAAAAAAGGTTTTAAAAGAAGATAAAATTTTACATTCGAAATAAAAAGGCTATTGGCCCATTGTTGCTTTTCAAATATTTTTGCAAGGATATTAATATTTCTGATTATTTAGAGATGTCTCGGGAGTGAAACATATCAACCGAAAAGCGGTGCGCATCATCGGACAAAAGCGCTTAAAGTGACAAAAATAGAAGTGAAAATGTTTTTTTTTTTTTTTTGTATTTCCATGTAAAATGCGGAAATGTTATATTTTCTTCTTCTTCTTTCTGGACCTCTGTTATCGTCAAAGTATGATGCATTTGTTATCTGCTCAATGATATTTATGGAAGATTTTAAAATTGACCTCAGATTATAGATAAATTAGACGTGAAGTACAAAAATTCAATTAAAATCTTTTCATTATATTTATAGACATATTAGATTTGAAATACAGAAACTTCAACTAATAACATCTCTTCGTTCTCATAGATTGACAAACATTTTGAATGTTAGCTAAATAAATGGAAGAAAAAAATGATTTTATTGTACTAACTAGTCGCTGCAAGCACTACATAGTTTTCTAGCAAATTCGTAATTAAAACCATTTTTTCACATCTATACTAACTAGGATGACTAATTTTGTAGAATTAATAGCTTTTATAAATATATATATATTAGCAAATTTGTTAAAAAATATTATAATGATTTTTATATTTTCTCACCTATGACAAATCATTTTCTAGTCATCCAAATGTGTTTGTCGCAAGTTCAATGTACCTGCTATTAAGATATAAATGAGCCATTTTCTTAATCAATAAGATTGTATATTAATAATACTTTTAACAACTTCAATAATTCTATATAAACTATTTATCAAGTAGATATTCGATAACTATTCCCTAGTGTTATCGAATTTGACTTTTAAACTAAAACTTTGGTGTTTAATTTTTATTTCAACAGAGCCTTTTTAATAGTGTAGATTTCTTATTAATTTGTAATTACATCAAAAAAACAAAATTTAATATCTATCTCATTCCAATATCTTTAATATAAATATTTAATGAAATGATAGGTTGTTCCATTAATTAGTGTTGACGTCTGAAACTGGTTCAGTCAACTTGCTGGTTTGTTCAAGCCCAAGACTGCAGATCTGTGAAAAATACAAACAAACAAAAAGAGAGGCAAAGAGGAAGAAGAGAAACACACGAGATTTACGTGATTCGGCCTTAAGAATGGCCTACGTCCACGGCGCCGGCTCCCGTTAGGGGCAGTAGTCATTATTACTATGTCTGTTTTGTGTTTACAGTGAGAGAGATCTCGAGAGGGAAGTCCCTTTTACATTGATTTTGATCTCCTATTTATAGAGGAGATGTTACAATTTGAATAGGTTCAAGAATCTTACAGATAAGACAAAAAATAATAAATATTAATTGAGATAATATCTCCCAAGATTATCTCCACCGTATATGTAGCAATTATCAAGAATATCGCGATTCGATTTATATGAAAAAATGTAAGTTGACTCATTTCCTGAACTGAACTGATTCGCCTTCCAGAAGGTCAACTGGTCAACTCTATCATGCACATTGAGCGAACAGCTTATTCAACGATCAGATATTGCACCAGTGAGCAGACTAGTTCAGCACAGATGTTGCACTAGCGAGCAGACTAGTTCAGTGATCAGATGTTACACCAGCGAGCAGACTACTTCAACGATCAGGTATTGCACCCAGCGAGCAGACTAGTTTAGCGATTAGATATTGCACCCAGCGAGCAGACTACTTTAGCGATCAAATATTGCATCCAGCGAGCAGCTTCTGGTCTGAGCGAGCTGGTGCTCGGGTAATGTCAGCGATCTGATTGTTCGAGCAGAGATCACGTAAGCTGGTCGTGCAGTGTAGTTGAACAGGTTGGTTATGCAGGAAGTCCGAGCATCTTGGGAGCCTGTAATGCTGCAATGAGCTCGTTGAAGCGTGCAGATTTGCTCCTACGCGAGCTGATTGTCTGAGCTTTGGTCTTAGTTGAATTCTTGCTCGTCCATCTGCTCGTTCATCAGCTCGTCCGTATGCTTATTCGCGGACTATTTGTTCAGTGCTTTTTTATAGCAAATGTAAACCTCAAGAACATATCCATTAAAACAACAACTTTGAGAATGTAAACGGCATCAACTGGGGCACCCCTGGTTACCATACTATAGAGCACGAAAATCCCTTTCCAAAAACATATTATAATAGACATTCTGACAACTGAACAAAAAGTTATGTCTGTTTCTTTGAACCAGTAACTTGGACCTTTGTCTGTTGGGACGGTTTTAACAAGTTATCTTACTGGGCCTTTGGACTTTTACCAGCCCATTTGGGACAGCCCAAAAATACCTACAATAATTAGTAATTATATAAAAAAAGAATATAATTAGTATCAATCTATTTCATTTATTTCTGAGATAATATTTGATGAAATGATCGGTTGAAAAAAGATAAGCAGAATAAGTTGATAGGATTGCCAAATAATGTTGAAACACATAAAAACTACATATAGCTTATATTTATTTCTTAATACATAAAATACATCATGTTTAATATTTATTTAAAAAGTAAACTATCTTATTTTTTAAATCGTAATGATTATGTTACATTTTTGTAAGTTAATATATCAATTTTGGAGTTACATCATGCTTCTCTTTTATGGTTCCCTTCTCAGAAAGCGAAGCTCACTTCTATTTAAACGTCTAGATTTTCAATGCACTCAAGAGCTTCATTACGCGGCGCTGAATTATTTCTTGCCTGCTGAGGCTCACTTCTATTTAAACATCAATGCACTCGCCTGCTGAAATAGAAAAACAACAAACATGTGTCACGCATATTCTTCTTATTTCTTGCCACGTGTCACATCAAGTGGTCGTACTTATATATATATATATATATAGGGAGTATATCAACCTCCAATTACACGCCGAGACAAACAGTGCCAAAGAGCTCAAAAAATGGAGAAGATAGAGCACACAACAATCCCCACTAACGGCATCAACATGCACGTCGCTGCGATAGGTACCGGCCCCGTCGTTCTCTTCCTCCACGGCTTCCCCGAACTCTGGTACTCCTGGCGCCACCAGCTTCTCTATCTCTCCTCCCGCGGCTACCGCGCAATCGCCCCCGACCTTCGTGGGTACGGCGACACCGACGCGCCGCCGTCGGTGGAGTCGTACACGGCGTTCCACGTAGTGGGAGACCTGGTGGGTCTCATCGACAAACTGAATATAGAGCAGGTGTTCTTGGTGGGTCATGACTGGGGCGCTGTAATAGCCTGGTATTTTTGTTTGTTAAGGCCGGATAGAGTCAAGGCTTTGGTCAACATGAGTGTGGCTTTTCATCCCAGAAATCCCGCCATGAGGCCTGTGGATGGCTTTAGGGCCTTGTTCGGAGATGATCACTATATCTGCAGGTTTCAGGTAATTTTCTTTTTAATTGGTAAATTAGTAATTTTTTATTCGTTCGATTTAATTTTAATTGTTGCGATTTACCCTTTTAAATGACTGGGTTTCATTTGAGTTTAGCTATTAAGCTCAAGTGATTTTAGTTTTATGGATGTGAATTGATGAAAACAGAATTGGTTTGTGGTCTGTTTGGTCTGCATTTTTTTTTTTTTTTTTGGTGGTGAGAGCTATATTGATATGTTTCTTGAATTAGGTTTCTTAAGTGAATTATTGCTATGGACCTAACTTGCCTCTGCGTTCTATTTTTATGTTTAGAATTTTTGCTATATTTATTCTCTACACTCTAGGTTTGATGTCTAAGTCAATGCACCAGAACCCATTAAGAAGCAAAAAACCAAAAATTGATTTATCATCACTAATTTAATCAAGCTTAGAAGATCTGACTTTGTTGTACCTGATATCAATGAACTACTATTTATGACGGTAAGATCATGTTTTATAGTATGAGCTACCCTACAAAATAATTTTTTTTTATTATTATTTAAATGACTTTTAAAGGCCAGAAATATTAATGTTGGTCCATGTACAGTATCCGTACTGTATAATAAATATATTTTTAAAGACTTACTCCTTGTTTGAGATCAGTGTTTTTGAACAACAATTTGTTCGTTATATGTGACCAACACCATATTCTCAAGTCCTGTACAATTTAAATAACAAAAGATGCATGATATGCGAGACATGGTCGTATCTCTAGCAATCTAATCTATTATATTAATTTCCCCAGCTGGTAATGAGGTCATAGTTATTGTCCTTTGATTGGTGTGGAAGTGATGAGGAAGACCGTATATTTGTTTGTTATATACATAAGAAATGGCCGTAAAAAAATGCGGTCATCTAATTATCATTTCAGTATGATTCCCATTTATTGCTCAAATGTTCAATATTATCCTTCTAGGTGCATCTTCTGTAGTTCATTTTAAAATAGCTTGGATTAAATTTTCTTTACAAATGTAGGAACCTGGAGAGGCTGAAGAAGACTTTGCTCAAACAGATACTGCAAAACTGATGAAGCGATTCCTTACTTCTCGCAGTCCCAAATCACCCTGCATACCTAAGGAGATAGGATTTAGAGGTCTACCAGATCCTCCAGCCTTGCCCTCATGGTTGTCTGAAGAAGATGTCAGTTATTATGCCACCAAATTTAACCAGAAAGGCTTCACTGGAGGATTGAACTATTATCGATGTTTGAACCTGTATGTTCCACACAACTTTTATCATAGCTGCTAGAAACGTGTTAGATATCATCTTCATATCACCAAATGTGTTTTCTTTCTTTCTGTACTTGTCCCCACTTATCATACTTGGTTTGATATAGGATCCATCTTTTTCACTCTTCCTTTTATTTGTGAAGCTTGTTATGTTGTTCCAGAAATTTTTCATCTTATGCATCAGACATGGCTGAGAGCAATATTGAATATTACTTTTACTACACATCAATGAGGACCATGACTGATGCTTGTTGAAAGAGATACCAAGGGATAGTTTTTATTCACATGCACATTGATGTTTCTAGTTTTGTATCTTCCTGTCACAAAATTGTCTAGTTTTTAACCTAGCAATTGTAAACTTCATTCAAAACAATGTACGACCTTCTCTGGAGTTTGATTTACCCTCAGCAAGTATATTGTACTGAACTATTGAAACCTTGTTATTGATTGCATAGGGCTGGGCATGTAAGCTGAAGTAATTTATTTGTTCTTGCAGAACCTGGGAGCTTGCTGCACCTTGGACTGGGGTACAGATCAAAGTTCCAGTAAAGTTTATGGTGGGTGACCTGGATCTCACCTATCATATCCCAGGAGTCAAGGAATATTTACACAATGGTGGCTTCAAGAGAATTGTGCCATTTCTGCAGGAATTAGTTGTAATGGAAGGAGTAGCACACTTTCTTAACGAAGAAAAGCCAGAAGAAGTCAGTGAACACATTTACAACTTCATCAAAAAATTCTGATGGACATTTATTTCAGCATGCTCATCTCACACTGTAAGTTCTGATGTAAGATTCCCATTACTTCCAAAAGGCCAAAACTACATCTAGTTAGGTGGTAAGAATTTGTGTAGAATGTTTCTGAAGTTGGGGCCTTCTGGGCTCCAGCCTACATTCCTTGTACCTTGTTCTAACCTATTCTTCCTGTCAGTTTAGTTTTATTGTTCTGTTTCCTTGTAACCGTTAAATAAGTATACACATTACAGTTTCACTCTCTGTACGAGGTTGGGTTCTAGAATGTATGGAAAATTTGAATTGACAGGCATGTAACTCAGGTCTCATGACAAACTGGGTTAATGACAATGCCTTTTCTCCTTTCTCCGAAGTGAAAATTCTTTTAGACAGCACTGATAAATGATAAATGTACTTCGAATTTTGTGTGCTTGCCATAAACAGAATGGAAGCTCCTATGGAGTTCTAGTTTTGCAAGAAACCCGAAGTCAAGCTGCGGATTCACTTGTTCAAGGAAACAAACAATTTTTTGATCTTCGAAAAGCAACTTTGAACTAATCTATCTTCTCCAAATGAGTGGTATGCAAAATCTTTAAATTTTAAATTAGGGATGTTTAAATTTTAAATTGGGATTTTAGTATAAATGTCCCATCCAATAGCTCCATTGACATAAAAAAAAAAAAAATTGCTTGCAATGTTTTCAAAATAACTCTAATTAATGTACAACCCTCATTCGTAAAGCAACTCATTAATACCCTACAATCAAGATTTAAAACTCAAGGGTTTGATCACCTTATTAATTGGGTAACATTACCAATCAATAACAACCTTTGGGTCCAAACCCATAAATTTAATCAACAAACAATTTTATCAACATCAATCAAATATTAATTTCCTTTCATCACAATTACACTTGTGCAAACTACAAATTTCATCACATTTACATGCATATAAAATGCAAAATTTTCACTTGGGTGCATGGAAGTTTGGAGAAAATGGTAAGAACGGTTGAAATGGTTTGCATTTTATGTTTGACACAAAAACGGCAATTTTATTTTATTTTTTTAAAATGCTTTGTGAAAATTGGGAAATTCATTAATTAATAGTTTGAGCTTTGGTTGGGCTTTACGTGATATCAATTTCAATTAGATTAATTATGGTTTAACCCAAAACTCAAACTAACATTCGTATCTTTAAATTATATATGATGTAAACTTTGAGGGAGGAAGTTATATATACTATATTACGCAATTAGCGTGATTAATGCAACAAAGGTCTCGAAAATTGTGTGAAGTTGTTAGGGGCTTCGTACCATAACTTAAGCTGCAACAGTAGTAGATAAAAATCGAGTAACAGGTTGTTTATAAATTACAAATAAAATTATGGACTAATATCGTCCTCCTTTCTTTGACTGTTAAATTTGCAATAATAATAATAATAAAGATAATATATTGTGCGGTTGAAGACAACAGCCCGTCCTTGCCTTTTAAATTAAGGTAAACATCGAAGGAAGTGCTGACAAAAATAAAAGTACAAAAGAGTATCGACGTAGCCAAGCAGAATTAAGACAACAAACATATAAATAAGAGTGCTTTATTATAGATGAAATCGAGCCCGATTAAAAGGACAAACATAAACAACAGAGTGAAAAACAGTGTGGAAGCAATCTCATACACGGCAACCCATCTTCTTCAAAATACCTTTCTTTTTCATTAGCTCGATGATATTTATGCTGATTTTTAAAAATTAGCTACGAAATTGAAAATTTTCAGCTAAAATCTTTTCATCCTTATAGATTGACAAGTATTTCCAACGTTAACTAAGTAAATGAAAGTATAATGACTTTATTATGATACTATATAGTTAAAAAAGCACTATATTATGACATGTAACACATGTTCCCATTATTATTATTATTATTATTTTGATAATTGCGACCAGTTCAAAGTACAATTGAAACTAATAACAATAGGTATTATGATGCGATCTGAGAATCAGCTCTCATGAATGGGAGGGGCTAACTCATAAAGAATGGGGACAACCCAAAATAATGTGAGAATTCGAGGTGCACATTCCTATTATTATTCTTATATATTAAAAAAAACTAATTAAATATCTTTTATCATGTTGACGTGGTAAAACAGCCAACCAGATTCTTGAGCCCAATGCCGCACAGATGAGAAGACCTGCAACAGACAAACCAGATAATGGCAAAAGAGAAGAGAAGAAGGAAGAAAAACACACAATGTTTAAAGTGGTTCGGCCTTTTGGAAGTGCCTACGTCCACTGTTTCTGTTATAAGTGTTTCGCTCTCTCTCTATTTTGACAAAATAACAGCATTCAAAACCGGAATCCCTCTACAATAAATGTCTTCCTCTATTTATAGAGAAGATGACGCTACAAAGAGAACAAACAGACAAAAATGTCTTGATCCATCGTAATTAATGCTGCTGAAATGCATTTAATGTCCCTGACTCTTGTCAGGTCAACTCTGGTAATACGTGGGCCGAATGCTAGTCCATGCTGTTTTTGTGAGATTTCCTGGTATTAAGTTGTCGTTAGGTGAAGTAATCTTGCTTATCGTGTAAGATACACCATCTTACTGTCTTGCACTGATACTGAGCGAACTGCTGTAGAAAGCGAACTGAAGCTTCAACGTAACGATCTTGTCTTCGCACCGACCTAGCGATCTCAACGTCGCCATGATGAGTCAGCGACCTTGACTTCGTTACGACCATGGCGTATTAGCAACCTCGACTTCGTTAACCTTTATAGGAATCTAGCGACCTCACGATCTGATGTAAGGGCTTCGTACTTGGTCTTGGTGGCTTGGGCCATTGTCTCGATGGGCCTTTGTCAGCCCATTTGAGGAGTCCGAAATGGGCCTTTGCCAGCCCATTTGAGGAGTCCGGAAAACACCCATAACATATCATATTATAATCATGTGTATCACAAAATTAAGTAACCGACAAAAATTTATTATTATGCGTCATGCATCCAGTTCAGATTTTCATATATCCTCTATTTATTTGATTTCTTATCATGCATCCACCTCGGATTTCCATTCTTCAAAGCTTCCTTTTTATACGAAGACAAACTTCAACGGTGAAATCGAAGTAACGTTAACACTATTTATATATCAGCCTTCGCAGTTCACAACTTCACAACACACAAAGTGCACCGCACCACGCCATTCCAAAAGCAGAGACCTGAAAGAAATGGAGAAGATAGAGCACACAACAGTTTCCAC
Organism: Dimocarpus longan; assembly: GCA_022984855.1. NCBI lineage: Eukaryota > Viridiplantae > Streptophyta > Magnoliopsida > Sapindales > Sapindaceae > Dimocarpus > Dimocarpus longan. The sequence goes on from CM041015.1 coordinate 25,585,295, forward strand.
CAATGGCATCAACATGCATGTCGCTTCAATAGGCACTGGCCCCGTCGTTCTCTTCCTCCACGGCTTCCCCGAACTCTGGTATTCCTGGCGCCACCAGCTCCTCTACCTATCCTCCCGCGGCTACCGCGCAATCGCCCCCGACCTTCGTGGGTACGGTGACACCGACGCGCCTCCGTCAGTGACGTCGTACACGGCGTTTCACGTAGTGGGGGACCTGGTGGGTCTTATTGACAAACTGGGTATAGAGCAGGTGTTCTTGGTGGGCCATGACTGGGGTGCTTTGATAGCCTGGCATTTTTGCCTGTTAAGACCAGATAGAGTGAAGGCTTTGGTCAACACAAGTGTGGCATTCATGCCGAGAAATCCGGCCGTCAAACCGGTGGACGGTTTCAGGGCATCGCTCGGCGATGATTTCTACATGTGCAGGTTTCAGGTGATTCACTTTGTTAAAAGTTAAAACTAATAAATTAGGGTTTTTCTCATAAATGATTTTTTTTTTTTACGCACAAGTAAACATTAATATTTTTTTAAAATCTTACCGGAATAATTATTTTTGGATAAAAATATGAAATTTGACTAAATAATTATTTTTTAACTTCAGTCTAAAAATAGTTATTTTCGTAAATTTTTTCAATAAATTATTACTTTTTTTTTCATTTTTTAATTTAATACTAATGGTTAGAAATTAGAATTACACTGTTTGATTGGTTGATATTTTGTCGCTGTTTTAATTAGTTTCCTATGAAGGGGCAAATTATCTCGGTTAGTACTGTTTTGCTTTGACTTTCTTTATGTAGCGGTACTCTTTTAAGGTTGACGTGATTGGAATGAAAACATAATCGGTAACTTGCACAATCTTACCGTAAGGTTTGCGATGTAATATAATATTCAAAATGCGACTTACCTATTAGTTGAATAAAATTTTATCAATTAAATATTTTTAGAAAAAATAGTGTTTAAATATCCTAAAGTCAGTAGTAAGACGTGAGTGACTCACTCGCTGTCCATTACTTTAGTTTTACTTACGAGTAACGAAACTGCCGTTATGGTACTATTTTTCATTTAATTGCACGGCTTCATTTGTGCGATGTTCTGTCCATTATGCATTGGATAAATTTGGCGAAGATCTTTTAAGACAATTATTGGTTTTGTGCCTACTTTTCCATGTTATATTAATACGTTATATTAATAGCATTTATGTGCTTATAGTTTTGGAATTGTTGCTATGCTTATTCTCTACAATCAAGGTTGATGTCAAACTCATTGTATCAAGACCCACAAAGTCCAAAAATGTCAATTCCGCATCCCCAACCCACTGAAATTAAATTTCAAAAAAAAAAAAAAACCCACTTAAATTAGGTATGCGAGATCGGATTTAGCTGCTCAAATTAAACCTGTCGTTCATGGCTAATTTAGGTAGCTGAGAACATTTTGCACTCAGCTAGAGAAATAATATAATGAGCTTGAAAATGCTATTACAACTGACTATTTAATTACTCTGGCAGTGATGAAGTCATCGGTTAGAGTTCTCTGATTGTTGTTGAATCGATGAGCAAGACCATTGATAGATGTTCATTCAATCCAAGAATACTTTGTCATCTAATTATGATTTGAATATGATCCCAATTGTTCAACATTCTCGGTCTAGCAACTCCTGCTGTAGTTCATAGTTCTTTTTTCTTTTTCTTTTTCTTTTTTTTCTTTTCCTTTTTCTTTTTCTTTTTTTTCTTTTTCTTTTTCTTTTTCTTTTTTTTCTTTTTCTTTTTCTTTTTCTTTTTCTTGAATTAATATTTCTTTTTTCTTTTTCTTTTTTTTTCACAAAACATTGCTACTATGTGCTGTAGGAACCTGGAGTGGTTGAAGAAGAGTTTTCTCAAATTGATACTGCAAAACTGGTGAGGTCATTCCTTTGTTCTCGCATTCCAAACCCACCTGTTATACCAAAGGAAATGGGATTTAAAGCTCTGCCTGATCATGCCTTGCCCTCTTGGTTGTCTGAAGAAGATGTCAATTATTATGCCACCAAATTTAACCACAAAGGTTTCACCGGAGGATTGAACTATTATCGATGTATGAACTTGTAAGTTCCACATGACTCTTATCATGGCAGCAAGGAAAGAGTTAGATATCAACAACCATGATTTTTTTTTTTTTTTTGGGTTTATTTACTACTCCACTTTCTTCGATGCTCAGTCCACCTTGTATGCTTTGCCTCCTATTTTTGACGCTTAATTGTTTCGATATCGTTCGAGACATTGAGCATCTCATTCATTCGAAATGGCTGAGTGATACTGAATTTCGTACTACACATGCAATTTGATGCTTCTACATTCGTATCTTTGTGTCACAAAATTCTACAGATTTTAACATAGCAATTGTAAACATTAATTGAAACAATGCATTACCTTTGATTTAGGATTGCCAAAGCATATTGAACTAAATTATTAAAACGTTCGTAATTGATTGCATAGGGCTGGGCATGTAAGTTGAAGTATTTTAATTTGTCTTGCAGAACATGGGAGCTTGCAGCACCTTGGACGGGGGCACAGATTAAAGTTCCAGTGAAGTTTATTGTGGGCGACCTGGATATTACCTATCACTTCCCAGGAATGAAGGAATATATACACAATGGGGGCTTCAAGAAAGATGTACCATTGTTGCAGGACGTAGTTGTCTTGGAAGGAGTAGCCCACTTTCTTACCCAAGAAAAGCCGGAGCAAGTCAGTGAGCACATTGACGGCTTCATCAAACAATTCTGATGGGCGTTTATCTCAGCATATCAATGCCCTTTCAGTTCTGATGTACAATTCCCATTGTTTCCAGAATAAGGCAAAACACCAAGTATACCATCTTGTGCCTTTGCCTCTGTGTCCATGTGATTTTCTCCCCCCGTTGAGTTCTGGTGTACAATTCCCATAGCTTTCAATTGTGCCAAAACCATATTTATTTGGGATGAAGCCACTTTCTTGCACCTTGTTCAAAACTTTCGTCCTTGTCATTTCAGTTTTTCATTTTCCCGTTTCCTCATAAGAATTGAATAAATATACATATTTCGGGCTCACCATCTCCAAGAGGTTGGGTTCAAGCATGGATGAAAATTTGAATTGACAAGCAAGTAGCACTAGTATAATAAATAAAAACCCTTTTCCCATATCTCTTAAGTTGTGTTACCATGACTGATGTCCAGAACTCAGATCTTAGTTTCTAGCGCACTCCTCCGAATCAAAAACCTCTATCCAACCCGGATCGTTGCTGCTTTCCATGCACTTTTTCAAGCTAATCAAAATTAGTTACGATTTAGAGATACCATAAAACTCTGCCACAAGAAAATCAACCCATTCATTGGTAGGGTATAACAGAGATCAGCGTCTATAAACACCAGAAAAAGGTAGCCACTTTCCGTTCCAATGAACAACCTCCAATCGACTAAATTCATACACATGGTCCACTTCCCACTCTCAAAGAATTTATATTCTAGAAAATCTAATGAAATGCCTTCACATGTACGTCCATGAGACTAAAATCACAATAGTGCAAATTTCAAAACAACTCAGCATAATCACTTTTAAACACAAATCTTTTGGGTACATAATCAAGTTCTAGAACAAAAGATATCCAAAAATTCAAAATTATAATATGCTAAGTTAAAATAATTGTTCCTTGTTATAAAGAGGGCAAAGAGAAAAAGAGAACACAACATTTGCATAATTTTGGTAGGCTGGTCTGCATCTTTTCTGTAAGATTTCAGCAACTCAAACCCTGAAGCCACGGCTGTTCCTTCGTCCCCTAGCCCTCTCAAACTTCCTCCCCTTGGATCGCACATAGGGTTTAGTGTGGCTGTGTGGCACACCAGGAGCAGGGCCAAAGTGCTTCACAGCCTCACGGGCATTCTTTGGACCTCTGAGGAGAACCTGAATTTAGCCACATAGAATTATCAGAACTAGAATCAGTTTTCTCAGGTTGAACAATTTTCAGTTTATCACTAAACCGAATAAGGAACAACAGTAAAAAGTTTGTTTAAAGGAACCAACATAACTACAGAGAACACAGGGATATAAAATTAAGCTTATTTGATAATGAAAATTAAATAAAGTTTCCACATTTAATTAAGGATGTTTGATGCAATAAAATAACAAAAACAAAAGAAAAGTGCTTGCTAATCCTATTAAATTTAAAAGGTTAGGGTATGGCTTATCCTAACCTTTTAAATTTAATAGGATATACCCCAATTAACTAATAAACTCAGTCTTGAGGGAACACGAACTATGTATTTCTCAGTCTCTAGTGGCAATCTACAAACAACCCTAATCTTAACATCAAAACTCCTTAGGGTATCAGCATATCTTGGGATAATAAAGAATACCCATGACTATACACTCTCTAATGTAAATTTTCACAAATGTGTCAAAATATTTATAATTAGTTATTCTGAAAGTTGGGGGCACAGAAGAGAATATAAAAGGGTAACAGTTACCTCCCTAGAGAGTAAGTCATTTCAAACTCCAAAACAATGGCTTCAGAAGAGTATTAACTCCAGCAACAACATGTTCTTTCCACAATAACAACTCTACTGAGAGATTATTCTTATTTATGAACTTTAGGAGGAATTAGACACAAATCATTATAAGCTTAATTGATGTTGCATCCACCTTATGCAAGTTATAACTTCGGGAAAAACAACTCAAAAAAATTTATAATCACTCACAGAATTGCCCACTGAAAAAGCCTTCTGAAAGAAAGCGATACAAAGCATGAATTGAAAAATAGTCATCCAAAATATTTACCCCACCAAAATTTACCTCACAGCATAATTCTAATCTAAACCTGCCCTGGCAACCTTTTAATACGAAAATAAGTTTCAGCTTAAACTGATCACCACTAGAGAACAAATATCTGAGTCCTTCCTTTATTTTAGTAATCCATCAATTCTCAACAACTTTCAAGTAGTGAAGTTTAGGACGAATTTCAACTGTTACATCAATCTTAAATATGGCTACAAAAACTACAATATTTTTCCAGACATAGAGTACATGAATTAAAAAGCCAAGTGGATGCAAGCTACCAATTCCAAATCATGACAGTCCATATTGTAATCTGAATTATTCGATCATGCATTCTAGCCAAATCATGTTCAATATACAGCATCTAACATGAATGATCTAGTACTGCACAATAAACACATTTAACGTCAAACATAAACTGTTTAATATCGCACAATAAACAAAGTGAAGTGAATGATATATTACAATCATACCGTGTTCTGACCAAGAGGAGCTCGAAGAGCCAGCTGGTCAAATGTCAAGCATTCACCACCTGCCTTCTCAATCCTTGCCCTTGCGGTCTCTGTGAACCTCATAGCAGTAACCTTCAATGCAGGAACTTCATACACACGAATATCATCAGTCACTGTTCCAACGATGACTGCAATCTTATCCTCCTAGATAATCAAACAAAAGAAAAGCCAATCAGTTACTACATACATTTCAATCAGAACTTAAAAAGCAGCACAAATATAGAAAAACAAAAGCACAAAAACCGATCAGCAGTTGAACTAAACCTTTAACAGCACAATTGAGGTTATGCAACATAGCTTTTACAGATCCTAATTCAACTAACTGGAAACAAAGACAGATGCTCTTCAAACATAACATTGCATAAACAAAAGCGACTCACAAGATATAACTTGAACACATTTGTTCTCTATTACCTTGTTTAAACAAACAACCAGCAGCAAAGAAACATATAAATAAACGTAAAATATATATATATATATATATATATAGAGAGAGAGAGAGAGAGAGAGAGATCACCTTTCCCTTCATGAAGCGAATCAGACGAGAGAGAGATAGAGGAGGCTTGTTCACCTTGCTCATGAAGAGCCTCTTCAATATCACAGCATTGAACTTGCTGTCAGTCCTCCTCACAAGAAACCGGTACAGCTGTCAACAGATCAATCCACAAAAACCCTCAAAAGTGAACACAGTATTCAGATGTAAAAAACCATATATATAAATGTAGGAGAACTAGAAAAAGAGACCTTGACGATGAGCTTGAGATAGATATCATCGGATTTTGGGGCTGTTCTCTTGGACTTCTTAGTCTTACCTCCGGCTACCAAGTCGATACCCTTCAAATAACGATAAAATATATCATATTCAATGACGAACAGTAAGAAGTTGAAACCTTCGTTTCTTAGGGTTTCCAAATGAAGAGAAGAAACGCACCATCGTTGCTGCTGCTGCTTGCCGCGACTGCTTGGCTGCAAATGTTCTTCGAAGGAAGGCTAGGGTTTTATTAGTGCCCCTTTTTATTTCGTAGCATTGGTGGGTTTAGTTTAGGGAAAATCCCAAACAATACCCTGATGTATTGGAATATGTAAATTTTATTATTCATTGTTTCATATTTATCCAAAACACCACTTGATGTTAAATTAAATATCCAATATACCCTAAAGACGTATGAAATAACGATAATATCTCTATAATCATGAATTCTATTGATTGACATGATTGGCCCTTTTACTAAAGGGACAAAAAAGGAAAAGTAATGAAAATTTATTTAAATAATATTAATTAAATTATAAAAAATTAAAATAAATAATAATATTAAATATAAAATTATAAAAATAAGATACTTTTATTTAAAAATAGAAAATAGATAAAGTCAAAAATCGATTTTTTTCCCTTAATTCTTCTTTCTCTCTATCTCCGATAGAGATCGATGGCATTTGGGTCTCCATGGCATTCGATATTCAAGTCTCTTTTCTTCTTCTCCATCCAGGTCCGTGGAGATCTGAATGTTATTATTGTGGTTGCTCAAACCCGATAGTTGCAACCTCACCACAACATTACTCATCTCCAAGCTTCAATTGCTGCTCAAGCCCGATCGTCGTCTCTACTGTTGCAATTTTCATGTTCCATGACTTTCATTACTGCTGCAATCGTCATAACTTCAAGCCTAGCCCACTACCACGAAACTTCTTATCTCCACTATGAGTGATGGATGCTCTCCTCTTCACCTCTGAATCTATTAATGAATATAGTTTCTACCCTTTGGTTTTTTTTTTTTTTTTAGTTATTGATTTTAATTGATTTTTTTTAATGATGTTTGCTAATGATAGTGAGAGATTGATGATTATGAGAGATTAATGATGAGAAATTCGGGTTGATATTGAGAGTTTATAGCAAATGAGAGATTGAAGATTGATGATGCTGATTGATTTCATTGCTCGAATTCAATTTATATATTTATTTTTTTTTTTTAATTTTGTATGTTGATCTCCACTGTCCATCTATGAGATAAACGGTGAAGATCAATTTATTAGTTTTTTTTTTTCATTTTAAAATTTTATTTGATCACCAAGTGCAATAAAAACATGGTAATCAAGTGCAATTAGGACTTTTGCACACTGCACATGTCAAATACCATTTTTGTAGTAACAGGCTAACGTTTTTGGTAAATCGGCTAAAAGTGAAATAGTGGATAGTGAAATGAGATTATTTCATACCTAAGCGGTTTTGAGATTTTTCCCTTTAATTTATGGTTGGGGTCCATGGATTTCAATGTGTACGCCATCTTGCAACGTACACGTGTGCATTTTATAATTTGATCTAGGACGTTGATGGACAACACATGGATCAAAGTGGAGCTTGTTCTCGGTGCATAACGGTGTCTTTTTGCGTTCTTTTGTTTTTGGACAAATTGCATGATGACAGCGCCTTTCATATTGCATTGTAACACTAATACTGCGAGTTTGTGGTTTAAATCGTATATGTACTCTACCGTTACTTGACCTAGTTATTGCAAATCAAGCATCGTTAGATACTTATCACCCTACCATCACTAATGCCTTTGAATCCTAGCATCACTAGTAAGTAGTAACCACACCCATGATCGTACCATCGTCATTTCCATCATATACACAATACACTCATGCTCATACTATTTTCATCATTAAACACAGAAAAGATTGTTTAACTGTTGCACTGACTCTAAAGTCTTCCCACCATTGCCATGACTTCTTAACACCCCAGTTGACGACTAGCCATTTTAAAGATCCAATCATCCCAGCACCGAGCCTGATGTGATCTTCTTATGGAAGGATATCTAGTGATTTCCACCGTTCAATTTCTACTTGTGAAATATGTTATTTCTAATTCTAGTTAATGAATTGAAGGTGTGGTATGGATTATTTTTTACTCGAAAGTAAAGTCCAATAGTAATATTTAGAGCCCTATTTGACACATTAAATTGTATTCTACTGTGTTGGATTTAATTTGATTGCATTAGATTAATTTTTAATATAATTGTATGTTTGGTGTTATATTGCGTAATTGATTAAAACGTAACATTATGTTAAATATAACCAAAATTGAGATTATGTGAATCATTATAATATTAAGGGTTGTTTATTTTTTTCACTTAAGACTTAATAGTGTCGAATTACACTTATTAAGTTATTTTCGTTAATTTTTTTAAGTGATTAAACCACTTAAAATTATCCAAAAACAACTAAAAAAATTAATTAACAATTTTTAATTTTTTTATGTATTGCAAATCACTTAATGATATTTATAGTTTTATTCCAAATTTAACTTTTCTAAAATAACGTTATTTCAATTTTATTCTAATTTTTTATATTCAAAAAAAAAAAAAATTGATACTTACAAAAAATATATTTGAAAAGAAATGTCTAAATAAATCTCATCTCAAATTGTTTTGAAATTAAAATAATATATTTTGATTTACAATTTAAACATTCATTTTCTAGTTGTTTTCTTAAATATATTAATATATTTAAATATATAAATATGATTAATACTACTATATTTTTTAATCACATTTTAATTATGAATAAAATATTACTAATTTGTCTATAAAAAAGTATTTTATAATTTATTAAATTATTTATTTACAAATATTTGTATTAAATTAATTAAAATTATATAATAACAAATAGTTAAAAGAGTAGAAATGTCAAATTATTAATTTTCAGACAAATTTTAATTTTAAAAAATAAACAAGTTTAAAATATATTCAGAGATGACGACAAAAAAAAACATATTATTCAAATTTCATGTTTCAGTCACTATTCAGTTTTCAGCCTTCAGACAAAAAAATAAACAACCCCTTAGTATTAAAATAGTGAACAACCCGTCCTCGCTATGATCTCGTATATTATAATATTTTGATTGCATCAAGATATTTTTTGTAAAGATTATTATAAAATGACAAATTTAATTTAATTTATTGTTATGTCTCCAAATTCAATGTGTTGCAATCAAATTTTAAATTCAAAAACTTTTAATTCCCCACTATTTTTATGACTGGGGCCAGCTAGAGACGTTGTAGCGTGGTCCAGAAATCAACTCTTAGAATCGGGAGGAGTCAACCCATAAAAAGTTGAAGGACATCCCACAAATAGTGATAGAAAGTTGTCACACTACTTTGGTGGTACGGAAGCTTTGAGTCTGCAACACTTAACATAACAAGTGGATTGCCTACCGGTAAGGCAATCCTACTACACTCTTTTAATTCTCCCATATTGATTTAATAATTATTATATGTTTAGTACAACTTATTTAATGAATTTAATGTCTAAAGCTCTATTTAATTTTTTTTACGTTGTTTGGTTGTTATCCCAGTAAAGCTTTTGGACAATTAAAAAAGCTGAAAAAAATGTCTACTTAAAAAAAGTTAAAATTTTGAGTTTTTCGTGTAGATCTTTTTCAACTATTTTAAAAAAATTAAAATATCTAAAATATTTTTATTATATTTCATTAATCTCACTATATCCTTAAAACCCTAATACATTTCTTTTAAACGTATAAACACTCCATTCTCCCTTCAAGGCCACTGCTTTGACAGCTCAAAAATTAGGCTCCTGACACAAGGTAAAATCAAATTCATCCAATTCAAGAATCGGGATTGCATTTGTTTTTTCGTTTTTTCAAACTTCATTTTCGTTTCTTTACTCACCCATTTTTTAATAGAAAACCAAAAAAAAAAAAAAATGGAAGCAGCGTCCACCTTTCTTGAAGCGAAAAGGTTCAGTCTTCTTGTTTTTTGAACTTGAACCACACTTAAACGACATAAACTAGTTTAAATTTGTGTTAAGGTTGTAGTTGTATAATTGTTAGTTTCAAACATTTGATTACTAGTTTAATTTTGTGTTAAGGTCTAATTGTATACTTGTTAGTTTCAAGCATTTGATTACTCTTATCACATAATTTTGGTCAAATTTTTATGAATTGTAATGCATACATATATTCTTTTTCTCATATGATTACCTACAGTTTCATATTCATGTGCTTGCTTTAAATTTATCCAATTTTCAATGTCAAGGTATGCAGTAGTTACATGAGCAAACAAGGGAATCGGGATTGAAATATGTAGATAGTTGGCTTCTATAGGGATAGTGGTAGTGCTGACTGCCAGAGATGAGAAGAGAGGGCTTGAAGCTGTTGAGAAACTCAAAGAGTCGGGGGTCACTGCCCTTATAACAATATACATGTTCTAATCAATCTTCATGCATATAATGCCTTTGCAAATTGAAAATCAATGCCGAATTGCTTGAAAATAAAAATGTTGCTTGCCGCGGGAGAAGATTTTGCTGCTTCAAAAAAAATGAGAGGTTGAATCAGAACAGGGAGAGCATGCTAAAAAACAAAGATTTATCAAATGGTCATACAAGTGTGTTAACCAAATTTGTTGAAGCCCTTCGGAAGGATTTTAAAGCTAGATCTATAACCTCTAATCCAATATAATCTTTTTGGTCAAAATTCAAAGTGAAAAACATAATGATATCTCATGTTCTTTTTTATAAATTTATAATTTAAAAGATTTTTCAGAACAATAAAACAGTTTACAATTTAAAAGTGTTTTTTTAATTGACAACAAAACAATCATTAATTTCTTTTTAAAAGTTTTACGTGTAAAAGATTTACTTTTAAAAGATCTATTTCTAAAAAAATTATTTTGAAAAATTGTATCAAACGAAAACTTAATCATACATTTTATGGCAAGAGTAATGGTATAATGGTGCGCTCTCTATAAATATTTTCTAATTTCTCATCTAAATGATATAACAACCAATTTGTAAATATTGAATAATTAATCCTCATAAAATGATTGTTGTTAGAGACCTTTTTGTAAGCATAGTTTAACGAGTAGACTAGAATAAACTTTTTGTTTTTTAATTGAAAGTTAGTGTTGTTGTCTTGTTTTCAGATGTCATCTGTGAAGACAATTTGAATTTAATTCATTATTAATTGTATAAGCGTGCTTTACCACCACAATGTCAAGCGTCACTGTCAAATGTGAAAAAACATTGTCATCGAAAACTCTTCGCTAAGCCAATTCAAAGTAAGATCACATACATTGTGTTTTATCATGTACATCAGCATTATTTTTGCAGATCACTGTATCAACGGCTCCAAAATTGTATTACATTACCAACTCCAGTGATTTTCTAATCTCATGGTTCATTTTTTTTTGAAACTTTTCCAAACTCATTGTTATTTTAATGGTTATGTATTTTTTTTCTTATTATACATCACAGATATATTATATATTATGTAATTTATCGGACACTCTTAATCAGGATCTCTGAGACATGGTCCGTGTTTTATCATGTGCAGCAGCATTATTTTTGTCAAATCAGTGAATCAACCACTCCAAATTGGTATTATATTCCCAACTCTTGTGATTTTCTAAACTCATTGTTATTTTTTTTTTTTTGAAACTTTTCCAAACTCATTGTTATTTTAATGGTTATGATTTTTTTTTTATTTATTACACATATCACAGATATATTATATACAATGTAATTTATTGGATATTTTTAATTAGGGTTTTTCAAATATGGTCTGAAACTGAAATTTTCATAAACGAAAAAAAATACACATCATGTAAAAAAAAAGTTATCCTTTAACTCAAAAATATGAAAATACTGATCTTACGTCTTAACCCAAATGGGTCAAAGTCTTCATGGGCTGCATGCTAATGCACCAACGACCATACATTTAATGGTTATGATTTCAAATTACTAAAGTATTGATTGCGGGATTTGTACCATTCCAGCTCAAGAGCTTATTGCTGAGCTACAAAACATTTTTTTAAAAAAATATATATAATAAACAAAACCTAAAACAATATATTATATGCTGACGGTAGGAACCGGTCAACCTCGAAACGATTTATATGGAATCGATCATCGTGCGAGCTGTGATTCCTGTAAAGCTCACGGCCGCAGGTCTTGTGAGCTATGATTCTTGCAAAGCCCAAGACAATTGAACCCTTTTGGCCCCAAAAGGTCGCGTTCGGAGTAGAACCCTCAACCTTATAGGTATTTTGGGTGCATAACTCCTACCACCAAGCTAAGTTAGTTTGGTAGTAAGAGTTATGTACCCAAAATACCTATAGGGTTGAGGGTTCTACTCTGAACGTGACCATCCGAGACTAAAAGGGTTCAATGGTCGTGGGCTTTGTAAGAATCGCAACCCGCACGCGGGCTTTGTATCAATCATAGCTCATAAGACCCGGCGACCGTGAGCTTTACAAGAATCGCAGCTAGATCGATGGCGCAACCCCATACAAATCATTCCAAGATTGATCGATTCCGACCATCAACATTATACATCCTGATAAGTTTTTGACTTTTTTTTTTTTTTTTCGAAAGAACTTTCGACAATTATTTATGAATTTTCAAAATAACAACCGGTATTTTAATACACCCACACTTACTGAGTTGTGCAATATACGTTGACAACAACGCATCTAGCTCATTCGTGGGCCAGGTCGTTCTAGCTTTTAGTTGGCCTAATCCTATTGCTAATTTGTAATTACAGCAGCATCAGCCCACGTTTACAAATATTATGTAATTTATGCAAACAATTATTGCACACCCCAAACTATATGCCAGACTAAAGGCCAAACACCAAATCCAAATGCCATGTCAATATTTTTGGAAATCTTTGGTATTCTCATTCAAGAACTTACCTCTTTTGGTCCGATTCAACATTGAAGAAAATTTGAAAGTAGAGTTTTGTCCAAGTTGATTAGAAATTTAGGCAGAAAAATTATCTTTAAAATTTAAACACTAATAAAATTCCATGCCATTGCAATCATCTGGATACTCTAATATAGTAATATTCAGATAGCAAGTCACTAACTCATCTGCTTTTAGTCATGTCACACTATATAACCTTTGTAATTTGTTAGTAAATGAGTTAAGTGGAAGGCTGTTCGGTGAGCACTGAAACTAATCTGAGTGGGAACCAAATAATTTGCACTTACTAGTAATGGATTTCGCACATCCTACAAATATGATTGTATACTGTTTCATGCATAATGGGTTTCAACTTTTATCAAGTGAATTTCATAATATTTATGTTGATAATATCTTTTAATATATTTATAGTAATCAAGGTAATTGTCATAAAATTTATAGTAATTATCATAAAATTTGGAGACTATAATTTAGTTATAAATCTTATCTTGATAGCACAAGTGATGTGATCAATGTTAGCGGTGAGGCTCACTTTTACCGAGCACATTTTACCATAAATATGTAGATAATTAAGATAATTATCTTAAAATGATAAGATTATAATTAGTTATAGAATAATATTATACTTCTTAAAAATTTATTAAAAAATTTAATATAAATTAGTTGTTAAACTGATTTGTAATTATAATATTAATTTTAAAATAATATATTGATAATAGAATAATTATATATAATCTTATTATATTATTTAGATAACGAGTTCTATAGAAATTCAATTAATAATGAAAATTATCCACGAATCTCTCACTAATTTTACCTTTTATTGCAAGGAACAAAAAAAGTTTCTAATACGTGGGAGACGTTGGATGCTCGTGGAATGATACAGTTACATGGAATAATGTCCGTCATTTTTCAACACCAAATATCTCAGACAGACTTCCGGCGGGACGGCCGCGGTCAGAGCAAGTCAAACAAGTCACCTATCCATGCCCTTGCTCCAATTATCAAAATGCCCTTACTCAGGTGTCGAAATTCCCGTTGAAAGCTCGACTAATTCCCACAATTGTCAGTGGCATTTTCGTCAAATTGTTAGAAAAAAAACGTAACTCCGAACTTTTTCATATCCATGTCCAAATCCAAATACATATATTTCGTATCGCGCTTCTAAATCCCCTCCAAACAACAGTCATGTATTCTTCGAAGACGCGCCGCAAAGTGGCTCCAGCCACCGCAAACGGCGGCGAATCCGCCGACAAGCTAGACCAACTCCTTCTGTCGTCCGCCATATGCAACGGCGAAGATTTAGGATCCTTCGTCCGCAAAGGCTTCGCATCCGGTAAGCCGGAGACGCTCCTCCACCACCTTCGCCAGTTCGCCCGATCTAAAGAAACCGAAATCGAGGAAGTCTGCAAGGCTCACTACCAAGACTTCATCCTAGCCGTTGATGACCTCCGATCTCTCCTCTCCGACGTGGAATCGCTCAAATCAGCTCTCTTCGACTCCAACTCCAAGCTCCAATCCGTCGCTGGTCCACTCTTGGCCTCACTTGACTCCTATGTCGAAGCGCAAAACATATCAAAGAATGTTGACTTAGCTCTGAAATCAATCGTGTTTTGCATCAAGTTAATGGAGCTTTGCTCTCGCACAAATTATCATCTCTCGAATAACAACTTGTACATGGCTTTGAAGTGCACGGATTCAATAGAGAGCGAGTTTTTGGACAAAACGCCGTCGTCGACTTTGAAAAGAATGCTAGAGAAGAAAATCCCGGCCGTTAGGTCACATATCGAGAGAAAAGTAAACAAGGAGTTCGGTGATTGGCTGGTGGAGATCCGTGTCGTGAGTCGAAATTTAGGTCAATTAGCGATCGGTCAAGCTTCTTCTGCGAGGCAACGCGAAGAGGATTTGCGAATCAAGCAGAGGCAAGCGGAGGAGCAGAGCCGCCTCAGTTTGCGTGATTGCGTCTACGCTTTGCACGAAGACGACGACGAGGATGGCTTTAACGGCGTCGAAAGTGATAGTAACGGCGGCACGGGCTTGCTAGGGTTCGATTTGACTCCGCTTTATAGGGCTTACCATATACACCAAACATTAGGTCTTGAAGATCGGTTCAAGCAGTATTATTTTGAAAATCGGAAGCTTCAATTGACGTCTGATTTTCAGGTATCTTCGATGACTCCGTTTTTAGAATCTCATCAGACTTTTTTTGCACAAATTGCTGGGTTTTTCATAGTTGAAGACCGAATTTTGAGGACTGGTGGTGGTTTGATATCGAAAATTGAAGTTGAGAATTTGTGGGAAGCTGCTGTTAGTAAAATGTGTTCGGTGTTAGAGGATCAGTTTTCGAGAATGCAAACTGCTAATCATTTGTTGTTGATTAAGGATTATGTGAGTTTGTTAGGTGTTACTTTGCGTAGATATGGGTACCCAGTTGATGCTTTGCTAGATGTTTTGAGTAAACATAGGGATAAGTATCACGAATTGTTGTTGTCAGATTGTCGGAAACAGATATCTGAGGCCCTGGCTGCGGATAAGTTTGAGCAGATGCTGATGAAGAAGGAGTATGAGTATTCTATGAATGTGCTTTCGTTTCAGATTCAGACATCCGATATTGTACCAGCATTTCCTTATGTTGCGCCATTTTCTTCCACGGTGCCTGATTGTTGTCGGATTGTTAGGTCATTTATTGAGGATTCAGTGAGTTTTATGTCATATGGTGGGCAGCTGGACTTTTATGAGGTTGTTAAGAAGTATTTGGATAGGCTTTTGGGAGAGGTTTTGGATGAGGCTCTGTTGAAGCTTATTAGTACGTCTGTCCATGGGGTTTCTCAGGCAATGCAGGTTGCAGCTAATATGGCTGTTTTGGAACGTGCTTGTGATTTTTTCTTTCGTCATGCTGCACAGCTTTCGGGCATTCCATTGAGAATGGCGGAAAGGAGTAGGAGGCAGTTTCCACTAAATAAAGCACGTGATGCCGCTGAGGATATGCTGTCTGGGTTGCTTAAAACGAAGGCCGATGGTTTTATGACATTGATTGAGAATGTGAACTGGACGGCTGATGAAGTCTTGCAGAGTGGGAATGAGTATGTGAATGAGGTGATAATATATTTAGAGACATTGGTTTCTACTGCACAACAGATTTTGCCAGCTCAGGTTCTCAGAAGGGTTTTACAAGATGTCCTTTCTCACATATCGGAGATGATTGTTGCAGTGTTGTTTGGAGACTCTGTTAAGAGGTTTAATATCAATGCTGTTATGGGGATTGATGTAGATGTTCGATTGTTGGAATCTTTTGCTGACAATCTAGGTCCTCTGTTCACAGATGGGGAATCAAATCAGTTGAAAACAGCACTCGCTGAGTCAAGGCAGTTGATTACTTTGCTATTGAGCAATCATCCTGAGAATTTCCTGAATCCAGTTATAAGAGAGAGGAGTTATAATACTTTGGACTACAGGAAAGTGGTGACGATTTCAGAAAAGTTGAGGGATCCTGCAGATCGCCTATTCGGAACCTTTGGAAGCAGGGGATCCAAGCCAAATCCAAAGAAGAAATCACTGGATGCATTGATTAAAAGGCTCAAGGAAGTGAGCTGATTCAAGCTCCAGTTTAGTGAATGATTCTTGGTCTTTTCCACTCTCTTTTGACTGTGATTGGCATATATCTTAGAGGTTCAGTGCTATCTCTGTTTAGCTTTGGATGATGCCTATTGATTGAGCTTATTTCATTGTATTAATAAATATGAAAATTTCATTTTGTTTGTAAAATTCTCATACATAGGCATTGATTGTTGTATTGAATTCTTTTGAGCTATATCAATGAATTTGCTGTCACTTCTTGCTTGCACATGCTTTAGTAGATCTAATTGGTAAATGCTAAGCCCAACTTGTTAGCTGATTTATGCACTGGTTGATACCCGATATTAATATGACTTTTACATGCTCTGTTGATGCCATTCCAATGCAATTTAGAGCTACTCACTGGCCTTAAATTTAGTTATATCACCAGCATCATTGGTTCATAATCTGTTCCCTTGAAATTTGGGTTCTGTCATAGTTTTTATTATACTTGAGAGTTTTGAATTATTACTAATATGTTCGGTGCACCAGATTTTCTCATTTGGCTTGGGTCTGTTGGTTTTGATAATTTTGGTTATGTATTGATTATTTGTTAGGAAGGAGAGATTGACATTGGATGCTGCACATCTTGAATTAAGGATAATGAAATGGTTTTTAGCAGAGAGCCATAAAAACAGGCCCAGAAAAAAGCTGAGAATTTAGATTCATCAGCCATAAACGGAGAGAATGCTGTTTTCTAAGGGAACTACATAGGATAGAAATGTTGCAGAAAGAGGATGGAACCAAACTGGAGAATATAGCCTGCATATGATGGAAAGCATCACAACTGCATCTGACGATCTGTGTCTGTGTTACCTAAAGAACTCAGCACATTTTCCAAGCTGTTTTACTGTTCAAAGAGATGATAACTGCCCATCGGTAATGTGTTGGGATTTTTCATGATTGAAGGAGTTAGAGTAAAGCCAGGCAATAGCATCCATACCTGTTTGTGTCATTGTGTGCTTGTTCGAAATTTTTACGTCAACTGATCAATTTTTGCTACAGATTTTCTGACTCCTCTGTTTGTTCGTCAATTTCTCCTGAGATAGATGTATCACTTGTATCATCGTTGCTTATTTATGCAGCATTGTGAGCAGGTACTCCATTTGCCAATTTCTTAAGCTATGCAGAATATAACGAATAGCATCATTATATAGTTGATGCTGACTCTTACAGAAGAGGTTTTTAATTCCGAACATTACATGCCAAACCTGACATTCTAACTTATTGCACAACCAAAGAAAAGAGTAATTGTTATAAGGGAGTATGACATTGCCGAAAGCATTGGTCTTTCTCTACTACAATGAACTCCCTGGCACTAAATCATCTTCCGAAAATTTCATGAATTAGCAGTTGAAATTTATTTGTTTTTATCTTTGGTCGTCCTAACCCATTCTATATACAGTGAAACAAGTTCAAATTGGTGGAATAGATCCCATTAGACATCAAATTATCGGTCTTAGAAAATGTTAGGGTACTTGATCTGGAATCTTACATCGCATTACTACAATTGGAATAAAATGTGAAGGAAGAATGTCTTTTGGGGACAAAGAATCGTTTTGAAAGATCATCTGAACTGTTCATTGCTTTTCTCAGTTCAACGCTATCTCAAATTCTACATTCTAGATATTCTTCATATTTATGTTTTTAAAGGAAAATACTCACGCACCGGTTTTATTGATTGTCTAGGGCAAGTAGTCTTGTAAGGATTTCTCTCGGACACATCAAGCCACTAGCGGATAGAAAATTACAAATTGGTCAAAATATTTTTTCGCTGAATCTTTTATCGACCTTTTTTCAGCAACTGGAAACCTTATGCTTTCTCTTTCAAACGGATAATGATATCACTTTTTATGAATTTTATCTTTCCACGTGTAAAATCACAGTAAATTCATACGCCTGCTTTAGTAAAATATTTTTTTTATCTCAATAAATTAAGGGTTCGCATTTTATCTTTATTCAACTAAAATACAAGATAATATGACCATGTGAATCTTCTTTTAACGGAATAATCATCTTTCAATTATCAAAATAATCATTCGGATATCCCAGTAAATTTATATTATAAAGAATTAGAAAAAACTATAAAGAATTCAATAAATATTGAAAACATTTTAATTTAGTCTCTAACGTTTAATAAAATATAACTTTTTTACTAACATTTGTATTTTGAATTTTCGTCATTCCTAACGTTTTAAAAATGTATCAATTTAGTCCATTTAACAAAAAAATAACAGTCAAATATGCAGACGGGATAAAAAGATAGATTTACTTTTGATATAATTTAAAATAGTTAAAATGACGTAATTACCCTTTTAAAAACTGATAATTATAAAATAATCATCTTTATTATTATAAAATTGTCATTGATCACCTTCCAATCAAATTGTGACACATCATTAAATCAAATTTTCTAATTCAATTTATTATTAATAAATATTTTAATTAAAAAATAATATTTTTAATATAAAATAATTAAAAAAAAAAAATCTTCATCTTCTACCTCTCATCATCTTTCTCATCTTCAATTTCATCTTCTACATTCATCAAAATCATCATCTCTATTATTTTCATCAAACCAACATCATCCAAATTAAACATCTAACATCAAACCAAGCATCTTTTAAATCTTTAAAAAAAAATGTTTATGCAAATTAAAAAAATTTATATAAATTAAAAAAAAATATGGAGATGGCAGCGCCATCTCTAAGCAATCTCCGACAGTAGAGGCCTTCTGGTCTCCAGTAATGGAGACCAGTGTTAGTCTCCACGATGGAGATTGGGTTTCCAACGTGAAGACCAATTGGTCTCCAGACACTGAAGACCTGTCTCCAGCAACAGAGACTAGGTCTCTAGTGAGGAGACCAGTGTCGGTGGTCTCCTTACTGGAAACCAATGGAGACTAGGCCCTCCAAC
This sequence comes from Dimocarpus longan, assembly GCA_022984855.1. Taxonomy (NCBI): domain Eukaryota; kingdom Viridiplantae; phylum Streptophyta; class Magnoliopsida; order Sapindales; family Sapindaceae; genus Dimocarpus; species Dimocarpus longan. The sequence goes on from CM041015.1 coordinate 25,604,835, forward strand.
TTGGTCTTCGATCCGACGATGGAGACTAGTTTTCTGGTTTCGTCGTCAGAAGGAGAATGGTCTTCATGGGAGGCCAGAAACTAGTCTCTCATGGAGATCATTTTTTTAAAAATAAAAAATAAAAATATATATTATATTAAATATATATATTAAAAGTATATTGTTGACATGAGAAACCAGTCAACGAGATTCTTCGAGCCCAATGCTGCAATGTTAGAAGATCACAAACAAAAAACAAGAAAATAGCAAGAGGAAGAAACCAAGGAAAAACAAAACAATACAGAATTTTAAAGTGGTTCGGCCTTTTTACTCTGCCTACGTCTACTGTCTCTCTATTTTTACAGAATGGTGACAGTATTTTCTCTCAAGTGTGTCGCTCTCTTTTTTTACAATGAAAATCTTCCTCTATTTATAGAAAATGAAAAGCTACAGAAGAAAACTATAAGACAAAATAACATAATGAATTACAATTAATGCATCTGGATCACATTTAATGCTTCTGACATTCGTCAGGTCAACTCTGTCAACACGTGGGGTTGGATGCTAATCCATGCTGATTAGGTGAGATAATCCATTCTTATCGTGTAAGATACGCTAGCTTACTGTTCTGAGTTGACACTGGGTGAACTGAGATAAAAACGGACTGAAACTGCTGAGTAAACGGGCTGATCTTGCAACCGGACTGATCCTGCGAACTCTATATCGTTACAACAGGAATGTTTATCAATCGATCTGAGCGTCGCAATAGTAGGCCAATGGACTCGACTTCGTAGACCGTTCCATTAGTCTTTTCGCGAGCTTTTTCATTGAGCTTTACTTATTGGGTCTTGGGCCACTAATCTTATGGGCTCTTGCCAGCCCATTTAGATAATCCGAAAAATACCCACAACATATATAAACATATTTAAATTAAAATGATCAAATTAATCCAATCCCTATTAACGTTGACTAACATTTGACTAACAGAATAATTAAATTAATATATTTTCGAAACATTAAGGATGACGGAAATTCAAAATACAAACGTTAGTAAAAAGATAATATTTTATCAAATATTAGGAATTAAATTAAAATTTTTTTCCATAAATATTTTATGCTAGAAGCCATGACCAGTTGAAAAATCGTAGCCACAAATGTGGTCTTTGTCATGTTTTTGGACTCACTTTCTCTATCTTTTCTCTGCGTCTTCCCTCGTTTCTTCAAAATTTAACTGTGTTCTCACTTATTTATGTTTTTCAGACCTATCAAGATGGCGTAAATGCGTTTCACTCTCTCAAATTGTCTGCCTTTTCTTTTCCATTTTTTTTTTTTTTTGAAATGGAATTTTCCGCAATTATTTGTCCGTTTTAATCAATGATTTTGATAGTTGGATTATAATATTATATATAATGGGGTTACCTGGTATGTGTCGTTGGATTATAATATTATATACATTGGTGGGGCTATCTTGTATGTGTCGACAACCGTGTATGCGTGAGCGCAGATGTAACCACCACCTTTATCCACCGCATCGTTTTCATTTCTCTCGCTTCAATACAAGTTCCAGCCGAACCAGTCTATCTAATCGTGTCTTGTACTCATCTACAGAGTACAACTGATTGTCTCATTTACGCTAGAACTATGCTTGACGAAATATATCTCCCAAAAATGTTATCTAATTCTAACAGTTGGCAATACTTTCACCACGTGGAATCATTTACAATCAGTCAAAAAGGGCGTTTGAAAAACGAGCAAATCTCTTTTGTTTTTGCACCTATAATGACAATTCTGACAAAATGGCCTCTATCATTAATGTTTAATGAAAATTCCATCCACCCATAAATCCCCATCATCACATACCAAAACCTCACCTTGTTAATTTTCTTCAATAACCACAGCATGGGTCTCTTAATAACTCTCCTGATTTTGCTCTCCTTCACAACTTCACTTGTTGCAGCCGACACCAAACTATCTGCTTACCAAGTTCTTCAATCGTACGACTTCCCAGTTGGGATTCTTCCAGAAGGAGTAACAAGCTATGAATTGAACCAAGACACAGGAGAGTTCACTGCAAGTCTGAATAACACTTGCAGCTTCAAGATCGAATCTTACCAGCTCAAATACAAGTCAACAATCACGGGCGTTATCTCCAAAGACAGGATCAGCAAATTGAAGGGTGTGAGTGTTAAGGTGCTATTTTTCTGGCTTAACATCGTGGAAGTGGTTCGTAGCGGTGACGAACTTGCTTTCTCGGTCGGGATCGCCTCGGCGGATTTTCCGATCAGCAACTTCGAGGAGTGTCCTCAGTGTGGATGTGGGTTTGCCTGTGGCGACCACTTAGATGGTTATTTGTCGTCTTCTTAATAAGGTGAGAGGTCTGTTAGTTTTTTAAGTTTCTAGTAAAATTGCCTGTAATACGTGTGTTTAATGGTATTTACAAAGAACATATATGGAATTTGCACATTGGTTTTACTTTTATTTAGTTTGTATAATTGGTCTATGTCTATTTTATAGATATATTATCGTTTATTAGATAAGATGTTGTATAATTGTATTACATGGATTGAGCTTGAGCCAGGTTACTTTGACAGTATAGCTAAAATCAGCAAGCCAGACTGGCTTAGATTTTCTTGAACTATTTAAACGAACCTTCTAAGTCTACAGGGTCAAGACTTAGTGGGAATTTAATTGGGTAAAATCTTTGTTGCTTGGACCAAGAAGGAATTTAAAAGTTCTAATATCAAAGTGTGGACATCAAGTATAGTAGATAGTTCGACGACCAGTCGTCCTATGTAGTTGCATATAATAATGTGCATCAATTCAGGAACCAAGTTGTCGTTTCAGGTAGTGGAATATTCCCTATGTATACTTGAACCTTTATAGCACACGATTAAAACGAAACAATTACTAATCCATGAATTGATTTTTTTTCTAGAGATTTTATAGTCCTTGAAAATTGATAAAATTCCGTTTAATTGTTTAATTTCCTGTAGTTGATAGCAAGGAGATCAAGTTTTGGTTTAACATGAATCTGAAAGTTTCAAGTAATTTAATCATTAATTTACGCAATTAAAAATTAACCTCAACTTCATCTCCCATTTTCCTATTCTTCAATTTTCGCTTCTATTGATTAATTTACGCAATTAAAAATTAACCTCAACATCATCTCCCATCTTCCTATTCTTCAATTTTTGCTTCTATTGTTCTAAATTCTAACAGTAGAACATTTATAGGGACAAAATTTAAGTAATAACAAACTTCTTACTTCATATTAATTAAATGGCAATTTTAAGTTTTAATGTTGAATTTGAAATAAAATAAGTTGATTAATTACCTTAACTCAATTTTTTGAAGAAATTTTAAATGAAATTAGTAATTTGATTAGTATTTTAATGTAATCTAATCTCTGCATCAACTAACATAAACACCACGTTCGGACACCAGTCTCTTAATCAACCAAACGGTCAAAGCCATACAATATTAAAACCTGACATTATCACGCATCAACCTCTCTCAACCAAACACCCAACACCCTTATGAATGGCCTATCTACTACGCATCATCATCCTCCTTATTTCCTTTTCAATGGCGGCCTACGTCTCCTCCTCCTTCTCCTCCTCAGACGACACCGAAACTGCCTACGAAGTTCTTCAAGACTACGACTTCCCGGTAGGTCTCCTTCCAAAAGGTGTAATAGATTACAAGCTGGACAACTCCACCGGCAAATTCTCAGTCTACTTGAATGGCAGCTGCAGCTTCTCCATTGACTCATACGAGCTCAAGTACCAGTCCACCATCACTGGTGTTATAGCGAAAGACAAGCTCTCCAGTCTCAGTGGCATCAAAGTGAAAGTGCTCTTCTTTTGGTTGAGCATATCCCAGGTCACCCGTGTTGACGACGAGATCGAGTTCTCGGTCGGTATAGCTTCTGCAGATTTTCCCGTCGACAACTTCGATGAGAGCCCGACTTGTGGATGTGGTTTTGACTGTGTTAACGTGAACCAACAACAGACATTTGTGTCCTCTTCTTGATTGAGTTTCAAGGGCGGGGAGACTCTTCATAGTTCAAAGAACTGGTTCAAAACAAGTCGATTTGGTTTTCACTTATGAAAATTTAATTACGACTAGTAGTAATAGATCAAACCCGATGAGAGAATAACCTTTCAGGGAGATTGAAGATTTTCTATGTTTTGGATTGGATCAGAGTGAATCATTGGAGGAGTAGGTGATGCATGGCCAAGTCAATTTGATGGCGTAACAATGTTAGTGGGTTTTCTTAGCTGCTGGATTAGACTTTTGCAGTGTAATGTATTCCATCATTAATTTAGATTGTTTTGTGCATCGTTTTTTTATTTTTTAATTAGAATTTAGATCAACAATACGTAATTGTTTTGTAAATAAAAATCATTTTATTGAAAAATAGTTAAATTTTTAATTATATTTCATAAAATGATTAAATTATTCCTAATATTTCGTGTTAAATTAATCATTTTCATCAGTTAATTTTTTATCAGATCTAACAAATAGCATGGTGAATGAGGATAAAATTATCATTTTTAATCATATTTCATGACGATGATGTGTTTGAATTAGATTTATTGGATTTTTCAAAATATAAATAATTAAAAAAAAAAAAACACAAGAACCCAGACTTTTTGTGCAAAAATAAAAAAGTTAATTAAACATTTTGAGTCTGGACGTGTACTGAAAGAAAAAAAAATTTGACTTTTAGTAAAATTGAACACAAATTTACTAATCCAGATTTTTGGTAAAAGTGAATCAGGAAAAAAAAATGAAAAAATAATTAAATAAAATAAAAGGCAATCCCAACTTCATCTTCAACCCCTCATCTCCAACTTCAATCAAAATGAAAACCCACTAAATCAACACAAATATTCCACTAACTCAACTCAAATCAAAACCAATCACAACTTCATCTTCAACCAACAACCAATTCATCTTCAACTTCAATTAAAATCAAAACCTACAAAATCAACACATATATTCCACAAAATATACAAAATCAACTCAAATCAAAATCAACCCAAACCCACAAAATCATTTAACTTTGATTACAAGTTGCATTCTGGCATTATTATGGATATTTTTGGAATTACTTAATCCACAGACCTCGGACATTCTAGCTCGTGGAAGCGAGCTTTCTACTACTGCAGCTTTTAGGTCATAGGTCAACTTTAGTCAGAACTGTCAGACGAAATTCAGTTCATAGCGCAACGTACACGTAAATTTTATCAAAAGGATTATAACATGATTTAAGACAAATCCCAACTATCTAGTATGGAGATGACATTGAGATCATACTTTGGTAGGAGATAACCATACTTTGACAGAAGTTGATCATACCCCCGACAAATATTAGTCTTGAAAATGTAATTTAATCATGATTTCTCTTATTTTATTGTAATATTACTGTAGTCTTTTACTCTATAAATAGAGGTTGAAAATTTATTGTAAGACAGAAGTAATAACACATTCTATCACTCTGCTAAAATAGCAATAGAACAGTTGCGGATGTAAGCTATTCCTTGAGTCAAACCACGTAAAAATCTCCTCGCAACAGTACTTCTTCCTCTTCTTACTCTTCTTTTTCTTTACTATTCAACTCCATTTGCTATTTAGACTACAAGAACCTGGTCTATCGGATCCAGACGTCAACAGATATGAACTCACCTTCAAAAAGCCCTCCCTTGATTTGTGTTTTGGGTTCGTCATCGATCTATGCTTTGGGTTCATTGATCTATGTTTTGGTCCTCCCATCTGGTTTCGTCGATACTCCCTCCCTTGACGCTCACACCTCTAGTGATGACTAAGAGTCTTATTTGTTTAGTATTTTTCATGTATCTTCAATTTTTAAAGATGCGTTGATAATTCATATGGGTATGGTGAAAAAAAAACGTGTATCAAAAAATGGAATTCTGGCTTTTTTATAGAGATAATTCTAATTTTCCCCCTGTAGTTTGATATAACAGTTAATAAACCCTCTAACTTAAAAAATCGTTAAGAATCCCCTTACAGTTTATATGTATGGCCCAAAAACCCCTCTTGTAATTTATTGAAATATCCAAAAAACCCCTTACCGTTCACTTAGAAGTTAGAAGTCAATAGTTGACCATTAATATAGAAGGGTAAAACTGTCCAAGTAAAATGAAATATATAATAATATCAATTAATTAAATTAAAGCATTTTTTTAAAAAAAAAAAAAGTCACCTCCACATTAAAAAATAAAATGAAAGAAAAGTTCTCATTCCAGTAAAAGAAAAAAATTATTAAATAATATTAAAAAAATTTATAAAAATTAAAACAGATTAAAACAAACTTCTAAAAAAAAATTAAAAAAAAAAATTCTATATTATTCCATTTGATCGGCCATTGTTTCATCTTCCATTTTCTTCTTCTTCTTCCTCGTCCTTTTCTTTTATCATTTTCTTATTTTTCTTCTTTTTCTTCCATCTTCTTCTTCATCAGCGAAAACCAGAGGTCAGCATGGGAAACATCTTCTTCTTATTTCATTTTCAAAAGATTGATAGCGAGGCTAACATTAGATCTCCTTCGTCGAAGACCAGAGGGTGTCCAACAAAGGAGACCAAACGGTGACACCCCCTAGTCTCCAGCGAAAGAAACCTAATGTTGTCCACTTATTTAATTTAATTTATTTATTTTTTTATAACTTAGTTTGATTTATGGTGTTTATATGTTTATGTTTGTTTTTTTAACTTAGTTTGATTTATATGTTAATAAAGGTTTATAGGCTGATTTATGTGTTAATGAAGGTTTATGTGGTGATTTTATGTTGGTGATGATATTGATGTTTGTGTTTCTTTTTTCTAAAGAAGTTGATGTTTGTGTTTCTGCGTTGGTGTCTTGGTGATTGTTGTGGGTATTTTCTGTACTGTCTGCGCTGCCCAACCAAAGCCCAGCCAAGTGGCTCATCTGAGCCAAACCTAAGTTCCATTCATTCACCCAAGGGAACCGGTGAAGTCCTGCAGGCAGCCCACGGCAAACAGCCTCCTCCTGATACCTTGAGCATAGTTAGACTGCAGCAAAACACAATAAACACCTGGAGTAACACCCAGCGAACTGCGAAGTCCTCGCTGCCCACATCGCTAAGGTGAGCTCGCTCGTAATAAAAACTAAGCTAATCCAAAAGAGGCTGAAGTCATCATGCGAAGCTCCCCGTCTCTTCAGATTGTAGTTGGTCTGGAACCCCCACTTCTCTCAACCTCGTGCCAGCTCATTACTTAACTTGTCTTGCACGCCAAACTTGTCAGTGATTATTATTCAAATCACAGATAACCACACCTAATCCGCGTGGGTTAGTCAGGCAAATCTTCCACCTGTCCCTTTGCATTTAATACAATCCGACTGCATTTAATGAAAGTCAGAGTCATTAACTACAGTAATCATTCTAGTTTAACATATTATACGTCACTGTAGCACTTCTCCTTCTATAAATAGGGGAAGCTTTTCTTTGTAATGTAAGAGTGAAACACTTAGTGAAAAACTGGCTGTTACTTTGTCCAAACACCTAGTGAAAAAACAGTGGATGTAGGCTAAGTTGGCCGAACCACTTCAATACTTTCTCGTCTTGCTTCCTGCTTTTACCAACCCTATTCTTGCTATTCAGATTACTTGTTGTTACTTGCTTTAATTCCCGTTTATGCAGTGTTGAGCCTGGAAGAATTTAGTTGGCTAATTTTACACGTCAACAGTGATGATGTTTGATGTATGTGGTGATTAAGTGTTTGTGTTTCTGAGTTTGTGTGTTTGGTATTTCTATTAGAGATTAGTTTGAAGTAACCCAAAAAAATTTGGGGTTTCATAACTGGAAACCCAGATTTCAAGAAAATGGGTTTTCAGTCGTCGAAAATTCAAGGTTTTTGGTGACTTTTTTTTTATTATTTTAAGTTTTTTTCTTAAATTATTCCGGAATTTAATCTCTACCGTTAATCATCATAATGAACGATGGAAATTAAAATAAATTGTTAATAATTTTTTTTAAATTTATCCATTTATTATATTGTAAATTTTTTAACAATTTTTTTTCTATTAACATGAGGGACAATATCGTCTTTCTAGGCATTATCACTGTTGGAACTTGGAACACACTTTTCTGTAATAAAGTTAACGGAAGGGGAAAAATGGAATTATATCAAACTATAAGGAAGTCCTTAGCGATTGGATCAAACAACAAGGAGGTCTTTAGAATTATCCCTTTTTTATATAATCTTTATTAGATGTCAAATGGATAAACATTTGAATTGATTTTTCTTTTAAATTTCTGTTTCCCTTTAATTGAAAATCTTACCCAAATTTTTTACTCTTTCTTTTTTGGTTGAACGTAATTTTTGTTTTGCTTCCTTCTTTTTAATTTCATAAAATTTATAGATAAAATCAACACGGAGTACTTTCGTAATAAAGAGTATTTTCATAATTATATATTATTGTAATAATTAATTAAGGATAAGGGTATAACGGTCATTTCATCCATTTTAATTTAGTTCAAAAGGTAAATGAATTTTTTCACATTTTCCATTAGGTTTAACCATTAGTTGATTAATGAACGAGACTAATTTAACACTTTTTCAAAATGTTATGGATGATATGATATTTTTTCAAACAATAGATCAAATTTTGATAATTTTTCAAAATTTAGGGACTAAAATAATTTTTATCTCAAGTAAAAGTAATTTAAAATGCATTTTAAATTAAAAAATTATCTTGACTTTTTCCAATAGTGTGTTTAATGCGTAGCTACTATTTATTTTAAAAGTTTGACCATGGAAGTACAACTATATGCGACATAAATCGTTCTTGAATATGTGAAGTAAGTATTTTTGTAAATTTACTCAAAATATAGGTTTTTTTTTTTTTTCATTTTTTAATAATTTAACAGATAATTTTTCTAATATAATACCTGATCCTTAAAACATTGTCAAATAGAAAAAAGTATCCATCATTTAGGTATTTAGATATTTGTATTTCTCTTTAACACGAAAGACCATGACATCAATGTTTAAATATAAATATTTTTAATCTAAGGCATAACTTGACAGTATTTCCATCTTCCACAAACACAAATTTTTATGAAAATTCTCACTACTTCAATGATGAAACCGATCATCACTTTTATTTTATGAAGGAATGTTGACTAAGGAGTGACAATTTGGGTAGATATAGTAATCCGATATAAATTCAAAGTATACAATCATATTTAAATCTATAATCGTATCAACTGTTTATAAAATCAATTTTTAATAAAACTTGGTTTTAATAGATGAATTTAATTACTAATAAACTAAATTAAAGTTTTAATAAATCAAATTCTAAATGAGTTAAAATGTGATATAACCTTTATAATCAACCGGTTAGTGGTATCAATCTATCATATAGTATTACTAGTCCAATGAATAAATTCATATTGAGTTTGAGGAATTAATTCATTTAAGTAATCATATGAAGTCGAATTGAATAAAAAATAATCCAATTGTGTCTCTTCCGAAAAAAAATCTTGTTGGGTCGAGTCTAAGTAAACCTAACCCACATATTGAATTTTCATTCTTAATTGTAGTATTAATTGATTTTTCTAAAATAATTATGTCATATAGGATTATGTCATTGAGTGGAGTTATCACCGACTTCGTAAAATATCCCAATAGAAGTTTTTTCATACATCTAAAATTTGAGAACTTGCTTTTAAATCTTGAGACTGTTTATTTTTTTCACTTAACACTTAATAGTATTAAATTGTATTTATTAAGATGTTTTTATTTATTTTTTTAAGTGGTTAAACCACTTAAAACTATCAAAAAACAATTGAAAAAATTAAATAAGAATTTTTAATTTTTTACTTAATTGCAAATCACTTAATGACATTTAAAAATTTTTATTCCAAATTTATTCTTCCCAAAATAACATAATTTCAAATTTATCCTAATTTTATATTACTTAAATTTTCATTTATTTTTTTTCCTTGATATTTATAAAAATATATTTGATAAGTAAAACATAAATACATCTCATCCCAAATTGTCTTAGAATTAAACTAATATATTTTAATTTACAATTTAAACATTTATTTTTTTAGTTGTTTTCTTAAATATGTTAATATATTTAAATATAAATATGGCTAATACTACTATTTTTTAATCATATTTTAATTGTTAATAAAAAATTATTAATATGCACATACAAAATGTTTTAGAATTTATTAAATTATTTATTTTTTAATGATTGTATTAAATTAATTAAAATTACATAACAACAAATAATAGAAAAGGTATAAATGTCAACTTACTAGTTTTCAGATAATTTTAAATTTAAAAAACAAATAAATTTACAACATATTCAGAGATAAGGGAAAAAAAAACAAATATGTTATTCAGATTTCAGATTTCAGTCACTATTCAGTCTTTTGTCTTTAGCAACACTATTCAGTCTTCAAACAAAAAAACAAACGATCCTGACTACTTGGATGAGTCTCCTAGCTGTTTAAGGATATCACTAGCAATGGGATAGAACTGGGATTTAATTTTTCTCGACCCCATGTCCCATTTTTTAGTCAAGGAAGGTATATTTTCCCTTTTTTGGAGGCCCCTTTCATTCCCATAAATGCAAATCCAAGCTTTTTGGTGGATTTCCCATTTCCTTCATTACAAGAGCTTATCCTCTTTCATTAAGCAATAAAAAACCAATCTATCTCTCTACACCACTCTATGTCTCTCTCTCTCATCTCCACAACACCCACCTACCATCACCACAAATCACTATTTATCTCTGTCTCATCTCCTCCTTCATCTATGGCAACGAACACCAGCGACAGCAACGGTCTTCCTCTCTATCCTTTATCCTTTTATTTTTTACTTTGATGAGTGTGGGGTTACAATCATCTAGGTTCGATTCAAATGAAGATAACTCTTTAATTGGGTTCATCAAACTTAATTGTCCTTCTGTCTTGATTTTTTTTTTTAATAAACTGTTTTGATGTTGGTGATGATGTTGATGATACTACTGTTATGGAAGATGATGGTATTAATGATATTGTGATGTTATTGATGATATTGAAGACATTGGGAAATGATATTTGAATCCATTATATTGGAGCTCCACTTTCTTTTTATTTTTTTTATAAAATTAATTTATATAATAAAATATTTAAATTAATTTTATTTCAATCAAGTTTTAACAAGATAATATGCTATAGTTTTAATCCAATTTCAAATTATATCAAATATAAAATAATAATTTAATTCAATTTAATCCCAATCAATTTCAATTTTATTCTAATTTTTAATTTCAACCCACGTCACAACCGAAGGCCGTCTGTACTCCCACGAGGCACGACTTCTGCAAGTTAAACTTTCTGAGATTGGGGTTACAGAATTCCTGTTTCAGTCTTTTATTTTTTTGAGAAACACTGTTTCAGTCTTTTTGTAATTATGAGTTTGACAGAAAGACCCGCAACGTGCTCTATACCAGACACTATTCACCACGTGGGCCAGCCAGACTCGATGCCCAATGAGTCACGGGTATCATCGAAGACCTAAACCTATCAAAACGACGTCGTATCTTCCCTTTCAATTACATGTCCGACCTCATTTTCTCGCCTTTTCACCTTGTAATCGAACATATTGTCTCTCCAATCTGTTTTGTCCTATCTTTCCCAGAAAGTATAAACCCGAAAAATATAAATCAAATCCAAAAGACTTAACTGAAAAAGATCTTTCTCTGTTCACAGTTCACATTTAACTCCAACCACACCGCCACCGATCATGTCTCTCACACCCATCTTCCTCTCTCTCCTCCTCCTCTTCTTCCACCAATCCGCTCTCGCCACGTCATCAGCCGCCACCAACTCCTCCAATGGACACAAAACCGCCTACGAACTCCTCCAGTCCTTCAACTTCCCTGTCGGTCTCCTCCCACAGGGTATCATCGCCTACGATTTGGACGAAACCAACGGCCAATTCCACGCCTACATGAAAGACTCGTGCAGTTTCTCTCTTGAAGGCTCTTATCAGCTCAAATACAAATCCACGATCGGCGGCCACATAACCAATAACAGACTCACCAGCTTGACCGGCGTCAGCGTCAAGGTGTTGTTCTTGTGGCTCAATATCGTGGAGGTGATTCGAAATGGGGACGATATCGAGTTCTCTGTTGGGATCGCTTCGGCTTCGTTCCCGATTGATAACTTCTACGTGTGTCCGCAGTGTGGGTGTGGATTGGACTGCGTGACTGGAAAAGTAAGCAAGCTGAGAGCAAAATCGTTTTTTTCTTCGATTTAGAGTAGAGGGGTCCAATCTGATTTTTAATTCTATTGGTGGATTGATCTTAATTTAGGATGGTTCAACTTTTGTTCCTAGATTTATATTTAAACACAAATTTTTATGTGGAATTATTGGAATCGGCTGGGTTATATATGTGTACTTTATTTGTGTTCGTTTATATATATATATATATGTATGTATGTATGTATGTATGTATGTTTAGATATATATGTTTAGTTATTATCCTAATCGTTTCAATTGAATTGGAAAAAGAATGATCAAATCGCTTTTAGTGGTCAGCAAAATAAGACTGTGGCAATTGGTTAGATTATATGGTGGTGGATATGTTTGTGAATTTAGTTACATTAGTGAATGTAGGTTGTGACATGTTGGATTGTGTAGGAATTTGGTAGTGATTGTACAAGGAAATTTGTGTTTTCGGTGGAGAGACTGAAATGAGTTTGTGAAGTAAGTTAATACACTTTAAATAGCGGGAATTAGGGGACACATGATTGACCATTGTCCAGTCACTTGAGGTTTTGTTTCTATATAGAGTCCTTCTGTTGCTTTAGTTGAGCTTTTAATTGCATTACATTAATGAGAACCATTGATTAGGATATAGAGAGTTTAATTGTAACGATGTCTTTCATAGATTAACAAAAATATGTAACAGCACAAAGGTTCTCTTTGTATATACACTCTTGCTGATGGCATCCGCTTGTTTGTTATAGTAATTGAATAGTTTTAATAATTTCATATTTACGAGCCACACTATTGCTAGAGAAAGTTTATTCCTACATATTTTATTGAATCTGTCCATTGAGGTTCTGTCTAAGAGACCTAAACTGGCATTAAAGGAGTTCACCCTATGTTGAAGTGTTAACTTTTTTTATTGTTCTGGGGAGAACTCATATTTTTTCTCAATTAAAAAAAAAAAGTTATTATTATTATTTTTTGGTAAACATATATGATATTGTTGGATTTAAATTCAGGTAAACTATTTTTTTGGCTTGAGCTAAAAGCCAAAGGGCACATGTAGGTTGTAGTCTAAGGACATATTCGATGTTGTTATTGGAAATTGGCTCAGTAGGAAGGGTTACTTTGATCTTTTAATATGTGTCAAATGTCAATAGGAAGGAATGAAGATGGCTGTGTACATACAGTGTACACAGAAGAAACTCTAGGATCAAAATCAGTCCTTTGGTTCTGGACTTGCAGATGACGAATATCACTTTCATTTTTCAAACTCAGGTAATCTACACTTTTAGACAAAATTACTTAGATTCAAAATATAAGGGTGACCCGTTAAGAAAGAAGACAAGCCATAAAGCCTCAAAGTATCCATAGTGTCTGGAAGCTCAAGCAAAGTCTGTTTAGACAATTGACTTAGATGAGTTCAGTGTAGCAAATTAAAAGTTTTCCTCTTTAGAGGTTAGCCTACAAAGTTGATACAACTGGTCACAAGTAATTGCAGATTACAAATGGTAACTGCATGTGCTCAAGCTCTAATCAGACCTCATATCTGTAGACCTTCCAGACAGAGAAAACTGCATGTGCAACAACTTGAGCAAGTCTAGTTCAGTCGTTACAGTTTCAGTGATCTTGAAACATAAAGCATTTGCCTCGGTATATTGTCTGGTCCAACATGGTGATATTTGTTTATCTGTACTTACAGTTGAGGAAAAGTTTGAGATGCTTATTTGTTGAAAAGATGTCAGAAATGGTATTGAAACCTGGAATTTGTAGCTAGTTGAAGTTGTTAATAGCTTCATATATTTATGGATTTTGTGGAAATACGAGACCTGTGAAACACACTTTATTGATTACATAATTCAGAGGGTTGCATTTATTTTTCTTCTCCTTTTACTGCAAAATTAGCTTCCCAGTAACTTCATCATCCCTATGGAAATATTGAAACATAAATCTGGCATCCTGCTCCATGGTTATAGCTTACCACCAGGCCAATGCAATCAACACGAAGCAATTCCATTGTTCCTTCCCTTATTTGTTACATACTTACAGTTCCCTTACCAAATCACAATTATAATTCCACTGTTAATATTTAATTTACCATTGCTTCCTTTGTTGCTTTGATCTATTGCATTCCCGAAACATCCTGGTAATAATCTCCAGGCAGCTGTGAAGAAAGTGAAAATTTCACTACTTTTGCAGGTTGATTCATATCAGCCTCTAACTAATAGTTTGGTCATTACTATATCCTGTTGAGAATGTCCACCAGGTCTGCTATATTTGATCATCTATTTGTGTTTGATAGTTGTGATGGTCATTTAGTAGTTAATGCAGATCTTATATTTTCTGGTTGGTTCTGATCTTCTACGGATAGTTAATTGAAATCCTACATTTTCTGGTTGGTTCTGATCTTCTATATTCTGTAGTTTGGATTCTTGGGGACCAGTTAATTAAGGCTCGTATTTGACAAGGCAGGTGCAACGTGCATCGCATCGGTGATGTCCTATAAGTTTTCTCTCGATTCCAAATCGTAATTGTAGTGGACACAATCAAACTACATAATACGTATGTCCTCCCATTTTCTCGAGGATGCTTAATGACAGCCTTTCATCTGCATCGTTTTGGTTTTTTCCTCAGCCAAAATCTTGTCTTGAAATGATGCAAATGTTGGTGTCTTATTTTCCATAGTCCTAGTATCGAGACAACGAACAACATATGTCGCTTCTGATTTTGGACCCATCTGAGAAATAAAACATCTTTTGCCCAAGTGTCCATCCAACAAATCTAGCTTAGTACCCAACCCAGCTGAGATGGTACCGTAACATATTTCCATGTAACAAATTAGCATTTTCGCTCTTATGGTTATGAAATCACAATTCTGGCTTGGGCTGTTATTTGCATGCATCTGATAGTTGTGAGAAACGTAAAGCATCAAAGCACAGTTTCTCACATTGCATATGGAAAAGAAACTCTTACAACCAATTAACAACTCAATACAGACTACATGCTAGCACGTGCAAGAAAGCAAGTCTAAACGAAATTGAGTTTGTGATTACACCACGGATGACGGGTCAATCCAGTAACTGACTAAATTCATGCATCAAAGCTGTTTCTTGTCCATACTTTTATTGGTAATTGACGCTTCTTATAAGTTACTATGAAGCAGACAAGTAACAAGTTGCGCACATGTCATTATCTCAACAAATAGGTTTTGTTTTCGCAACAATTCACCGCATATTAGCTTTCCATCACAAAATTGTCGTGACTGACCCACCCCACCGCAAAATTAAACAGATTGGTATCAAATTGTTTGCGATTAGACAAATAAATTATAACCTAGTTTTGATCCCCGACTCATCCAATCCAATAAATTATTCACAACAAACGAGAGAGACCTAACTACACATATAATTGTGCTTGGTATTATAAAATTATCCGATGCTGCTAGGTGTTCGATGACTACTACAATCACAAATTAATAATTCAGTCCGTTGCATGATTAGAGATAATCATAAAATGGGAACAATTGCGTCTGCCGTGGAATCTTATGACTTCAATCTACAAACAATGAACGTGTCTGCAAATATCAGGTGGGTGGGGAGTCACCTCTTTTGTCTATAAATACATCATTCAGAGATATATGGATATGTCAATATTGGGTTATGTTGATAATAGAGTAATTAATGATGGTTAAAATTTAAATCTCATGATCCAAAAGATTTTTAGTTCAAAAACTTAAAATAAATAAATAAATAAATGAAAATAAAGTTTTCTTGTATTTATTATTATTTTTTTTTGACAAAAGTTTTCTTGTAATTGTTCTTATATTGGTGAGGTTTTCATATATATTAATAAAACCAAAAATGAGTCTTCTATCCACCCAACACCTTCAAATTAGACATTGCACTGTTTGGTTTCTGATGCAGCTGTTTGGCATAATTACGTATAGATTTAATTAAAATTTGCAAGATTATAAAATAACAAGAGTTTTCTCTGCTATATCTAATTCTTGACGTATTCAAATTAAAACCACCATGAAGTAATAGACGAATCGTGGATCCTTCACAATTCATACCATTACCATTCCTGACGTTTCAGACAACAATGATCGTCACTAGTCAAAATTTGGCCTTCAATTAAGGGATAGGACAACGCCGAAAAAAAAAATTAAGGGATAGCACATAATAATAATAATAATAATCACCAAAACTAAAGTTTTTATTAATGACTGGATTTCTTAAAATGACATTAAAGGAGGAATATAGCATCACAAACCCTTTCTATCGTTGGAAATACAATAATTCTAAGCAAAGATCATGGAACATGTTCCAGGACGCGCACGAACAACAGCTAGCTCATGTGACCTGATCACAATCATCGAAACCATCTCTTGGACACAAAAGAATTGTGTTAATTAAGACCTATATATGAAATAGATTCTTGTTCATGTTTAGTTCTTATTCTTCAAGAGCATGGCTCTGAGATCGGCGACGTCAAGCTCGTTGGCAAGATTCTCGGGTCTGTAATAACCGGTGACTGGGTCTGGAACCCACGACACCTTCTCGGTGGAACCCACCATCTCTTCTCCTGATTTTTTCACCATCCCTGCACTTCTACTTGCTCTTGCTACGCTCGAGCTCGACACTACTCCTTGTGATGCCGCCGCGTATCCTCGCCTGTATCAAATCCAACAAAATCATATTATTAAATTATTTCTTATTTTTTATTCAAATCCAATTATTGGTGCTTTTATATAAATATATATATTATAAGTCGGTTATCTTGAAACTTTGGTTGCCAAGAAAACGGATTCAAGCTAGTTTTCTTCAAGAACACATAGCATGTCAAAATTTAGTTACTTTTCAATCTTTTGTTTGCCAAGAAAACGAAGATAAAAAAGAACAAAACAGTTTGGTTCGTTTAGTTTTCTCGGACGAATAGAACTCGAATTATACCTGCAGATTGCGTTAGAGATTCCATCAACGACGAAAGCAGATAAAATCTTAGCGTTGGAGAAAGAGCGAGCCATTTTTACTTTTCTTTTTCTGGTTTTCTATGTTCAACTTGGTAGACAGAGTTTATAACACTGCTGCAGAAAGCAATTCTTTTGCTCTCAAAAACCACCTTCCACAGCAGCTATAGAAACTTCTTCTCTCTCAAGGTTTGCGAAGAATGGTTTGAGAGAGAAGAGCTCCCTTATTTATAGAGACAAACATGATAGAAAACAGAGGCGCGTGGGACTCGGCGAAGAAGCGCCATCCACTTGGCTTACCCAGACCCAGTCAAATTAGGTTTCCACTAACCGCTTCTCGTTTTCTGCCACTTGGCATGTAACTCGTTATTTCTTAGTCACGTTTAATTTTGCCTTAAGAAGTCTAATTTGGTGTTACGTAATTACCCCTACTTTTGCTTTTAATTACTCGGTCAACGGGTGTACTTTTAAAGGCCTTCATTTTCCTTGGTCTCTAATCAATAATTGAAGGCGCAATCAAAAGTGATCGGACGGTTGAGGAAGAGTCAGAGTGAGAGACGACTTTTCGTCAATTAAAGCGTGTGAGAGCTCTTAGAGAAAACTCTTTTTCAGTGTGGTAAGGTCGGCGCCCGCAACCAAGAAAGTGGCGGCTGCGGTTCTTTCTCCCCTTGTTCTCAGTCTGAGCCAAGTCAAGCGTCAAGATTATGGCATCTATATGAACGTATCTACTCTTGCTTTTTTCATTTCTTTTGGCTTTAATTTTCCATTTTCAAAGTGGAACGTTATCATACATTAACACTAGATCTCGGGACTTCAAAGTTCAAAGCTAATGATGAGATTCTACAAATTATGCAAGTTGAAAAATATATCGTATTTATGCTTTATAATATTATAATTTAATTATGTGGGTAAGATTTTAAATGTCAAATTTACAAATTGGAATCCCTTTAAAAACAAGTGGTGGGTGACATAGGTATTGTGAACAGGCTGTTGTGTTTCGCTTTCGTCATGTTGAATGAATACTTTCGCAAGTATCACGTTGGGTTTCCTCTTTAGCCCTCTACCTCTACAATTTTGTATAAAAAAATTCGGGTGGCTTGTGGTCACCGTGCCTTTTCTGTTTTTTAATGATTTGTGTCTATACACGTATCTCTTCGAGATCCCAAGACGCTGGCATCATAGGGGGGATTTTTACCTCTTTGTTATTGCATTAGTAAAACACATATGATACGTCTTTCAAAGGCCATCATTTCATATTCCTCAAGATCGATTAAACTAATCAATGGCAGCCGGTGTCGGTAGTTAGTGCATCAGCTACCCTACCACCGTAATTTCAAATGCATCCATCAACACCCTTTGATGCCAAATAACATATGTTCATCCAGATTGTCCCTCTACCCTCGTACAAGTCTCTTTCCTACCACCGCATAGATGGATCTCTTTCATTTGAGAGTAGCTTCTCAGACTGTATCATTAATATTCCTATCCTGATATATTTCAATTATCCTCTAAACTAGATCAAATCAAAAAAAAAAAAAAATGATTAAACTGATGAAAATTTTATTAATATTTAATAAAAACAATCATATCCTGTTCAAAAATTTAAAAAAAAAAAAAAAAAAACCCCTTGACACTCGTTCAATAAACAATTGAATTTGAGTTTTCTTGACGTTCAGATCTAGTTAATTACTGGTTTGTTTAGCTCAGAACTGCAGATCAGATGAACAACAAAACAAATAGAAGAGATGAGAGATAGAGAGGAAGAATTATAAGATAGATTTTACGTGGTTTAGCTTCAAAAATGACCTACGTCCATGGTGCCTTATCTATTGTAGAGAGGCAGTCACAGTCACTGTTACATGAGTTTTCTGGTTACAGCGAGAGAGAAGAAAAAAATCCCCGTACAATGAATTTTCACCTCTATTTATAAAGGAATGTGATGCTACAGTAGTATAACTCAAATGGAAAAGCATTTATTAGCATTTACATTTTCCAAGATTGTGTTCTTGATTTCCAGAACTTGATATTATCTTCTGATTTGGTGATTGAGATCTCTTGAAATCACGCAACTACCGTTCTGAATAGGATTCTACATGCACGTCACGTTAGCTCGCGAGCTGGCTCTATTCTGGGTGAGTTGGAGCTCGCGAGGAAGCTTTGATCGTGATCAGCAACGTGACAGTTTATCTAAGTGAGTTGTGGTCGTGTATGCACTAAAGGCCTGTATCAATGAGATGCCCTTCATGCGAGAGCCCGCTTGTTGCGAGTTGAATGCCTCCGTGCACATGTATGTGAGGCGCATGTATACGAGCTGTCTTACGAGCTTTCTTCTGTGAGCTGAAACTTGCGTGTTGGGCTCTTGTCTATTGAGCTATTTTATTAGATCTTTGGGTTTTTATCAGTCAATTTGAACAATTCAAACAATTCAAAAAATATCCACGACAAGCTTAGAGTAATTTTGCATGCTCGTACATAATCATCATAAATGATCAAATGAGCTGTATGTTTTTATTTTTGTTTTTTTTTTTTAATTCAAATCAGCTGTATGTTGCGTGTGGCAAAACCATGACAGAGAGCTGGGTCGAAACTGCGGCGCATCATAAGGAGTTGTGTTGAAGTTACTGGCGTAAGATTTTGAAGGGATCCCAAACTCTTAAATTGATTATCAGAGGGATGTTGCTGAAGTCGAATTTATGGCAGTGAAATGGGCTCCACATATATAGAGTCTCTTTGCTGCGATGCGGTAGCTATCCACTGCTTGCTCGCGGTGCCACTTGTTGGCTCGTTGCACGATGTCCATTTGCAGCTGTCTCTGCGTATATCAAGTGTTCAACTTGGCCGGCTGATCCTGTTTGGTGTCACTCTCTCTCTCGTTCCTTCCAACGATATTTGTAATTTGGATGATTTCATTACAAATTTTTGACACATATGGCTAAGATAATAAGTTCGGGTTATATAATCCTTAATGATATCCAAATTAATTATATAATATTTGAAAGAAAAGTTATATATTCAAAAAAATTCTTTCATGTCGTCCAACATATAATTTCTCTAAAGCTATGCAGCATATAAATTGGGGTACATATTTAAGAGTGTTTTTTCTATATAAAATTTATAATAAAATTAGTTTTGGTAAGGTTTATTTATTTTTTTAATGGACTCACTTGCCACATTTCCATTTCTTGTTTATTAAGTACATTTACCAAAGAATTTTAAATGATTTTTTCTCGTCTCAACGGATATTTCATTTATTTCGATCGAACTTCTAATTTAGAGTGGACACATTTTTATTTTTATTTGCAAAACATTTTGACAAACTGCAACTATCTACCCAAATTTTATTTGTTTTCAAATCGTAAGACATTTAGTTTGATTAGCTGTAACTTGTAAGGACGGATTATGCATTTTAAAACAAAAAATTTGATTTGTCATGAGCTCCCAGTGTTATTATTAGAACATTGCTTAAAATCCTGCCCAAACTATATTTAATTCTAGACATATGAAAGTCAATGCTCCTCTTGCCAAATTAAAAAATTAGTAAATTGTAAAAACAGAGATAAATTATTAAGAAACAGTATTAAATGAATTGGGTAAAGAGTTTCATTAAAGATTCAACATGTAGCAAAGAATACATTATTTTCACCAATTAAGGTGAGCAATTAGAATTTAGAATGTTATCCATGCTGTAATAACCAAAGCCAACTTGCTCCATCCTTATCGAGTAAAAGAGCATATAATATGATGTGACATTTTACTAAATGTTAGATGCTGTCGTTTTCTTACATTCGAAAGTCCGAACAGAGAATCTGGTATTTGCTTAGATCACAAGGGTCGGGATAATTTATTCCTGTAACCACATGGAGTCTTAAAAGACCAATTATAAGCTTATTTCCCCGATCACATTTCGGCCCTCTCTTTATCGAAAAGCAATACACATCTCGAAATTTTATAACCTAATGACAAGTATTCATTAATCACCAAGTACATATTATTTATATATATAAAACTTTTATAGTAAGTGTTTTTTAACTTTAAAAAATTAGAATGAATTAATCAAATTCAATTATTGTATTATTTTTCATAAACTAATTTTTTCCTTCTATTCAATTTAAATATAATTGATGAATCTGATTGATTCATCATAATTTTAAATAGTTAAGAGATATTTATCCTAAAAGTTATATATATATGTGACTTTAATAATCGGGTATGTCTGATTTTAAAAAATAAGAATCAATTAATCAAATTTATCCGTTACATTTTATTTCTTAAAATAAATTATCTCTCCTATTTAATTAAAATGTAATGGACAAATTTGATTGGTTGGTGGTTCATTTTAAAATCAGATATACTTGATTTTAAAAACAATTAAAGTGTAATAGATAAATTTGATTAGTTCATCATTACCTTTTAAAATCAAATGTATCTGATTTTAAAAACATCATATATATTTATGTATTAGTTTGTTCTATGTGTAAGCTCATTGGTAGATAACGAGATCGACTACTAGTAGTATGATTGGAAAATCAATTTCCACTTTAAGGGAGGGATCTTCCCACGCTATATTTATAGCCAAAGGAATAACTTGAATCGAATGAAAGGGAAGTGTAATGGCCATTTTAACCCTTAGTACATGTTTTGACTATTTATGAGTTCAAGGGAGTGTACCGGAAACTGAAGATGCATTTAGGAACTTTAAAAATGCAGCCCAAGGGCCAAGACCCAAAAGTATAGCATCAGGCCCAATTGTGCAGCCCAAAAAGATGAAAATTACCCATCAGGCCCATCGGGCCATTCCCATACATCTTCCCTGAAAATCACACAAAACCCTACGCATCCAAACCAAAACCTCACTTGTATTCTACTTAAATTCCCAAACAGGTCCGAACGAACAACAAATCGACGGTCGGAGGAGATGGAGGAGGTAAATACAGGCAACGAAATTCCTCAAAACATGACGATATACATCAACAATCTCAACGAGAAGATCAAAATCGACGGTTCAACTTCAACTATCTCCTTCTCTCTTAATTTGTTAGTGTAATAAATGTAAATGTAAATTGAATATGGTTTCTTTGCAGAATTGAAGAAATCGCTGCACGCGGTGTTCTCCCAATTTGGGAAGATACTGGAGGTTTTGGCATTCAAGACACTGAAACACAAGGGCCAAGCTTGGGTGGTTTTTGAGGATGTCTCCTCCGCTACCAGTGCTATCAGACAAATGCAGGGTTTCCCCTTCTACGATAAGCCCATGGTTCGTTTTTAATCAATTAAATTAAGCTTTTAATTTTATTGTTATGGTGTTTTTTGTTTTGTTTGTTTTGTTATATGTTTTAGTTACTGCCGTAGCATTGTAGATATGTATTTTAGTAAGTGAAAGAGCTTGTTTGAGACTTGGAGTTGAAGTTAAGATTATTTATTTATTTATTTTGTTGGTAATGTGATGATTTTTTTTGGTTCTGTGATCTAGTTCGTGCAAGTGGAATTTGGAGCAAAGTGTTTTGAACTGAAGTTAGTGTTTTATTTATTTATTTCAATTGTTCGTGTGTTTGCTAAATGTATAGATCAGAAGAAAATTAATCAGAAGTGATTCTGTTAATATAGCGAAGCTGGGTTTATTTTGTTTGAGAGAAATGTGAGTAGTATGGTAATTGCTGTTAACAAAATGAACTCGAAATAAAGTTTCTAGATGGTTGATTAGATTGAAACGTGCTGCTGTTTGATGGTTTGACACATCTTGAATCTAAAATTTATGATACTAGGCATGTTTAGTTACTGTTTTGTAGGTAGTTATGTACGTTTTATAGGGTGTCAGTTTAAATTGTACCGGCTTGTGGACTCTAGAGAACCTTAAAAAAATGTACTGCATTGCTAGCTTTGTGTAACTGTGAATCGTGGTGGATGTGACAAGGATGGCCTACTGTTCTGCATAAACTTTTGTGCTTGACAGTTTGTTTTATGTGAATTTTTAATGAAGATTTGTTGAGGCTTTTTTGTGACTCATTTAGAGATGCCATGCTTGACCCTCAACTTGCCAAAAAGTTCACCCATTGCTTTTGGCATTTATGCTTCTAGAAGAACATTGTAAACTTTACATAGAAAGGCAAATCAAATTTTCAATTTCACTGAAGTATAGCAAGATTTTAGTGATTGCTTGTTGAGGGTTAAATATTAAATCACACTTTGAGAGTAGAAATTGCATCTGTATATGTTCAAATGAGGGAAAAGTAGAGATAATAAGAGTAAAAATTAACCTTGGTCACCATAGTGTTTTATAGAGCATTGTAAAATGTATAATTTACTTGTTCTGAGTATGGTCACTTTTCTTGAAGATCATTCTGGAAATCTGGGTTGTTATTACCTATCATTCAATGGCTCCACATTTTGTTTTGTATCTCTTGCTTTTCTGTGCAGATTGTTGCATATACGAAGCATTGAGTTATGCTGTGAATAATTTGCAACTTAGGTTCAAGAAATTCCTTGCTTCTGGTGGTCCATTAGTCATTTGGTCAATGCTTCGCATTGATTTTAATGTATGAGAACCATTTTTCCATCTAACTTGGTACTTGGAGAATGGGACTTGCTTACATCTTTTCTTAGTAATGATTCATAATGTGTTATTAATGTAGAGAATACAATATGCGAAAACAAAATCAGATATAATAGCAAAGGCAGATGGCACTTTTGTTCCCCGTGAAAGACGAAAAAGACATGAGGAGAAGGGTAAGACTCTTGCCCCACCCAATTCGTCAATGGAAGTGCTTATCTCACTTAGTTATAGTTTTGAGTGATATTTTTCCTTTTCGCAATCTTTTGGATTCTAAACTAACATTTTTTTAAAAAATTAACTATGTTCAAAAGCTATGTAGACAGTAATCATCTTATTCAACAATTTTCTAAAGTTTGAATTAATCTTTCTTCCGGAAATTTATGATTTTTGTTTTGGCATAGTTTTCTTGTTGTATATCATTCTGCAATTATCATCTTATTTGTTCTTGTGTTGGAAACAATTACCTAATTGAGTGTCAATTTCAGTCTGGTTGGCTTGGTTTTCTTTAACTTGGTAGGAGTGTAATACGGTGAGGAATTCTAAAATAACATTGTTTAAAGTTTTCAATTTTTGCCATCCTATTCTGGGCGCAAGCATGTAGATGTTGTTATGGCCTCTGGGCATATTGAGGGGTTTTTGTCATATTTGCCAATAATCTGAAATCACATCATCAACTTTCTATGAAATTTATTTTCGTAGGTTTAGTTTAAGGCTGTACACGAGTTGCATCACTCCTAGAGTTTTGTATCTGGTCCGATCAATATTACTAATATCTGATCTGTTGACTGCTTATTTGGCAATTTTTAGAATTAATTATTCCCAAAAAAAAAAAAAACATGAAGGGAAGAAAAGAAAAGAAAGATGTTACATAATCATTTTGTTGAATAAATATTATAATAAACTGCAATGAGGCTTCTTCCATACCAATAATTTGGATTTACCAGAAATTACCTTGAAAAATCAGCCAATTTTGTTTTCCCTACGTGTGTGTGTGTGTGTGTGTGTGTCTTTGTGCATTGAAGTATGTGACATGGTCTCAGATCTGATTAAATATATTAGTATTGTATAGATCATTGATCTGTTATTATGCCATAGAGTGTACATTGACATGCCTTGTTTATTATTCATTGATAGGATATATTGAGATACCTATGACATATTATATACGGTTGTTGATATGGATAGATTGGAAGCGACATTGGACCTTACAGCTATTAAAGAAATTGATAGAAAGAGTTATCACAACTGCACAGTTCTATTTAGTTTGTCGAGTATATGCTTTTCCCTCAGATCTATTGGTTGTTTCATTTGTCAGGGAAAAAACGAAAAGATCAACATGATGCCAATCAAGCCGCGATGGGTATGAATCCTGCTTATGCGGGAGCCTATGGCACAACACCTCCTGTAAGTATTCCTGGCATTTCCTCAGGCTCACAAGATGCATTCTTTGTGGTATTTGGTTTTGAAATTGTCTTTCTTTCTTTGTTGGGCACCTGTGTGCTTCTTGATTGTATATTAGTACTCTGTTTATTTTCGTTCTTCAGTATGCTATGCCGCTAGTATTGAAACCAATTTGTTATGAAACAATTATTGATTCTGAAGACCTGGAAGGTCAACCTGTATTATAAAATAATCAATACTTTGTATGGGATGGAGGTAAATTAATGTGTGGAAGCAAAATAATTAAATGAAATAGTTTTACTGAAATGGATTTGAAAATTTACTTTGTTAAAAATTCTCTATAAATATTCATCTAAGTCTGACTTGAAGATTGGAACGTTTTAACTGTTACTTGGTAGTAAGAAGGTCCTTAGATATTTGATGTAATACAAAAAATTATTTCTAATATGTACAAGGATTCTTGTTTTGACTGTTGTATGATACAACCCCCAATCATGTTTTAAACCAAGTACAGAAGAAGTATAGTTTGTTTTCTGAGTTAATGGAATTTGTCTAATCTTTTCTTCTTCTTGTCAAAATCGTACAGCTATCACAAATACCCTATCCTGGTGGTGCAAAATCAGTGATCCCAGATGCACCGGCTCCACCAAATAACATACTATTTGTTCAGAATGTTCCCCATGATACAACGCCAATGACACTACAAATGTTCTTCCTCCAGTTCCCGGGCTTTAAGGAGGTTAGAATGGTGGAAGCTAAGCCAGGTATTGCCTTTGTGGAGTATGGAGACGAGATGCAAGCTACTGTTGCATTGCAGGGACTCCAAGGTTTGAAGATAGGCCAGCAGAACCTGTTAATTTCGTACGCTAAGAAGTAGATCCTGTGCTTCTGTCAATCATCTCGGCTGATTTTTGCTTTACCCATGGCCAAACGTAATCATGTAAACTAGATTATTGTGACTCTTAAGTAGATATCATGCCTGTTCATCTGCAGATTCTTGTTATACTCGAGTTACAACAGGTCTTTAGTGTTAAAACTGTTATTTTATGACCATGATTGTAATGATTTTTCTTTTATCTTTCTATTTGAAAATGATGAATTAGTTTCCTTAGTTGGATCCTATTAGCTGTTCCCTTATCAAAGTTTTAATTTCAGTCGCCATCCTGTCCTGTCACTTTCTTTCTGCATTCCATCAAATTGCGGATAAATCAAGTATAACTTAGGATCAAGAGTAGAAAAAGATGAGAAAATTTTAGCAGCTCTACAGGCATGCCGCATAGAACTAATAATGTACTTTTGGCAAAAGTTACACAATAAGCAAAGCATGTATACTCTGCACGAGTAACAGATGGCAAGAGGCACCAGGTATGATACGTTGTTACTTTGTTTCTTTTTGTTGCTAAGAGAGAAATTATGAGATTTTTTTTCCATTAACTACACCCTTTCTAACTCGGCGTTGTGTTTATCCAGTTTGTCTTTCAGCTCCTTCTTCCACCCCTGGATCAGTCTCTCTTGTTTTGCAATGAGCTCATTTTTAGTTTTTAATTCTTCTTCCATCATAGCAATTTCCTGACAAATAAAAGATACTCTGTTACGGTGCTCAATGATCCTCGTGTATTAGACGGAATCAACTATTAAATGCAGTGTGGTATGTAGTGTAGATTTACCTTTTGAAGTAATTCAGCCTTGGTTGGTTGGTCCTCACGTTGCAGACTAATGAAGTACAGTTGAAGCTTCTTGGCTGCCTCCATAAAATCTCTGGCATGCCTCTCCACGTCAACTGAAACAATCAGAATAAACACTTTTTTTAGCACGTGCTTATGCGAATAAGCATTGTGCACTTCAATTAGTATACATCTAAGGCACTAGTCAAATACATTATATATTATTAAATGTACATAGAATGCAAAACCATAAATGAGTGGCACAACGAGGTCATACCATTAACAATATTAATAGCAGTTAAAACCGAAATAATATTGTCAAAGTAAGTTGGCAACACAAGAGTTGTTTATCTGTGCGGTACTTCACCCAATATAAATCAAGAACATTCTCAGTGGGTGCCAGAATTGAACCTAAGCTGTAAGAGTAGACTATTGAACTCTTTTCCTTATTATTTCTCATTCCTTTTGTATATGAGTACATAACTACAAAAGTTGCAATCGTTTGCCATGTATTAAAAGAGCTGGAAGCACCAAACCACCAAAAACATCCATGTCAGATGCATTATTATTGGCCGTACTTCCTGATAAATATATTTATCTTCAGATGTGGAGAGAATGAGATGTCAAAGTCTTAACTGGAAAGCAAATTTCCTTACAAGCACAGAATATCTTCAACAGCTCAGTTCAATCTCTTAAGCTCAACCATACCCACAACAGTTTCCATCCTCAACTACTGCACTGCAGAACTAAAGACTATCTGGTGCATTTTCAGAATGGTCTGAGGATGAGCACATGTCAGTCCCCGGCTAGTATTATCAATTAGCTAGCAGAAGATAAAAAATCATTTTAATGAAGACTTAACTTAGTGCCTGCCATATATTGATAATAATTTAAGCACATCAACCACTTGAGTATGTGACAGAGAATTTCATGTATGTTGAGGAACCCATACATTAATTACAAGAGATTCATTCATTAGTTTGTGCCACTGAGCCCATGATCCACAAATACATAGCGTAAAGCTAATTTAAGGACTAAAGCCAGCAGAATATCAATCAAGATTGACATCAATCCTTCTATTTACAACCTGAAAAACATAACTAACTTATTAAACAATGAAGGCTAGTTTAATTGTATTCACTTTCCTGTTCTCTATCATTTTCAAATGCAATACAACAAATACAAACATGTTGTGTAAGTTATTTCACATTCACCTTGTTCAAAATAAGTGTAATAAAATCCCCAAAAAATAAAAAAGTCAAACAAAAATAAACAAAATCAACAAGGATGCATATATATGGGCACTCATACATATACTCCAATCTTTCAAGCTCAAAAAAGGGTTGAGATTTGGGGAACAGAGGAGGATTTGGTCACCTTGTGAGGATCTGATGACTTCTCCTTTGCCTCTCTTTATACATATCAGTTCGAAACTATCAGATTCCTAATTTACTTCAACGATCCGAATCTTCCCTTGTCCAAGTTTCTTCCATACAGTCAACATTCACAGTATTTTTCACTCTCTACTGCTTTCTCTCACTCTAGAACCATAAATCCAAAACCCTAAAGTTACTCGGCCAAGTTTCCTCAAGCTGATAATTACATATGATTAAATGTACAAACAATCATTCTCCAAGTATCAGTAGAACGTACTATTCATCGATTCACATGGAATTTTATTGAAAAATTAACTTACCAAACACTCACATTAATAAATTTCATCTATAAACACCGAATCCAAGTCCTATAATCCAGTTAAACAACTTAAACCGCTAATTTGATAAACAAACATCACAAGACAAAAACATTAAATTTACACATTTCGAAAACGTAACAAAAAAAGGTAAATCGACGCAAGCACTGAATAGGAGATTATAGAAAATTAGATAGCAGGAGATGTGGACTAACTCTGATGCGAGGGATGCGGAGAGCGGTCAATAGCTTGGAGCTCTCTGGCAGGCAAGCAAGGAAGCAAAGCGGCCTCCAACGCTGTCACACACGATATCATGTCATCTCTTTGAGGCTGCGCCGATTGTTGTAGCGGTTGATCAAGCTGTTGATCCAACGGCGGCTGTTGTTGAGCCATGATGTTCGTATTTTTTATTTTTTTTTTTATTTACAATTGGAGACTTGATACACAGCAATCAAATATGAATGTGAGAGAGAGACAGTTTATAAAATGAATTTTGAGGATTTGAGAGAAAAAAATGATTTAATTGAAACCCTGGAGTAGAAATATGCAGAAAATATAAACTACGCGAAAGGAGCGGATTTTCTTCGACTCGGTGAGTTTACAGGAAAAAAGCCACTGGCCTACTACTACAGTACTACCAGCGTTTTTTATTTATTTATTTATTTTTTCCCTCAGCAGTTGTAGTATGTCTGTAGAGGGACCGGAGGACTTGCAAAAACTCCTTGATGTTTGATAATTTTATAAAAACGACTTTTCAATTTTGAATTTAAGTGAAAATTTCCTTATCTTATACCAAAATATGACAAACTCCGTGTAATTTCCAAATTCTGTTGAAAACTCTGGATGAAAAGCTCGAATGAGAGGTTTTGGTCTAGAATTTAAATTTGTTTATATTCAATTCTATGATTATAGTAATGCAAGTTATTATCTCTTGAATTAAATGAATTCATATAAGAAAGACGTTGACAATCAAATTTTTCAATATTGACATTTTATCCTTTTGTTAAAGGTGTTTTGAAAATGACCGTGATCGAATAAATAGCTATACGAAATACTAAGTCAGATCGAATTGCTATAGGTCTTAATAAACTTTTGATTTGTTGTATAAGTTTTCGAAAAAAAAAAAAATCATGTAGTTACGAGGAAATATTTGTATTATATATTTCATGGGCTGATTTTAGTTACATGTTGAAAACGATGTTTTATATCTTATCCCAAAAAAAAAAAAAAATGAGCACCCACACTGTATCTAATTTATATCTTCTCAAAGTATTACTATATATATATTTATTTATTTTCTAAAGAATAATTGGTGACTTGTGATAATTTGTGTTAAAAATGTAATTATGTTTTTGTCAAATTTAAGCAATTTTTATTTTAGGAAACTTAATGTCCAAAGAATGATTTAGTTTTTGTTCTACATGTCCCAACTCATATAATTACAACCTAATATATTAGCTGCTTGGAAGCATGCACATTTCTTTTCATGGAGTGATACTGAAGATAGATAACAGAATCAGAGTTTATTAGCTAAAGCATATCAACAAATTAATTGACAAGTATAATGGACCTACACTCATCACGTCTCATGAAAGTTGTTCCCATGAGATGTCATGTCTCATAGAAGTTGTGTCTCATAAAAGACTTTTCCATAAGATACGATAGGTTTTAGGGTCGTTGTGGGTTTTTTTTTCTTTCTCAAAAATTTTAAAATTTTAAGTTTTTTACCTAAAATTAACCAATCTTATGATATCCTAAACCCTAAACAACTATAATTAACCATTTAAACTTCAAAATGAACCACATACCTTCAATTATTCTTCAAAACCCAACCATTCCCAAAATGTTCAAAACTTAACTTTTCTAAAATGGTGTGTTTGTTGGAAAAAAAAAATGATGATATCATTTTGGAGATGATGAAAACGGCTCGAAAAGGAGGAAGTGATGATGAAACTAGTTTGGAGAGGGCATGATGAAAATAAGAAGAGAAAAAAAATAGAGGAAGGGCATTTTGGATTTTTCATGTAGGGGCATTTTGGGTCTTCGAAGAGAAGAAGGGTATTTCGGGTATTTGATGGTATTAATATTTTGGGTTTTCATGGTAAGGGCATTTTAGTCATCAAGAGGTATAGATTGCAATTAAATAATCTGTATACATAATTAAATATTCATTTTAAATATAATTATAGGTATTAATTACGTAAAGACTTTTAAAATTACATGAAAATGTTAATTATTTAAAATTCATTGACACATATTTTTATGAAAATAGGTTTCTAACCTAATTTATACAGGTAGATATCTAACCATCATTGGTTACCTTGAAAGGATATAATATTGATAAAAAATATTCTTTTTAATATAAGCGTCTCGTTTAGATCTTTTATAGTAATAAATGATATTTCGAAATAGATTTTTTAATTATAAATCATAGCACTTGAGAGCTTATATTCAATAGCTATTTTCGTATCATTTACAATGCTTAGGACTTGAGTCGTTTTTATTTTGAATAAATGATTCATTCACTGATACAATTTAAATCAACTCCAAAGTCTATTAAAGCTTCTTCTATGAATTTAAATTGTTTATAAACTATTATAGTGATAAAGGTGTGCAATTTTTATATGACCATTTTATCTAGAGCGTTGATAAATTTGGGATCTTCTTCATCTTTTATTATTCGTTGACACGTATTTTCGGTAAAATAGATTTCTAACCTATTTTGTAGTGGTAGATATCTAATGTGTAAAACTATAGCGCAAAAATATTATAAATTGAAGTGACACAGTAATTGGAAACGTTAAAAATATCCCAGTTCGATTTTGTCGAAGAAATAATATTTAAAAGCAAAAGAAAAACATATATTCTAAACTAACAAAGGGAAATCATTTCCAAATCAATTAAAAGGCGCCAAATCCAAAAACGTGCGTGCTTTAGAAGCAGCTTGTTGAGCAATCTCCTTCCTCAAAACGACTAGTCGTCTCGTCTCACCCTCACTGACACTCACACCGCCCTGTGTATACCCATACCCACCATCTCCGTCCCTCTTCAAATCACACCTTCTCCTCGCCAAAGCTTCTCAGTTTCGAAATATATATAAATGGCCAGTAACCTCAAAGCGGACCAGCTCAGAGCCAAACTAGCCGAACGTGGCCTCAGCACCGCCGGAACCAAGCCTGTCTTGGTCCGTTTTCTTTTAAAATGATAATGAATTTCATTTTTACACGAATTTTGATTATTAATTTAGGTTTGTTACAGGTACAGAGACTGGAAGAGGCTATGGACCAAGAAAACCAGCAGTCAATGGCTGTGGATGGCAAGAAGAGACGGAGAGACTCTGAACCGAATGACTCGAATGGGTCGGAGAAAATGAAAGCCATTGAGGACTTTCGACATATGAGTGTCAAGCAATTACGCGAACAAGCTGATCTTCGCGGGTTGTCAAGAACCGGGCCCAAGAAAGAGCTTCTTGAGAGACTTTCTAAAGACGCGGAGGAGAATGAATCAAAGGACTCTCTTTTTGAAGGTGTTTGTTTGAATTTTACTTATTTCAATACTTGTTATAGTTTGGGAATTTGAATATGGTGCTGTTTTGGCAGTTGAAGAAAAAGTGGATGACATCAAGGAGGAGAAAATTGTAAAAATAATCAAGAAGGGCGCTGCAGTATTGGATCAGTGGCTTCCTGATCACATCAAGACTAATTATCAGGTTTTTCAGCAGGCAAGTCTTGTATTTATGGTACAATTTTATTAAATAGCTGATTAATTGCATTTGGTTGCATGTTATGTTTAGTGTTTAGTTTGAATTGAATTGATTTGTTGTGATGATGCAGGGTGACGATATCTATGATGCAATGTTAAATCAGACAAATGTTGGCGATAACAATAACAAGTTCTATGTGATACAACTCCTAGGTTAGCTCTTAATATTGCTTGCTTCTGTGTTATCATATTGTGCTGTTTATTGTAGGTGAGAAACATCATAATTTGGTGGCATATGGTGTGTCCAATTAGAGCCTAGGATGAGGTTCCATTTTCAAAATCTACGGTATCTAGTTTGTTTGATAACTACTTTGATTGCAATTAAAATAGAGTCATCTAACTTTAGGGTTGCACATGTAAGAAATATAAGGTACCATCATTCAGGTGTAGATGCCAACATCCATAATTTCTTATAAGGTTCACATAAAAAAGAGCCACATGTCCATACTAAATCCGAACAATTTATATAGCTAATGAATTGTGATGATTATTTTTTGTTCTTTAACATTTTCATATGGAATTAAGTCTCATATCTTTAGCACTTCGTATTTATGTCATGTGCAAAGATTTTGATTTTTGAACTTCATATGGTTGGATATATTTAAGGGCATTGAATGGTTATGCTTAAATCAAACATTTTATTGCAAATTTCTGTGCAGCGTCTGATGTTGGTGGAGAGTACATGGTTTATAACAGGTGGGGCAGAGTTGGTGTAAAAGGCCAGGATAAAATATTTGGCCCCTACAAATCGCTGGACATTGCAATTAATGAGTTTGAGCAGAAGTTCTTTGCCAAGACCAAGAATTACTGGTCTGATCGAAAGGAGTTCAAATCTTACCCAAAGTACTACACATTGTTAGAAATGGACTACAGTGAAAAGGAAAAAGAACTAGATGTGAGTTATCTCAACACCCAAAGATTTTTTTTTTTTTCATTAACGTATTTGAATTTTTAAGATGTTTTCTTGTGGTGAAGGTACCTTTAGAAAATGTTTTTTATGCAAATATTTCAGAAAATGATTATGAAATCCCTGAAAAGAAGCAAAAAGAACTTTATGTGATACGATAACCTGGTTTCTCATTTTCACTCTCTTTTATTCTATAAAGTTCAATCTCAGCTTCCTCAATACCTTGATATACAAGGGTTGTGGATGTACAGCCTGCTGCTTGAAGATATGGACTTTAAAACATTTTCTAGTCACTGATTTCTGAGTTTCTAAATATGATTGTCAGATTAACAAAAAGGCTGTCTTTGCTAAAAGTATTCAACCTCGGGAAACAAAACTCGAGCCACGTGTAGCAAAATTTATCTCTCTTATTTGCAATATCAGCATGATGATGCAGCAAATGATGGAAGTAGGTTAGTATGTAAATCATTTACTTTTTGCTAGAGGATACAGATCATCTAATCTAAAAGCATGGCCGTTAGTTCATGCAAAAATATGTATGTGATTTTACGAGATGTTTTACTTTATCCTGCTACCTCTTTATACAGTCTATACTTTCGATCCCCTTCACTACCTTTACCGGTAGCTAATTTGAATATGTTTGATTGTGTTTTAGGATACAATGCTAATAAGTTGCCACTTGGCAAGCTAAGCAAATCAACAGTTTTGAAGGTATGTGTGTGAGTTTTGCTTTCCCCACAGTTTCTGTATAGTTATTATGTGCTTTCTTTTACGTATCTCAGAATATCTTTACATACAAAGCACACCTAGAAAGATGTGTCAGAGAACATACATCTAGCATATTCATGGTTAGCTAACTTGCAACCTCCTTGGAAGGATGTGACTTCATATTTTAATTATTATAAACATCTACGACATAAATCTTGCTTTTAGTGTCAGATTTTGCTCTACTCCGATTCAAAAGATCTGCGAACTACAGACTTAGCTATAAAATGGAAGAAAAAGCAGATGGAGTCTAGCAAAATTGTTCTTCATCTAGAGTCAGAATTTTGGATAAGTAGCCTTAATAAATTATTTCAAAGGTAATCTAGTTCTGGAAATGTTGCGATGGTGGGTTCCTATCATAGATCAAGCTCATATGGGTAATAGGTCACACTTGTCATAATAAGATCACTCATCGTTATGCCATTGGACTCATCGACTAAGTTTTTAATTGTTGAATTAAAGTTCCAGCCTGAAGTGTTGAGCTTACAGTACCATCTTTACCCTGCATACCATAATTTTACTATATATATATATGATTTGACAATATCTGTGCCAGTACTTTCTCCTTGTGGAATCATTTTGTGAAAAGCACTGATGGTCATTAACATAATCTTTTTGCATTACAAGTGACTTTGAAGGTATCCTTTCATGGATACATCACAATATGCCTATATACCCTATTTAGATTGAGAATTTTACCAGAAACAGATGCTTGCAATTTAATCACTTATTACTGTTACTGAGTCACAATTTTTAGCTTGAAAAAAATGGTGGCTTCTCTCTTTGAGCTCTATATCATGATACATCTGACAGATGTTTTCTCGCTGGATATATGTAGGGCTATGATGTCTTGAAGAGGATAGCTGAAGTCATTCAGCAGCCTGATAGAAGTAAGCTGGAGCAATTGAGTGGGTAAGAATTGTTATGTAGCAGATATCATTGATGGTTCATTGCAGTTGGTTTATTTTCAAAAAAAATGCAGATGCATCTTGTTTACCTTTTTTTTTTCTTCCAGTTTTAGTTCGAAATGATTAATCCTTAGCTTCAAACAAGTGTGGAATGCCGGAACTCTCTTTTAATAAGCATCTTTTATTGCAGAGAATTCTATACTGTCATACCCCATGACTTCGGGTTTAAGAAAATGCGTGAGAACTCTTGCTCGCTCTGAATTTTCTGGCATCCTTGTTGAATCATACCTTGAAAAATCCAGCAGATAAATGCTGCTGTTGTTTACTCGTTTTACACCTGAAAAGAGGCACCTAATAATTTGAAAATATTGATCGTGGCAGGTGACTTTGTCATTGACACCCCTCAGAAGTTGAAACTGAAATTGGAGATGGTGATTACTATTCTTTTTAATTTCACACTTTTTGGTCATTCAGAATATCAGACAGATTAGGAAGTGGGAGGGGCCAGGGGAAATAGGTGGTTTGAGTTTTAATTATTCTCTTTACAACTTGAGTGCTAATCCTTACAATTTACAGTACTTTGATCTTCAAAAGTGCTATAATGCTATGTGTTTTCTGTTCTGATATTCTTTTAATATGTGGAGAATGGAGATGTATTTGGGTTGCGTTAATTTCAAATAGCCATTTCTCAGCTCCTTGTATGTAATTGAAGGTTGAAGCTCTGGGGGAGATTGAAATTGCAACAAAGTTGCTGGAGGATGATGCAGGGATGCAGGTATTGCCTTTATGATCTTTTATGATAGCACCATTGAGCATATGGATTCTGAAATGCATACAAGTGTAAGTTGCCTAGGTGCAAAGAGCAAAGGTCTTACTTCTTGTAATAAGCACCTTGGAAACTGTAGTTATTGACCAAACAGTATTTTTTATTATTTACAATCCTTTCTTTTATTCATAGGACGGATGTCATTGAGATTCATTTACACACTGTAAACTATTTATACTCCCACAATTGACATGTCTGCCTATTTTCTAATTTTCTCTTTCTTCTTTTTTGGCAATTGAGGAAGAAAACGTCATGCCTGTTTGAAGACTTGTACTTTATTGAAGGTTATCAGTTCATAGTTAGCTCATATTATAAAATTGGTCAATATTGCATCTAAAACAAGTGGACCTCTACTGAGGTGTGCTCAAATGTTTCTTTGCTTTTTTCCTTTTGCAAAGTTACGTTGGTGCTTGCATTCTAATGCGTTATTTATTTGAGTTGCAGTATCTGCAATTTGAGTTGCTTGGCATTATAATGCATCCTAATTTAAGTATCTGCAATTTCAGGAAGATCCCTTATATTCTCATTACCAACGCATTAATTGTCATTTGACACCGCTTGAAGTTGATTCCAAGGAATTCTCTATGGTAAATATAATATATGCAGCCTAAAGTTTTATTTGTAAAAGTTAAGTTTTATTTTGTTAGGGGTGGGGGGTGAGAGCTGGGTTATTCAGGGTTTTGGCACTAGTTTGCTGGGTTGTTCAGGGTTTGGCATTAGTTTGCTATTACCTATACATGTTCTGGCCATTAATACTTATTCTATTTTTGCTGTTTTCAGATTGCAAAATATATGCAAAATACTCATGCAAAAACACATTCAAGTTATACTGTTGATATCGTTCAAATATTTAAGGTAGAAAGAGATGGTGAAGTTGAACGGTTCAAAAAGGTGATGCTAAAGAAGTGTCAAAATACAGATATTTCATTTATTTGCTGATACATAACCAATTACACAAATTTTTCGCATGGTTTTATGTTAAGCAGTACTAGTGGTTTAATTTTTTTTACCTTTCTTGTGGGCAGTTCTACAATTCAAAGAATAGAATGCTTTTATGGCATGGTTCTCGACTCACAAACTGGACTGGAATTTTATCACAAGGTCATTTAATTATCCAATTATTTCTTTCATAATCTTTTATGTGCATGTCTTATGCCTGTTCCATGATAACTGCCAAATATCTGAGGGCGCCATGTACCATGTAAATCCACTAGGTTTGCGCATTGCTCCACCTGAAGCACCTGCAACAGGTTACATGTTTGGCAAGGGGGTTTACTTTGCTGATATGTTCTCTAAAAGTGCAAATTACTGTTATGCGACCCGTGCTGCTAAAGCTGGGGTGCTGCTTTTATGTGAGGTTTGTTTCTGTTCTGTCAAATGATGAAACCATTATTTATTAATTGAGGACGAAACATAGCCAGATAGAAACATACATCTAACATGACCCTGGTGGCTAGATGTGGACTAGAGAACAGAAACTGACAATTCTTATCACCCAACAATTTGAAATTTGTAGACATTGATTATAATCTGCTTCAATGCCCACATATAAAAATTTCAAAGGAAATTGTCATGCAGTTAACCTTGGCTTTTAAGATAACCAAAAGAAAAAAAATGTCTTCTGCATTTATTTCCTTCTTATTGTTGAAGTTCTCATAAAATATTCCAATTGTGTACTTTCCAGGTTGCACTTGGTGACATGGATGAGCTTCTATATTCAAAATATGATGCTGATAAATTGCCAGACGGCAAGCTAAGGTCTATTTTCCTAATTTACTGATTAAAATATTGGCATCAAGCTTTTTTTTTATTTTTTCTGAAAAAGTGGAATTTCTTAATGCAAGAATTCTGAATTAAGACTAGCTTAATGTCTAACTATAATTTGTGAAGATATTTGAGCTATATGACTTTATAAACAGCTTTTGGTCCATCCATCAAAACTTCTGAAATTCAGACGTGCAGATTCTTATATTTCAAATCTATAATCAAATAATTTTATTACTGGTTTTGTTTCAAAGGAAAATTTCCAGCCAAGTGAATTTTGAATCTGGACTTCTGCTGGTATTATTTGGAACGTGCTGGACTTGTCATGACTATTTCTAGTCTCTCTTAACAAAGACAAATTGTCTGCATTTTAAAATGCCTAGAACAAATATTTATGCAGATTAGTCAAGTTAATATGTTTACTTTTGACACGATGTGCAGCACAAAAGGAGTTGGACAAACTGCCCCAGATCTGTCAGAATCTCAGACACTTGAGGATGGTATTCTTGTACCACTAGGAAAACCAAAAGAGCAACTCAGCTCCAAGGTGCAATAGATATTTTAGAATTCTTAATCCAGATATTTTCGGGCATTTGATATAAATTTTTTCTGATCATAACAGAATATAGATGCACTTAACATATACTCCTTCTTGCAGGGCCATTTGTTGTACAATGAATACATAGTATACAATGTGGATCAGATTAGGATGCGCTATGTGGTTCAAGTGAATTTTAAATATCACTAGCAGTGTCAAGTGATTTTCCATTTTCAGTTGCAAGCCACCTCACCAAGTTACTGTTTTCCCAGGAATATGTTATGCGTTTGGTAAATTAGAACACCATCCCTCCTCAGCACCCAAAATGAGTTGTGTATATGTAGCGACTGCACACTTTAAATGTATTTTTCTATGAATTATTAGTAAAAATTAATTAGGACTCGCTATGTTTGTCAATAGACTCAATACTACTTATTTTGCCAGACAACAAAACTTACATTAATCTTTAAATTTTCCAGTAGTGAGTTCCAGGAAGATTGTATCAATGTTTGATGCTGTAGCATGAATGTAGATAAAATCGCACTACCACATTTTAATAAATAAATATATATACTTATATTTAGCATTGAAGAAACACATCAAGAAAAGACATCAATAAAAGACTGAAATGTACTCTAGGTATGGTAGGTTCCTATTCTGAGGTCTAAAGAAGCCATCTTGAAAACTTGTAGCACTTCTATTTGTAATGTTTAATATCGGATGTTATCGGAATTGACAATCAAAAGTTTTGGTAACTTGCAGAAGTAATGGTTTGCTTCGAATATGAAATTGGGACTCGTAGTAGAGAAATAATCAAACCCGAATTTATGCATGCTTTTAAAGTACCTCCTAGATAGCCTATATATTAATGCGTCAGAGGGTTTTGTTTTGTTGCTGTTCATCTGGCTGAGACAAAGTCAAAAATATGCATCGAGGAGAGTGGAATTTAGCTTGTTGAAAGTATGATTGCAATTGAATAGATATGAGTGTGTGACCAAATAAAGCATTTACTACAAGACACAAGTGCAAGGTGCACACGCTAGCATTTATATCCCTAGATTTGATGATGACTTCATGCCAGAATCTATGTTATTGTTCAACAAGACAAAAGTGGTGATTTAAGGGTGACACCATTTTTCACACTTTCACCCCCACTCACCTTACCATGCCCATCACCGCCTCTTTAATGTTATTTTCCATCACCCTTTGCCCATGGCTTTAGGCTTGGAACATCCCACTCACACCCATCTTTGCTGCTGCCTGCATATTGCACTCAAATTTTCTATTGATTCAAATTAAATCCTCTATTTTCCAGTTAAAAATTGTAGAAAAGTATACTAATGTTAGAAATTTAAATTTGTAACGTGATAAATTTATTCAACGGGATATGTTTATATATATATATTATGGATAATTTAGCGATAAGAATAATCAGGCCCAAAAAGACCTACGGCGTGGGCTCGGTGGCTAAAAGGTCTAATAATCCGTCATCTCTTTCAATCCGTTTCCCTGACAGAAGGCCCTTTTGTGATCGCTCGTCATGACCGCTGATTCTGACCGCAGGCGCCAATTCTAAGAGTTGGTTCTGACCGTTATTTCCATCCGCCATTCAGACCGTCGGTCTCTCCGTCAGCTTTGTTTGTTCAGTTTGACCGCTGGTCCTGATCGCTGACCGTTGGCTCTCATCGCTCAGTTTGACCGCTAGCTGCTGGCCGCCAACCGTGACTGCTAAGCTTGCTCGCCAGATTATTCGCCATGATTGACCGCTTGGTTATTCGTCGATTTTGTCTGTGCAAGATACTCGCCAAGAGGAACCATCCATCAGAAGTGTTCAACAAGCCCTTATCGCCCAAGATGATCCAGCTAAACTAATAGATAATCTCTGAGCGTGACCGTGTACCGGCTCCTTCACTCATGATATTGCCCGCCTCACTGTCATGACCAGCTGTGGACGTGTTAACCCATGATTCGCCTCCTCGACTCTCCAAGTAGCCAGATTTATCAGAGATTCATTAATTCTCCTAACTGACTTGGTACTCCGTCTGCTGGATGATCCATCCCCGCCTTGCTCCTAAGAGTCCTGAGTCAACAGAAGTCAAAAGTGCCATGCAGAGTACAGTTTCGAGACGTGCCATGCACGCTATATCTACCAGAAGCTGTGATCACGATCTCGATAACCCAT
The DNA here is from genome assembly GCA_022984855.1 of Dimocarpus longan. NCBI lineage: Eukaryota > Viridiplantae > Streptophyta > Magnoliopsida > Sapindales > Sapindaceae > Dimocarpus > Dimocarpus longan. The sequence goes on from CM041015.1 coordinate 25,645,004, forward strand.
CATGACATATCCGACCAAGTCATCAGAAATCTCCATTGGGCAGACCTCAGATGCGACGGATTCGACCGCATTAAATGTATATTCAGCCGCATTTATTGCATTGTCAGCCGCATTAATTAAGATCCCGGCGTATTAAATGCTGTCTATCATTGTAACTGTAGCTAACTGTTTACTTTTGTCTTATTCTATTTTACTGTAGTATGTCATCTTCCTCTATAAATAAGGGACGAATTTCACTGTAAAAAGGATCCGAATTCTATGTGTCGTTACTCTGTCAAAATAGTGAGAGAGTGAACAGTGGATGTAGGCATCTTTTTGGGCCGAACCACTCTAAAAATTCTCTGTATCTCGTTCCCCTCGCCTCTGACCTCTCTTTCTCATTCCTTTTGTTTTGCATGCATTCTGCTGAACGCACGGAACTGCAGTTTGGGCCCTAAAACAATCTCGTTGACTAAGGAAATCATTTTCCGACGTTAACAATATATATATAAATTTCACTTATTATATGCGAACAAGTTTACAAGCCAATGCCCATATTTGCTGCTGACTGCATGTTGCACTCAAATTTTCTCTTGATTCAAATTAAACCCTCTATTTTTTAGTTAAAGTTTGTAGAAAAATTTATTAATGTTTGAAATTTAAATTTGTAACGTGATAAATTTATTCAATGATATATGTTTATATATATATATATAAATTTTACTTATCATATGCGAACAAGCCTCCAAGTCAACACCCATTGCTCACACATTTACTCTTGTATAGTTGCTTACGAGATATTAACAGGGTATGATCGGGGTGTTTGAAAATTCTTTGGAGTCTTAACAAATTGATGAAAACGCCATAAATTTTGGGGGAAAAAGCTTGCCCTATTCCAAATAGGGGAATCATATCCACCTAGGGACGCTCCCCTCAGCTCAACTTAAAAAAAAAAGCTCTCTCACCCACAAGACCATACTCAAAAGCCAGAGGCCAACACGCAAAGCCTACGTGCACTCTTACATTATTCTCTCTTACTACCTCCTTCTCATGAGAAAATTAAAGGTCGACCCCACAGTGTGGACCCAGCAGATGGCTGATCTATGAGAAGTGGGACCCTAAATCATGACACAAGATTCTTGACCCTAAGGCTAGCAAATATTGTAGCTAAACAGCGGGTTTAACATTGTTGCAAAGGTTCCAAAGGCTTCTTGTGCTTGTCTTGGATCCTGCAAAGGAACATAAGTGTTGGTGGCTTTTGGGAAAATTAAGGCAGACAAGACACCGTGTGGTCTTGCTTATATATCTCTACTTTGAATTTCTTTGCGTACCACCATGCCTTGGCCAGACGACTTTTGTCACAACCAACACTCTGAATTTTACTCATTGCTCTTTCCCTTTTGCCTTTAAAGAAACACACACACTCTCTCTCTCTACACTTAGTGCCTATAAATACAAGAGCTTCTTCCTTTTCTTGTAGAGTTCGCAGTATTGCAAGTTTAATGGTTTTTGTGGGTGGGTAGCTCCTTGTTGGAGAAGCAGGGCACGTGCAAACATTTGGCCTTCTCTCAAATGCCAAAGGCCACTACACTCTTTGCACGTGCTCCCCTTCTCCAACATGGGTTCCTCACCTTAACTCCTCTCTCTCTCTCTTCATTTCTGAAAGAATGTGCTTCTGGTAATGTACGATCTTCATATATATATATATATATATATATTCTCCACTTTTTTCATTCACTGTTAATTTACTATGTAGTATGTGTTGTTTTGTATTTGATGCCACTTTTCTTCTGTGAGAGTAGTTGGGATTTTGAGAGGTTTCTCTGCGACATTTGTTATGTCCTATCTTAACATATGGCAGGTTTCAGGAGAGCAAACGCACCACTTGTACAAGCTCAAGTGTTTTTTCTGCTGGTATCATGTAAAATTGATGAAAATGAAATAATCCTAACCTTAGGCGGGTAATATTGTCATTTTGGCCTTGAACATGAGCTAAGTTGGTTTGACTATGTACTTCTTTTTTTTTTAATTAAAAAGGAAAAATGCAAAGTAATTGGCCTTTTTTTTTCCTTCGAACTTGCTCACCACATAAAAGAAGTAGGGGAAAACGATGTGCACGAATTGCAAAAACATTCCATGTGAGTGGAACAAATAACAGAAAAGCGTAGGACAGTAGACACTCTGTTAAACAAATTTTGAACATCCAGACCTGAGGTGGTCTGATGCGAGTTAACTCAGTCGTGTTACTCGTGTAATCTTTTTTTTTTTTTTTTAAATGTCTTCTACTTGTGATGGTAATAATGCTGCCAACGGCAACACCCCTTTCATGTGGTATGCTCATCTGCATAATGCATACATGTCACGATAGTTTTCTGATTACTCAATTCTAGTTTCCACATCATTATACATATTTATCATGCTGATTGATATATATATTTCAATAATTTTATTCAAATTCATATTCAAATGATGTGACATGTGAATTGTCAAAATCTTATAAATTGTGGGACAATATAATAATTAATATGATCTTAATAACTTTAGAATTTTTAAAAAAAAACCAGCATTACTCATATATTTTTTAAAAACTAATGAAAAAATTAAAAAAAAAAAGGTGATGAATAGTTATCCATTCATAATAGATAATTTAGGAAAACAGAAAGTGTATACATTCTGTGAAGATTGGTTTCTGACATATTGGAGAAAAATACTTCAATCATTTTTCAATTTTTTTTTTCTACTGAATAACAAACCAAATACGAACCTTATTCCCTGTTTCTAATGATCTAATAATTATCATATTTTCATAATCATTTTGATGAAATATCTAAAGAGGAATTATATATACTATAATGAGTATAATAATCTCTAATTATAGTCTACCTGTTACTATAAACATTTACAAATTAATTTATAGATTTTGAATTGAAACTTTGAATATATTTTATTTTATTACACTGATTACGTTAAATTTAAAGTCAATTAGTATGTTCATTCGATGAAAGTATATATTATGTGTCGACGTTTGGAATTAACCGACTAGGCTCGTATAGGCCCAAACTGTAGCTATCATGTGAATTGGATAAACATGTAGGAAAAAATGAAGAATAGATAGAGGAAGAACGAAGGACATCAGAGGTTTTTAAGTGGTTCGGCTTAATATTTTGCCTACGTCCACTGTTTCTCACTATTTTTTAGGGTGTAAACGACACTCTCCTGTTACAATGAGGATCCTCCCCTATTTATAGGAGGGAATGTGCTACAGTAGCGTCTAATAAGTTAAAAAATAATGATTATTACAATTAATGTTTCAGAGTTACATTTAATGCACCTGATTTGCATTTAATACGCCTGATTTGCATTAAATGCACCTGATAGTCGTCTAAGCAAATTGTTTAGATGACTGATCCAAATGGTTACCCCAAGTGGGTTAGATAAAATCTTCATAATCCATGTTATAATCTCTGACAGTATTGGCGTGTACGATACGTTTTAAGTTGTGATTGGCTTGGCGGTTCTAACTGTAATTGGCTGGCGACCTGTGTACTGTAGTAGCTAAGAGCTCGCTTCAACGAGCTGGAATGTCCGAAGTCTAACTAAGTTTTGTCTCCGTGAATTGATCATGTGGTCTGAGTTCTGCGAGCTGGATGTCTAACGAACTGCATATTTGATAAGCTGTCCAGCTAATAAGCTATAGCTATATATCTGATAAGATGTATTTCTGACAAGTTGTATTCTTGGGTGACCTGTAAATTTGACAAACTGGATTTACAGGGTTTGATAAGCTGTTCGATAAGCTATCTGATAAGCTGTGCCTTAACCAAATATACAGCCTGTAACACCCTTATCCCAAATTCCCGTCTGTACGAGGATCGAGGCGTGGGATGTTACTCTTTTTCTTATTTTTGAAATTTCTTTTATAAAAATTATCGTTTTCAAAAACTCTTATTATACTTTAACGAAATTTCGACAGAGTTTTCTCTATTTTTCTGAAAATCCAAATTTAAACCTGTAGAGAAAACGCACTTCTAAATCAATTCATTTCTCAACTTTCTGATTTCGGACCTCTCGTCCGTTTCCAACCCACTCCAACACACAATCATTTGATAATAAATATTTCGATCAACATTCAAATATTTTACAAAGATAATACCATATAAAATCTTTTTCAACGGATAATTTACAGAAGTTATTACTAGTGATAAACGTTAAATCCACACAACATGATTGTTGCCAAAATAGGATATTCCGACAACACAACAATGATGATTACCAAAATGATGAGGGCGGATGTGACTTGAGGGAAACTGCAGCTATTTTTGTCTTTGTCTTTGCTTCAAGCCCTATTCAACTACCTGCGCGCGGTAAATCCAACGCGCTAAGTCTTTCGACTTAGTGGGTGTACTCATGTAATATTGAAATCATATTTATTTTCAAAATACAAGCATAAATTAAAACAATATACACGATCATAATTTATTTATCAATAAAACACACGGTATACAATTTCACAAAATAAATCATAATCCTGTAGCTTTCCAAACATTTTATTGCAAACGCAATCCCAATCTAATTCTCACAAATTCCATTATCAAATAAATTCACAAGATTTTCTTTATTCAATTTATTAGAGCCTTTCGTAAAGTCTATCACGATACCATGGATCGGTAACGGGTATACTGGCATCAGCCAGACTCAACGGCAACCCCGGCAACGGCCGCTCGGTGTGTATCCACCAGGTCGCATATCACAATCTGTTTCCGTTTCAGGACCGGGCATTCGGTGCCTCTCACAGTCCGTCATACAACGTCTATAAGCAATCATAACGGTGCAGTACTGCTAAAAATCACCCTATTGGCTAGCCAACTACCAATCCCCACCTACCGGTGATTAGTTTTACTTGGGCCCTTTAAAATTTTCAAAAATACAGAATTTAACAAGACTTTAATCACATAACCATTTTATTTCATATTTAAATCTGTTATTCCAGATTCTTCGGGGTACCACTCGTGATCATTTCAAATGACCATTTCGCCCCTAATCTCATTATCACATCTTAATAAAATTATTATCCCTTTTTCTCATATTTTTGGGACGATCCCAAAATAGGATATTCTCAAAATTTTTCATTTCAAATATTAAATCCATCAAACATACCACCAATACATCACATAAGTAACATCTCAAGGCAAACAAAATGACGAAAATACCCCTATAATAATTTATACATCAATTTCGACTATAGGGGATTTTAATTACGAAAATTGTTTCGAAATCATTTTTCTTCAAATAATTTCATCAAATAACATATAATTAATACCCAAAACAATTTAATATCTCAAACAAACAATTAAATCAACTATCACAATAATAAATATATATTAAAATTCGGAATTAATAAGCAAAATTTTTAAAAATATGAGTACACCAACCTTTGGGCTTTCTACTAGCCTCTAACAGCTCCTAATTGATCCCTAAAATCTTTAATTGAAATTTCTGGGATCAGAATCGCGTATTTCTCTACCTGGGGTTTGAAAAATTAAAGAAAATCATACTTGAGAGGTGATTAAGCTATCATATAATGTTATTGATGCTTCCTAAATATTCTAGCATGTTTCTACATGAATTTCTACACGATTTGAGCTCTCAATGGGATAAAAAAATTAACTTACCCGAATTTCACTTCACTGACAATTTTTCAAGTCTAGATTTAGACACCCAATAGCTTGAATGAGGTTAGATCTATGTGTTTTGGCTAAGAAATGGGTGAAAAAGAGTTATTAAAGTAAAAGAAATAAAGAAAATAGAAAATAAAATAAAAAAAATCAAAAACGCACCAGAGACGCAGCCGGCTGAAGGAAAGAGAAAAATGAATAGTATCGGTCACTATGCTTGTCTTTTTATATAATTTTTTTATGTCAAATTACAATTTAGTCCCTCAAAAATTTAAAATGCTAAATCAACCCCTACACTTTTTAAAATTCTCATTTAAAACCCTCGAATAAGAAATATTCCTAACTTGATATTTTCTTTCATTTCTTATTCCATCTTAACCCCAAGATCAACTACTTTATTACCTTTATGCCACTCATTGAAGTTTTATTTTAATCCCCCTTGAAAATAAAATTCAATATATATATAAAAAAAAAATTCAGAAAAATTTGGGACGTTACACAGCCTCTTTTTTTAGGGTCTTGGGTTTCTATCTGTTTTGGACTTCTATCAGTAGTGTCGGGTTTTTACCAGCCCATTTAGGGTATTCTAAAAATACTCATAACATTATGTGAAATAACTATTGTAGTTTTTTCAGTTCAGTAAGGGATTGTTTATTTTTTGTACTTAATACTTAATGATGCTGAATTAGGTTAATTAAGAGATTTTTGTTTATTTTTTTTTAAGTAGTCAAACCACTCACAAACCACTGAAATTTTTTTTTTTTTTTTTTTAACTTTTCACTAAATACAAAATCACCGAATGATTTTATAAATATATTATTCTAAGTTTATCATTTCTAAAATAATATGTTTCCAAGTTTATTTTAGTTTTATATTATATAAATTTTTTTTAATATTTTAATAAACAATATTAAAAAATAAAAATCTTAAACATCTCAACATCAAATTTTTTTGTAGCTGAATTACTATATTTCTCCAATTAAATTCCAATAAGAATCTTTATTGTTCAAGTATTTATGCAACAACTCGGAAATCAAATTGTAGATCAATTTGTTTAAATATTTGATTGTTCTTGTTTAATTATAATAGAAAATATATACTACTTTATAATTTCAACTTTTATTGCAATAGTAATTCAATTTAAAACCATTTTATTTATTTTTATTTGAATATATAAATTTAAATGACTCTACTATTTTAATTAATCTTATTTTAATTATGAATAAAAATACTATATATATAAGTTACAATTTCAATTTTTGTTATAATAGTAATTCAATTTAAGATTATTTTATTTATTTTTATTTGAACATATAAACTTAATTGATTCTACTATAATAATTAATTTTATTTTAATTATAAATAAAAATATTATATATAAGTGTTTTAATATTTGTTACATAATTTATTCCAATTGATATCATATTAAATAAAATTACATAATAACTAATAGTAAAATGATATAAATATCAAATTACTAGTAATAAGACAATTATAACTTTAGAAAACAAATAAGTTTATTGTACATTCAAAGGTAAAAAAAGAAAAAACAAACATGTCTATCAGATTTCAGATTCGTCATTATTCAGCTTTCAGTCTTCAACAATATTGTTTAGTCTTCGGATAAAAAAACAAACGAACCCTAAGACTTCCAGAAATTAATATTTGTATGTCATGCAAACTTTTTTTTTTTTGTTTTAGAAATATTAATATAGTGAATTTATGATCAGTTATTATTAGATCGAATCATTTTTAGCACATCAAATCACATATAGAAATCTACTTAAGCGAGACAAATTCGGACTTGAATGGCTACTTAGTTCTAGCCATAAAATCACGCTCAGAGGTGGTATTACATAATTTATTGTTAATGTTAAGAATTTAAATTTCATATATTATCAATTAGAAAGTTGTATTCCTATCGACAACAAGAATAAGGAGACAAATTCGGACTTGAATGGCTACTTAGTTCTAGCCATAAAATCACGCTCAGATTGTTAATGTTAAGAATTTAAATTTCATATATTATCAATTAGAAAGTTGTATTCCTATCGACAACAAGAATAAGGTACCATCCGCTCATGTATCTAAATAATATATTTCAGTTAAATTATTAATTTTCCAAGTGATAAGAAATATTATATTGGGATAATCCTATTTCCCCCTCGTAGTTTAACATAATGCCAAAATTTTTCAGTATTAAAAATTACTAATATTTTTCTTATTGATTTATAAAATAGATCAAAGACTATTTGCAATTTGTGAAATTGTTCAAAAAATTATATATTATCAAAGTTAATTTTAAAAATTAAAATTTAACTGTTAATATAGAACGACAAAACTACTAAAATATTTTAATCATTTTGTTATTTCAGCAAAATTAGTAATAATAAGAGATAAAATAAGATTTCTTAAAATAATAAGGATAATTAATGATTATATCAAATTATAAGAAGGCAAATGAGATTATCCCCATTATATTTTATTGGGTGATATTTATTTAATAGTTCAAGTGCATATTTTTCATCCACATTCGTGATGGAATCAAAATCTCATAATGCAGTTATGTACGAAAATTTCATCTTATTGTGAAAATAAACTTTTAGATTTATAAACCACACAAGTAAAATTCATATTTAAAAGGTGATAATGTGTCATCAATAAAAATTTAAAATTTCATAGTAGTAATGGTGGTGCTCTCGGCATGGGACTCTCATGCCCAGCATTTCTAAAATCCTTTTTGTCACGTTAGCTTTATTTTTGATTTACATAATTGTATTGGAGAGATTTTTTTTTTATTACTTGATTATCTATTAATTTTATGCTATAATAAATTAGGTTAAATCGAAATTTGGATTGCATATTCAGTGAAAATTAATCTACAATCAAAATGGCATTAGTGAGCCCAGTCAACTGCCCGGCAATTTGAGTCTGTGGCACTCAAAAAAAAAAAAAAAAAAAAAAAAAGGTTCAAATTCGGTCCGCTTAAAGGGTTTCTGCACAGTGAATGCTAACTTGTACAGATGATGGTATAACATTAACACCAATTGTATGAATCAGACGGAGCAATGTTGCACGAACTCTTGTTGGCTCTCTTGGGTTACACCGGAGATCTCATTATCGACGAGCGAGAGCACCAAAATTCTCGCGGCATTCACTCGTCTCCCGACTCTCCTGTCTCCGACCAATGCACTTTCAAGCTCTCTCCTGATATCTCCTTCATTCAACCCAGTGAACGGTAACTTCACCAAAAACCCCATTTTTAGGGTTTCTCAGTTTCCTTAGCTATTTTACTTTTTAATTGTGTTAACTTGTCGACTGCTTGTTTCTAGTGGCAATGCTATTTCGATTTTGTATCCCAATTTTAGTTTTTAATTGAATGATAATAGTCAGGTGATACTGTGTACGATTCTGAGTGAAATTGTTGGTAATGCAGTGACCTTATTGAGAAAATCATCACCTTAGGGTTTTACTACAGAGAGCTTGACCGTTTTGCCGCTAAGTCCCGTAATTTAAGTTGGATAAGGTCTGCGAATGTGTCTCCTTTGGAAAGGGCTGCTGAACTGTCGAAAGGAAAAACTATAAAGCCAAGTGTGTACCGAAGGGCCATTGCTAATGGCATTGTTGAGATACTGTCGGTTTATCGGTCGGCTGTTCTCCACATTGAGCAGAAATTGTTGTCTGAAACCCTGCCCATTTTGGCCACGGTAACTCAAGGCCTCAACAAGGTTGGTCACTGAATGCACTGTTGTCGTATTTTTGTTGTTAATTTAATGTTTTAGTGCTTGGTTGATTGGCAGTTTGATGACATTGATTGCTAAGAATGTTTGTATTTGTGTTCTAATGGGTGGATGGGTTTTCCAGTTTTTTGTCCTTTTGCCACCTCTGTATGAGCTTGTTCTAGAGATCGAGCATGACGATATTCGTGGAGGACAACTTCTTAATCTTTTACACAAGCGGTGCCACTGTGGGGTGCCTGAACTGCAGGCATGCATTCAGAGGTATGCCCTTCTTTTTAATCCTCATGATGAACTGCTGTTTATTTTATTGTGATTCTGGAGTATGTGCTTGAGAATCAGTTACTTACATGTCTACTTGTGTATGTGGGGAATTTATTTGAATATGCTAATTGATTGGTTTTTGCTAGTATTGCTATAACATGTATCAGCTGTTCCAATGCTTTAACATGTTGAGACAATTATTGGAACTTGGAGCTATTTAATATGATTCAAGGCTATTGATTGTACACTTATCAGTTGCTCAATGAACTCTTTGGACTCATCTACTAGGGTAGCCTATAAGCATGGTTTATACAGAAAACCATCTTGAAATGTTGGTTTTTCTAGTTATTTGATGCCAATAAATGTGCTAGCATCTTTAATCAACTCCAAATTAAATTCTGTGCTGATTATTTTCTTCTTATTGATATACTTGTGTCCAAAGCATAGACTTCTTTGGCATGGGCATCAGGTCTTGTATAACCAACTTGCTTCATGGATGGTTTACGGGATTCTTCAGGATGAGCATGGAGAATTCTTCATTAGAAGGTAACCCTTAAAACCATTTTCTTCGACCTATCATTGGTGATTTATCAATTGAGTGTAGCATGCATTTCAATCTTTTCCATACATGCATATATATATATATATATATTAGTGATTTTATCATTAATACCTCCTAATTTTAAAAAGTTAAAATGAACCAATCAAATTCATCCGTTACATTCTCTCTCCTAAAACAAATTATGTTTCCTATTTAATTCAAATGTAATGGATGAATTTAATTGGTTTGTCATAACTTTTTAAAAGTTAGGAGACACTGATGGTAGAATTACTCATATATGTGTGTGTGTGTATGTGTGATAAGGTGGAGAGGTCCTTTGTTGCAGTTAGATGCTTATGGCATATATTTCAGTAAGTGTAGCTCTGATGATTTTGTTACAAGTCATCTTTCACTTTGAGTATATATTGGTAATGTGTCTTTGATGATTTTTGTAAGCATTTGATTGGACCTGCTTCTTTTGATCTGTCTGGTATTCTAAACCTTAACAGAATTGTTGGAAGCGATTTTTAACTATTGTCGGCTTAATTCAACTTAAGGACTTTACTATCTAAGTGGGATTTTACTTATAAAAATCCGTAAATGGTTTAATTTATAACTATTGCTACTAGTCTTGCAAAATGATTTTAAGCTTCTAATTTCATGAAATTTTATTACCCTGACAACATGCTTTCCCTTAAGATGAAATAAAATGGTTGTGTGGGTATATTATATGTTTAATTCATGTACAAACAATAACGCGACTTTTACCTATCATGAAATTTTGGGTTTTGATTTCTTTAATTCCTACCGTTAGAAAAGGGCCCACTCGACAACATCTGCATAAGTACAACTAAGTTTGGTTATGCATAGTAAGATAGAGCTCACCCAAGTTCTGATATCATGTCAGAAAAGGGTCTTAAGCCTAACTTCTCTATAAAAGTTAGCTCATGAGTAGAGATTTACTCTCATTTTATAAACCAATAGAAACCCATTTCGTTAACCAATGTGGAACTATCTAACACCTACTGTTCCCATTCTTGATGTATGCATTAACTCAAAAATTATTAATAACCAAAAGTGTTAATCTGATTTATAACTTTTCAGGCAGGAAGATAGAGATGTAGAGCATGGTTCATCTTACTCAGATATTTCTGAAAAGTTGGCACGCTTGTCAACTGATGATACATCTTTAACGGATTGGCACTTGGGATTTCATATATCTTTGGTATCTATGATCTGTCCTTTTAGCCTTTTGTGAATTTATGGTCACTACTTTGAATGGTCGCCGATATATGTATGCTCTCAAGTAGGCTGGTGCTATTGAACAAGTTACCAATGTACTTCTTGTGATGCCTAAAGGCGCTGTCACAATCATGTTAATAGTAATAATTCCGATGCAATTAACCAACACAAGGTCCCTAGTTGCTGTGTGATGTTGGCATGTACATTGACAATATCGTGGCTAAGCCAATTATTACTTTTTAAAAAGTTGTTTGAGATGTTGCGGACTCTGCATTTTAAATTAAGAGCCTTTTTTATCTGTAATCTGCTGTGTGATATCTGTAGATAGCATGTCTGCGGATCATTCTAGGACTTGAAGTATGGGTTATAACTTTTTGGGTAAAAATTCAGTTCATAATTTTGACCTGCTTGTTCAGTTTGTTTAAGAATTTGTCACTGTGTGTTTATACTTATAACAGGCAGTACCATCTCTTCGTATTGATTAACAATTTATACTCGTCATCCAGATCGAATAAGTGTGTGAAGAAATTAGGACGCATGCTTTTAGATGCTTTCTCATTTTCTTTCTTTTACAAAACTGTTTATTATTATTATTATTTGGTGAAATCTGTTATAAGATATTTACACTTATAAATTTGCAGGATATGCTGCCTGAATATATCCATATGCGAGTTGCAGAATCGGTTCTTTTTGCTGGTAAAGCAATCAGGGTTCTCCGGAATCCAAGCCTTGCCTTCCGGTTTCAGGATCAGCAGAGCTCAAGAAGCAACCAGAAAATTCAGGGTTTTACAGGACGCTTTCCTTATCAGAAGGAGCCTTTCCATAATATGAAACTGATTGGAGAAGAATTGCTTCCGCAGTCTGAGGCTGATAAGATTGAAGCTATGCTTCAAGACCTTAAGGTGCCTTTTTAAGTAATTTTAGTTCATAACATCTTGTTCAAATCCTTTCCTAATGGAAACCGAAGTTGATGGTAGATGATATTTGCTATTCTGATTTCTTCACTACAACAGATTTCTGTACTTAAACACTATTCTTACACTAACTTGGCAGACATATTATAGGCATCATGTTTGCTCTTTTCATAAACTTTAAGTACCAAAACATGAGCTTCGAGGCTGAACCATGGATTCATTATGTGCAGGAATCATCAGAGTTCCACAAAAGATTGTTTGAATCTGCTGTTGATTCTATACGTGCTATTGCAGCCAGTCATCTTTGGCAGGTGCTGAATTGAACAATTCCTTTATATTATCATTTTGAGGTACAGTTTACCATTGTTGTTCTTTTCTGCAGCTTGTGGTTGTACGTGCAGACTTGAATGGGCACCTAAAGGCCTTAAAAGACTATTTTCTTTTAGCAAAAGGAGATTTCTTCCAGGTAGGATTGAGAATATCTACTTATTTGTCCTTATGTCTTTTAGTGAAACAAGACTCTTCGGTGGCACCAGATCTTTTCTCATTTTCATGACAGGGTTTGATCTGTTTAATGTGATTGAGGCTCCTTCAATATTTTTTTATGAGCAATTTTAGTTGATTTAATATTGACATTTTGCATGCTGTAGTAAGATGTGATTTTTTTTTTTTTTTCACTCCAGTGTTTCCTTGAGGAGAGTCGTCAGTTGATGCGTTTACCACCTCGTCAGTCAACTGCTGAAGCTGATCTTATGGTCCCATTCCAGCTTGTATGTTCATGTGGTGGCATATTGATTGTGTGCTGGCTTGGCAAGCTTTTAATGTCTTACAATTTGATAACAAATTCACTCACACTACTTGCGATGCAGGCAGCAATAAAGACTATGAGTGAGGAAGATAAATACTTTTCTAGAGTATCCTTGCGGTAAGAGCCCTAGCTGCTTTTCCTCGGTTTTTCAGATTTTACTCCTCATGCACTTTTCCATGAGTAATGTGACTAATGTCAATTCAAAATGATATTGAAAGAAGTGATAATAAATGTTTCTACATATATTAGGATGCCTTCATTCGGAATTACAATTAAATCCTCACAAGTAGATTTGCCAAAGGCAAAAGCTTATGCTGATGGAAACTCAGGTGCTACACTATCAAATACTTCTTCAGAAATTTCCTTGGATGGCTGGGATGGTATCGCTCTTGAATATTCTGTTGATTGGCCCTTACAGTTGTTCTTTACCCAAGAAGTGCTTTCCAAGTAAGATTTTACTGCTGTTGTTTACACATGTTACATTCTTTAAACTCATGAAGTTGGAAGAACCCACAAAAGTTTGTTGTCTTATAGAGGGGAAAAAACTGAAATAGCCTTTTGACACAGAATTGCAGCTACAGAAATAATCAGTCATTTCTGAAGTAGTTGCTTTTGTTATATAGATGTTAACAATGAGTGTGCTCCAGGTACTGTAAGGTATTCCAGTATTTGCTGCGGCTCAAGCGAACTCAAATGGAATTGGAAAAATCATGGGCTTCTGTTATGCATCAAGATCACACAGATTTTGCCAAACGTCGCAATGATCGAATAAACTGCTCAATATCTCAACAGCGACGGCAGCGGTGTAGACCAATGTGGCGTGTTAGAGAGCATATGGCGTTCTTGATAAGAAATCTTCAGTTCTATATCCAGGTACGTGTACCAGGCATTTCTGATTAGGGAGGTATCTTTCAGTTTAGCAAATTTCTTAATAAAATAATGATGGCGTTATCATGAAAATGATTGGCACACCTCAGTTATGTTTTATTTTGTTTTTTTTATATACTTGCCTCTGGTGTCAATAATACCTTTTGAATTCTGTTATCTTCTTGGAAAAAAATTGTATAAAAAGTAACTGTATGACTTAAAAGCACAAGTGAAACACATATAGGGCAATGATTTGAGGTATACACCGATACTGTTTACAAGGTTCACTTCACTTTCGTTATGTGATATATGCTATCATTATTTTTTTCCAGTAAAGATCTTCAATGTTCATAAGTTTTTTTAAGTCAGTTGAAAAAGGATCATTGTTATTTTATGTTGATTATTTGGAATAAGACACTGGTTTTTTTTTTCCATTAATTGAGTCAGCATATGTCTTGATGTCCTTAATTCTGTCATATGTTTTGTGAATGTTTGCACTTGCTGTTAGTAATTACCAGTGAATTCTGTTGCACATCAATTCCTCATCTTTCCTGATTTTAGGTTGATGTGATAGAATCACAATGGAATGTCTTGCAAGCTCATATTCAAGATTCTCATGACTTCACAGAACTTGTTGGCTTCCATCAAGAGTAAGCAAAAGAAATGTTTACCGATTGTTTTCTGCCTTTTGATGTCTTGTACAAATTGTAATCTGGAAATTGTAATACCGTTTTCCAGTTATTTATTTAATTGACATAGAATCAATAAGAGCATTAAGATAATCTGCAAAACTGATTACTGCTTGTTAATTTCAATTAAAGGAATTGACTGCAACTTTTACAATATAATATCAATTATCTAAATAACGAAAGAAAAGTACATTATGATATTTTTGGATAAAGCAAGTTTGACCTTGCTGATTGCAAATTCTTGGTGTCTTGAGTACACCATCTCAGAAACTAGATTTTTATTTGAATATGATCTCTTCTTTCTAACTATGAAATTAGTCTATTTGAAAAGCCTAAAGTTTTCTAAACTTTTAATGCTTTGTCCAAATTTCAAAATAGTGATGAGACGACAGTTGTCTCAACATTTGTGTTGATCAGGATGCTGAAATTGAACACTTCTGTTCCACATTGTTGCTATTATGCTTTGATCACGATTATTTGTTCAAAAGTTGAGAATTATGCTTACATATTTTAATTATGCCTACAGGTATTTATCTGCTTTAATTTCACAGTCTTTCTTGGACATTGGCTCAGTGTCAAGGATACTGGATGGAATTATGAAACTTTGCCTCCAATTCTGCTGGAATATTGAAAATCAAGAAAGCAGTGAAAATACATCTGAACTGGAACATATAACAGAGGTACCTGTATTTTGCAATTTCTACGTGACTGTATTTTTAGTTGCTGCCTTGCTAGTATTGCTACTGTAAAGCAAAACAAACATTTAAAATTTGTTCATTTGTTTTACGCTCAAATGAATTATCCAATTGAATTGGCCCAATTCTCAGAACTACATGCAATATAAAAATGTTTATGATAAATTTATTGTAAATTTGCTGCAACTAGGAAATCATGTTGAATTAAAATTCTGGCATTTCCTTCAGAAGTTTTCCCTTGTGATGTATCTTAGGACTTGTTATATTTATCTTGTAAAAAATGCAGTTATACCTGTCAATGCATATGTCTAAAGCTTTCCTCTTCTACGTTCTAATTTAAGAAAATTGAGTGTGTGAAAAAATTGTAGTCACCATTAAAATGAAAAGCTGGATGACTGAAGCATTTGGAGGTTTTAGATGGGATAGGATTGAGGCCTTCAAGATGCATCAATACCTGTTAAATAAAATCTATGTTCCTGTCCAGATATTCCTGTTTTCTGCCACTCCACTCCCACTGATATCCTGTGTGGTATGCATTGGCTTGTCTAATAAGGTGGTTTTTTAATTTAACCACTTATCTGGCAGAGTGTATACTCAGATTATGCTTTTGCTGTGGTCAAATTAGGACCAGTCATGTATCAATAAAATGATGCTTAACTTTGGGGTTATGACTTATGATACATTATGTACTCAACTTTGTATGTTGGGCATACAAATTAAGAAAGAAGGCCTATGTATAATTATCACTCCAACTGTCCAAGATAAAATTTTTGGGTTGATGAAGTGGGTTGTGTTTTAATGTTCTTGCAAGTAATCGATTAGTCATGCAGCAAGTGTTGGACCATTTTCTAATAAACTTTTGTACAATAGGTGGCCTTGAATGTTCACCAGGTATCTTTGTTATGAGAGATTAGATATGCAGCACGTGTTGGACCGTATTCCAATAATTGTTTTGTACAAAATATGTGGCCTTGTATGGTCTTCGGATATCTTAGGTGTTATTATCTGCTTTTACACTGCATTTTTTTCATTGATGCTTTGTAATTTCCATTTTACTATATATATTCATTAAGCGATAGTGCTGCAGCCATAATTTAATGGTTTCTTGATTGACACCTCTTCTAGGAATTTAACAAGAAATCGAACTCCCTATATACTATATTGCGAAGTAGCAGGCTCGCTGGAAGTCAGAGAGCACCATTTTTGAGGCGGTTTCTTTTGCGTCTAAACTATAATTCCTTCTTTGAGGTAAAACCACACATTTGTGTTGTTTAGATACTTCCTATGAATTTTAATATTCTGACAGATTATTATTTTCCACTATGAACAGGCAACTGCAAGAGGTGTGCTGAATGTTGTTAGACCGCGTCCAGCGATTCCCGTTTTGAATCAATAATAGCACTAAATGATTTGCTCTTTTGGTGGAAGCACATGTATAGAATTTGTTATCTTGTTTTGCCATGTGAGTATTGTTGAATTCATTAATGTTAATAAGGAATCAGAAATTCTCTTGTGACAGTTAGGTGTTAACTGCTGTGCTCAAGGATTCTATCTAGATTTCAGCTTGAGAATTCCTGGTGTCCTGTATTGATGTGTTGGTCCTTAGTTAGCTGGCTTGAATTTATGGTTCCCTTGAAAGTCGGATGGTGAATATTTGATTTGGCTAGCTGTTGGTTTATGCTTGCTGATTCAAAAGTGATGAACCATCCTCTGGTCTGGTGGTTACGTATTGCTTTTCGTTGGCGCTTGAACTTGTGAGTCTGCTTCTGACGTTCCACGGATTATGCTTCAGTATTATGGTGGGGGTTTCCTAGCGGGCTCATTTACTGTCTTGGCTGGAAAACTTGTGTTTGTAAAATATAATTTGTATGTGTTTGTAAAGTGAATTTTGGTGATTGAGGAAGAAAAAATGATTAGCCTGCATTTAGGCGAAAATGCGTTTGATTTTTAATCGATTTAATGTCCGTGCTTTGTTATTCAATATACTAATATAGTGACATATACATTTATTGAACACGTGACAGAAGCTAATAAGTTAAAAATGAAATTGAAGTCATGAATCACTGTTCGGGAACCCTTCCTAAGCATTCCCACGTGACAATTTTTTTGAGTTCTATTGCAAGTTACGGTGGAGTACTCTACCTGATCTCCGCCCAGTTGGCCTGCTGGCTGGCGGTTGTAATGCGTGATGTCTTAACCTAGAAAAGGAAAATGGATTGTTATCTACCTTCTGATTGTAATTTGTTCTATTTTAATAATAGTTTCATCTTTTTATAATTTCTGAAGGAATTTTTTATTTTTTTAAAAATAAAGTTAGGTGCTCATTAAATTTCTTGGAAGCCAAAGCGCTGTCTCAATTATTATCTTAAACTCAACTCTCCACTAGGAAAATTCTTGGTCAAGAGTTCAAATTCCCTTTTTTTTTTTTAAAAAAAAAAGAGAGAGAGAGAGAGAAACTTGTCGTGGTGATGATGTTAAGAATCATTAACCGGCATGGTGCAACATCCGTCTGTAAAGAATAGTAAAAAGACTACGTTTGAATTTATCAAATTTATATACAATGTCGACCAAACTAAACCACAAAAAAAATAAACAAAAAAACAAAAAAACAAAAAAGGAAAGAGAAAAAATGAAACTGCAGACTCCGCCAAGAAAGATGCATATCTCCATTTACATTTAGAGCTCTTCAAACCCTTCTTCATCCCCTGCTTCCTCTACCCGCTGAAGTTCTCTCCTCCAAGTTTCCATCTGTCAACAACGCGACGCACAGACAACTTAAAACAATATTATATGTATATATATATATATATAATGGCATATCTTCTCAAAATGTACAGCAAAAGCATAAAATATGCTTCGCTATAGTTAAGAATGATAAAGCAATCAAGAGCATATGCCAAAAGAAAAATCTAGGACTGATTCCAAGATTCCCACAAATTTTCATGACTTTTTAATAGTAGTTAAGTATGGGAGGATGCTTCAAGAGACTGGCCCATCTTATCATAAAGCAAACTATAATATATATCATCATGCTTAACATTTAAAAACACCAATAAGTTGCACCTGATCATCAGAATACCGCAATTGCTCTGCAACAAATAGTATATTCTTGCAGGATCCTGGTGCCAATTCCTTGCCTAATTTGCT
Organism: Dimocarpus longan; assembly: GCA_022984855.1. NCBI lineage: Eukaryota > Viridiplantae > Streptophyta > Magnoliopsida > Sapindales > Sapindaceae > Dimocarpus > Dimocarpus longan. The sequence goes on from CM041015.1 coordinate 25,663,562, forward strand.
AGCAACTTCATTGTAACTGATCATGTCCACTCGGAAACCATTGCCCATAAACAGTTTGTCCATCCATTGCCTTGTAGTAGACTGCATGAGTGATTGGACAATAGATGATGTCTTTCACAGGCAAGAAAGCTACTCAAGTCAGAGTTGAGAAAACAAAGCAATCTGACCTTGTTCCCAATCTCAGTTTCTGCTAGCCATGCAGGCAATTCTCCCACGAAGAGACATCCATTCATAGCTAAACCACTAATAATGAACAAAATCTCTTCGAAACTTGCCAAAGTCATCACAGGCAATCCCTGTAGGAACAACATAAAAATGACCACCTCAACAAGGTCATCCCTGAGTGACAGAAACTTTAACGTGAATAGAATATCAGATATTAAAAACCTTAATCACCTGGATGGCCCATACACTTGGCTGATTACCACTAAAACCTTTAGCACGCAGATTTTGCTGTATTTTGGAGGATTCTAACGGAACATGAAAAAATAAACAGCTTCTTGGAATCTTAGCCCCAACACCTAATATTTCAAGAACATACTTTCAGAATATTTTGGTCTCTGTTCTATTTAAGATTACAAGCACAAAAAAGAGACTTCAATGGTCAAAGCACTTGAAGATCCACCAGAAAGAGAGATTATTTATTAATGGAGGATATGTGAATAGCAATTTTGAAATATTTAAAATATGAGGTAGACCCGAGATTTAGTAAGCCACCCTTCAATGGTTATAACAAAAATTATACACCGTCACAGTTCTCAAAAGCATTCATAACAGACAACACCCAAAATTGTCGCCACCATGAAGATTGCCAAAATTTGTCGTATATAGCTATGCTCTAATATCAAAATTTAGGGGGCAATTAAACTTAATCGAACAATACAGACCTTCGAGCTTTTCAGCAGATTTTTTAAATACCCTTTCAGGAGAGACATCAAATATTATGGTAGAAGTAGGCCAGTTAAGCCTATAAGGCCGAGTGTCCATACCATCTGTCAACAAAATAACCTGCTGGATATAAGTAGAGACCAAAATACTTGTGGTTTCACAATGATATCTATACTAACTAGGATTAGCAAAATACCTGCTTAAGTCCATCAATATGGTTTGCTGTACGAAGCAGCTTGTCATCAACGAACTTCGTTGCCAGACAGTAATGGTGCGGCTGCTTCTTCAAATCCATTTGAGTGTCAGGAGGAACAAGGCAACCAGCGTAAGGATCAACAAATAGAGGCTCTGCACATGCATGCATGAATCACATATTTGCCTCGGTTCAACTCTATTATTGCTAAAAACACAAATTTGATATTCTAAATCTTACAACAATTTCCTCGGAACCTATTCGACAAAAAGCGTGAAAGAAAAATAGAATTGATTATATGCAAAGGAGGACAGGCTTGCCTGGTCGATGGGTCTCCTGAAAACGGAGCGAAGCTGTATTAATGGCTGCCAGGAGTAATGGGTCACACTCATCGTTTAATTTGGCTTTCAACCACAAACCACTTCTCGCGCTCTTTCTAGTCTTCGTCACGTTAGAGACGGCAGCAGCGATGGCGGGTGCATTTGCAAATCTTGATAAGCATTCCATCGGTCGATCGAGCGAGCTTCACCGACGATAACCGGTCAGGATCATCCGTACATTTCTCGCTTGTATTGGACTGGCTCTCTCCTCTTGCGGTCAAGTAGAATCACGGGTTTTTTTTTTTTTGGTTTTTGTTTTCTCTGATGACTTGCATTCGCTCCCGCGCGCACACGTGTCATCAACCGGTTAATTTGTAATCCAAGTGTAACGAACATTTCGCTGACCGCGACCGGTCGACCATGCGCGAGTTCTTAACTGAATTCATAGTTCCTAAACCCGGTCTAGTGACTACTACACGTGTATGGAAATATTGCATTTTAAGTTTAGATTTTTATTTGATAATGTCCTTAACAAAAATTAATATTTTCTAATGATAGACCTGATATGGTTTGATGATTAAAAAAACTAATTGAGCATATGCCAAAGAGCACTAATTCAATATAACAATAACATTTTTGAGTTATTCCCATTATAAAGGGTATCTAACGAATTATTTGATAAATAATAAATATCCAATTCATAATTATTTATGATAAAATTTTGAGTCCTAAATAAGCAAAGTTGTTGGAATTTGTGGCTTTCAGTGAGAGAGAGACATGGAGATTGCATTAACACTATTTTCTCTATTTTTATTTATTTTATGCAATATATCAAATAACTATATTAAAATTGTCCAATTTCGCTTTCAAGGAGATGAACATATTTTAAAATTACTATTTCAATGTAACTCGAAAACAGAAATAGATTGATGGTATAATGCCTTTACTTTAGCCAATAAGAGTGAAAACCTGTTAGATATCTCCACAAGCGTGTACGAATTAGAATGACTTCAGACTTCGCTGGGACGAAAATCAACAACATTTTCACTTGGTGTTTGACTAAAATGAAGGTTCAATCTTGGCTAAATTGTATCTGGGTCACAATTTAGAATGGGATCCAGTCGAATTTGGCAAACTGGGTATAATAATACAATAATATAGTTAAGGGTCCCTTTTAATATGGATTCAAAAGTGAATAAAAATTTTTCTTTCGAAAAAAAAAATAATAAAAAGTTTATTTAATTTATGTTCATTCTTCCGATGCAAATAACAACTTTATTTAATTTATATTCTTTTTTGCATTAAATTTAATATTTTATTTATTTAATATATATAAGATATAAGAGCATTTACTTTGTCATTCGCATTAGTAATAATAAGAACATGTCCAGATTATATATCGTATATATAATTTGGAAAGATTAATACAATTTTTTGTATTTTGTTTAGGTTTGTCACGGACGTGAATGAATGAAAAACGTATTAATTATTTGAACAACAATCCTGAGAAAAAACAAAAAAAAAAATAGCGCTGACTACAAATGGAAGTTCTACCAAACGAAAGGCATAATGTCGAAAATACCCTTTTCAAAATTTAGACCGAAAGTTATGCAAAAATTTGAAAAGCTAGTAGAAAAGGGTAGGTGAAGAAGGGCAGAATCGCAAATAGACGACAATACAAACAACTCTATAATCGCTTGAAACGAACCCACCCACACACGGCCACCAAACGCACAACAACTGATATAAATACGAGAGCAAGGGAGAAGGCAGGAGAGAGGAGGATATCCAACAACAGCTTATCTCCATTTCATCGCGAAAATGGATACCAGTCTTCAAAATGTCGAGAGCCCAGAACCCAAATCCAACGAAGAGCAAAACCCACTCCCTATTCTCCCTTCTCAATCCCCATTTGCCACTCTCTCCCTCTCCTTCTCTCTCCCCAAAATCCTTCCTCCCAACACCTTTTTCCTCCAACCCAAAGTTTCCACCTTATTTTCTCAGCAACCTAACAAGGTCAAAGTCCCCACACAAGCCGCCTCTCTCACCCACCTCTCTCTCTCCTCCTCATCTACCGTCTCTCCTTCCAAGCTCTCCTTCAAATCCACCATCTCTGCCAACCCTCTCCAGAACCCTCTCTCTTTAGGACCACACCGCCCGTTGGACCCCAACAATGGGGCTGGAATTCGTCGAGCTTCCATCGTTTGGTTTCGTAACGATTTACGTGTTCATGACAATGAGTCTCTCAACGCTGCCAACAACGAGAGCATGTCTGTTTTGCCCGTTTATTGTTTCGACCCCAGAGATTACGGGAAATCATCATCTGGGTTCGACAAAACGGGGCCTTACCGGGCCTCGTTTTTGATCGAGTCGGTCACTGACCTTCGCAAGAATCTGCAGGCACGTGGGTCTGAGCTTGTGGTGAGAGTAGGGAAGCCGGAGGACGTGTTGGTTGAGTTAGTGAAAGCTGTTGGAGCTGACGCGGTGTACGCGCACAGAGAGGTGTCTCACGATGAGGTGAAGTCGGAGGAGAAGATTGAGGCGGCCATGAAGGAGGAGGGGGTTGAAGTCAAGTACTTCTGGGGAAGCACTTTGTACCATCTTGATGATTTGCCGTTTAAGTTGGAGGAAATGCCGACTAATTATGGTGGGTTTAGAGAGAAAATTCAGGGCTTGGAGGTCAGGAAGACCATTCCCGTTTTGGATCAGTTGAAGGGGAAGCCGTCTCGTGGAGACGTGGAGCCTGGGGATATTCCTTCTTTGTTGGATTTGGGGCTCAACCCCACTGCTACAATGTCTCAGGTATACTTGTTTTTCCCTGTGCTGATGGCTGTCAATTCTTATTGATTTCAATTCATGTTATATTGTTTTGTGTATTGAATGGAATATAAGGATTGAATTGAAAGATTAATAAACGGGATGCTAGTATGATTTGGGTTTTACACTTTAAGAGATGTTGAAAAAGTTGTAGTCAATTTTACGTTTTAAAGGTTTCTGAAGAATTGTTTTACTGAGAAAATAGCTAGTCAGTGTAGTGGTTACTAATAAGTAATTTTGGTAGCGGTAGCAATTGTGTGTACTATTTCCCTCATCCTTCTCATAATTTAAGAAATTAATCTATCTATTAGGTTTTAAAATTGGTAATATGCATGCTTTTCGAAAAGATTTTGTGAAAAAGTGGAGGAGTAGATAAAGTCTGGATTATGATTTCTGTAGAGCCAAAGTGTTGAATGTAGAGGGCTGTTTCCTAGTTCTATGTCTGGCATACATTTATAGGATGACAATGCCTTTGCATAATTCTTTTACCTCATGTTTTATTTACCTTCTAGTTTGATATGTAAGTTGCTCCGACTTATGTGTTGCATTTGTACTTGGACGTCATCACAGTTGATTTGAACAGTGTCATTTGTATTGTATTCTTTAGAAAATATAAATGAAAATCCAAAAACCTCTAAACATGCTTTCAAGGTAGTGGCAATGTAATCTTAATTGTCATGTAGGATGGAAAATCTGTTGCCAATTCTATGGTGGGAGGGGAGAATGAAGCAATTCAGAGGCTGAAAAAATTTGCAGCTGAATGCCAAGCACAACCGCCCAAGGGGGCCAAAGAAGGAAGTAATGATAGCATCTATGGTGCAAACTTCTCTTGCAAAATTTCTCCATGGCTAGCCATGGGTTGCCTTTCTCCCCGTTCCATGTTTGACGAGATAAAGAAAACTGCTACCAGGTTGCTCCAACTACATTTTGTTCTTATAAAAGATTTTATCTAAATAACGTATATTTTTAATAATTTTCCAAACAAGTTGCTAATTTTTAATGAAATTTTTTTATTGTTAGAACAATTTCTGCTTCCTCAAATCGTAATGATGGTGGCAGTGGCTCGTCTGATACTGGAATGAACTGGTTGATGTTTGAGTTGTTGTGGAGGGATTTCTTCAGGTATCGTGACAGACCATATTCACTGAGTTTACTAGATTTGGAATTTTATTTTGCTATATCTTTCATTGACTGACCATCAGCTACTTTGCCTCTCCACATAATTCTATACTTGATGCTTTAGTAAATGTCATTATAATGAATCATTTTTTTTTCTGTTTCACCTAATCTAGTAAACTAATATCTCATGGTACTCGGTTGTAGATTCATTACCAAGAAATACAGTTCTGCAAAGAAACTGGTTGAAGCTGCTCCCGCCACAGCTTGCACGGGTGCTCTTGCTTAAGCAAGAACTTGTACTACGAGACAAAATGAAATTGTTCTTGGTCACTTTCATATATATATTAATGAGAATCCAAGATGTTAGTTCCATGTTCAAGTAGGTTTGTTTAAAATGTGTTTTTTATGTTTAACTTTTGTCTTTAAGCCAAATAAAACTATTCTATATTGAAATTGTGTCTTATAGAGGTGGCTACTGCCTTCAGCTCAAGTGCCATTTTGTAATAGATCACTTACATCTGCCTTCACCCTTTGTTCATACCTTCCTTTCGTTTGAAATGCATAAGAAAAACAAAATGTTATATTTGTACAAGCAATATGGAGCATATTTGGGCTGCAAACTGAAAATATCATTCGACTTGTGCATGAAAATAAATATGATTAGCTATACAGGCAAGCTATTAAATAAGTATATTGTCAGATGATTATATTTTTCTGTTATCATTAAGCTTGTAGAGCTCAAAAGGTTTTCTGTATACATGGATTTTGCCATGGCAAAACCTAGAGGATCCAGTGTCCCGTGAGTTGTGGGGCTGAAAATTTCACATTGTGCATATAATTGCAAATATTTACCGGTTTCAGTGGTAGGTATGGTTCCTGATTGAACAGGCTGCTTTTACACGTGAATATACATTTTGCCCTACATGATTGCTTAGTTTAATTGTTGGGTAATAAAGTGCATTAACGTTTAAGAATCGCGATGTAAATAAACAGCATAAAACTATAATAATAGCGATGTAACTAAGCTGCATAAAACTTAAAGAATAGTGATGTAACTGACTAGATGTGTTCCACAGTTTTGAGAAAAAGGCAGCATCCTAATACGCCAACATCTATGAGTGACCTAAAACTATCATGAACCTCTATTCTATAGTATTAATGATTGGATGGTACAACGGGAATTCTGATAAAACACTATGAGAGGATATTTCAAAATATATATATGAGAGGAAAGGGATTACATGTGTACCAAATACATTCATCATTTGAGGTAAGAGATGGGGAAAATTTTTTTATGAGAGAGAATTACCAAAAAAATATCTCATATAACACCAGAAACTCTTAGGGACGAGAGGACAACAAAGATAACCCAGAGCAACATGAAGTAGACAGAGGTTACCCAGGCCCAAAACCTTGATCCTCCAAGCTCTGCACCCACCGTTAGACGCCTAAACACCAGGACAGAAATACAACCAACAGAAGTAGAGAAGAATACAAGCAAAGAGAAGCTTAGTCCCCCTGCATTCTGAATTCGTAATGGTTCTCTATACGCAATGAAATTGTAGGCAGTGTCAATCAGCCACGGAATGCCAATGCCCACATATATATTTACAGAATTGCTGCAAAAGAGAATAAAGAACATTCAATATGATTTCACACTCTTTATTCTGCCTCTGCACGACCGTAATGTTATTTTATCTTTTAACATAACATGAGACAAGACAATGATGTCAATCAGCTGAGAAAATTCAAACAATCAGTCTCTGAGTTAGGTCTTTAAAAACCTCCGTGTTTGCCTTGAAACATTAAAATTCATCAAGGTAAAATCAATAACCAGGATTAAACAAACCTTTCTAGTCAACATGAAAATCTTTTGCACCCTCTCGTACTGTTTCAATCCTTTCCTGCTATAATTTTTTTACATTGCAGGTTTCACTAAATGTGTCAACAGATCATTTGTGCCTCCAAGTGCATATGCCTTGATTGCTACTGAGACTTCAAAGGAATAAGGGATTTTATTTTTACAAGATAATGTTACTCCTAAATTTAACATTTACCATTTCAATCTTGTCGCTATTATTAAATAGTACCAAGGTTGGTTACATACTTAAAAGAGTCTCAAATACCAGTGTCATGTCCAGGCTAAGTTTACGCCTCTAAATAGACACTATTTTCCTTATTTACAGCTACGAGGTATAGGCGATGACAAAATTTGACACCAACAGTAAAATTATCAACTCCTACAGACTACCCATTTAACAGCTTCATAATTTAGGAAAGTACCCAATCAGCATCGTTATATTACCATCTGAATTTCTAGAAAATTGAGAAAATATATAGGTCTCCAGACCATTATCTAAAACAAATATGCAGCAGGCTCTAAAATTATGATGGTAGAGTGAAACCTGCAAGTGATATTCGCAATAGCAGAGTCTGCTGTTGGCTGCCGTTCAGCAGCAATTTTACTAGCCACTAAATCTGGCCATGAAGTTCCAGCTGCTAACGCTGTAAATGCTATGACATAAGCATTTATTCCTGCAACATAATGAAGAAGCAAAAGAAAAAGAAAAACCATCATTACAAGAAAAATTATAACCATTAATTACCACAGTAAGGGAAGACAGTGAGAACAGAAACCTGTGACACAGCTTATAAGATCTGTTAGCTTTGTTACAACATAAGCTATCCCACTGATGAAAAGTAGAGAGGAAATGAAGGCAACCCATCCATGGGCAATATGATAAGGAGGCACAAAAGCAAATAGAAGTCTCCATGGTGCAAGAAGAGACTGCCAAAATATTCTTGCTAGCCGTAGATAAACATTGTTCAATTTCCTTGATTCTGGGCTTTCCAACTGTTATAAGGAAGTAGAAATTATTACCAGTAATTTTAACATCATTTGGAGGTGAAAATAAATAAATGGAACCATTCGCAGTGAAATGTCAGAAGTTACATCATAGATATAACTGTTCACAACTGTATTATGTAAATGGGAACAAATTAAGTAAAAAAGCTCCCACCAATCTATTTTAATAAAATTTTTGTAACAATTTCAAATTAACAACTTAAACAAGAAATCATAAGGTGAAGCATTAGACCCCTATATGTCCACCTCAAGGGTCCAGTTTTTCACTACTCACTAAGCATAGGAAAGGATTACTTTAAGCATTTCTACATTTAATGAATGTTTCCAAAGACTGCATGTTTGTAAAGTAAAACACGAAATCAACAAACTCTATCTGATAATGCTTCTATTAAGGAGCTCGGATGGAAATTTTGAAGTTTCCTAAAGAGGAAGAATAACAAAGAATGAGCCTCATTGAGAGGTCCTTGATCTGAAATATAATTTTCTGTCATTATTTCACCTGGGTAAGTTTCAAGGAATTTTAAAATACAGAAGAAAATATGGTACCATGAGTGCATCAACAAATTGTGCTTTCCATAGCACAAACACATTAGAATCTTCTAAACTGATCTCCTTATGAAAAGGATCATAGGAGTTTTCAGCAACATCTTCAGTTTCTGCCACCCTTTGATACACCAGGTCTGCATGATGAATTTTCATATCTATTAAATTTGATTGATGGTAGACAAGGCTAGACATATCAGCATCCCCATGATATTGCAAAATTATGACAGGGTACTTGACACAAGTTTTCTAGTCGATTTTTGATCCTACAACAATTACAACAACTTTAAAGAATAGATATACCTCTACATCTTATAAAATTTTTCTAAGAATATATCACTGGGATGTCGAAGTCATAATATTACCACCAATCACTATTAAGCTAATGATGCCTTTACAAATATGTCAGACTGGTACCCATAATGATGCCTTTACAAATAAGTATGTCAGACTGGTACTATTTGCTGGATGAATGGAAAATAAATCTACAATGTTCCCTTTGTCACCTTCACCAACTTGAAGTATTTCAGAGTAATCATCATGAATAATATTCTTGTCTAAACATGAACTGGCCTCGGCTGGCACCCAGTCTTCTGGCCTTTCAGTTCTTGCTCTGGAATAGATAAAAGACATAAGAAGTAGCATGGCAAGCACAATGTCTTAATTATTAAATAAATAGATATTTTATAAACACAAGAAGAAAACGGACATTGGAAGAGATAAGTAAGGCCAACGCTTGTCTTGAGCATAAGCATGTATTAGAAGTAATCCAAATTGCAGTACCGTCAACAAGGCCTCCCAAATTGTGATCACATTTGGGGTCCATACCTGATGATAAAATAAGAACTTCGAGTTAACAAGTTTCATGTAAGCCATCATCATGATACCATATCCTCTAAACGCACTATAATATCAGTTTCATACAGGGGAGAATATACACTCCCAGTCATTACCCTTCCAATTAACATTGCAACCCTTTGATAGTATCAAGCTATACAATTGAAGGATTCTACCATTCATGAGTCAGTCTAATGATCTTTAATATCATCAGATGCCAGTCTATGATAGTAAGGCTATGATAGTAAGGCACGTGTGCAATCAAATTATGACACTGCATATATCTCAATATTAAGATAATTGACCCTAAAACATGATAGAAATTTTTAAATTCCTCCACTGAAAATCGAAGAATGCTGGATATAAAAAACTAAACAAGAAGTCTCTTTATTAAAATTAAAAGGAGACATTAACTATGCAGCCAGATGTCTTCAAATTATAAATGATAAAGATTCAGACAACAGAACATACTCAAAGTTACCTCTAAGATTATGTATAGCCAGATATAAGCCCAGAAAGACCAAAAGAGCTCTACTAACCAAACACCTATGTCAGATATTTTTTTCAGTTCTCCCACCTTTGGAACAACAACACAAACAGCATGGATGGGAAACAGGTCGAATGCAGCAGAACCAACTAGCGTTCCAGGACCCAAACCTAAACATTGAACGGAATCAATAGGATGTCTTCTCTCACATCAATGTCATGCAAAGAACAAGAAAAAATGTACTGAATGAAGGAGATATAGTAGGCAAAATAAATGTACACACAGCAGATGCACTTCAAATCCAGCAAAATTTTCCTATTGGTCAGTATGACCGACAGTAATATCCAAATTTAACTTATCCTAAAGAAAAAGTAAAATAGTATATAAAAAACAAACCTCCAGCATACAGACTTCCAATATTTCGTATAGCATCAATAGTAGCTAACGATATTTGAGGGAAGCTAGTTCCAAAGGCCAGCAGGGTGATATCTGCAATAGTGTAATTCCATACTTTTTCATATCTAACAATTTCAATGCTGGTAGAGGGATCTATTTCTACCACTCTACGTGAGTGTTTCACAACATTCTCCATAGAACGGAAAAAGCGACCAGTTATAGCCGACAATCCAATGAAACAGTAAGCAAGACCGAGAAAATATAGAAAGGCCCTGAACCCATTCCCAAGGGAGGTTTCACCACCAAAAAGGAGGTAACTATCACATATGTCATTCCCCAAAACGTTGGAACTGGCAAATATGCTACCAACAGTTTGCTTCTGTACGGAGGCCATCATTTAATGAATCAGCTCCGTATTACGCTTCAAGTTTGTAGCATCAGTAATTCTCACGTATGCACATAATGACCTGATTAGCAAAGCTGAAAAGAAAAGTATTTCAACTCAAAATATGAATAGACAAATAGATAAGCAGGTAAGACAATTCCCCAAGTTATATAAATTTCCCACCAAAGGCTGCCTGTTGAAAGCAAAGCTTATTAGTAACAATCCCATTAGAAGTTCTTTCAGCTTCCCAAGGTCCCTTGACGATGTTTGTTTATCAAGAAAAACCATTATAACAATTTAAATCTATACAGAGTAATATCCAAAATCCAATTGGAAGGGCAATTTCTCGCAGTGAATCCAACGGAATCCATAAGATTTTTAGAATTAACAGAGATGTTAATCATGTTAAGATAAAATATCTTCAACATATCAGTAATGTAACAAAAAAAGCTACGTCTCAAGTTCTTTAATGGACAATCAATCCACACAGTTCACTTTATTGACTAAAATGCAAAAAAACAAAAACAAAACAAAACATGAAAATGCAATCCAATTCTGTAAGTAACTGTCAGTTAACAGCTCCACAAAAAAATTACATGTATCTTTACAAATCCAGCTCAAAATATCACCACTTCAAAGAAAAAAAAAAAAAGGAGAGAGAGAGAGAGAGAGAGATAGAGACCAGGAGGTGCGGTGCACCGCAAAAGAGCAGATGGTGATCAGACCAGCGGCAAACGAAACAATAGTGGAACAACCAAGATGCAGCAGCGCCAAGAGAACAGAGCACGGTGCAGCGGAGGAAAGGTCACGTAACGGGATTGATCGTGGTTTAATATTTAATGATTAATCGTGTTCACGTAACATGGTTTTGTAGAAAAAAATCATTTGGAGTGGTTTGTCTCCACTCGATGTCTGCAACGCTGACCGACATAAGGTTAGCGTGGGGTCGGCCTCTTTGACATTTCAAGAGGACATGAGGCTGTCAACTTAATATGGATCCCAAATCTCAAATCTCAATTCATAATCCTTCTTAGCAGCATATAATAATAATGATCGATGGATACATTTGTAGTGTGGTTGTGCGCCCACTGCTCATTCTTTTCCAGCTCAATGGACATGTTTGGGGTCATACATTACTCATGAGTCGAGTAAGCAAGATAGCAATGTTTTTGCTTTATTTTGATTTTGAATGGAAATTTGAACACATGATCTCTGTGAAATGAAGAAATGCGGTTTTCATAAAGTCTAATTCTGATTAAAAAAAAAAAGGTAATAGAAGATATTTGGTTTCAAACTCGAGTATTTATATTGTGGATGGTATGTGGAAAACAAAATACATTTTGTATTTATTAAGATTATCTTTTTTAATGTTTTCTTTTTAAATAATACTATATATTCTAAATTATTTGATCAAATTATATGTTATGTATGTTATAATTACTTGTTAATTATGATCCCTTATTAAGATCTTTTTTTTAAAAAAAAAATATCATTCACAGTGTAGTTAGTCAAATTTGGATTATTATCAATTCTCTGTTGCTGGGCTGTATTGGATTATAATATGTTAATTAAGATTTATATACGATATTATTTGGACTAAAACCAATTTTATAAAAAAAAATAATAATTATTTTGTACATCAATTTTTAACTAAGTGGTATACATTTTTTATCTTTATATTTGCAATTGAGAGTGCAAATCCCACTAATCATAGTTATGAATGGATAAGGATAGCTTTTTTTCTCAATATAATGAATGCAAAAGTAGAATACATCTCTCTATTGTGAATGAGTGTATCTATTTTGTACATCAATTTTTAACTAAGTGGTATACATTTTTTATCTTTATATTTGTAATTGAGAGTGCAAATCCCACTAAGCATGGTTATGAATGGATAAGGATAGCTTTTTTTCTCAATATTATGGGAATGAATGCACGAGTAGAATACATATCTCTCTATTGTGAATGAGTGTATATATTATATAGGATATTTGCCAATTATGAGAGAGATATAAATTGTATAGTATTTTAGCTTGATAAGCCTCTTATTGAATATATGTTATATTTGAGATAAAGAACAATCATCATTTTATTTTTATATACTTTTAACATGTGATTGCACTTGTTTATAAGATTTTTGCAATGTACTAATAAGACTTTTAATCAAATTTAATTTTAGAGAGTTTATGTAAATCTTACTAAAATAATTTATTTAATTTTTTAAGTACCTTACTAGGTCAAATTGATCCAATAAGGCAAAACGAAGTTAACTGGGCTTTTGCTTTGTTTCGTGGGCCACAACGAACGTATTGGCTTGATTTATGGTGCCCATTTTTTTTTTCCAACAAACTTCAGATTACATTATTACGAGTTTAAATCCCTAATCTCCCTCTCATCGGTCATCTCATCTAAACTGAAAAATTGAGGAATGGTGGGTCACCATGCACCTATACAAGAGATTAAAATGTAATTAAAACAGGTGTGGGTGAAGGTAGCAATCTTTGGCATGGCAACCACGATTGATGGTGACTGCAACATGAGTGGCTGAATATGGGAAATATCTTCGGTGGAGAATCCTTTTCTAGGAAAGTCCGAGAGCTTTAGGCATATATGGAATTTACAACACAGACCCTCAAGTTAACCAAAGCACTCCTATGAAAATGTTGGCTTATCACCAACGAAAAACATGTATTTCAACCATTTTATAAATTGCGATGTCCAAACTACTGTGCTCTGTCTGGACAATACTATGTTGATCACTTAGGCCTAACATTCTGAGCATGAACGTTACCCATAGCAAATATCTATCACCCAAATATCATTTGTGGTCGCTCTCCACAAATTGTAGAACAGAACACTTATCCGATCAACAGCCACCATCTCTATAACATGTTTAACTCTCAACACAGTACATCTGGGCGTTGCTGTTGTCACTTAATCAAGATAGCAAGGGGAATTTAAGCAACAACAAACAATGTGAAATCGGAAAGTTTTATGATTTTATCTAAGAAACAAGAGTTCATTCAAACCTGCAGCAGCAGTAATCACCATATCATATTGCTTGCCAACAAGCATCACACATATGGGTTGGACTGCATAAAATAAATGTCAGTAAATATTTTATAATTTAAGAAAACTCTAGAAAGAAATCTGCATTGTATTAAAACATGTAATACATAAAACTGCATATTTAATCAGTTACCAAAATTTTGACAGAACATAAACTAGGAATCCGAAATTAAACCCAACAGGTCCAAAGATCTGACAGAGATAACAACAAGCCCTAGAATGAGTAATCCAGATAAATAATGTGACAAAATACTGAAAAAGATCTTCAGTCTTCCTCCTCTCCCTCATTCTCAGCAATGTTAAAGTACCGCAGCTCATACACACTCCGGTCCTTGTTTGAAGCAATCACCCGAAGCCAATCTCTCACATTGTGTTTCTTCAAGTACTTCTTAGTCAAGTACTTAAGATACCTAGATAACAATAACATAAAGCTGTCTATCAGAAGGCAGTTGAACAAAATGTCAGGTCAGGTATGCATGAGATGAGGAGTTGTAGCCTTAAATATTAACATAAACCTAAGCACCAGAAATGTCACCTGTTACTTTTACAAAGTTCTATCAAGAATTAAACTAAAAAAAATAATTTCCAAGAGTTTAATTATACACTTTCAACCAAGAAAAAGTACAACCATACTTAACTGCAAAGATGACATGCAGTCCCAACTACAACGCAAAATTAACGAACCAATACCAAGAAACACTACAAACTCAAATCGACAAAAAATCCACTACTGTCAAATCTTTAGTTTCAAGCACATCTACAATACAACTGTGAATAAAACGGAAGTAGAACGAAATATAGACACTTGGCAACAGCATCAAATGCCAATCTGATCTAACCGAATGACCAACTAAATATCCACCTACTATGATTGGGAGTTTCTCTTAAATAATGCATACAGTATATTCATATCCAACACATATAATTATAATATTATCAAGACAATTTCTAACAAATTGGAATCAACAAGATGGTCTGTGCTGCAAACACAATTCCCATGCAAGTATTGAAATATCATTTGACAGATCTAAGTTTCCCCAAAACACTAAACAAAGAGCCAATTAATAGAAAACGAAGAACTTAAAAATACAGAGACGCGTATTCAACATCAAAAATTACCAAGACAAAAACAATAATAGATGTAAAGAGAGAGAAAAAGAAGAAGGGTACCTTTTAGAGAAGTTACTGTCAGAAGTGACGGTGATCTTGGTCTTTTCACGAGAGACGGTAATGGAGTCACCGAGTGCTCCGGCCTTGCCGCCGACCTTGATGCGCTCCTGGAGGAACTTTTCGAGTGAGGCGATGTCCATGATTTTATCCTCTACCGGCTTCGCGCAGTCTATGACGAAGATCGCTCCCTTCTTCTTCCCCTTCGCACCTGCTGCTGCTGCTGCTCCGCGACTCATTTTCGCTGATCTGTTCCGCAACTCACTGAATCAATCCACGATAGCGAGGTCTTTACAGCAGCTGCGGGCTGTGTGCAGAATGGAGCCTATAAAAAGAAGGGTTAGAAAAGCATGACTTCAGTCTAGGGTTTCCATTCGGGTTTAATTAAACGACGTCGTTTTATTTGCACTACATTACCTAAATGTTTCCGGGTTTTGGGTGGATTTCCAAAAACTCACTAAGATTTAACCTTCTTTTAAATCCAAGCCGCTAGTTGTTTTTAGTTTTGAATCTATATCAAGACTAGAAAAAAAGTTCCATAATCCGCCGAATTAAGCTGGATCAGTCCTTTGATGTAATCTGTTTTTTATTTTGAAAGATTCTAACTGGTTTTTTCATCTTTAAAAGAGTAAACAATTTTACTATAATCAAATTTAGTCTAATTTATAGTATAAATTCATAAATTTCAAATTGAAATGTAAACACAAAATGTTTAAACTATATATTTACGTTACAATATGTCATACTCAATACTTTCTTTTAAAGTAATCTGATATAAATTATATTCCTTTTCTAATCATACATATTTATTTAAATTGAGTAAATATAAAATAAATTTTAAATTATATAATTATACTAATGATATTAAATTAAATTTGGATTCAAAGGAGCAAAAAAAAATCAACTAAATCAATCTAATTTGATTTGATGGAAGTGTAAAAACATATCTATCCTGATCAAATTTTTCGCAGAACTAAAATATATGGTTTGGTGATGAAATCGAATCAAGCTTAGACCTAATTTATAAAACCAAATAGCTTATGGGATAGTTTTCAAATAATATGAAACCTAAGGATCGCTGTATAATTCTTCCTTCTTAGGAAAAAATAAAAAAAATAAAACAGACATTTCGATTCTCTATTGCATTTCTAGTCAAATAATGTTTGGAGTTGGATTTGATTTTTGAGATGCTTTGACGACGTCGTTTTTAGTGAAGTTCGTTGATTGCCGCTGTCTCACCAAAATTTAGGGGTGACAATATGGGTTACGACACAACGGGTCGACACGAATTCGTTAAAAATAAATGGGTATGGGTTTGAGTTAAACGAATTCGTGTCGTAATCGTGTCGACCCGTTTAACCCGTTTATTAAACTAATCGAATCGGGTTTGGTTAAACGAATCGAATCGGGTTTGGTTAAACGAATCGCAAGTTGACACGATTAAAATTGGGGTCAAAATATAATTTAATATATTATAGAGGTTATAATGTAATTATGTATTTATATATAAACATACACTTCAGTCTTCAGCAAATCCCTAGCAAACCTAATCTGTCGCAACCCCTTTCTTTTTGCAGCCACTCGACCAGACGCCGCGACCCACGACTCGTGCAGCACCGTCGAGACTCCACGAGCAACATCGAGCAGCACGACAGGCGAGCAGCACCGTCGAGACTCCACGAGCAGCTGTTCGCTAGCTGTTCGTCTCTCTACGGTTAGTCTTCTCTCCCCTTCTTCGTCTTCTTCTTCCGTCCAGATCTGCCGCGTGCGTTCTTATTCTTTTTATTTTCTTCTCATTTTTTCTTTTCCTCCATTCAGATCTGCTGTCGTTCTCTGTTCAGGTCTGCCACCATTATCCATTCCTCAGTTCAGATCTGTCTGCCGCCGGACCAGGTGCTTTATTTTATTTAGTTTAATGGGAGCTTGATTTTGTTGTTATTGTTCTTGAAATGTCATTGTACTGTTATTGTTCTTGGACATGGTTGTTTGTTGTCTTGTGTTTGGATTTTGTGTGATGGGCTTGATTTTATTTAGTTTAATGGGAACTTGATTTTATTTTTACTGGTCTCAACGGTTTGTTAGGTTCTATTTTATTCTAACTTGGAGTTGGGTATATTTCATTTTTTAGATTCTTCTTTATCTGTTTGATTTTCTTTATGGAACGATTTTTTTTTGGGTATTGTGAAAATTGTTTGTGCCTCTCAAATTTGCTAGTGTTAGCTGAAATTGTAGCAAGTTGCAGCTCGTCATCATCTTGTTTTCAATGCAATGGATCTTTGTTGTGTAATAGGCAATTACATTTTCTGATTTTTTTGTGGCTGATGTTGTAATCTCCATGGCAAAGGCATGAAGCTAGAGCCTGGTTTAGCTATTTCTAAAGAAAACCACCACTTGGTTCAGCCAAACTGATTATAAATTATATCATTTTGGTAACACTTGTTTGAAAAATTTTATGTGTTTTGTATCAACAGAAAAATTTCAAGTTTCTTGTTTATTACATATTATTCTATATATCTCTAGTGTAATGTAATTTGGTTATTTGGTTCTCATTATTTATGTGGTTATTTTATGGTTATTTGGTTTTCAGATATGGATTTAAGTGTTGATTTCGAAAACGATACCATTGATCTGGAAGATGAGCTTGAAGATGAGTTTGAAGTTGCAAATGAGGAAGAAAATCTGGGAAGTTCAAGCAAGTCAAAGCAAACTAAAGCCTCTCGAATTTAAGTATTAATGAAGCTCCCCCTAATGCAAGTGCCCCAAGTGAATCAGTTGAAGGTTCAACACCAAATTCTTTCACTTAGTGGTAAATTTTTTTAATTATATTTCGTCATTAATTTTAAGATTGTGAATGTAGATATCTAATTTTGTGTTTTTGTGTTTTTTGTGTAGCTTGAAGGTCCCTTTGGAGTTTGGAACCAATGAGGATAGAATTTTTTAAGTGACAAACATTTGATGTTGGAGAATGATAATATTATGTCATTTTAATTATTGCATTGATTTTGATTTTATTGTGATTTTGTGTTTAAAATCTATGTGGATGATATGGTGTAGTTCACTTAATGTGTAGGTTTTATGTGTTGAATTAGGTGTTTTAAAAATTTGATTGTGAATTATTTGTTATATTTGTGTTTGTATTAAAATTGATTTTGTTGTGATTTTTAAATATAGATGATGTGAAATTGTATATAGTTGATTTAATGTGTAGGTTTTTATGTGTTAAATTAAGTGTTAAATGTTTGATTGTGAATTATTTGTTTTATTTGTATTTAAATTGAGATTTGAGTTTGATTTTATTATGGTTTTTAAATGTAGATGATATGAAATTTTATAGTTGATTTATTGATTAGATTTTATGGTTAATTTAATATATAGTTAAAATATTATTTATTATTTTTTGGCTAAACGAATTATACGGGTTAAACGAATTAAACGGGTTAAACGAATTAAATGGGTTGAACGAATTAAACGAATTAAACGGGTTCAACGAGTTAAATGAATTAAGCGGTTTAAATGATTAAACGGGTTAAACGAATTCGTGTCGTGTCCGTCGTGTATAAACGAATTCGTGTCGAATCCAAAAATGTCAACCCGTTTCATAAACGAATTCGTGTCGAATCGAACGAATTCATAAACGAATCGAATCGAATCCAGCTCAACCCGACACGCCAACCCTTTTTGCCACCCCTACCAAAATTACTCTGCAATCGTGTTTAGTGCTAAAAATTGTAAATGAACAATGGAAGAAGATCTCAAGGACGTCGTTCCCTGCACTTCCCTTGCTGTTGATTCTATACGTCGTGTTGGAATGGTAGCGAAATTCAATTTAATATTTTGGTAATCCAATTCAATTTTCTTGCTTGCTTGCCACTCACTGACACTATCAAATTCTTACGGCAGGCTGGTGCAATTTGGGGATTGTGTAGCCCACATCAAACTCGTAAAAAAGGTAACATTTACCATATCCTAAAAATTAAATTAGTTCTTTTTTTTTTTCCTTTCCTTAATTTTTGTGCACATATGATGTAGTCATCTACGAGACTACCACGTGTAAAGAAAAAAAAAAGAATTTGAAAAGACGACATGGCAAATTTCAATAAATCAGTATTTGCTATCAGATTTCAGCTCTTAGTTGCGACATGAATAAATGAGTCGCTAAAAGCTCAAGCAATGAGCCCAATGACCAAAATCTTTATGAGCATTGTAATTAGGTCGTCGTTTGCATAGTATGTCAGCTTAAAAAAAACCCATAGTATGCCAATTTAAGCACATAAAATGTATGTGGACGAAGTTTCTGTTTCCTGTGTGCTGGGAATATTACACAGGAATGGAGTGTTTATCGGCTGATCTCTTGTTATGGACGAAACTCACTGCTTGTTTATCCTGACATGTAAAAATAGAAAAACGTGACCTTTTCTGATGCTTTTTTTATAACAAGAACCGTGGTATTGACGTGGGTTGATGACCTATCTTCAAAATTTTTACTTCTTACAGATAAATGCTCTGATTGCGGGTGCTGTAGCAGGAGCAGCTGTTGCCTCCGGGACACGTAGCTGGACACAAGTAATTGGGACGGCTGGCCTAGTTTCTGCCTTCAGCGTTGCTGCTGACTACTTTAAACCAAACTGAATATTTGCTGATGAAATTCTAGAGGATTAAGGTGATTCTCACCTCATTACTTCTCGTATTACCCGTTGATCTGCATAATTGAAATTCAATATTGAACTGATGAAAATTGTTGATATTTGTGCAATTTTCTGTCATTTATGCAGCATTATGAGCCCATCATGTTGATCAAAGTACAATAGTTAGCATTTGGTCCTTTGGCATATGTAACTATGAGCTTACGGCTTCTATTGAAATTTTACTGCCAAATTTTGATCAATCGTCTAGTCAATTAGAATATTTGTTCCAATTTTGGTTTCCTTTATGTTCAGTCTTTTTGCATCTTTCGTTGTCTTCTACTTGAATTACCTTTATCTTGTACTATTTTTTACTTCTTGCCACAATGTTATTAGTTCTTGTCAAACGAACAAATAATTTCAGAACTTAAACAACTATTAAGTTATTCTTAGTTATTTTTTTTGTTTTGTTCAAAGATGACACCGAACGAATCAGGGGTCTGTTGACCTGTCAAAATTAAACACTAAGTGTGCAGTTCGGAAATCTACTCCCATAAATAAAAAACAAAAACTCTCATAATAATAGGAGAAAACTACTCATACAAGTTATATAATAAATATATAATGGGAATTGAACTTTAAATCTTATGAAAAACAGAAAGGTACATAACCATTTATACTGAGACATGATGTAAGTTACTTTTAGTTTTTAATCATATTATTGTCCCTCTCATTTTTCCTCCTAATTTAATTATTTAAGGCCATACTTCTCATCATTTCCTGAACATTTTGAATTTTCCACTAATTTTGTACGAGTTACATCTCATTATTTTCTTGCAGCGGTTTTCTGTTCTAGTGGTAAATTACCAAGAGACATAAGATTCTCTTATTTCTCAACATATATAAATTTTTTTTGAAATATTACAATTAAATCGAGATAAGAAGAGAGGATATAACTCGAAACCACGATCTTATGGTATAAATGTCAGAGACATATCACTGGTAAACCTATTCTAACATTGTCATTCTCAACATATTAAATTGCATTGAATCTTAACCGTAATTTTGATTTTTGCCTTAGCCAAGACTCAAATTTCATACTTTCTAGTTATAGGCCCCTTTTAGATGCTTAGGATTTTCTCAAAAATTCATCAATCAGCAGGTGCCATGTATCATACATCTCACCCATCCGTACATGGAACTACTAAGTCAACCAACGCATAAGATATCACCGTACCCTATAGGCAACGCCTAGATTCTTTAACTGCTTTTGCAATTAGCAAATCGCAACCCATTAAATCCACTTTGTTACAGCAGCCAACATCAAAACTTGTGTGGAAATGTAAAGTTGCGGATCGCTCGGGCTCGAGTCTATTAAAAGACCATTGATGCTGGAAATGGACCGGAAACAGATTGGACGGCATCAAGTAAAGGCTGTTTTTGTTCATGTGGAAATGTTTTTGTTGAAGGAGGATCAAAGCTTTAGGTTAAGATCTATTAATTTGTTGGCTCATTTTAGTTGTGGAGGTGACAGATGAATACATTAATACTTTTGTTCAGCAGCATAGTTGAGTTGTCCCTGGATGATCACTAATGACTTTTCATTCCCTTTATTGGGTCATGTCTCCGTCTAGATCGTAGCAGAAATCAGAATACCGTTGAAAGGCGATTAATGCAGCTCCATTGAGAAATCAAATCTTTCTCTGGTGTGTGCAGGATCGGTGTTTATTGACCTATGGCATTCTAACATTCATTGGGCAGTAGTCTATGGGTCAGTTGTCTGCCTAATTCCGCAACAGAAAATAATGATCTGAATGATATTGGGAATGAAATGTTTGAATTCAACATGTTTGGTTTTGGTGTAATTAATTATCTTATATGTTCGTTAGTATATAATATGTGGTGGAAGTATTGATTTGACATTTTTGTTTAACTTGTAAGAGCGAAAATGGGTCGAAAATGAATGGAGTTGACATTTTTGTTTCTTCTTCTTCCTCCAGCGATTTGCTACTTCCTAAAGACGCAGATATGCAGGCTTCCAGTCGTGCCTCACAACATAACCTGCAGATCCGCTTTTCGGATGAGGAGCAATCTGCGAAGCCTATTGAGAAATCCAGCGAGTGGGAGAGGAGTGAGAAACAAATGAGAACAGGTCAAAAGGCAATTTTATCAAAAAAAAAAAACCTTTCGGGACACAAAATGTCACAAGTGTTGTTCCATTCTTTGTTTTTGCCATTTCCTACCTTTTCCACAAATATAATTAATGCTCTTACATCCACGTGTCCAAAAAACATTTGATGGCGAAAATAATTGATTGACTTAAAACGTTTTGAAAGTTCTCGATGAAATATACTACAAGAAACGTTGCAAAGTTTTAGTTTCTTTCTATCTTAATGAAGAATTTTCAAAGAAGCCTCAGCAATAGGGTAGTTCAACAAATCATTTAATGATATGATATGATTTCTCTGTCTCTGCCCCTAACCAATATTTGCTGATTCCATGCCAAATCAAAATGGAGATTATATCAGGTATTCTCATTCTTCAGTGCTAGCTGTTGGATTACCTAAATCAAGAATATGACCCATTACCTATATCAAGAAAGCTAGTAAACCAATTGTTTTTGGGTTTTGGCTTCACCTTGATTTTGTAATTTTCTTTTAACTTTTCACTTTTTCCAAGTATTGATTTGGTAAGATCTTTCTTTTTTTTGAAATTGATTTGGTAAGATTTTGTTAGGGGAAGAGTGTCGCAAATCCCCGATTCATGCAAGTTTGTATCCGAAGCCGAAGGGCAAGTAGGTGTGCAATGAATGAGAGACAGAAAGGTAAGAGGGAGTTGTAATAATTTATTGCACGGTATCACGAGTCACCTTCCGCAAAATTTTTTCTTTTTCTTTTAATACTATTTACGGTGTAGTTGCTTGAATCTATGTCGAGTTCAGTAAAAACTCTTTACCATTAAATACAACCATCAAACATAATCAAATGCAGCCCTGATTATTCTATTGTTCTCTTTTAAAGCTGGAAGTCTTTTGCTTTGTTTGTATTGATAAGCATGACTTCACTTTCGATTATCAACCCGCAACCAAATCAATGAAAAGGGCTACAGCTACAGCGGAGCTTTCCGTTTCCCAAACTATGAGTGTTCATGTACCAAAACTAATAAACGAATTACTTCGGTTTTACGGGAAAAAAAAATTAAATGATTTTGGAAATCTGAACCATTTTACTAATTTTTCCTCATTCCATTGCATCCTTTAAATATACATTTAAATATCTGCTTAGACAAGGCATCACATGGAGAAGAAACACTTCAGTGCACCGGGTACATCATGTGGTGGTGCACCCGGCCACTGACCATGCGGACTCGATCAAGCATAGTTTTGTTTAATGAAGCTTGGGGCTGTGACGGAAGATGAAAACATATGTCATGATGATTATTTTAAAAGTTAAATAAAAACGGTTACAACCAGTAAAAATTTTTATTTTGTAAACTCGGGATACCAAGTGCCAAGCGAACCGTGCTAAACGAACGGTTTGGTTCCTTTTCTCGGCTATTGTTGTATATATGAGAATTTGGTTGTAGAGTTGGTGTGAACTTGTGAATATATAATATTTAGTATACATAATTTCATGATGATGTGACAAGTTTCGTTGAGTACGTTTGGGGCGAAGGAAATAGACATAGCAACCGGGTGATGGTCACAATAATCTCCCATGAGTGAACACAACACAAACGAGTAATCAAACATCAAAACTTATTATAAAATAATCTAGATAAATATTATATATAATACATTATCCCTTAATAAGAATAATTGAGTATCTTTATCCGTTTTAAGAGATTTAGAGTACGAGTCATATCTTATTCAATTAAAATATAATGTGTATATATGAGTTTTCTTTTAATAAGAATAATTATTTCTCAATTAATTTAGACCATATGTCAAAAAAAAAAAAAAATAGATATCATGTATAGGGCTGACCGGACAACTCCTAATTTCTAAATAATTTCATTTCTTAATTAATTCCTTATAGTAAATAAAAGAGTGGCAGGTTCTTGTAAGCCCGAAAAACTGCATGTATCAGCCATGAGATAAATAACATATCTCATTTCCGATTGGAATATTTTCAATGAAATAAAAAATTCCGATTGAAATCCTTCCAAACAACCAATCAGATGCTCTCAAAAGAAAATCTTGAATACACGGTACACCGATGAGATAACAACACCACGTCACATGCACACACTTCAATACATTATTATCTCATCTTCACTTATCGGATATGCCTTATGCACTCGAAATTGTCTCCTCATCGTATAATGCATGATTCATTAAAGAATTAGGATTCAATAAAATAGTACTAAATGAGCTTTTAGGTTGGTGCCCTGGCACCAACTTTACTTGCCCAGTTTTTGGTAGTTAGATACCGAGTTTGAGTTTGGGAATTCAAAAAATCGTAAATAATTTTTTTATATATTTATGAACAGTTCCCTCTAAAGATCAGAGGAGAATAGATTTTCGAACAGTTCACTAGGTAGATTCTATTAATAGATTTATGTAGATATATGTTGTAGTATTTGAAGATTTATTTAAAAATAATAATAATAATAAATAATTTATTTTTTCAAAAAATGTCATAAAAAGTCAGAAATAAGGATGTGAAGGAGGACCCAGAAAAGGAGACGACTGTGGCAGCAATCAGCAAATTGCATTCAACCACACGATGTAGAAGTTCTCGCCTGAAACGGCACGGGAAAAATAAACAAATTAAACATTAACAAAAAAAAAAAAAAAAAGGGAAAAAGCGGCATCATCAATAGTTATCGGAACTTCTCAACGTGCTTTAAATTAAACAATTCGTATCAGAATTAATTAACCAACCTACGTTCAACTATATATCCACACTCCATCTCTCTCTTTATAAATTTCAACCTTCTTCTCGTAAACAAGCCTTGTATCTTTTCTCAAGCACCCTTTTGCTCTCTTTGACCCTCTTATATTTTTCAGGATCTATCCTTCTTTCTTTTTTATTTTCTTCTGATATTAAGAGAGGGCACGGTCAAGTCGCTTCTGTTTGCTCAACATTGATGAGGGTTATAAACCGTCCCAGGCAGGAAATGGTGGTCGAGTATCAGGAGGTAAATATCTGTATCTTCTTGAAGCAACACATTTTTTTTACTCCTTTTTTATGGATTTTTGTGTATGAGGTTGTAAATGTAATGTTGAAACTTATATTGTCACGGTTGAATGGTAATTGATAGGATTATATTAAGAATGGAAGAGGAATTCAACTTTTTACTTGTAAATGGTTGCCCCTCTCTTCTCCGAAAGCTCTTGTTTTCCTTTGCCATGGTAGCTCTCTCTTCCTCTTCTCTACCTCTCTCTCTCTTTTGTGGGTTGGTTGTGATTATTTAATTCATTAATGAGGTGTTGCAGGTTATGGCATGGAGTGCAGTGGTTTCATGAGAGGTATTTAATAATTCTTTTATGACCTTTTTTCCTTTTTTTAATTTGTTTGATCTCTTTTCACCCACTCCCATACCTGAATTCATTGTTCTTGGAGATTTATGATAAGTGATAACTTAATCATTGCTATAGAACCCATCAAAAACCAAATTAAGCTTGCGCTATTCATATTTTCTTTCAAAAAAAAAAAATTAATAATCAGAATCTGCCCAGTAAGTTTACAAGTTGGCAGTGTAAACTGGCCTCCAAAATTGGCTTTTTGAGAGCTACATCCGCAGCTACCCATCATTTTTTTTTTTTTTTTTAATTTTATACTTGTTAGGTTCAAGTTTCCCAAACATAAGTTTCAAAAAACAAAAAACGTTTCCCAAAATTTGTTAGAATGGTTGCTTTTAATCATTGTTTCTCATTATTTGCATATTATCTTGCGTACAGTTATTGCAAATAATAATCAAACAAAGCACAATAAAAGGAAGCCTTTTCTTCAATACAATATCAATACGTCCATATCTTTTCATTGTTGAATAACAAGAAGTGCACATCCCCCGGGTAGTGACCACATCCCATACTACATTGCTAGCCCACTTGTTACGTGTTATCGTAACTGTTTTCTTTATCCTTATCACTTAATCTCTTTTCTTCTTCTTCCTTTCCAATAATCCTTATCTTCCTTTCATTAATTGTCTTTTAGAGATCATTATTGGGTTAAGCTCCTTTAGTTGGATGATAGTAAGGACTAGCTAGGGACAATAATTTTGTGACGTTAAAAAATAATACTCCAACTTTAAAATGGAGATTCCTGGATATAACTTCCATATTTGAAAACTCAGTAATATATTTACATCAAAGTAAGAAAGTAGAGCTATCATGGGGCACGGAATCGTGTCATCCCTTTAATATGATGATAGTAGCTGAATGTATATGTTTGACTAATTATTCAATAAATTTACAATTGAAAATTATGGTTACCACAGTCTCCACGGATAGTCTAGTATTTTTATGCCACCCTAATGTTGTTACGCCGCGATATCATCTTTCGTTGAAAATGTAATGTTTGTACAGGTATATAGGTGGGTCAGGTTTTAAATTTTGACTTGGACTTGAATCTGTTTGCTCGGATAGGTTGGTTTGGTAGACAAACAAAATCAATTTCGTTCAACTAGTCATCGTCACTGGGTCCACCAAAACAAAATCAATTTCGTTCTTACGAAGGACTAGTACTAGACTTATCGTCCTCATTTTAGACTGCATTTATTTGTAGGTTTGATGATGCATTTGATTGATGTTGCCATAATTTCTATTATTCTGGGTTTAGTAACTGTCGTGGTGCAACCACCACTCAATTATAATCCAATAATATAGCAGTCACCCTGAGTTCGAGTGGTTACACTATAGATGGTAATGAATTACTAACTACTTACCAGAAATGGTGGCCCAATTTAATGTGCTATCATGATTTTAATGTGCAGTCGAAGCACTTTGTTAACCTTCTGCTACTAACACAATGTAGAAAGTTTGATGTATGAGACAAAACTTAGTTTTCTTCTTGAAACTGCTAATTAATTACTAGCTACTTTAACAGAAATAGAAGCCCAATTAATGTGCTATCATGATTTTAATAGACTGTGGAACCAGGCTAGCAAATGCTGGAAATGCTGTGTTTGGCATTGACTATCAAGGACACGGACGATCCAAAGGTTCTCGCTGCTACATCAAGAAGTTCAAAAACATAGTTAACGACTGTGATGATTATTTCAAGTCTGTTTGTGGTATGTTCACAATTCCCTCAATTTAGACCCTCAAAATCACAATGTGAACCTCCTAAAATGTCACTACTATGATTTTCCAGCACAGGAAGAGTACAGAGACAAGAGCAGGTTCTTGTATGGCGAATCAATGGGAGGTGCAGTGGCACTTATGATTCACAAAAAGAACCCTTCATTTTGGAATGGTGCTGTTCTTGTTGCACCAATGTGTAAGGTATTAAAAATTAGGATTTAACTATCTTATTGGTGAGGTAAATTCATCCATCAATAATAAGTAACCCGGGATATTATTTAATAACTATCCTTAATTCTTACAATCAATTAAAAGGTTGTTATTGATGGGTAATCTTATTCAAACAGATAGTCAAAACCAAAAAATTAATGTTAATTATTATAGGTATGAAAATGTACATAAAAGACTAATTTTATGTTCATTAAAGTTAATTTGGTCGTGAAAATGATAGATATCAGAGAAAGTGAAGCCGCATCCAGTACTTGTGAATATATTAACTTCAGTGGAAGAGATAATACCTAAATGGAAAATTGTACCCACTAAAGATGTGATTGATGCTGCCTTCAAAGATCCCCTCAAAAGGGATGAGGTGAGGTTTCTTTTAACATATTGATGATAACGTGTAATAATTGGGGTGGAGGAAATGTGATTTGTTTAATTAATAAAAAATTTAAATGTGACTTTGCAGGTTAGGAACAATAAGCTAATATACCAGGACAAACCGAGACTGAAAACAGCTCTGGAAATGCTAAGAACCAGCATCAGCCTTGAAAAAAGTTTAAACGAGGTTACTATTATATCACACTCTCTTTGGCCTCTACTTTCTTATCAAACCTAGCATTGCTATTTCTTATATTCAAAATTGTAGATATAGTTGGTATCTCGATATTTTCTTTTTTTAAATAATTTTAAGGATAAAAATCGAAATTGGAAGAAATAACTATCTTCCAAAATATTTATAACATGTTGGTAAAATTTGATAGTAATGTGGATATACTGAAATAGATAAACCATATTTACATAACACAAAAAGACAATTATAACAAGCTATTAAAATTTTTCTATAATATCTAACTGACATTGATTATTTTTCAGCCATAAATGTCGATCAATATCAATGTTTATTTCTCTGGTTATATTCTATATGAATATAGAGCCACCAACATGAAAATTGGAAAATTACAACGACATTGCACAATAATGAAAGCGAAATTGTGTGTTTGGCAGGTGACACTACCATTTTTAGTATTGCATGGAGAAGCAGACACAGTGACAGACCCAGAAGTGAGCAAGGCCTTGTATGTGAAAGCTGGCAGCAGAGACAAGACCATAAAACTGTATCCAGGAATGTGGCATGCTCTGACCTCAGGAGAACCGGATCACAACATTGACATTGTCTTTGCCGATATTATAAATTGGCTTGACAAGCACAGCAGTGAAGCAGATGCCACCCTAGTTGCACCAATTCACGCATCATTTAACAATGTAGAAACTAAGACATTGATGATGAATGAGATGGAATCACCGGACGGACAAAAACAACAACAACACCGAAGGTTTTTATGTGGATTGAAAGGAGGTCGAATGTTTCATCATTCCGTAATGTAGCTGCCACAACTCTGGTTCTATTTAAACTTTTACTCTGCAGTTGCTTTCAGGCTGTACAGTCTTATAAATTATAAATGCAAAAAGTTCATTTTCAAAGGGAAATGAAACAGTAGGTGTTCTTTTATGATTGTAGCAATTGTAAATTGCACTTAGTAAGCAAAATAATCTTCTAATGACCGCATAAAATAATATTAAAAGAACCATCTTAGTTCAGGGGTAAATTCTTTACACCTGTACCATAAAAATCGTAAGTTTAAATCATGTATTCTACCAGAAATCCTGATTTAGTTGTGATATATATATTTTTTAAAAAATAAATCTTCTTGAATATAATCACCCCAAGTTATGGGACTTCCATATAAGTATTAATCTTACCCACTCGTCAGTAATCATTTTTCTTTGCAAGTTAATTTAAAAAATAATAATAATAAAATATACAAATTATTACATCTTTTACATAAAGGCATATTACACGAACCTCCTAAAAATTGATGAAATTCTACTAATATAATAGGTTTGATCATAATAACATAAGCCTCGTCTAAGACTCTAAAAACTCAACATAAATATCTCCTCCTATTAGTCAATTACCGTTAAATCTTAACAATTAATGGTCAAAGATGTCAAAAGGCTAAAATACCCTTTTAGTAAAATTTAAAATAAAAAATTTATTATTTTAAATCCAAAATTATTATCTTTTCGGGATTCGTCGATTTGACTTTCAAATCAAGTTAAATTAACATTTAAAATATCTAAAAAGAAACTACTATTTCAATAAAAATTATAAATACATTTACATTCATTTTTAGGATACATATTATTATTATTATTATTACTATTATAGAGATATAACAAAAAATAGATAAATATATGGATAGAAATTAAATATAATAAAGACAAAGATAGAAAAATTAAAAATTAATAAAATGATAAATCTAACATTTGTTTTTTGTAATTAATATTTCTAAAATTATATATCAAAAATTAAATAAAATTTTTGTAAAAGATAATAAACAAAATAAAAAACTAATGAAAATTTAAAAAAATCTAAAAGGAGCACATATCCGTCAATGAACATTATTGATATTTCAATTTGTTAGTATGGTTCTATTTTAAAATGTTAAATATTGTCATATAGAATTACTAGTAAGTGTAGAAAGTTTTCTTCATTTATTGAAAAATATATTTTCAAGTCTTATATTTTTAATAATTAATGTCAGTAGTTTTTGGAGATATATATATATATATATATATATGTATATATATGTTTGTGAGTTGGACCCAAGACATTGTGTGATGGGCTGCAGTCTTTAAAGAAACCCATTGAAGAGTGAAATAATTGTCAAATGCAAGCGAGACCCTTCACTGTTTTCTAGCGAGATCTCCGAGCTATATCGCCTAAGCCCTCGCATTAAACCCTGTCTTTGTGAGTTCTCTGCCTCTCTATTTCGTGTCCTCTTCTGTAATTCAATTATAATGTAGGGATTTTTTAATTTCATTTGCAGGTTTTCGTTGTGAGAGTTGCTACAGTGAAGATGAGGTATTTCCAGCTTTCTGTTTTTTTTTTTTTTTTTTTTCCTTATTGCGATAATCTTATTAAGTAGAGTTTGTTATTTTTAGTTACACCAACATTTGGGAGAGTTTTGTTGTTTTTGTTGCAATGATATGTGTCCTGAATTTTATGGTTTTTGTTAAAATTGGTATAATCATGTATACATTGACTCATATATGTATCATATAATGTTCATGGTGATTTCATAAAGTTGATGTATAAAGCTAGTTGTGGGCAAAAATTTAGGGTGAAATTAATAATCGGGTCTATCTGAACTTGAAGTTTATGATCGAAACTAGAGTGGTTGGTTGTACTGATGAAATTAGAGTTTGGGTATCGCCAGTCATAGCCTGGTGGTAAGTGGTAACCACAACTTTCAGCGAAGCTGGGGTCTCGAGTTTAAAAGAAAAAAAAAAAAAAATTAGAGTTTGGGCATTGGAATTGAATGGAATATGGATTAGTTATGTTTTTTTGAGGGAGAGTTAACGTGTGTCCATAAAAGCATAAGATAAGCCAACGTTGATGCCCTCCTGGAGGAACTTTTTGAGTGAGGTGATGTCCATGATTTTATCCTCCACTGGCTTCGTGCAGTCTATGATGAAGATTGCTCCCTTCTTCTTCCCCTTAGCACCTGCTGCTGCTGCTCCGTGACTCATTTTCACTGCTCTATTGCGTTTCTAGTCAAATGATGTTTGGAGTTGGTTTGAGATGCTTTAACGACGTCGTTTTCAGTGAAGTTCGTTGATTGCCGCCGTCTCACCAAAATTACTCTGCAATCGTGTTTAGCGCTAAAAATTGTAAATGAACAATGGAAGAAGGTCTCAAGGATGTCGTTCCCTGCACTTCCCTTGCCGTTGATTCTATACTTCGTGTTGGAACGGTAGCGAAATTCAATTTAATATTTTGGTAATCCAATTCAATTTTCTTGCTTGCTTGCCACTCACTAACACTATCAAATTCTTATGGCAGGCTGGTGCCATTTGGGGATTGTGTGCAGGCCCACATCAAGCTCGTAAAAAAGGTAACTCTTACCACATCCTAAAGATTAAATTAATTGAATTTTTTTTTCCCTTCCCTTAATTTTAATATTTATTCCCGCCATTGTTGGTTTATTTGAATGATTAGGGTTAAAGAATTAGTTAATTCATAATTTCACTTACTGTTTGATAATGTAAGCTACGTTTTGGTTTTCTTCCGTGTACAGGTCTTACTGGCATAGCTCAAGCTTCCCATGTGGTACTATTTTGTTTTGATATTTTGATTTTAGTTCATGTCCATTTTAATATTCGATTGCTACTTTGCTCAGTTATTATGTGTTTGATCTAATGTGCAGGCAAAGGCGGTTGCTAAATTCAGTTTTCAATGTGGTGAGTTGAAGCCTAATTAATATTGGCTGCCTTGGCTGTTTATTTACTAGCTTAGATTGCCAACTTATTGTAATTTTACTTGCTTAATAACTCAAAAAACAACTGAAATGTAGCCATTTATATATTTGTATTATAGGACTCGTCGCCGGTATTTTTACTGGTACTCACTGTGGGCTGCATAGATATCGGAGGCGGAATGATGGGGTTAGTTATATATTGCCCCTTTCTATTTGATTTATTTTAAGTAAAGGTTTTTTGTGTGAATACAAATAGTAGCTTGTCAATTCGGCACTATTAACATGCACATGTTAGTGTGTCCCTGTTTCATTTGCTGAAATACTTGAATCTTCGAGAAGGCTGCATGGCCATATTAGATAATAGATGTGATCAAGCATATAGATCATCAACCAAGGAATGCCAGTGGAGGTGGTGCTCAGCGTATTATACAAATAACAAACTTTCTTTACCCCTTCTAGTTCCAACCTCTGTATAAGTTAAAACAGTTTTACTGGTCTAATTTCTCTCAAATCGTTGAACTTTAGATGCTTGCAGCAAATTTGACCTCAAGTTGACATGCCCAAAGATGTGTGGACCTTATTCTCTACTGCGGTTTGGATTTGAATTGTCCTGCTAATGGATCTTTAGTTTGTTAGAAGCACCTGCAAGTGTAAATTTTGTCCTACCTGAAAAATCATGGATGTTTTATTAGCAAACATCATTTACTAGTTTTTCAATTCTTCAATGTACCTTAATTATGTAGTTGAACATATGCCAGGATGTTCATTTTCCAAGTGCCATTTTATGGTGTTTTATATTGAAGTCTCATTCTGATTTGTGCTATGTTTTTACTTTCTCAAGTAAGCGTCTGTACTCTGCAGCCAGTTCTGGGACTAAGATATGCCATAAAATTCTTAGTATGCCAGCTTAAAGAAAAAAAAAAAAAAATCATAGTATGCCAATTTAAGCACATAAAATGTATATGGACGAAGTTTCTGTTTCCTGTTTGCTGGGAATATTACACAGGACTGGAGCTGGAGTGTTTATCGGCTGATCTCTTGTTATGGACTCACTGCTTGTATATCCTGACATGGAGAGAGAGAAAAACATGACCTTTTCTGATGCTTTTTTTCATAACAAGAACCGTGGTATTGATGTGGGTTGATGACCTATCTTCAAAATTTTTACTTCTTACAGATAAATGCTCTGATCGCGGGTGCTGTAGCAGGAGCAACTGTTGCTGCTGGGACACGTAGCTGGAGACAAGTAATTGGGACGGCTGGCCTAGTTTCTGCCTTCAGCGTTGCTGCTGACTACTTTAAACCAAACTGAATATTTGCTGATGAAATTCTAGAGGATTAAGGTGATTCTCACCTCATTACTTCTCGTATTACCCATTGATCTGCATAATTGAAATTCAATATTGAACTGATGAAAATTGTTGATATTTGTGCAATTTTCTGTCATTTATGCAGCATTATGAGCCCATCATGTTGATCAAAGTACAATAGTAAGCATTTGGTCCTTTGGCATGTGTAATTATGAGCTTATGGTTTCTATTGAAATTTAACTGCCAAATTTTGATCAATCGTCTAGTCAATTAGAATATTTGTTCCAATTTTGGTTTCCTTTATGTTCAGTCTTTTTGCATCTTTCATTGTCTTCTACTTAAATTACCTTTATCTTGTACTATTTCTTACTTCTTGCCACAATGTTATTAGTTCTTGTCAAATGAACAAATAATTTCAGAACTTAAACAACTGTTAAGTTATTCTTAGTTTTTTTTTTTTTTTTTCTCAAAGAGGACACCAAACGAGTCAACCAAATGCATAAGACATCACCGTACCCTATAAGCAACGCCTAGATTCTTTGACTGCTTTTGCAATTAGCAAATAGCAACCCATTAAATTCACGTTGTTACAGCAGCCAACGTCAAAACTTGTGTGGAAATGTAAAGTTGCGGATCACTCAGGCTCGAGTCTATTAAAAAACCATTGATGCTGGAAATGGACCGGAAACGGATTTGATGGCATCAAGTAAAGGTTGTTTGTTCATGTGGAAATGTTTTTGTTGAATGAGGATCTAAGCTTTAGGTTAAGACCTCTTAATTTGTTGTGTCATTTCAGTTGTGGACGTGACAGATGAATACATCAATACTTATGTTCAGCAGCATAGTTGAGTTGTCCCTGGATGATCACTAATGACGTTTCATTTCCTTTATTGGGTCATGTCTCCATCCAGATCGTAGCAGAAATCAGAATACCGTCGAAAGACTTGTCAGGATTAATGCAACTGCATTGAGACATCAATTCTTTCTCTGGTGTGTGCAGGAACGGTGTTTATTGACCTATGGCATTCTAACATTCATTGGGCAGTAGTCTCTGGGTCAGTTGTCTGCCTAATTCCGCAACAGAAAATAATGATCTGAATGCTATTGGGAATGAAATGTTTGAATTCAACATGTTTGGTTTTGGTTTAATTAATTATCTTATATGTTCGTTAGTATATAATATGTGGTGGAAGTATTGATTTGAGTAGTAGTAACTTGTAAGAGCGAAAATGGGTCGAAAATGAATGGAGTTGACATTTTTGTTTCTTCTTCTTCCTCCAGCGATTTGCGCCTTGCTAAAGACGCAAATATGCAGGCTTCCAGTCGTGCCTCACAACATAACCTGCAGATCCGCTTTTTGGTTGAGGAGCAATCTGCGAAGCCTATTGAGAAATCCAGCGAGTGGGAGAGGAGTGAGAAATAAATGAGAACGGGTGAATAGGCAATTTTCTCAAAAAAAAAAAAAAAAACATTCCGGGACACAAAATGGTACAAAGGTTGTTCCATTCTTCTGTTTTCACATTTCCTACCTTTTCCACAAATAATTAATGCTCCTACATCCACGTGTCCCAAAAAACATGTGATGTGTGAAACAAAACTTGGTTTTCTTCTAGAAACTGCTAATTAATTACTAGCTACTTTAACAGAAATAGAAGCCCAATTCAATGTGCTATCATGATTTTAATAGACTCTGGAACCAGGCTAGCAAATGCTGGAAATGTGTTTGGCATTGACTATCAAGGGCACGGACGATCCAAAGGTCCTCGCTGCAACATAAAAAAGTTCAAAAACATTGTTAACGACTGTGATGATTATTTCAGGTCTGTTTGGGGTATGTACGATCATGACGCAATTCCCTCAATTTAGACCCTCAAAATCACAATGTGAAGTTGTGGACCTCCTAAAATGTCACTACTACGATTTTCCAGCACAGGAAGAGCACAGAGACAAGAGCAGGTTCATACAGTGGCACTTCTGATTCACAAAAAGAACCCTTCATTTTGAAATGGTGCTGTTCTTGTTGCACCAATGTGTAAGGTATTAAAAATTATGATTTGAGAAGTTTACTGGTTGAATAAGTTCATCAATCAATAACAAGTGTCCCGGTATATTCTTCTATAACCATCCTTACAATTAATTAGAATGTTAATATTGATGAATCACCTTACTCAACTAAGTAATCAAACCCAAAAAATTAATGTTAATTATTATATATATGAAAATGTATGAAGTAAGAAAGACTCATCTTATGTCTATTAAATTTAATTTGGTCACAAAATGATGGATTTCGAAGACAATGAAACCGTATCCAGTACTTGCGAATATATTAACTTCAGTGGAAGAGATAATACCTAAATCGAAAATTGTACCCACTAAAGATGTGATTGATGCTGCCTTCAAGGATTCCCTTAAGAGGGATGAGGTGAGGTTTCTTTTAACATATTGATGATAATGTATGATGATTAGGGTGGAGGAAATGTGATTTGTTTCATTAATCAAAAATTTAAATGTGACTTTGCAAGTTAGGAACAATAAGCTAATCTATCAAGACAAACCGAGACTCAAAACTGCTCTGGAAATGCTAAGAACCAACATAAGTCTTGAAAAGAGTTTAAACGAGGTTACTATTATATCACCCTCCCTTCCGCTTCTGCTTTCTTATGAAACTTAGCATTGTTCTTTCTTATATTCAAAATTGTAAATAAAGTTGGTATCTTTATATATATATATATATATATATTTAATAATTTTAAGGATAAAAATCGAAATTGGAAGAAAAAACTATCTTCCAAAATATTTATAACATGTTGGTAAAATTTGATAATACTGTGGATATATTGAAATAGATAAACCATATTTACATAACACAAAAAGACAATTATAACAAGCTATTAAAATTTTTCTATAATATCCGACCGACACTGATTATTTTTCAGCCTTGTATGTCGATCAACATCAATGTTTATCTCTGATTATATTCTATATATATATATAGAGCCACCGGCATGAAAATTGGAAAATTATGAAGACATTGCACAATAATGGCAGCAAAATCGTATGTTTGGCAGGTGACACTACCATTTTCAGTGTTGCATGGAGAAGCAGACATAGTGACAGACCCAGAAGTGAGCAAGGCCTTGTATGTGAAAGCTAGCAGCAGAGACAAGACCATAAAACTGTATCCAGGAATGTGGCATACTCTGACCTCAGAAGAACCGGATCACAACGTTGACATTGTCTTCGTCGATATTATAAATTGGCTTGACAAGCACAGCAGCGAAGCAGATGTCACCTTAGTTGCACCAATTCACACATCATTTAACAATGTAGAAGCTAAGACACTGATGATGAATGAAATGGAATCACCAGACGGATAAAAGCAACAACACCAAAGGTTTTTATGTGGATTGAAAGGAGGTCGAATGTTTCATCATTCCGCAATGTAGCTGCCACAACTCTAGCTCTATTTAAACTTTTACTCTGCAGTTGCTTTTAGGCTGTATAGTCTTATAAGTTATAAATGCTAAACGTTCATTTTCAAATGGAAATGGAACAATAAGTGTTCTGTTTTGATTGTGCCAAGTGTAAATTGCACCTAGTAAGCAAAATAATCTCCTAATATCCGCATAAAATAATATTAAAAGAACCATCTTAGTTAAGGGGTAAATTCTTTACACCTGTTACATAAAAGTCATAAGTTTAGATCATATATTCTACCAAAAATCCTAAATTAATTGTGATATATATATTTTAAAAAATAAATCTTCTTGAATAGAATCACCCCAAGTTATTGGACTTCCATATAAGTAATAATCTTGTCCGCTGGTTAGTTATCATTTTTCTTTGCAAATTAATTGAAAAATAATAACAATATAATATACTAATTATTACATCTTTTACATAAAGGTAAATTACACGAACCTCTTAAAAATTGATGAAATTCTACTAATATGATAGGTTTGATCATAATAACACAAGTCTCGTCTAAGACTCTAAAAACTCAACATAAATATCTCCTCCTATTGATCAATTACTATTAAATCCCAACGGTTAATAATAAAGATGTCAAAAGACTAAAATATTCTTTAAGTAAAATTTAAAATAAAAAATGTATAATTTCAAATCCAAAATTATTATCTTTTCGGGATTCGTTGATTTGACTTTCAAGTCAAGTTAGATCAATATTTAAAATATGTAAAAATATACTACTATTTCAATAAACATTATAAATACATTTACATTCATTTTTAGGATACATATTATTATTATTATTATATATAACAAAAAATAGATAAATATATGAATAGAAATTAATGGAAATGATAGAAATTAAATATAATAAAGACAGATAGAAAAATTAAAAATTAATAAAATGATACATCTACCATTTTGTTGTAATTAATATTTCAAAAAGTAAATAAAAATTTTGTAAAAGATAATAAATAAAATAAGAAACTATTGAAAATTTTAAGAAATCTAGGAGGAGCACGTGTCTATCAATGAACATTATTGATAGTTCAACTTATTAGTATGGTTCTATTTTAAAATTTTAAATATTGTCATATGCAATTACTAGTAAGTGTACAAAGTTTTTTTCATTTATTGAAAAATATATTTTCAAGTCTCATATTTTTAATAATAAATGTCTGTAGTTTTTGGAGATATATATATATATATATATATGTATATGTATATGTATAAGGTTTTTGTAATAAAATGTGAGAGCCAATTTAAACGGAAGCGTTTCTGAGTTGGGCCCAAGACATTTTGTGATGGGCTGCGGTCTTTAAAGAAACCCATTGAAGACTGAAATAATTGTCAATGCAAGCATGACCCTTCAGTGTTTTCTAGCGAGATCTCCGAGTCTGAGAGCTAAATCGCCTAAGCCCTCGCATTAAACCCTGTCTCTGTGAGTTCTCTGCCTTTCTATTTCGTCTCCTCTTCTGTAATTCAATTATAATGTAGGGTTTTTTTAATTTCATTTGCAGGTTTTCGTTGTGAGAGTTGCTACAGTGAAGATGAGGTATTTCCAGCTTTCTGTTTCTTTTTTTTCTTTTTTTTTCTTATTAAGTAGAGTTTGTCATTTTTAGTTACACCAACATGCGGGAGAGTTTTGTTGTAATTGTAGCAATGATATGTTTCCTGAATTTTATGGTTTTTGTTAAAATTGGTATAATCATGTATACATTGACTCATATATGTATGATATAATGTTCATGGTGATTTCATGAAGTTGATGTATAAAGCTAGTTGTGGGCAAAAATTTAGGGTGAAATTAATAATCGGGTCTATCTGAATTTGAAGTTTATGATCGAAACTAGAGTGGTTGGTTGTATTGATGAAATTAGAGTTTGGGTATCACCAGTCATAGCCTGGTGGTAAGTGGTAACCACAACTTTCAGGGAAGCTGGGGTCTCGAATTTGAAAAAAAAAAAAATTAGAGTTTGGGCATTGGAATTGAATGGAATATGGATTAGTTATTTGTTTTGAGGGAGTAGTTAACGTGTGTCCATAAAAGCATAAGATAACATCTGAAAAATGTTGAAAAGTGTGCAGGAAATTAGAACACATAGACAATCATTTATCGCTCTTGTGCCAAGAATGAAAGCATAAGTTTAAATTATTTTAATTCCCATTTATCAGAAAATGTGAAATATTCTATTATGTTTTCAAATTATAATGTCCCTCAAGACCCATAGTGATATACTCTTATACATCTCTTGTATATTTTGTTGATATGCATGAACAACACTTCTTCAGTTCTGTTGATGATAGTTCGTTATGTATATATGCTTTGAAGATGCACAAGCATGGCGTTTATAGTATCTCTTTGTCAATTTCTATGTACACTAACATTTTTTTTTTGTCTTTTGGTTCTTTTGCAGTAGACCGATGGAGGAAGATGCCACAGTAAGTTCTGTATCTTTATGTTGTGCTTATGGCACCAGATAGTTAGGCTTCTTTATGACGTTTTTGCGTTGATTTTTCTTGTTGTTTATATTGTTTATTCTTTTGGCCCAAAGTCTGGCCAGCCTGCTGGACATTATTCTTCCCTAATACTCGTAATTTGGTCTGTTTTATTATACCAACTCCACACTCTTTCGTTAGTTAACCACTGGTTTTCTTATTCATTCTTTTTAGTCTGAATGATGATGTAATTAATAACCTTGTACTGGATAAATAACTATGCTCCTCTGTAAGTCCTAAACATTTAAATTTACTGAATTAATATGTGAAGTTTTATTATTGCTTGTTCTGTGGGACTTTATGCATCAGTCCTTAAGATCTTTTGGTTGATTGAAAATCAGTTGCTTAGTTGTGTTTGTTGAAATCCTAATTAATTTTGGTTTCATTGGAACCCTTGACAACTATACCTTCTCTGGTTACTGATTATGTTAAGTCTTAGTCATGGTTACTTGGCTGTTTCCAAGAGTTTTACCAAGTTCAATCACTGGTACGAGTTTAGGCACATGTCATCAATATGAACCGATTTTATGAGCTAACATGAAGGTACTACCAATATGGTTTCATTAACCCTGAGAAGATTGTTGTAGTACATGATCATCTTTGGTATTTTTTTTAATCTTAGGCATTGACTGTGTTTACTACGTTTGGACATGTCATCAGATTTAGTTCTTCTAATTCCTTGTTCAATAATGGTTTTGATCTATTTAATAATTGAAATATTTAAGTTATTAGCTATAATAGTTTGTCTTGTGCTGTGTGGCGCTTGAGTATTACAGCTTTTTACTTCTATTAAACCTAGCCTTTTCTTTAAGCTGCTTTTGTGGTTTAGTAGGATGGTTCTATTCACATTGGAACTATACTTTTTCCATTAGCCAATTTGTTTGCTTTTTGTTTCCAGTAAACTGATTTTTTGATTGTCTGTTAAAGTAAGGCTTATAGCATGTATCCGTACTGTTTTGGCAGGTTGGAAAGACTGAGGAAGAAGAATTCAACACAGGGCCACTTTCTGTACTGATGATGAGTGTTAAAAATAATACCCAGGTACTCTGTAATTGTAATAACCTTGTATAAGAGCAAGAAATTATTGTGTGCCAGATGTTCTAGTGGACGAAGCTTCTGAAAGTTAGAAGAGTGTGCTTAAATGAAAGTAGAGGCAATTTAACTTAGTGACTGCTTTAGCTAGGGTCTGTTTGGGAAAGCCAAAACCAGTTAGCTGGCCTAGTCTAAATGAATTGAAGTTCAATTTTTTTTAAAGGTGAGTTCTACAGTATGATGGCTTTGTTAATGGGCTTGAAGGCATGTCTTTCTAAACAAATATTCTGTATTTGTTCACCTGAACTAGGTGGCATTATGCATGCTGGCCCAATGTGGTTCAGTTTTCAAAACTCCCAAACAGTCCTACATACTTTTCTTATTTTGAGCCTTGGAGTTACAGTTCTCCAGGTATTGGCTAGTGAAACCTGTGACTGAAATTTTAGTTTCATTATTGTTTTGGTGACATCTCTTCACTTCCGTTCATTCAGGTGCTAATTAACTGCCGGAACAACAAGAAGCTTCTTGGCCGTGTGAGGGCATTTGATCGGCATTGCAACATGGTCCTTGAAAATGTCAGGGAGATGTGGACAGAGGTTGATTTATTTACATATATCTTTGTTCTGTTTCCTTAATCTGATGCTATAATGTCTGTTGTCTAGTGAAAAACAGCTTCATTTAAGTGAGGTTTTTTACTTTTTGGATCAGGTACCAAAAACTGGAAAAGGGAAGAAGAAAGCTCTTCCTGTCAACAAAGACAGGTTCATCAGTAAGATGTTCCTTCGAGGGGACTCAGTTATCATTGTCCTTAGGAATCCCAAGTAATGTAGCTGTTCTCTGTTGATCCTTCAATGTTTGAACAAAACAAGCTGTCTCGATATTTCTCTCTTGCTGCATTTGACAATTCTTCTTTAAACAAAAGTGTGTAGGACAGAACGTTTTGCTTTCTGTGGATCAAATTTGTGTGCACTTGAAAGTTCATTATAATGCTATTAACTAACTACTTTTTCCTCGCGCCAACTACTGATTTTGATAGCAAGGTCATTATAATTTATAAATATTATCACCTTAATTTTGGATTTGCACTGATGGTCAAATTTTGACATTTTCATATTTGGTTTGATGCACTACTGGCCGCTCAGACCCAGTAAGAGTGCACTGATAAGTCGATTGTCAGATTTGCAAAGCTTATGATAATCTTAAATTCTACAATCATAAAGGCTGGGAGTGACTAAAATAAGTGGTGCCACAGAGCAAATGTAATTTTGTGCGACTAGTCGAAAAAGTTTAACATTATCACCACTCAGCGTATTGTGGTGTTGGTTTGACCTGACCGCCACCATATTTGATTCTTCATTTGTTTGTAATTCAACGGCTTTACACCTAACTGATGGCTCCCTCCAGTAGCCAGGACTTGGACTTCGGTAAATAACAATTGTAATTATAAAAATTGCATTATATTTATGCTGTACCAGAGCTGGCATGAGTAGTTGGCCAGGGTGGCATTTACTAGAGAAGGCTCAACTCATTGCTAAAATATATTAATTAATTATATTGAATATATCCTATACAAATTGGAGAAAAATATTGTGCATGTCATTCATTAGAATACAAGTTCGACATTTTACTACCCAAAATCAACTAATTTTCGGTCTCCCAAGCCTCCCTTTGTAAGAGGCATGGGTCCACACTCATTCCCAAATATCCAAAAAAATATATATAATATAATAATATTTATACTAAATATTCGATCTCTCATGATTACTTATGGGTTAATCTCTCGTGTTCATATAAGTTTCTCCCTCGTTTCTAGGTGAGTGAATTCCTCTCAATTGAAAGTTATCATCCGAACTGTGTCTCAATATCCTATCTTGATTGATCTCGATCACCCTCTAATCCTAACCCTATTACAGTTTATATACTTAAAAAAAAAAAAAAATTCAACTAATTTGTTTTCCCCAAGCGGTATATTATTGTGAGCCAACGCGATAGATAAATAAGTACCGAGGACTTGCGTACGTGGCATGATACGTCCATCACGGCCAAATTTTTCAATGAAGTATTGTCAGCGACATGAGGAAATGACCAACCTTTTGGTTGTTGAATAGACGTCCAAAGTACAAAATACCTTTAATGATCTTCAAAAAAACAAAAAAAAAAACTTAATTGATTGAACAAAAAATGATATTTGTCTTGACAGAGATCCTACTTAAGGATCCATTTCCCACTATCAACATTTAACAAGAGCTTAATTATTTAATTAGTATTTGAGAGCTAAGAAAAGAAAAACGAAGATAGAGATTGGGAAGGTAATCGATATCTCTCTATAACATTGCCACTAACAGATCAAGTAGCATACAAAAATAGGATAAATTGTTTGTTATTTTAGTAAATATAAAGCTCGCTGTCTATATTTAAGCTTAGATGGGATAGTAACATGAAAACTACAAAGATCACGGTAAATCAAATG
Source organism: Dimocarpus longan (assembly GCA_022984855.1). Classification (NCBI taxonomy): domain Eukaryota; kingdom Viridiplantae; phylum Streptophyta; class Magnoliopsida; order Sapindales; family Sapindaceae; genus Dimocarpus; species Dimocarpus longan. Next base: position 25,705,843 of record CM041015.1, read on the forward strand.
CTAATACGAACCACCTCCAAAACCTATTAAAGGACAAGGGTCTCCATTTGCTACTACTGCTGTTGATGTCGCTACCATATTTTGTCTGAGAGAAGGAAATGCGGGCTTCGCTCTGCACTAAACAAGTACCCATATCCCCTTGGTCACTCTACAAGTATATATGCCAGCTTAGGATGAAGTTTTTGACACAGTAGCGGTGGAGGCACCGCCTTCCTTGTGGTCACCAAAGATTCGTTGCCGGAAATCTTTGACCATCAGAGGGAGACCCTTCCTTAGGGACACTTTGGGTTCCCAACCGAGAAGCTCTTTTGCTCTTGAGATATCAGGCTTCCTCTTGTGTGGGTCATCTTCTGTGTTAGGTCTGAACTCTATTTTTGCATTAGGATCGATTGTTTCCTGAACCACCTGCATCAACAAATGAAGGAGACTGCTCAGTTGCAACAAAAATGCAAGGACAATCATTTGTAGAACCAACTGGCATCTATAATAATTCCCAATGAGAACAGGCCAACTCATAAATGTCTGAAATGAAAATGTGACCATTTGAGCACTTTTTGCAGAATTGGTCCCGAAATTTGCATAATGCGTCATAAAAGGTAAGGAGACTGTTTAATTCTAACATGCATAAATGTCGACCCACTCAACACAAAAACAAATTTCCATATTTGTACAGATAAGGACATAAAAATTAAAAAAAAAAAAAAAAAAAAAAAAAAACAGAAAACAGGAAAACAGGTTAATCTTTCATCAATAACACGGACCACGAACACTAGCAGAAACGTGCACATTTAAGGAGAACATTTTTAGTTCAGATATATCTAGGTACTTCAGCTATTCATTTATCTTTTCGCTGTGCTTCTTTAGACCAGAGCTGATAGGACTTACCAAACGTAAACAATAATGACAAGGACACAGTGCCAGATAGTGAGAACCATGAAACCGCTAAAGTAGGAAAATGGTCCAAGTGATACACGTACCTCAGCAAGTTCAAGCATGGTGAATTCACCAGGATTTCCAAGATTAAAAGGCCCCACATGTTCTCCTTCCATCAAGCGCATAAGACCCTCCACCTATTTTAATACAGACATCACAACAAATTATCTTAACAGTACTGAAAAGCAGTAATTATGCTGATTTTGCAATTATCTGGGGAGGATACTTCCATCACAATAGAAAGCTACCCCCAGGAACATCGCTATCAACCATTATTTCTGTAAACTGTTTTCATTTGAACATTCCTATAAGTTATCACTTCATGAATGTTGCTAGGTAAAAAGCCTACCCCACTATCACATACAACCTCCACAACAGAGAAATGATCCATTTCCTACTTCAAAATATTCGCCAATCCAATCAAAAGAGCATTTACTTTTGAACCTAATATACAATACTTACATATAAACGGTCAATTAAATGCAGAAATATTGAAGATACACCAACATACTGTCTGGCTTATTAACATGTTTTTTTTTTTTTTTTTTTTTCAAGATGCAAACTACACCATGCTTCAATAAAATATATATAAAAAACGAAGGCGGCAATTAAGAATGGTGGCCCACATAGGAGACTCTCTGGGTCTCCCGTCACATGGTATATGCATAATCAGTTAACACTTGTCACAGGGAATTCAAAGGCAAGCACCAGCAGCTGTCTCATTTTGGCACTACTACCCACAACATTTACCGTGGTGAAATTTAAATTACCCCGTTAACCCCGACACAAATTTGCATACCCAGTGAGAATTAAATAGTTTCAACCCAAAAAGCAAGCACCAGATGCACATATTGACTTTTCCCCATTAACACACCATCCATGTGAATAGAGTAACTTTTAATAAGAATTTAGTATATTTTATAACATGTGCAGTGCCTGGTATATTTATTTATATTACTCAAAGTACACAGAACAAAGTGACCTCTCTCCAACTCTAGCAATGTCAAAATGAATCTAAGAAGTGGAGGAAAAATTATTTATGCAACTGCCAACTATAATAATAGTAATAAATTTCTCAGAAGATTCACTCACCAAATCAGAAACATATTGGAAACTCCTTGTCTGCTTCCCATCGCCATACACTGTCATGGGCTCCTTCCTTAAAGCCTGCATCAATGCCCTTACTTTATCAATATCATTATCGTTACGCACTATCAACCCACTACCAAGGGAAAAAACATATTAATATCACGAACAATAATAACCTGAGCAACAAAATTGCTAACAACACGACCATCATCAATACACATCCGAGGCCCATATGTGTTGAAGATCCTAGCAATTCTAACCTGAGGGGAAAAAAAAGATGATGAACAACATCGCGTCACAAATTTCACTTATTTTGATGATTAAAACAATTAAAAAGCAAAGCAAACCTCAACGCCAGCCCCTCTGTGGTAGTCCATGGTCAACGTTTCGGCGGTTCGCTTTCCCTCGTCGTAACAACTTCGGACACCTGTCACACATTCCAACATTGGACCCAAAGGTTTTCTGTCACATTTCATTTAAACACGAGATAAGACACTATCTCATAGATCTACAACTTCACGCTAAAACTCATACACTTCAGTCCGTTTAGTTACTAATGTCCCTCGAGGTTTTGCTATTTTACTGTTTTGACCTACCTACCACTTTCCCATTTTTACGTTTTTTCACCGTCCAAATACAGCATTCCGAAGGGACAAAATAATAATTATCAGGAGGAAGACGACAATGTGAACCGTCCGATCAGGGAACGCCGTCAATCATGGCTGACATCAGATCTAATCTAAGGCAGTACAAAAACTCGCAAAAACCTCAACTTTTGAATCCACGACTACTTTGGTTGGTCATACTAACGTTTTGGGATGGTCAAATACGAAACGACACAGGAAAAAAAAAAAAAAAAAAAACCGTATGATCCCAAAAACCGAATTAATTTAAAAAAAAAAAACCAGTATGCGCGTGAGAGAGAGAGACCAATAGGATTGACGTTGCCCCAGTAAGTCTCCTTCTGTGGATGTTGCAGAGGATCACCGTACACCTCGCTTGTGCTAGTCAACAGGAATCTGGCTCCCACTCTCTTCGCCAATCCAAGCATGTTCAATGTCCCCACTACATTTGTCTTGTGAATTTCACAGTTAACGAAACCAAACGACCCATGTTGGAATTCAATTTTGAAAAAAAAAAGGAAATTGTTAAAATTCGACGGTAAAACAAAAAAAGGATATGATAGTCTTGACTGGGTTGAACTTGTAATGAACAGGAGACGCGGGGCAGGCAAGATGATAGATCTGGTCAACTTCCAGCAAGAGCGGCTCCACCACGTCGTGTCTTATCAGCTCGAAATTGGGGTTCCCGAAATGGTGCATCACGTTCTCTTTCCTTCCCGTGAAGAAGTTATCGACGACGATGACGCTGTCGCCTCTCGCGATCAGACGGTCCACGAGGTGTGACCCGACAAACCCGGCCCCACCCGTGACTACAATTCTTAACCCTTTGCGTTTCAACCCCAGTGGGACCTTCCCGCCGGAGCTCACCGACCCGAACCCGTGGAAGGGTCCCACGTGCGACACGGCCGAGACATATGACGACGAATCGGGGACTGACGAGTGGCGGCTGGGATCGTACGGGGCGTGTGACGACGGAATGGCAGCGAAAAACAGAGTGGCTATGGCAATGCCGACGAGGACAAACACGAGGCGCTGCTCACGGAGCATGTAGCGAATGGGTCGGGTCACAAGAAACCAGGGTTTGATGGGTTTGGGCGAGTATGAATCCGTGACCGGTTGACTCTCGTGGCCTCTGTACGTCAGCTCCGACGACCCCATCCTCGACGAACAAGAGAAATTGGAATCGAAACGTCGAGATCAGGAGAAGAGAGTTGTGTTAGAGAGACAGATAGAGAGGGTTTGAGAGCAAGGTGGTGGCGACTTAAAACGGTGAGTCGAACGCGCCGGGAACTCGATTCACCGGCTTTTGTTGTGGGGGGTGATTGGTGCGTTTTTGGTTGGGGTCGTGGGTTTATGTATTTAAAGAGGATTGGTAAGTTAGGTAAACAAGGGCTGCTTTTCTAATCTATTTACGAAAATGTCATGGGTCTTTTACGTTTTTGAAAAGTTAATGATTGCTATTAGGTGTGGTTATAAATTTCCAAGTTTTAATTTGTGTTTCATTTGGCTGCTTTAATGGGCTTGATTCTGCAGGAATACCACGTCAATTTCTCAAGTTGTCTAATTTGACTATTTATTTTAAATTTTTATCTTTAAAATTGACAAGATTAATTTATTTTCTTTCAATAGCTCTTTTTTATAGGGATTTTACTTATTTTATGGGTTAATAATTTCCCACGTTGGTGTATTAAGTTCTTCATTTATTAACTTTTTAAACTTTTTATCCTTAAATTTAGATCATCTTCTCTCAATGGCGCATTTTTCTTTTAAAGGAATTTCATTTTATTTTTAAGTTAATAATTTTTTATATACAACACTGAATTTGGATTTATGATTGTTTATATGGTGACCGTTGTCATCTTATATTTCTTTATGTACGCAGACAATAAGGCTAATCCTACACATTCTGACTCTTTATCCCAACTTAATCTCCTTAATTAATAAATGATTACTATTAATGATTATTTATTTCATTTTAAAAATATATCCATTAATCAATTGTTAAATTATAAGTTGAGATTAGTGTGTATTTAATCTATAATTTATTATAATTTAAAACACATTTTAAAAATTGATTTCATTGAAATCAGCGTGTAGTTAATTCAAATTTACATTAAATTCAATAAAATTTAATTGTATTCAATTTATATTGGTATAAAATTTTTAAAAAATTATTAACTTTATAAATTTTATTTAAATAATGGATTTAAATTAATTTATTTAGAGTTTAAAGTTTTTTTTTTTTTATAAAGAAAAATAATTATAACAAAACTTACCATCCCTTCAAAAATTTATTGAATTTCTTAAAAAAATTCTAACAAAATTAATAAGAAAATTGTAGAATATATGAATTCAATCCAAATCTATCATTACCAAAGTTCCATCAAACTTTAATAAATTCTAAATTGAATACATTTTTGAGTTTGGCAACAAAAATAAGATGCCTAGTATTATTGATAAAGTAACTTGAAATTAGCCTACAATACTCTTTTAAAATCTTTATTAGGAATGTATAAAAATATCTAGTTGTTATTAATACTTTTGACTTATTCATGTCTGAGCAAACGCATGTTCATCATTGATTGCAAATAGAACACCCAAAAATAAAATATCAATATAATAATATAGATATAAGCAACTAGACTTCGAATGGAATGCAAAGTTTCAACTCATAATTTTTTTTTTTTTAATAAAAAAAAAAATGTGAAGGAGATTTGTTATTAAAACCTTCTATATAAGAAAAGGAAATTCTAATTAACTTACCCTAATTTTTATTTTCCTTGTTTTTGAAATTTTGATAACTTACCTAATTAGTATCCAAACAATAAACCATTTAATAAATGAATGATGCTACACTTTTAAAATATTTATTCAAAAATTTTATCTAAATCATATGATAAGATAATTTATAATTACCACATTAATTTTTGGATGATGTATTGATGATATGATAATTACATATACATCATTTGAGTAATGAATTTAAGTAAATTTATGGATAATATAATATTACTCTTAATGGATACATCAATTAAAAACAGATCTCAAAATAAATACTCTTGAATACTTTAAATGTTTTTATTGTTTTTAAGGGAATAAAAGTTTTTCTTTTAGAAAAAAACAAATATCAAATAAGTGAAAACATGTTTTTTTTTTTCTTCTTTCAAATTTGCTTTTACTTATTTTTTTAGAAAACTTTATTTTAGTAATTGAGATTTTGAAAAATATCAAATTTTTAAAATTCATTTTAAAACAGCTATTTTCATTCCTAACTTTTCAAAAACTCTTAAAAAATGTTTAAACCGTCAGATAGTTTAACCAAATAAAAAAATAAAAAACTCAATTGTCCCTCATCGCCTAAAATAACCTTTTTGCCCTTAATAAAATCAAAATATTACATGTCATTTGACCAATAAAAATTGGATATTTGTACAATAATATGATTACTACTTTCTTTAAAAATATATATATGATTATTGTTTTTCAAAAAAATTAACAACAATTAAAAACAAAAAATAAATCAACATAGATGATTTAAAAAAAAAAAACCCAAAGGGAGATCACAACAATTTTTTTTTTTTTAAAAAAAGAAAAAATTAAAAGAAAAAATCAACCCAATTACTCATAATGTCATAATCAATAAGATTTGAAACCTATAAAATACAAATTTTAAAAAATATATTGTAAAAAAATTAAAAAGTAAACAATAATAACAGTGAGTAATATTTTTTTAAAAAAATAAACAATGAAAAAATATATATAGATCTATTTTTTTAAAAAAAAAAAAAACAAACAAATTGTCAACAAAACAATATGGAAATCAATCTAGAAATCTAGTTCCAAATCTTTTTTTTGTCTTTTAAAAAAAAAAAAAAAAAAAAAGCAATAAAACGTTGTTGGTTTTTTTCTCACATTCTCTTCCCCAACAACTGACACTTTCTCGACAAGTCTTGCAATTACTCACAAACTCATCAAGCTCCCACAAAGTGTATTCATCAACAACGACAATCATCTTCTCACCTGGTAACTCCATCAAGCTACTTCCCAACCCCTTCTTCTCTTCTCCCCTTGAACGTCGTCAATAAAGTCTTGGCCACGGAATGGACATGGTGACCTACTAGGTCATATTTTAGGATGTTGTTGAAAGTCAGTCTAATATACATCGCGAATTCCACTGAAGACTTTTATGCCTTCCTATTAAGATTAGATTTCACGATGCCTAGGTCCATTGGTGTCTTGATGTCTTTGCAGTCGTGAAGCTCTGATGTTACCACATCTACTGGAGCGTTGAAAACTCACCCGTGCTTGTACTTCCTTAATTTCGCCAAGATTTGAAGGCATCTTTTCATCATATTTGACTTCGATGCCATTCTTTGTTAATTTTTGCCCAAACCAATTGTAATCGAATCGCCAAATGGTTAACCCGTTTTGGATGGTAGGAGGAGGGAAGGGGTTAAGGGAGTTATTGTCATTGTTGTTGCTCTCACTGGGGAGTTTGAACTAGTTCAACCAGATCTTTAACCTAGATCTCTAGTTGATTTTTTCAATGAAGGTTGACAATGAATGGGTTGTTGATAAGAAATGCGATGTTTGTTTTGGGTTTGTGCAAAAATCAATATTTTTTTTTTGAAAGAGCAAGCTTCCATTTCAAGAAAAAAAAAAAGCAAAAATCAATATGTTATGCCACTAGGTTTGTGTTGTTGATGATGATGAACCCAGATATTTTTTAATTTTAATTAATTAATTTTTTATTTTTTAACCTTTTAATTTTTTTGAATTGCTTTCTTTTATTTGTTTAAAATCCTATCATCTATGTATTATAATCTCAGTTTCTCATACGAAAAAACTATCTTACCTTTTTCATCCAAATAATCTATCACGGTTAACCATCAGTTGACCCACGGTTTAGATTTTTTTGAAGAGTTTCGAAAAAATTAAGAATGACAAAAATTATTTTAAAAAAGTTTTAAAAACTTAATATTTTTTGAAGTTTTAGTACCTAAACTAAGTTTCCCTTTTTTTTAACTCCATTTTGTTAGTCGCGGTAGTTGTACTTTTCTGATCTAATGGACCGCCTTCCATCCCGGTCAAAATTTTATAAAATAGAAACAAAAGTCACTTTCCACGCGGAATAAAATAATTGGCTGAATGTTGCAGGCCCATGGAAAAATCCTTGAGAACTGAAGTGCCCAAGTCCATCCTTGGCGGGGAAAAATCACCGTTCACCTTCTATTTTTTTTTTTAAAAAAAAAAATTACAATCTCCTATTATTGTTGGCTGGATCCATTTGCAGTCCATATTTGTTAAGATTTTATTTATATTTATGATAGCTTTAAAGGGAAGTCAATTGCTTATATTTGAATCAATTTTCCTTCAGTTTTAGTCATCTAATTCATTTATTGTCCCACTAGCACTAATAGGCAAAAACCTTAAGACACCAATAAAAGTCCTATACTCCTATTTTGTTCTCAAAAAAGCGCAATTTGGTGGCAATATTGAGTGATGTTGGCTCTCATTTTCCAACTAACCTAATTTAACCTAACCTGACCTAATGCAATCCATGGCCTAATTAGACCATCTTTTCTTTTTACTATTATGTAGGTGAAATATATAAAACTTATGGGATACTTATGGATTGTTGTGATCGGTTAAGAAAAACTTCAAGTATCACCTTGTGTTATATATTCTCAATATGATCTAATTTAAAGATTAATTTCAATTAATATGATCAATCTGATATGATAACCATGAAATATGTGTAAAGATAATTACAAAATTTAATCTTTTGTAGCTAGTGAATAAACTAGATGGATCTAATAGTTAAAAATCAAATGTATGTGTTTTTTCAATAAAGATATATATTCAATTACAACGTTGCAATATTTTATGATTTTAAAGGATTTATTCTTTTTAAGCTAAGAAATGGTCGCTAATTACTTCGATGAATGAGGACCATTTTCACTTTTTTCTCTTTTTATATAATTATTATAATAAACAAATATTAAAATTAAATCAACAATTTACGTTAGGATTTATATGAGTAACTTTGAGTAGCACGAGAATTTCGAATAAAAATAATAAAAATGAAAGAGAGGCATACGAAGTAATCGTGGGCACATGCATTTTATTTTTATGTTAAAAGAAACTGCCACTCCTAAGCAAGCGTTCCTCGTGCCTCATTATATTACGAGTATATATGTATATATTGAAAAAAAAAAAAAAGGGGGGGCCGGCATAGGATGCATGATATATTTATTGGAGTTTATTATAATTAATCATTATTTATATGATTCGACTATTTGTTTTTATAGTTAGGAGAAAATCTTTCTCATAGTAAAAGAATAAAACTTTATACACAAAATATGTAAATATAATTTATAGGACTCAAAACCTTCATTTTATAAGTAAATTAGTAGGTGCACTAACATAGCTGTTAAGTATACGGTTTGAACTTGTTATAATAATGGTTGGGACTCTGTTTTTTTAGTATGTTAGGACAAAAATTTTTAAATTTCACTTTTCAAAAATTCTACTATTATTCAGTTTGTATTACATTGATCTTTAAAAATTTGAATCATCTCATTATCTGAGCGTTTTGCTAGTTTAACTTAATCAACTTAATCCCATAATACAAAAATATTGCAATTAATGAATACTTTAGATGTAACTATTTTTATATTTATTTTTCAACTACCAATCGTATGATTAAGAAAGTTTGGAAGAGTCGAAGATGAGAAGAGAATCTCGATTTAATATGACAAAAGTGGGGCAACACCGAGCTTTTGAAAATTCAATTGATACTGACATGAGCTGTTAGAATGCTCGTGTGTGGCCTCAAGGTACCAACCAGGTACGTTTGAATTGTTTATTATATGACATTCTTTAAATGTATATATGTATTTTCTAACATTTGCCAATGTATATTTAATGCATGTAATTTGAGTCACATTATGTACTGTAATACTGCATAAAACAATTTTCGGAAGAAATAAAACTCCCATGATAGTGGGAGTTTTGGTTTCAACTAGGGGTTGTTTTACTAAACTTCGAAATGATAAAGCTGTTTTTGGCATAAGATTTGAGGCTAATCTAAATAAATGTCAAATTTTAATTTTTTTTTTTCAAAAGCGTCCTAAAAAAGACTTTCGTTGTACAAGACGAGGTTGTTTTTTTTTTGGCCTAGATGTTCAAACACAAAGAAGGCGAGAGCATTACAAATTGAAGGTTAAAAACAAATGTTTAAAAATATCAATATTACATTAGGTACGAAATAAATATTACATAAATTAGGTATCGAATATCTACTCCTATAAATATTACTGTTGACATTCGGATCTGATCAACAAGGTTTTTCGAAACCCAAGACTACAGATCTGTTAAAAATAAGAGAGAACAAAATAGAGACAGAGAGGAAGAAGAAAAACACACAAGATTTATGTGGTTTGGCCTTAGGGAATGGTCTACGTCCACAATGTCGGCTCCGGTGAGGGGTTAGCAGTCACTGTTATTATGTATTTTGTGTGGTTATAGAGAGAGACCAGAAAAAACCATCCCCTATTACATTGTTTTTGTTGCTGTTTATAGAGACAGAGTAGTGTTACAATTTCAATACAACTCAAATGGAAAAGCATTTAATGTTGATTTACTTTCCATAACTAACACCCTTAATATCTGGGATTTGATATGATCTGTTGACTTAGTAGTTACGTATTCCATAATCTGCACTGCTACCATTTTAGGAAGGATTTGACGTGCACGTCAAGCTGTTCGTGAGCAACTGGGACGAACAGCTCTGGGTGATCGGATGGGTGAGCTGGAGCTCGTTGGGAAGACCTGGTCGTTGGAGCTGTATTCTAAGAGGACTTGTTCAAGTAATGAGCGACATGATCAGTGGGTTGGACTGAAGACGTCTGCGAGCTGGTCGTGTCTAAATTGGAGCGTGTAACAATAAACTACTCGTTTATCTGCTCGCTAATTAGATTGCTGGTCTGATCGCCCAGTGTTATACTAAACTGATCGCCGAGTTGATCGTGGGGGTCTTCTCTGCCGGGCCATTTTAGTGTGTTATCTTATTAGGCCTTTGGACTTTTACTAGTCAATTTGGGGTAGCCCAAAAATACACACAACAATTATCATATATGCTAATAATTATCAACGGTAATATTTGAACCACACGCCATAAGTGTGGAAGGAAATCTACATTCCATCTGAACTTGGAGGAATGCGCGGAAGTAAACAGATAATTATTATTATATGCTATACACCACTCTATTAATATTCAATTTACTACCATACTATTTTAATTTACAACAATGCTCGAAACAAAATGAAACTTTAAATACTAATTTGTGAATGCTACATATCATTTTTTAATATAGGTAATTGTATACTTCTTCATTCATTCGAGTGATTGAGATTTGATTTTCACAAAACGTAATTTATAAACTATAGTATAGATAATTTTTCTATATGAAAGTAATTATCTTTAAATTATGAAAATAAATATTAGACTACACAAATAATAATTAATTTTTACGATATTTTAATATACTGCTCACCCTTCAAATGCTAACTTTCAAAGAAAAAACTCTCTATAGTTTATAATCTGTCATTTGTCGAATGAATGTACATTAATAATGACTAATGTCACTTATCATGTGACATATGAATTAACTTAACACGCTAAATTAAAAGACAAATTGAAATGACAATCATTATTATTTAATTTATCATTCCATCGGTGTTCAGTTTTAATTAGTGTCCAACTATGCTTTACAGATTTGACAGGTAATCAACTTTGCAACCCCAGTAAAAACCCGAACACGTAACTAATCCTTATTGACAACCGACAACCAATAAGCATACAACAACAGAAGCAGTTCTGTTGCGATAAATTGTAATAACCTTGACCTAAGTAAACAAACTCAAAAAAGATGTTTGTACTTGATACAAACAACACAACTTGAGAGTTGAGAACCCAAAAAAACAGTGGACACCCAGAGCGGCGGTAACTGATTTTGCATTAAATTTTGTTTGTCTTACTTGTGTGGCGTTTAGCTGGACGCGAGTCCACACTCAACAGTTGTGAAAACCATTAAAAAAATATATTTAAAAAAAAAAGTGTGCTGAACCCGGGAAGGGAGATCTGAAAAAGTGGGTCCTGACAGAGAGGACTTGTATCACACGTCGCAGGGTGATTCGATCTTAAGCGACGTTGACTCTCGTCCTTACACGTGGTACTTAAACGATTTCGCACGTTTTTGTTTGTGATTTTCCATGTTTTCGTTGCCAACCACCGTTTATGCCATGATTAGAGCATTACACCATTGTAGCTCCAAAATTCAATCCACTCCTATTTCATGACCACATACATTCCACACTCCACGACAAGATTCTTTTATGCCTTTTGATTAATCATAAAACTGATGCTTCGTTTTTCAGGTACTTCTTCTTCTTCTTCTTTTTTTTTTTTTTTCATACACGAAAAGAATTTTACTTCAAGGAATCTGAACATATATTGGACCCGTAGGGTATACTATATTCTATGAGGTTTATTCTATGATTTTCAAAATACCCTTGTGAGTATATATTTTATCAAGCGTGACAATAATCTCTCTTCCGTTATGTACTCGTGTGATAAGAGACTATCTTATCATGTTGACACTTAAGCGTGACGAGAGATTCTGTTGTTATGCTCAAAGATATTTTGATCATTACATGACATTAGGTGCAGTTAATTTATTTGAGATAATAAAAATAAACTTTTTCTTAGAATTGACTGAAAACAAATTTTTCTTTATAATTTGAATAATTTTAAATTCTTTTGGATAAAAAAAATGAAAAAAAAAATGTAGGGAATTGTTGTGATGTTTGCATGAAAGTTGTAACCTTATTATTTTATATATTGCTCTCCTGGGCAAAACCCAAAAAGTGTAATGCTTTTTCCGCTGTAAAGCCAATGGAAAGATATGTGCACCCAATTACCCAAGTCTCAAATTTCAGGTACAAGTTCTTACATATTGTCTAGAAAATTAGTTTTTTTAATTATTACAATTGTTTTAATGTTTGAGAGAGGGAAAAAAACTCGAACCCATAATGTTTTATGTAAGTGTCAAAAATCAAAAGACTAGACAAACCTCATTTTATCGATCCATCAATTATTATTAGCAGCCACAATATGTACTTGCTTTTAGTCTTAGCAGCCACAATAATTCAACAATTGTATAATAAGTAATCCCAATATTTTAGTAGTTTTGGCGGTATTCTTTTAGTTATAACTAAAGTTTGTGTTAGAGTAGTGCAATTTTGAACGGAGAGAAATGGAAGAAAATTGAAACATGAGTTTCTTGGCATGGAAAATGACCATTTCTGATATATACAGTTCATGGACGATGTAGAGTTTTTTTTACATTATCTCATCTCATCTCATGTTGAGTGGCAAATTGCAATTAACCTAAAGGAATACTCCATCTCCATTGTCCAAGCTATTGTCAAAGCAATCAATGGAATGTGATTAATTTCTCTGTCTTTTTTTTTTTCTTTTTTTTTTAACTTTGAAGTGATTAATTTCTCTAGTGGAGAATGACATGGTTGAAAATTATTGACCCATGATCACAACATCTAGACAAATTCTAAGTTAATCAATTATTTACTTTGCCTAGCGGCCAGGTTTAGTGACAAATGTCAATAGCTAAGAGAATTGATGACTTTTCTCCGTCTATATGGATTCCAATTTCTTTGAAAATTGACCTCTCCAAAACCTTTTCAAGTGAGGCCCAGCGTCCTTGCCCATGTGACATTGTGTAGTTTTGCACTTCCTTCTCTTTTTTGGGTTCAGCATGTACCGTGAATATGATGGAGGAGAATTGTTTCTACGGTACATGCTTATAGCATAATATGGTCGTCTGATACTGCCATGTATATGGGAGTTCAAATTTAAATTTATATAAGTTAGAATTTTAGTAGACGTATGAACATATACTATTGATGTGGTGTATGTACATATACTATTGATGTGGTATAGTGTTTCATTCAATGGGAAGACATTTATGAAACTACCCTTGGACCTAAAATATAAAAAATATTGATAATTATATAGCTGATTGTATAAGTTCTATCTACTTGTAGGTAGCCAAAAATGACAACTGTATTAACTTATTGTCAACCATCAGCTGTAGCGATATTTTATTTTTCAATAAATTACAAACAAGCTGACACTTACGTCCGCATCATGAGATTGTGATGTCAAAATGTGTTCCTTCCTTCTAATATCAAATCAATTGTAATAATTTAATAATAATAATAATAGCTTCCCTTACCGAACCTTGTTTTCCTAGTGCAAGTGCCAGATTGTCCAACCTGTTGTATCAAAATAATATATTTTGGATAAAATTTTCACTTTTATACTTAAATTTTGATGAAATATTACTTTTTTATTTACGAATACGTTTTTTATTTTTATCATTTATAATATTTTAAAATTTTATGAATCTTGTCTTTTTGTTAGTTGACCATTAATCTAACGGGTATTTTTTTATATTTAATTAATTATATAATTGATGTGTATGATGAAAAAATTAATTAATAAAATATTAAAAATTTTAGATTTTTACCATCCATCAAAATCTCCATTAGATTTATTCCAAACTAATGAAATAAATTAGTGATGAGTTAAATTAGTGAAGGGTGAGTGTGGAAACACTAAATATGAGTTTGGACCCAAAAGTTATCAAATCTCAGTCCTAACCTGTGTAACAAACAAAGGCTAAAATCACAAATCAAATTCCACCAATCAAGAAATGAAACCCTAACAAATCACCAACCAACAACAATCAAAACCAACAATCGACAAAAAAATTGAAACCTTCAACCAAAGATCTAAACCAATAAATAGAAGAAATTAATGAGGATACCCAACAAATCACGCCTAAACCTGTCAAGCAAACCTAAACCTATCAACCACCAGACATAAACCAATTGTGCAAACCCAAAAAAAAAAAAAACTAATTCTATGATTTGATCAAACTCATAACAAATTTTAGTTCTTCATACGTTGCAGTAAAGTATGAGTTGGTTTGGGGTCACTGGAGATGAGGATGCCATTACTGTGTTCGGTGGAGGGAGCACAAGCGTAGGTCTTAGAGAGTTATGACATTTTTTTTGTTGAAAAATGGTAAGAGATTGATCATGTTAGGATTCTTCTTGTTAGGGTGAGGAGTGGGTGTAAGAGCAAGTGTAGGTCCAGACTTAATGATATTTGAACCTAGATCTTTGAAGATACGAGTTCATTCATCAAAGTCTAAAACTCCATTTGGTGAAGACCCAAACCGGATCTGCATCTCGATCTTTACTAAATGGAATTTATATGTATATATATCATTTTAAATTTAAAAAATTTGTTTTATAAAGAGGAAAAAGAGTTTTTAGTTATATTTATAATAAATATTTCAATTTTAAAAATGATGATGTAGCAATTCATAGTTGGTGCAAATTTGTTTTAAATTTTATTTAACACATGTTAGCTTCCCATCAGTAGATAAATTATAAAAAAATGATTTAGGACATTTTAGCCTATATACAGTTTTCATGACGATTAGTTAAATGGTCATAAGGATTAATTTAATACATTTATCAAATGTTAGGGATGATAGGGATAAAAAATACATTCGTAGATAAAAAAATAATATTTTATCAAAATTTAGTGGTTAAAGTAAAATTTTCCCTTTAGGATATTAAAATATTATGAATGATGGTGATGTTAGTGTATTGCAATTTACAAGACAGGCCTTCTCCTAAAAAAAAAAATGCTTTTCTTTTCCCTTTGAAGAAAGGTAAAGAGTTCATGTGGTTTTAAAAAGTGAAAACATACATTTTATCTCATGTAACACTGTTACACGGACTACTGTGGTTTTTAATTTTTAATAATATTTTTTTTTGACCTTATGACATTAGATTAAATAATTACCGAGACCTGATTGAGATCAGTTTTTATCCCATGGTCTGAAATATTGCTCCTGAAAATCGAAAAAAGTCTATCAATATTTTTAGTACAAAAATTGTCCACAATTTTTGTGAGTATTGTGTTTTCAACCTTGCCCTTTGAATGGGTAAGGTGCAATTGGTGCCACTAAACTAAAAAGACTCTTGACTTTTATTTTTTAATAACTTGTAAAGTATTATTTGCAGCATAAAATCAGTATAAGTAATGTGTATTTAGATTTGTTTTAAATAAAAATTCCAAATGTATTTAAAAAGCCTTCGCATTTAATATAAGATTTATGAATGAGTTAAAATATCTATCATCCTCGCATAAATAAAGTACAAGTTGATATAATTACCCTGCCTGACCTAACCTAAACTGAAATTTTGTTATTTAGAGGCGTTCTATTTTCGTTATATTTGTCTAACCTTCTAAGAGTAGTAGTCATTAGTAATTATGACTGCCTAACCTAATCGTACCCTAGTTTTTAGGCAATTTCAAGCTGACTAGCTTATAAAGATACCAAACCTAACATTATACCGTAACAAGAAGAAATAATCTTATTTTGCCCTCTATTTTAGTTTGGCAACCAAAATCCATCACTAGTTTGGAAATTGTTAAGATATTTCATAACTTTTGATTAAATAGATAAAATATCATTTATAGTTTAAGAAAATATCCATAAAATCTTTTGTAGTTTAAAAAAATATTCAAAAAATCTCTTAATCATTTTCATCATCGTGGATGTTAGAATCACATGAGGGGTAAAATGAGATTTTTAATAATTATTGGGATAATTAGCAATTACGTCAAATAACATGGGGAAGCTAGGATATGCCTAACAACAATACTATACAACCTAAAAATTTAACCAAAATAATATGATAAATGAATTATTCTTACTAAATTATTTATCATAAATCATTTATTATTTTGAGGAATGTGGTTTGATCTTGTGATAAGATCAAGATCATCCACCACATACTTTCAAGTGGTGGGTTTGACTCATTAAGCCCCTTCAATATACAGGCAACTTTCTCACCTTCGTGTGAGTAGCCCTCTCCCATCTTCTGGAAGCAAAGATTTTGAACGTATTTTAGAATATTATCTTAGTTGGTCCCCGTAGCAACCAGACCGTACGTCAACAAGTTAAAAAAAAAAAAATCATTTGTTACACTATTTAAGTTAATTTTTTA
This sequence comes from Dimocarpus longan, assembly GCA_022984855.1. Lineage (NCBI taxonomy): Eukaryota > Viridiplantae > Streptophyta > Magnoliopsida > Sapindales > Sapindaceae > Dimocarpus > Dimocarpus longan. The sequence continues at coordinate 25,722,663 of CM041015.1, forward strand.
GCTAAAATTTTAAATTGTATAACCATATTAGCACGATGTTAAGTATTTACCCAATTGCGAGTAGTTGTAGGGATTGGAACGCTACATAAATAAATAGATGGAACAACAAAATGGTATCGAGGAACTATACGCAGTAAAATTATAAATTAAACAAATTGTCAAAAGAGAGCATTGTAAGAGGAGTGAAAAGAGAGAAAAATTAATAGCGTGATGACATTGCCCCTGTCCAGTCTATTTTCTGGGTGCCTTCAATTTACAAACTTGGGCCGAGACCGGTGCGTGTGTCTGGTCCATCACAGGCCCAAAATTAATGCCCTTTATGCGTCAGCTACCTCGGCCGTTCTTGATCAATTAGTTTGAAATTGATCCATCCAAAACCCAACATTTCACCGGTTTTTACCCACAAAGCGGCATAATAGAAATCATCATTCAACGAGACGCTTCAGGACATGACTGAAGTCAAAACGCCAAAGAAGATAAGAATAGATTTCAAAAGCAGAAGCTATAGACATAGATTAATAAAACGTTGTTGAACATATTTTAGCTTGATGTAGCTTTATTACACATAAATATGTTATGCTTAATTAGCTGCATATATGTGATCTAGATCAATCTCTTGAGCACAATACCATGGATCGGTCAGGCTATTCAATTCAAACCAGTGGTTGCAAGCTTGTTAACCAGAGCCAGCGCATTACTTGTGAAATAAGTGGCGTTAAGGACTCGATTTTTAATCAAATTCACTTGCCCACCTCTCTTACCTTCAAAACCATCCAAGCAAGTGTCTTCATTGGTCAGCGCAGCGCTAATATATGTGGTCAGGTCAGCCATTTGTGACTCAAAGTTTGCTGCGGTTAGCGTCCTTAATATCCCCAGTGATTTGTGAAGTTGGTCGGTTGTTTCTTGAAAAACTTCCATGCAATCTGAGAGAGCCACACCGTTTCTGCCTCTCAAACGTGTTTGTTTTTTCAGTTTGGTCAAGTATTGAGCCACTCTCTTGGCCTCAGTTAGTGTCACTGCAACCCCGGCTCTAGCCCAACAGCTTGCGCTCCTCTTGGCTGTGTTGGAAAATGATGCTAGTGAGTGCATACAAAGGTCCCGATATTGTGTCACACTGCAAGCATCTCGGACGTAACTCTTTGCATTTGCTGATGATGAGGACTCGCTGAGATCAATTGTTAGCCATGCAAAGAACATTAGTGACATGAACATTCTGGCACCAGCCATTCTAATTGGACTGTTAATGCCAAAGATTAAAATTTAACAGACGTATATGTATAAAATATGCTATAATACGTACTATAGCTAAAATTGATCTAAGTAGAAGATAGGAGAATTCATTTTTATGTGAACTGCGAACCGATATATATATAAAGGCCAGAGGTGATTGTGCTGAGTTGGAAAGTGTTGGGGGCTTTTCTGGTTACCAAAAGAGCAAGAGGGTGGTGAGTCCAATAAAGGAGGTGAAGAGGCGGTCAGCTGAAACAGCCTAAGAAAGTGAAGAACGCATGTGAATTGGCAGGTGAGTTGCTCATGAATTTAAGATAAGATTTCTTGAGAAGATCCCTCTGTTAGGCCGTTTGTATCCTCACTGCAAAACTAATTCGGTGTGCTAGATAGACATGCTATGTGACATGAACAATTAATTACATATAACTTTATACAACGTGGTTTGATGTGAGCGAAAACTTATAATACTTAACATGCGCCATGACTTTCTTATCTTCTACCAATATGGAAAATTTTGTGACATTTTCCCAGGGGCCATGACATGTTTTATGGCAACTGTTGGATGTTGAAGTTGTACAATATCACGAAACCATGCTTCAATGCCGTCTCATCAAGTCTAAATCCACACCTATTTTCAACAGTGAGGTTAGATAGCATCAAAGAAAAATCGGTCACAGTTAGGAACCAATCATACGCAGTGTTCTGTGCAATTAATACAGGCATTGATTGCTGTAGTTATATGATTACCGATTTAGCGTTCTTGGATCAAGCTGTTGCTTTTCGTGGGATTATCGAAGTTGCTTGAAAAGAGTTTGTGATAACATCTTCTTCGGTTCAATTAACATAATTAAGTCAAATCAGAGGTGCAAGTCACATGATAATTATAGTGAGGACATCACGGTGTGCCATCACACCGTAAAAAGTTTGATGCAAATAAACAAATTGCATTTTTGTTGAATTCTTGGGACTCGAGCTTCATCTTAAACAGTGGTGGAAGTTCATAATTAATGTAATTAAACATTTTTTTAATATATAATGGCTATCTAGAACCCACATGTTTTCTCAATCATGTATTGCTTCTATAAATATGTAATCGTTCAGACTCTCTGGCAGAGTCAGTTCCCCATTAATAAAAATCAGTGTTTTCTTACATATAGTCTTCTAAGTTTCTCTCTAACCTTTGGGTTAATACTTTACTATACGAATAATGCAATATAGTCTGTCATGATCTAAGTATGATCTGTGCTTGCCTCAAGTGAGGATCCTGCACATCAGAACAGATGCTACGATCCCTGATGACGGTCCCCATCCATAAGTGAATAGTGACTATTGATAAATTATCAATTTATATTATATAGGATCCAAGAAAACTTTGTGTATTAATTAATTTTTTTAAGGTCTTATTGAGTATTTCTTGTCTTAATCAAATATACCATAATTTTACATTTTGATCTTTGCACTGTATAAGGGCTAGTAATTAGTACTACAAAAATAAATTCTAATATCTAGTTTAGTGTTTATCCAACCCTTAGATTCTGATTTTCATTTCTCTAACTCAGTTGGAAAAAAAAAAAAAAAATTTCTCTAACTAATTAGAAATTTAGAATAGATCATGCGTAAATCAAAAAAAAGAAAAAAGAATAGATCATGTAGTTGCAGGATCCACATCTTCTATACAGAATTAATATAGCATTATCCGACTCGTTTAAAGTCTTACTCTGGCCCATCCCGGCCCAGCCAATTTCGGCCCAACTGAGTGTGGTGTTTCTAAAACCCTATTACGTAAAACCACTTTGCGGCCGCCAGAAGAAAAAGAACGCCGGGACTTTCCCTCTCGTTGTTTCGTGAGTCGTAGCAGTCTATGTTGCAAAATCAGGTAGTAATCATAACTTGTCCTTCTTATTCAATGTCCATGTACGTTTTTTGAAAATAATCTATGTTCTTATACCTGCTCGTGTTCGATTTGATTATATGAATTCGTGATAACGTGCTGATTTGTTATTTTACGTTTGTTTACAGTATAGAATTGAAGAGCTGATTAAACCGGGAGATTCGAAGCTTTGATTGAGTGATATTCGATTTTTCTACTGAGCCATGGCTCGCTTCCGAAATGTAAGCATATAATATGATGGATTTGAAAGCGAAAGTATTGAGTCTTGTTTTTAGCAATGATTTTAGGCTTGTTAGAGTGTTTTGTTTACAATAGTTTTCGTTCTCTTTTCGACTGGTGAATGTAAGTTTAGAGTGGCGTGGCAAGTTTTTAAACTGGTGTCTTTATTAAAACAGAAGAAGAGAGGGTTTGTTAAGCCGATTGCGAAGGGGAAACAGCAGCCTAATGTTGATCACATCACGGGGGATAAGATCCCGAAGAGTTTTGTGTTTTCGAGAGGGAAGTTGCCTGGTCCTCTCAGGCAGCTTGAAATGGATTTAAGAAAGTTAATGCTTCCATACACTGCTCTTAAGCTTAAGGTATTCATGGCTCTGCTTCTTTGTTCATTTGCTTAAGTTTTGTGTAACAACTACATACATGCAATATGCTATAAAATCGATGGTATTTAAACAGTGTTTGTAGATGAAATTGTTTGCTCTGACTGGTATTTAACATAAATTCATTGGATTGGCTTTTTCCTATTGAAATGTTATATTAGCTTTGGATGGGTAATAAAGAGTTGAATGATACAACCCATGAATGGGTAGTCAGAATGGTTAGGTCTTGGGGTTTGCTCCCTTAGGGTATAAGGTTCAAAGCCTCACGGGTACCTACATGACCAAGGGTTATGGTTTACTGTTTCCCAAAGATTGTAGGGTTTGGCGGAGGCTTCAGTTTTGAACTTAAATTCGCTAAGTGGTTTCAGGGGATTTCTAAATTATCAAAAAAAAGAAAAAGAAAAAAGAGTTGCATGATACACACTCATCATTTTGCTCAGGGAGTTGTGGAGATTTTGCAGTCAAGTAAATGTTAACAGGGTGAAAGCAAGTATTGTGAATTTTTTTGTTCTTTTGATCTACTTTTTAGTTGTAATTTGATGAACTTTTAATAAGAATTGGTGTTTTCCATGGAAATCATATTAAGTCAAGATTTTTATTTGTTGTTTTAAATTTTGAGTGAAGTTTCGTATAAAATAAAAACCCTGGATAGAAATCGATGACATTAAAGGACTATATTAACCTAGTATTATAGAATACAGATTCTGTTTGGAAACCTACCGGTTATCCGATTTTTATGATACACACAATTAATTGGTGAACTGTCAGGTAATATCAAATCAGTGACAGATATTCCAGAAAGAATGTCTAACATTGTGCGGAATGAAATATGAATTTAATAAAGCAATGGAAGTTTAAGAGAAATTCTTATTTGGTTTTGGATGGCTAATTTTTGAAATCCATGCAATCCATTTTTACACATGATCAATTCTATCTGTAGGCTCTAAGGAGGAAAAGTAGGGTCATAGCTACAGCCAGTTTCCATTGTTCTATATCAATAGTACTTACTACTTAGTTCTTGCTTTTACTGTGTGATGGATTTTGAATCAAATGGTTTGCTTCTAATTTTATTGTTGTATTATTACAGGAGAAGAAGCGGAATAATCTGAAGGACTTTTTAAATGTTGCAGGGCCAATGGGTGTTACTCATTTCCTCATATTGTCAAAGACCGAAGCAGCGCCCTACTTGAGGGTTGCAAGGACACCACAAGGCCCAACTCTTACATTTAAAATACATGAGTACTCTTTAGCTGTCGATATTGCTCACTCTCAATTGCATCCTAGATGTCCTCAAGATCTTTTCAAAAATTCTCCTTTGGTAATTTCTCTCTGACAACCATATCCTATTTGTTGCTACCAATCATATCCTGATTTATATGTCTCTTAAATTTTTTCATTATCAGCCCAACAGTCATTTGGAACCCTTTTCCTTTTTGTTTAATAAAATTTATTGGGCTGTAATATGAATTTTTTTTTTCTCTGTTTCACTAAAAAGAAAGGGGTTTGACCGAGAAGAATTTATAGCAACCAAATGATTGGACGGTTCTGGCCCCATCAACGACTGATTAACATGCTTACATGCTTTCATACATTAGTTCATATGCATCCTTCTAAAATTATAATAGGACTAAAAGACTAAGATATGGTATCAGGTGAATAGAGTTTTTATCTCATGTTATTGATTTGCTATCTTCCTCTTTGAATATGTTTTTGACAGATTGTTCTTTCTGGTTTTGGAACTGGAGATCAACATTTAAAGCTCACAACTATTATGTTCCAGAACATCTTTCCTGCCATTGATATTAATACCGTGAGTGCTTAAACAATATATTAATGCTAGAAATTGCTGGACATTTATCTGGCACTCAATCTTGACTACTGTGGATATTTCAGGTTAAGCTTTCTACTTGCCAGAGAATTGTGTTACTTAATTACAATAAAGACACCAAGCTTATTGATTTTCGGCATTATTCCATCAGACTACAGCCTGTGGGTGTTTCCCGTAGACTCAGAAAATTTGTTCAGAACCATCAAGTCCCCGATCTTAGGAATCTTCAAGATGTGAGTGATTTTGTTACCAGGTAAGTACGCATGCTTATCTAATTTATTATTGCATTCAAGGTACACTAAGTAGCATGATAGATAGATTGAAGCAATTAAATTATTGTGTACTAGTTACTGTAGAGGTGGTTTATCGGGTTGTCAGGCTATCGGTTTGTGCCACATGGCCCACATCAAATATCTGCTAATTGATTTCAGGGCTCTATATCAGAGAGGTCGTTAACTATTGGTCAAATTATGGAGAACTAGTACATATGATGTTTGAGCAGATTTGTTGTAAAATGTTATAGAGTATGTATGAGCTTAAAATGATTAAGAAATGCCTCTATATTGTACTATAATCTCAAAGCAAGTGGACATAAGATCTCTAGCATAACTTCTTCAGGTCATTTGTGCATTCATATTACTTCTATTGGGTATGTTAATTAATGTCTTGGGTAGGCCTTAAAAGGATTTTCACAGGTAGGCTGTCCTGATTAAATTGATAGAGCAAAAGAATGTTGTACAAATACTCAATGATGTAATTCCTCTTGGTAGGGAGGTTTTAATGACTCATGCTATGGTCGTTGATATTTATTTGTTTCTCTTTGTGATTTTCTTGTGATTTTTGCAGGGCTGGTTATGGCTCAGAAAGTGAAGCTGATGATGAAGCAGCAATGGTGACTCTGACAAGTGATCTCGGAAGGGTTAATCGGGCCTCGACGAAAAGCGCTGTTAAGCTTCAGGAGATTGGACCAAGAATGACTTTACAACTCATCAAGGTTGAGGAAGGATTGTGTGCTGGTGGAGTCATCTTCAATGAATATGGTACTCCATCTTTATGCATTTGTTTCATTGCAATACTTGAGAAAAGCTGGTCAGTATTAACAAGTAATCCATTGAGAAGGCATGATCTTATATAGGTGATTGACTAAGTTATAAGGATCCCATCTACAGTACTCGTGCTTTTCTGTATGACAGGTTTGGGTATTTTATGAGCTAAATATTCTATTACAGAGGCTTAATCAGACTATCCTATTCATGCATTTTTGACTAAACCTCTGGTCTCTTTGTTCTGTTTGACTTGTCCTTCCCTTCAAACTCTATTTTCTCGTTGACTTTTGGTGGTACATTTCGCCCTTGCTTTTTACATTAACCTTCTTTTTTATATGGCTGGGTGGGCAAGTGTCGGTTGACATGAACGACAATGATGGGCATCCTCTCTTGTTCCAAAAAATTTATATTTCTGGTTCTCTGTTTCTCCAGGTCCTGTTGGTGACAAGAAAAAAGATAATAAAGAGCCAAAGAATCAGGAAGACAGTGAAGAAAGTGAGGAGGATGTTGAAAATGAGGAAGATGCAGAGGATGAGGAAGATTAGCACCTGTCCAACTTGGGCTACCACAACTCCTTGGTAGATGAAGTTACTTCTAATGGTTATTTTGTAAACGAAAAAATAGTGGGCTTTGATGGAAGGGCGTCACTATTCCTTTTTGTATCAATATTGTAATTTCTTTTACACCATGGATGCAAAATATTGTGTGGATGCAAAATGTTGTATCAATATTAAAATTTGCATAAGGTGTTTAAATGAGTTTTGGTCTACATTTCATGTAACACAAATTTAATGAAAAAAATATTTTATTGATAGAAAAATATTATGGACAGCCACTGAGGATTAGTTATTAATATTGATATTCCATTTGATTCATGAAATCCCAGTTCAGAATACATACAACTGCATATAGAATACTCTATATCCCAGCAGCAGCACACCTGTGGCAACATTAATCCAGTGACGCATTCACATTGCCCAGCAAAATGGTCAATGGGCTCAAATCTTAGTTTAGCCTCAAAATAGAGGTCTGAAGGTTCAGAGCTTATATATGAAGTAAAAAGTAAGCAAAGACTAAACAACCAAGAAAGCTTAGTGAAAAGCATTGAGGCATGCATATGAGAAAAGATTGTTGTACAAGGCAAAACCCTTGATCTAATTGTTTACTAATTGGTACACTTGTCGGGCAACAGTAAAAAGAAAAATTACCAAACGAACAGAAAAACCATATGGTCTAGATCTGAAAGCTGTATATCTATCTGATCCCTGGTGATGAAGTCCACGCTTTCCATCCTTAAACAGACTTTTTAAGGATCTCTTCAGATGGAATCTCAAGTGTTCCTCCTGCATGCTCTTTGCCAGGCTTCACCTCTGCAAACCAATCATTATTCGCATTTCAAATGAGGACAAATTCTTCTTCAAAATGGCTAAAATCAATACTCAAATACATGACTTAAACACAAGTACAACAGTATTTTGATAACTGAAGCAATTGAACACCAATGCACAAGACTCTCGACACAAACATCAGCCTCAATGTTGAGTAAATTCTATCTTTACAACTGCGTTTCATATTCACTCAACAGCAACGGAAAGATGACTGACCACTAAAGAAAGCAAAAATGTCACAGCAGTACAATTGCAGTAAAGAGAAATGACATCATAGTCAGGGGCACTCTTAGTAGGTACAAGTTTCATATGGCAAAGTTAAATTTGCTATACATGCAGTTCAGTCCTCATATATACAGCTATCACATATCTGGTTCAATATCCAATGCACAGATATAAACAGCCTCAAAGACTATGCAAGTCCATAATGATCTCAACACTATCGAATCTTGAATCCATTCTAGGTCTTCAAAGCATGATCCCACACAGTTATTTTCAATCACTACTTTTATCAAACATGTGATGTCAATACAAATTACATACGAAAAGAGAGAACAGCAGTTCAGAGGAATAGAAAGAGGTACCGTAACCGCCACGCTCATTTAGTTTGGCTTGAACGATCATGGTGGAGATGAAGAGAGAGGCTTCGCGTGCCTCGTCGAGGTGTCTCTGGATCTCGTCTTCGGAGGTGACGTTACGATTCTCCTCGAACTTGTTTCGGATTTCTTTGGCGGATTCTCGTAGCATCAATGTGTCTCCGGTGAACGATTTCCTTGTAGCTCTAATAATAGCCCTGTAAGCGCTCAGCACTTCTCCTCTCGCCATTTTTATTATTATTATTTTCCCTCTGCTTCCTCCCTCACCCTCGCTCTATTTGTCTAGCACCAAACCAAGCCATCTCGTTTTTAAGGCATACCGGTACAAGTGACAACGCAGATTGGTTATGGATCTATCCACGGGTATCTTTAAACCCGCAAAATATCCGTTTTAAGTAAAATACAAGCCTCTTTGTCTTCTGCCTCTCCCTGCCTCTCATAGTCATAGGCCAATTCTCCCCTTATTTGAAAAATTGAATATGGAACTTCTCAAGAAAAAAAAAAGAATATAGAAAGCAATCTTATTCTAATTTTAATTCCTATTTTGGGTCATATTTAGAATATTATATAGTACTGAATTCAACTATATTGAACTAGATTGTATTATGTTAGATTAAATTTAATATCATATGATGTTTGGTATTAGACAGGACAAAGTGTTAGGATTAGGTTTACTAATTATTTATAATTAACTTGACAATTATTGTTTAATAAATCTTTTTGGGTGGCAATAAAGTTAAATCCGGCCACCTAAGTAATAACCCTGAGCCATGTCTCTCACCTGTATCACTACTATGTACGAGTGGGCTAATTCCATGATTTGGGCCAAAATCGTACTGACGCGAATCATACCCGTCTACAAAATCCGAATCCAACAACTCACTCAACCTTTACCGGTCAAAATTTAACTACCTACCATTCAAAATTTTATTACTTGGACACTGATTCCATTCCATTACAAAGCCTCTGACAACATTTCAACACCAGTTTGCCGATTCATTCCAAGTAAGTCTTTATTTTTAGACTCTAATTTCTTAGAAATCTATTAGGGTTTATTCACTGCGCTTTTATACTGCTCCATTTCGTTTTTTAATTCTTCCATTCATTATCATTATTATTTTATTTCTTTGCGAGGTTATTGAACTGAACCGATATGCAATTCTATTAGAGCAAGTATTGTCATTACATAAATTAATATTAAAAAGTTCCTAATTTAGTCAAAATCTTTGGTATATATGGATTTTATTACATTTAAAAGCTGAAAACTGAATAGAATTTGTAGCATAATATCAAGAAAATTTTGATTCTTTTGTTGAATGAATCGCCATTAAAGACCTAAAATTGCAATTAGGTCCTGTTTTATGTTTCTGTTTTGAATTCATTTTTTGACAATTGCAAGATCTGATTTTTTTTTTTTCTTGTTTATGTTGTATTGCATTATGTGTTTTCTGTCAAGGTTTATGAATTGGAGAGAGTTATGGGATTGGCATCAGTTAGTACTGCTGGTGAAGGCATACGATTTTGCATATTCGATTTAAGAAGGGGACAAAATGAAGGGCAGGAGCTAGACAAAATTTTGTTTTTCTTTCCTGCTGATTTGCCCTTCTCAACACAGCTTTCCGTGATAGGGCTCAGTGAAGGACTTATCACGTTTACAAGGTCAGTGACCTCCCAGATGTTTGGATACATATTTTCGGCAGAAGCTAAGAGCCGCGGAACTGTTGTAATTTTGCTTTGATGTTAGTGATGATAATGCATGGAGTCATTTTAGAGGAACTACTTAATAAGTTTAATCATGCACAATGTATGAGCTAAGGATTTGTTGCTTGTCGCTACATAGAGTGTGCTTGTCTAGACAACACATTGTCTAATCATTGTCTTGTAGGATATGTGTATGTGTTCTATGTTAAAATTTATTATCCTTGTGGTTTTACTCGAACTCAATGTCTTTTGTGATAAAAGTGGTTAGTGCTAGTTGACATATTCTGACCGGTCATAATTCAAGATATATTAAGTGAAAGTGGTTATGTTGCTTTAAGGGATATAACATGAGCTTTATGCAGAATTTTCTCACCAGAGGCTGCATGTGAGGTCATAGAAGCGGAAAAACACTCACATATTTTCTATGAGGCAGAAGCAGATATTTGGATGGTGATGGTATGGTATCTATGCTATATTGCTATTATACTTTGACTAATTGCTTTGATTAAATTCTCGTTGCACATTGAAAATTTTAATGAAACGTCATATTTGCAATCCGTTTACATGTTTTCTTACCCCCTTCCTTTTTAATGTTATTTTTCAACCCACCCCCACACCTGCTATAAGCTGCATCTCATATATAAGTTGATATAGTCTGACTCACTAAGTATCTATGATCAGTGTTTTAACTTCTTGTAGGTAGTTGAGAAAAGTGAGGCAGAAGCCATATGGCGCATTGAAGCCTTACGAAAGGTCCTTAAGGAAGTTCACTCCCTTTTTGTTATGTTTAATGGATCTGTAAGAGCAATGCTTGAGAAGGAACCTAGTGGTGGACTAATTCGATCTCATTTGTACCCTTTTGTCATGGATTATCTCAGTGGTAAGTCAATGCACTATTATATTTCTCTGCTAAAATTACACTAAGTCATTGTTCTATTGTCTTTACTTCAACACATTTCATTGTTAAGTCACTAATTGTCAGCATATCAAAAGCGGTCTCCCTGCGATAACTGCTGCTGGGGTAATGCTGAAGTCGCTGTATCAAATGCCTCAATTGGACTTGTTCTACCAACGTAATGCTGAAGTTGCTATATCTCACACCTTACATGTGACTTTTCTCTTTGAGGCAGATTTTCTTGTTGGGAAGAAACTCCAGTTACCATCATTCCGTGACTGTTTGAAGGAGCGTGGGACTGTACAGATGCTGACTGTAGGTCGGGAGGCGGCAATTGAAGTTCAGGTTTGTCTCGACAACATGCAAATAAGAAGCACAAGCGTCTTTTTCCTCAGCATAAGCTTCAGGGCATTGCTAGATTTACTTTTAATTATGAAATAGAACCTTTTCTTAGTTGCCATTTGTTTATAGTTTTGACACTAACAATATGTATTGACAGTCACTTGTTCGGGTATTGGAATCTTGTGTTGGGAACGCACAATGCTACTCACTGGTTCTATTTCAGGACTTGCTAGTGTCGACTATGCTTTCTCCTGTATGGTTTAATCCCTAACTCCCATTTGAGTTGTCAGTTTTTATTTTATTTATTTTTAAGCTAAGAAGATCCCCAAGAACAGAATTTTCTTCTGACAGAAACCTGGTAGCATCCATTTCTGTTTGTATACTATATTCTGCGTTAAGCTTGACCCTTGTTACTTCTTTTTGTCAGGATGATACCATAAACTTATTTACATATGCTGTTCAAAGGTTAACACCACACGCTTTATCCTCTGGAACAAGTACCTGGTCCTATTTACGCAGATCAAGTTCCTCATCTCATGCTGGATCAGGTTCTACCTTGGCTAACTCTGGTTTTGTTTCTGAACTAATTTATCGTTCAAGTGATATTTCACCTAGCAGAGACAACTATCATGTTATACGACCCTTACAGCTTGGTAAGTGGTCTAAGGGGAATGATGGTTTCCTTGTCACTGATATATGGGGTGTGGATGTTGGTAGTTCATTGGGAGCTAGTCCTACTGTTTGGCTTCAGCAGACTGAGGAGAGAATGTATCTTTGCCCTTATCAGTATAAAGGCCTTACTTTAATCCTGCTCATTCCTGTTTCATCCATTCTTAATGGAGAGCAAGGTGTTTCTGCAGTAAAGCAACAAGTTCTTGAAAATGTCAGTTCCTTATTATGCTTTTGAACTCTTCACACAAATTTGTATGTTGTTAGCCTGTCATTTGTCTATCATCACCCTCAAAATAATTGTGGTTTTGCATAATTTTTGCACACCTGTTCTCTGATTAACGCCATGGTTGAGGTACCTTTAAAATCATTGCTAATATACATCTAATTTATTTTATGAAATGTTTGCACTTTCATCAATTTATGTGAGCTGATGGTTGTTCATATCCTCTTGATTTTTTCTTCTTTGTATGGCACTTTGCCTAGTTAGCACTATGTTTATTTACTTTTTCTTTCCTTCTAAATTTACCACTCCTCAACCCACCCTCACCGTATACATGTTTTATGTTAACAAATTTAATGCAGAGGAAATAAATCCCTGGACCCTTACCTCCATTAGAAGAGATGTAACCAACTAGAACTAAACCTTTGGGGAAAACAGAATGCATTTGCCAGCCTCTTCATTTGCTGACTAGTGCAGGACTGCATGTATAAATTTTTGTATCTTTGTAATTGTTAATTGTTGTATTGGATTTCACCCTTCAATATGGCAACACGAATTTAGTAAAAGTTGACAATAAGTGAAGTATGAAATATAGAATATGAAAGATTATATAAAAAGGTCAAACATATGATTTCTTATCAATGCACTTGGTAGGAATGTCAAAAGTTTATATGCCTTATGTTACTTCTTAAGTTGGAGCAACATCTCCAATTTGACCACTATCTCTCCAAATTTGCTTTACTCACCCAAGCTGTCCTTTGCTTCCTTGCCTTCCATTTTGGCATATAAAACTTTTAATGTTACTCTAGTGATAGTAAGTGAATTTTGTAATGCTCTAGTCTATTTGCAATTTTACGATATCCTTGCCTCCTTGTTGAAAGGTAAACAATCTTTATAGATGTAAATCATTTCTAGTTCCTCAGTTTTATCTTCTTTCATCTGTCTGTCAGGCATCACTTAAGATATTAAAAGTCGAAGAGAAATTATCAAAAGGATGGGGTGGTGAAAATGCATATCATGTCAGTGGATATCGGTACTTACTGGTGGATGGTGACAGAAAAATATCTAGAGCTTCTCCTCCTGGAAAGGTTACTACCCTAACGAAGGTAAACTCACCGCTTAAGTGTTGCTTTGTGGCTCTGCATTTTTCTGGTCTATGTGTCAAACACATCAGATTGGATCTGTGCTATGTTGTTCTAGTTAACTACCTTGATCAGCAGCTGCAAATTGATTCTTTCTTCTTTTTCATCATTATTTGGTTTAATATAAAATTTAATTTCAGAAAAGAAGATGAAAAATTGATGGTATTCATTTGCTTTAGTCTCATAGTTTTTTTCATAATGAAGCCAATATATCACTACAAAAATTTTGGAGAAAAACCACCTAAGTATTTAATTTAAGTGATTTGAGAAATGGCAGATACAATTCAACATGGGTTGGTAAGAGTAATAATGTTCTCTTACAAATATCTTATTTATCTCTAAGTAAGCTAATCATCGTCCTTAATTCCAATCATGTTGAAATATGTCTCAGGAGTTAGACCAAATGATGTTGAAATATGACTTTGCAGTCAGGATAAACAACTACTCAAAACTTGAATAGATTATCGTTGTTTGACTGCATTAAGCGGTGCTACTTGTTCTAGTAGCAGAACCATTTCAAGTTCATGTCTGAAATATTGATAATATTTTAGATGATGCTTGGTTAGAATAGTTTGTGAATTTCCAAAAAAGGTTGCTTATCAGTATGGAAAGGTGGGGCCCTAACTTTGATAGAAAACACCAAGTCATAAATAAATTCAGAAAATCCATGTTAACTTCTAAATAAATATGATATTTGCATGTGCATGTCTGTGTGATGGATGACTACATATATGTTTGTCTGTCTACTTATGAACATGCATATGGATATGTATGACCCTGTCATGCATAGGACTGTGGGTGAACTTAAAACCAGGAAGTATGTGATAGCCCAAATTTGATCCCAACTCAGATACAAGGTAGAACATGTTGCACTCAAGTCTTATTTGAAATTATTTATCGAGAGTTTAGCCCTAATATGAATAGAGAAGTAGCTTTCTTTATTAACAATTTAACTTGCTCCATTACTCTTCCTGCTATTGAATGATTTCTGCCAGTTTGGAAAAAATTTGGGTTTCTGATGAATTAAGGTTCTTTAAGAATCCGTACATGCCTCTGTTGTTTTCATGAATGATGATCAGTTTTGATGAACATAAATGAAGGCTGTTCTATGCTTATGTTTACAGTCGAAAGTCGTATTTATTTAGTCTTTCTAGCTATAGAATAGGACTATTAAAACAAAAAGCAGAAAAGGTCTACAAAGTTTCTGTTGAAATGAAGATATATCAGAAGAAAAGAATGATAAGATAGATGGTTAGAGTGTTGGTTGGTCTTTGGCTTCCCATTTGCTTGGAAAAGAGAACTTGTTGGCTATGATAATACTTTCTACTGAAATGTTATTCATATGAAACTTGATCCTCCAAGTTTCATGGTCCTTGAAGGGTTTATATGGCAGTGAATTAAGTTCTTTCTATATATATATATATAGGAAAAGATTGAAACAAAAAAAATAAAGGATACCTTGGTCCTGATTCTTGAAAAGACCTTTAGCTTCAATTTTCATCATATTTTATAGTGCTTTTATTCACTTGTAAGTTGGCTGATGGTAATTTCATTTTAGTTAGCCTAAACAAATCATTGTATGATTTCCCAAATAGTTACTATGTCAAATTCAATGTTTGGTTAGTTACTGTCAAAAGTTACGCTGAAGTGTGTCACTTGGTGATATTAGCTAAAAAGTGATGCTGGCTCTGAGAGCCCTGTTGTTAATCAGTCTGTTAAAAAACTATTTTGAGACGATAAAGCATTTAAGTTTGTATTTTTTTATTCTTTTTATGTTATTATATTGTTTTGCAGGAATCTTTACTTTCCGTGAGCAAGCTGAGAGAGGAGGTAGATTTGGAAAAGGGTAGAGCAAAATGGGATAATGCTGGTTTGGAGAAAGATTTGGAAGTATGCATTAGAGCGAAAAACAATGCTTGGGTTATTGCTCGGATTACACGAGGGAAAGAGCTTTATATGGTCTTGGAGAAAGCCAACGAGACACTTCTTTATGCCTCTGATGCTTTTGAGAAGTTTAGCAGCAGGTAGTGGCATTTCTTGTGTGCTTATTTTGATACCATCCTCACGTTGTTGTTATTACTGATTCTTTTGACAAATAACATCAACATGAATACCTTTTACTGACTTAGGTTAAAAAATACCTTGTCTACACCCAATAAGATCGAGCCGGCTGTTAATTAAAAGATGATTTCTTTATATTTTACTGGAATTCCTATTTTGTCTAAGTCTGTTATAAGTAAAATTAGTTCTACTGGCAGCTGATTGATAATTTCAATTTTTTTACTGCAACACTTTTCTGAGTTGATGTGGAAATTCAAATCAGCAATAAGCAAATTTACTATGCGTTTCAATGAATTATGCAGGTACTGCAATGGCGATTTTTCTTTGGACTAGGAAAAGCTTCCAGTCTCCATTATATCTGCTCATATATGAAAAACAATAGCAGTGTTAAAAGGTTCAGCAAGAATTTATTTCTTGGCTCATTCTTCTCTGGACATGGCAAGCAGCACCTATCCACCGCAAAATCGCGTGCCAGTGTGAAACGAAATGATGACAATTTTCGCCTGCTGTATAGTGCAGTATGTAACCTTTTATATGTGATAATGCTGATAGAATTATTGCTTCTCTGCCCTTCTTTTATCTATATTCTTCTATATATTCCAACAACCTTGTGAGCTCTTTTCTTGAAGTTTAGGGGTAGGGGATTGTAACTAGTGTTAAAATGTCTCATAATTTATATATTTTTTCAACGACAATGAAGCAGCAAATTGCTTTATAGGAGTGTATTACTTGAATAACAGTAATTTTGTAATGTTTTGCTGAAAATGCACTTCAACGATTGTCAAGGATCATAGATGTTTTACTGCTTTTAACGACTTCCAATTTTAAGTTGACGCATAAGCTGATGCAATGATTAATTCTATTAATTAATTATGGCATCCCAATGTCCTTTTTGGTCAAACGAACTAAATACAGTTTAATTTACCAGTGGTAATAATTTTTTACATTGCACTCTCAAGTCTAAACCATACATCGCTTGCACTCCGAGTCCGAGGCGCACTTTCTTACAAAAAATCCTCGAAACACCAAACCTTTTGAAGACACAGTATCCTATTCTATTTTAAGTATTTGACATATTACAATTCTTCCTGGTAATGTAACAAAAATCCAAAACCCCTCATAAATAGATAATAATGTTATATGGGGACCTGCAGATACAACAGCTATGATTCGGGTTTGGAATAATCTTTCAAAAGGTGAAAAAGAATGTGAAACCAAAAGGGTTGCATAGATATAAATACTATGTATTATCACTTGGTATTTGTCAAGACACCGGTGGCAATCCAAGGAGTTAAAGAACCTTTCCAAAAACCAGAGGCAAGAAGGTGATAAAGGGATAAGTCATACTTGCCAAATGCCAACAACATCAACTACCTCAGAGAATCAACCATTCTACAATCATGTTTCTTCCGCCGACATCTGTGATGGGATTTTTGATCAGAGAATGTGTTCTTCCCAACCATCTCCATTTTAGAATCCGTATCTGGTGCAAGAAGGCAGCATATCAATAAATAATAAAAGCTAAATTGGACAAAAATAGATACTTTAACAACTAAATGTCAGATTCTCATACTTGTAAAATTACACAAAGAAGCTAGATGAGTAGAACCGAGCTAGGTATAGCAAATATTCTATAAGTTCATTTTTTTCATCTTTCTTACATGAATTTTGATGGGATTGAATAATATTGAAAATCTCAATCCAATCAAATCCAAGTTTGTCCTTGCAAGGGAAGAGAAACATCCTTTCCTGGGTCCATCTTCAAATCCTACATAGGTAGGATTTCCATTTTTTTTTTTTTAATTAAAAAATACATTAATTACTTATAATAATAAAAATAATTATGAATTTATTAAAAATAATTTTACGAAGTTAATGATTTTAATATCAATTAGAAAAAAAAATTTATTTTTAATTACAACAAATTTTTCTATTTTTATTTATTATTTATATTAAATATATATAAAAAAATTGATTTATTATAATGTAAATACTTTCATTCAAAAATCAATTTAATATAGTATTAAATTAATATAATCTAATCAATCTAATCCAATCTCAAATGCACCAAACATACTAGTTTAATCCTATTCAATCTTATATAATCCTATCTTATCTAATCTTTCACATCAAATGGGGACTTAAAATTTTGGAAACAAATCAACATTCACACACAAAAATGTTTTAAAAAACTAAACTTAGCCCATCACAGCTTCTATTAAATATCATCTCCATTGGGGCAGAGCATCTTTGATTTAGCACAACAAAAATGCTAAAAGCTCACTATAAAGAACCTGATGATTCAAGATATTGCATCCAATTAAGAGTCAACCAAGAACATTAATCAGATCCTTTTACCTCTCTAAGTCTCAAACAATTTCATGAAATTCTCCCAGTGGCTAGAAACTATCAGCGGCAAACAAGTTTGCATTGCCCAATACTTGTAAACTTCTGTCTCTTAGATATTCATGGAACTGATCCTCAAACTTCCATGTCAAGGTGCTAACTTTTTAAGCCAGCTATATATCGAAACTAACAAGCTACACTACTAGGACAGACATCAGCACACATCATAAAACAAACAGAAGAAGTTAATTTGATATTCAAAGATTCTAAATCCATGAGTCACTAGATAACCCACAAATGACAAAAGTAGCAATAAATTTCAGAGACATGCACAGGATTGGATAGCTGCACATCAACACCTTGACCTTTCACTGAATATAGGAACAGAAAACCCGAAGCTTAGGTTGATCATTCTGCATAATATAAGGCCTCAGCACCAGTGATCCTATCTGTTTCCGTCTGGTTGCATGAAACAGATAGAGATGCCATGACCCAAAAGGATTGATGCATGAGAACCTTCACTGGACTACAAAATGGAGAACAAGGAAAGGATTGATGCTACATGCAGTTTTTAAACTTCCAGCAACTATAGTTACAATTGTTAGAGAAATTTTCTAGAGCTACATCTCAAACCCCCAACCCCAAATCAATAGCAACTAGATTTTATCAATTTGCACCCTTTTCCTTCACCATGTACATACCTATCTTCTGTTTCAAATTACTGAAACCAATTACAACATAAAAACAACAATATCTAATCTACGCTTATCCTCTCAAATTCTTTTGTCACCAAACCACCATTAACAATTGGTAAAAGCAAAAAATCACCTTCCAGATTTCAGTTTCCAAACCTAACTTCCACATGCAACCGATAAACATGGGTAATAAAGAACTTAAATATCTACACAACACAGATGGTAAGACATTAACAAAGAGCATATACCGCGATATATAAAAAGATATAAGCAATAACTGAAAATTGATACTCACAAAAAAATAATAAAAATAAGAATAAAATAAAAAATTGTGGGTTTACCTCCAAATTGGTCCCCCCAGAACAACAATCTAGCATCATCCTCCTCCTCATCAAACTCATCCCCATACCCGAACTCCGCATCCCCACGGTAGCCGGGTTCACTGCCATACCCGGATTCATTACCCGCAGGATCCAACCCACCAAGCTGCCCAAACCCAACACCCAAATTTTCCTTCTCCCCACTCCCATTCTCTCTCTCTCTCCTAGAATTCTTGGCTTCACTCACATCAGACGCCCAATTCGCCTCCCCATTCCCGAAAAGCTCGCCGCTGGAATCGGTTCCCACCGCCACCGGGAAATCCGAGCAAGTACCGTAGGCGGCGGAGGCTCCAACGGAGCAGCAGCGGCGAGTCCCGCTCCTGTCGCTGCTCCGACCAGAGACGGACCTGGAGCCGCGGCGGCGCCTTTTCCTGGCGATCCAGCCGAAGCTACCTCGCTTGAGTGGGCCAGCGGAGATGGACTTGTCGTCGTCGAAGAGGCTGAGCTTGGACATGTCGATGGCGGCGGCGTCGATGCCGGAGAATGAGGTGGCGCGATCGGACAGGCATGGGCGCTTCGTGTGGAGGTCATTGGAGGAGGAGTAGGGTTTGGGGGAGTCGGAGGAATCAAGGACAGTGGTGGTGTTTTGGAGGTGGAAGGGTCTCCAGTTGTGGAGCTGGAATGCGCATGAATCAATAGAGTGGCGCGAATCTAGAGGCCTGTGTGACATCTAATTTTGATAAAATTGTGTGTTTAGGGTTTGGAATTGGACCGTTGTTTGTGTAGACACATAAGTATTGTGTGTGTGTGTGTGTATTTAATGGTAATGGAGTTGCAACTTGCGGATGGCTTAGTTGGTGAAATCTGTTGGACCTGCAGCTTATCTTCACCACAATCTCGATCCAAACCACATGCGCCTTCTAGATATTTATTCATCTGCGACTTCCATCTTTTAGTTATACCTTATATTGTCATTTCCACTACATGTACATTATTTTTTTTATAATTAATAATATATTAATTATTTAAGTAACGTGTCAACTACATGATCCACTTTTTTTTCTTTTAATTTTATTAAAATATTTTATCCTATTCAAACATTGAGAGTATATTATACAAAAGAGATATTTAGTATTAGTATTCGGTTTATATCAATGCATAACTCGAGTGTTTAATATGGTCGAGATATAAGTTCAAATGCCATAATACGTAGTTAGTAATATATATGTAAATTCTCTCCTTATTGGAAAAAAATATTTTTTTCAATATGAAATAAGTAGATTTCTAAATCACATATGATATATAAATTCAATAAAACTGAACAAACCGCTAAATATTGATATCAATAAATTTTCAATTAGGTTAAATTACACAAACTCCATTAAAGTTTGATGAAATTATACTAACATTATAAGTTTGGCCCCAATGACACAAATTTCTCTTAAGATTATGAAATTCAACACAAATATCATTTACCGTTAGTCTACTATCATTGAATCCTAACTGTCACCGGTCAATGATGTCAAAAGACTACAATATCTTTCAAATCAAATTTAAAGTCAAAAATTTTTTATTTTAAATCCAAAAATTAATATAATATATATTTTTAATTTAATTAAATAAACAATTATTATCACTTCATCATCATCACTAATTCATCAAATTGTCAACAAAATCATCCTCAATTCATCACCAACATTATCACCGGTTCATCATCATTATCAATTGATCACCAACATTATCATCTTCAGATTTCAAACACCTCACTAATCTTCATCTCATCAACATCATCAAAGATTAGATCACAAATCCAACAGAAAAAAAAAAATAATAATAAAATAAAATAAAATAAAAAATAAAAATTCCCTCATTGTTTGCCCCACACCCCACCCGACCCCACCCCTACCCCCCGACCCAGGAAAAAAATAAATAAATAAATAAAGCAAATCACAAAACCAAAAACTCAAGCAACTTCTTCTTTTCAATTGTTTCTTCTCCTTTGTCATTTCTTCTTCTCAATTGTTTCTTCTCCTTTGTCATTTCTTCTTCTCAATTTTCATCAATATTTGTAAATAATTTGAAAATTGAGAAAAAAACTGGAGCATCTCCAACCAATCTCCACCAATGGGGTAGAGTCTCCGCCCCACCAGTGGAGATTAGTCTCAATGGCCATAAAGCTATGGAGACCGTTTGGTCTCCAACAATAAAGAGTAGAAATTTGGTCTTGATAGAGATCAAACGGTGGCCTCTAATGGTCTCCAATGATAAGAGTAGATTGATCTGATTTCTAGTGATTGAGATTAGATTTCGATCTCTAATGAAGACCTTGGTCTCTAATAACCAAGATGAAGACCAAACCCATATTTTTGCAAAGTTGCAAATAGGGAGGTCTATAGTTTTTTATTTTAATTTTCTTTTAAAATGAATTAATATAGTATTATTTTATTTTTATTAATTAAAAAATATTATTTCTAATTTAAATATGCATTATCTATATATTGACCATTTTACCCTTATGAATGTGTATTTAACGATAATTAATCAGTACAGGAAGAGATATTAGTGATCAGTTTTTGGAATCTCAAAGGAGGGTTATACCATTACGACCAAACTTGTCATATTGGTATAATTTCATCAAATTGAGAGGGCTTGTGTAATTTGTCATTTCAATTAGCTTATAATTATTTTCTTAAAAAAAAAAAAAAAAAAGTAAAAAGTGATTTAATATTTTGAATCAGGTGAGTCTATGGAGCATTTCAGATTTTCATCGCACGGAAAAAAAGTGTACAAACTAAAAATCCTTAATCTCTTATAAAGTCATAAATGAAAACTACAAACTAACTCTTAAGTGTGAATCGGACGACTAATTCATAATACAATATACATGTCAACATAAATCATTTAATAATATAACAAAACATGTATACATTATTTATCATAAGTACCAAGGGCTTCCAAAAAGTTTTAGGCGCGCATAGGATGCGGAAACAAAATTCAGCATTCAATCCCTGTGTAAGCTCAAGTCACAATGTCTCTGTACAATCTAATGAAGCAGATCATTTTTTGTGAGTAAAACTACTGACATCTAAAACCAAGACACATTAAGAAGCGAACTGAAGCAGAAGCCACCTTGACATCATTCTTTTCATTCTCTAATTATCATGCAAATGTTTGTCGAGTATGGCAGCATAGTCCTCAAATTGAATGTCCGAGGGCGGGTGCAGGTCAAAGATGTAGGAGATGGGTCTTGAAACCAACAGTGGTTTCTTGGTGTAAACCGCATCAGACAATTCCCCAAAACTCATTTCATCAAATGGGAAGGATTCACTGAGGAAAAAGAAGCTATCTCTACCCAACAATTCAACCTGAAACAATATGATATTTGAATTTAGTTTTTCCATCTTCATCAAAACCAGGGCAACCCATACCCAATTCAGGCCACTTATGTTACTTCACAGTTAAACAACAGAAAAAAGAAAAGAAACATAGATTAATTTATAACTGAATGACCCACTATCTTCCTTGTCAATAAATCACATTAGTGATTAAGGCAGTTGAAAGAGCAGAAAAAAATTTACTCGATAACAAGAATTACCTGTAGTTGTGAAAATTTGATATTGTTCATGGTGAGGATAACACGCACTTCATACAAGGCATCAGCCAATATTCTGATGGCCAGATACTCAAAAAACTTCTGTAAGAGCATTCTCTGAATTTCCAAATTTTCACTGTGGCTATCAAGACGAGGAAACCATAACACACACTTAACTTCACTCCAAGGGATTGGATTCTCCCAACCTCCAGAAATGATGGTCTCCAATGGGTCATGGAGGCCCCACAGAACTCTGACACCAGCCAATGATGGCTCAGATATGAAGGTGTCTGACAAACATGTTGTGGAAATTATTTTAGAAGGATCATAAAGGCAAGCAAAATTTGAGGAGAAGTGCATATCTTTGTCATCCAACAAAAGAATGCATCCATCAGAAGATGTGGGAAACAATTGTAGAAGAGATGCAGCATTGGCAACCCCATCTTCTGGTAGGCATCTAGCTGAACTAAAAGATGGTCCAGATTGACTCAGCTCATGAGAAAAGGCACATGAATCTCCATTTCGACAACCCTGCAGATCACCATTCACAATCATAAAAAAATATACAACTGCAATGCTAGGACAACATCATAGTAGAAAGCAATATATATATATATAGATATCAGGAGTGAAATTCCCACACGAAAAGATTTCAATTTGCACTAGTGTAAATCGGGGATCTTGCACTTTAAACATAATATATATATATATATATATATATTATATGTGTGTGTGCGCGCGCGATCTTGCACTTGAAACATAATATATATATATATTATATATGTGTGTGCGCACGCACGCACACATGCACGCGCATTCATACGCTCGTGTTTACTTGTATCTTTCAAAGAGAAAAAATATCTCTAAGAGCTTATTTCCTAGATCCAAAAAAATGATTTGATTGATGGGATTTGTTATATGATACTTATAAATTTAATGATACCAATAAGCATAATAGCCTTATTTTTTTTATGCAGAGAAGAACCTATGATTAGCTTTTCGGAAAATTTCCAAGAAAACTATTTCAATGAATATTTCAATTTCTTATTTTACTATGTTCACTCCAGACATTCCTCTATCCATACAGTGTATACACAGAAATGACTATATTAGATTCATCATGTATGGTAGCACCATGAAGCACAAGACGATGAGCTAGAAGAAAAATTCCCACTCAGACAAGCTAGGACATGAGTACAGGTTCTCAATGTGATTTTGTAACTAGTTGGTGCGCCGAAATAAGATATACAAAGATTTGTGTTTGTACAAATACACCAATAACATTGCTGGAATATTTATAGCGTCCTTTTCATATAAACCCTTTTATTCATCTTTTCAAAATTGGAATGTACTTAATTTATTTACTCATATATACATATTATTTCTATCAAAATTTTCTCAAATAACTGATCCTACAGAGATAATAATCTCAGACAGGGAGCCCCATCCACCAGCAAAGGCATGCGTACATAATGCTAAGGAATGGGATTTGCTGGTTAAGTAACTTGAGTTGCTATATGCACAAT
Source organism: Dimocarpus longan (assembly GCA_022984855.1). Lineage (NCBI taxonomy): Eukaryota > Viridiplantae > Streptophyta > Magnoliopsida > Sapindales > Sapindaceae > Dimocarpus > Dimocarpus longan. The sequence goes on from CM041015.1 coordinate 25,746,750, forward strand.
GCAGACCATACTGCTCACCGTCAATACAGCCAGACATGGTAATTATCCAATGGCACTGTAAGTGAATGGAGTGCAGCTCAAAATAAAATTGTATTCACTATGTTAGTACCAATGTTATATAAACTAAATTCTGCTTCACACAACTGTGCATATTTCATTCCACAAAATTCAATGATTTTTGTGTAAAAGAAATAATAAAAAACATAGCAAAGATGCAAAAGATTTTAATAGATATTTTCAACATTTTCCTATGATTCTAGGTATGGAGTGACATCTCAGTATCAGGATGCATCATGCAAGCAAGGTTCATAGATGAATGGTAAGCAAAAGTTAAAATATAGCAGTCATTAACTAAATTGATTACAGTTCACTTCCTAACCAGTAAGAATATAAGACCAGTACATTTGCTAGATGTTTTTACAAGTTTTGACTGAGCTTCTCATACCGGAGACAGCTATTTTCCAACATAATGTCCTTTGGTCTGAAATAGACAATTAATGTCCAAATATTATGAAAATTCTTAAAGTGGGGATCAGTTTAAATATTTGTACACAATTCACTTGCAGATTTGTGCTAATATATTACTAAATGCTACCAAAAAGGACTTTTAAAATAGAAAACTAAAACTGTTAGTCAAAAAGAATTCGAAGTACAATAATTTTATATGAAGTTGTAAATAGATCACTGGCAAGATTTTGTTACCCATAAACCCATAATTAACTTCAGGAATATTAGCTTCTAACACAAGCATTAGGCAAGCAGAAGCTTGACTTTTCTATCATTGACTATATTTCGGCGAAAACATAATATTCATAAACATAGATAGTGGGAATTGCCAAACCCACCATGCTTAGTATTAATATTCTTCAATTTAGAAGACTGCAATATAGACACCCCCCTGCAAGCTCTATAACGGATGCCAGATGGGATAGATTTCAGTAGCTCTAGTTTTTAGGTGATCAACTAGAATTTATAACATATACCATTTATCAGACCCCATAAAAAAAACATGCACTCTAAAGGAAATAGAGCATTGACTCCACTATTAAGATACCTTTAAGGAGAAAAAGAATTTGCATGCAGGTCTTTTTGCTTGGAGTGAATGAGAAAATGGACACTGACTACCCCTGTTGCAAGATCCATTGATGAAATAAACACACAAAGGAGCCTCCTCAGGCATGTGAGAATCAACAGCAGTTTCACCCTGATTAAAAGATATGCCTTCCACATATTGAGCTCTCATCTGTTACAAAGTACAGCAGAAGATCAATAATATGTAACCAATACATCATACCACATCCACAAAAATAATATGGTACCTCCTTGATAACACTTTCCAACTTTTCAGCCACATTATTGGACTGAAACTGTTTGCAAGCAACAAATGGTACAGCAACACATTTCCTTGTTTCGCAAAGTGACTCAAGATGCTCATCATCTGCAGCAAGTGCATGTGTATCCTCGTGCGGCTGACACTTAAGAAGGCATGTATGTTCAAATTCATACGGATCGTAGTAGGTCGGTAGACCATCAGATGTACCGAGGAATTTGGGCCGAAATTTGTGCACTGAATTTAGTATATCTTCATCTGAAAACAGTGATACTAAATATTATAAAGATACTTAGATCAATATAATAAGAAACAACCAAAAAGTTTAACACAGTTACATCAAAGATATTTTATAGAAAAGATGTAGCAACTGCACAACATTATTTCAACTGATTTAGGGAAAAAAAAAGAGTGAACAAAAAATTGTTCTAGATCCATACACAAATTAGAGACATGAAGTAGTGATGACTGCACAAGATTGTGGAAAGAACACCACTCTTCTTCAATCTTGGGGAGAAGGAATGTTGAAGCTTTCATTTCATCAAACTTCAGAAGTTCTTTCAAGTGATCAAGACGTTGCTTATCCTTCAGAGAAAGAAAAGTTATTTAAATTATAAAAATTCAACATTGGAATTGCAATCTTCATATGTCCAGCCTAGAACATGCTTCTTTACCTTGAAAACACGCTGCCAAAACTGAAATGCACATAAGTTTCCCATGAAAATCGCCTCTGTCCGACCACTTGGGATTTTGTTGTTACCATTTTCATCAAAGTACCATGATGTATATTCTGCAAACTGAAGTAAAATAACTAATTTAACAGTGGAATAATCGCACAAACAACTATAAGCATCCAGAAACAGTAGACTTCATTTACTACATAGGCAGTACCAAATGTTCATTCCCAAAAGGATGAAGAATGGGAAGAGGCTGAGTATCCATCAATACACCAAGCAAAATGCCTTCACGCAGCATTCCAATTTCCCCGAACTTGAGTACAAGCACAGCAGCATCAAAGGATAATGAAAAACTGGCAAGCAACCGCCCATAAAATGTAGGCTCATACCGGCCCCTTGGAGATGTTTTCTCCATTGCACGCAGCTGACTAAGCAAATTTAATGCATCTCCAACAACTTCAGGATCTGGTGGATCCAGAGCCTTCTGCAACAAGGCTAACATAAACGTTGCATCAATTAGTCCTCATTCAATTTTCGGTGGACAGTACAACATATCAATATAGCAGACTTTGAATAACAAGTAGCACAGCATACAGATTTCCTACCTTTATAATTCTTTGAAAGTCATAATAAACATATTAAGTTGGGTTCATATATTCTCACTTGATGACAAATGTGTGCATCTTCATTTTCTTAATCCTTCAGTTACACTGTCCACTCAAACCAGCCAAATGTATTCATATTTTAGTGTGTGCAGATTTGCAAGGCCTATACAGTATGAAAATGAGTCACTTCGTGCTAGACACTTCTTCAAAATATATGAAAAAATTAGGCTGATAGGCGGTATTCAATTGTGCATAAGTTACAATAAAAGTAAAGTCAGTATTGTCTGTCATTTATGTCAAGAAGCAAAGTCAGAGTGGTGGATACAAGTTATATTACAAATACAATCTACTCAACACATTGTTATTTAAAAATTAAAAAAGTGAAAAAGAAAGAAGAAGAAGAAGGAAAGCAAAACCTTTTACTTCTACATGCATAGATAAGAACAAAATTAAGTTACATAAGTGGCAGTTACTCAAATATTTATTCATCCATTTAAGGGTACACCAGGTTGGCCAGGACATCACGTCCTCCTCAACCCATTGCTCCGCAGAGTAGATTTTTGCACAGGTTCCAAAACATCCACGTAGTGGAGTACCATTATATCATCATTACTACTAAGCTCACAACAATGAAACAAAGTAAAAGTGGCATTTCTGTTTGCAGCTTGCAAATTTTGACAAAAAATTGGAAAAAAACATAGGGAATTTAAAAATTGCATTTCCATTAGGTCATATCTGTTAGTGAAGTGAAGGGCCACTCAAATGATAAGTATGAAATACGTGTAGCAGAAATATTGATAAAACTAGAACCACAACACCATACCCCTGGGATCATTAATGGCTTTGGATTCAGCACAGCAAATAAGTAGCACTTGTAGCCTCAATGACAACTTCAGTATTGCCGGACTCTCATAATCGTCAAGCTTGCTGAAAAATGATTTTGTAACCAATCGAAAAATCTGGCCATCACAAGTTCGACCAGTTCTTCCCCTACGCTGCTCTGCCTACAGCACAATTTGAATTTAAAAACCAATTGGGAAAGACTAATGAGAATCAATATAGGTTCACCAGTAACATTTCCCTCAATACCTGAGATTTAGAAACCCAAATAAGCTCTGCAGTGTCCGCTTTCCGCTTATTGTTCCAGAAGACTTGTAAAGATCGGCACGAATCAATAACATATGCCACTTTGGGTATTGTCACAGATGATTCTGCAATATTAGTGGCTAATATGACCTGTACACAACAGAACTTTTCAGTAAACGGAAAACAAGATGTGTATTAAAGTCCAAACTCCAGACAAAGAAGAATGTGCAAGCAAGGTACCAGATATTGGTAACAGATTATAATCGTAAAACCCACAAGTCAACTATGATGTGCACAGGATCGTGACAAATGTAGAAGTAGTGTAAGAACGTAACTAGCCCCTATAATGACCTTAAAACGTAATGTGCATACCGAATGACACAAATACAAACATTAAAAATAGATCTTTTATACAGACATATGCATATCAAGTTTATCTTTTCCTCCTCTCTGTCAATCAAAACATAAAAATACTCAAACAGTTTCAAAAGAAAAAAGGGGCAGAAGCAGTCAAAGACACACCTTACGATGGGATTTCCAGATTTTCATAGCCATGAGAGCTTGTTCCGTGTCAATGCTCCGATGCAGAATGTGAACCTTAAAAGATGAACTGAGTGGCTCAAGAAAGTACCATTGCTGCTCTAGAGCATAGTATGTTGGAAGGAAAATCAATATGCTCTTTTCAATATCTGGCTCATTTTCATGAATGTGCAACACCAAATCATGAATAAGTTTGTGCACTTCAGGCTTCAACGTAGCATTACTCATCAAAGGACTTGGTCCAGAACAATATTTCATAGATAATAAGTCTGAACTCTTTCCAGGATCTACTCCAAGCAATTCAGTTACCTGGACAGATAACCATCAGATAATTGAAAGAAAAATGGTTTGAAATTATGAAGTCATAAGCAATTGAAAAATCTGCAGTGACATTTCTTATTTTTTTCTTCTTCTTTTGTTTCTGTTAAACTCAAACCTCAGATAATCCATAATGTGCATGCATTCTTCTGATATGTTAAATATCACTGTATACTCCATTCTGTCAACATTTCAGTAGTTCACCATATACCACCATATACTCCATGCATTCTTCAAGGAAAAAACAAAAAAGCTTTTATCTTCAAATAGGTTTCAAAAAATAAATTAATAAATTCCTTCAAACTCTTATAATAACATTTACGCATAAAACCTCTTTAAAACATATTACATGGACCATATCTTTGAAAACCTCATCTATCAACCTCATTCACTGACAACGTAAATCTAATTTAGCTACAACTTATTCCCTTATACCAACTTCCTAACTCAGTAGGAATTAATATACAGCACATTAACTTTCTCATTTTTCAATTGCAAATTTAACATTGTTGTTTCTAAGTTGTTTCAATTAAGTTTTTTAACAGTAGGATTTAAGGAATATTATGAATTTCTTATGTTAAAGTTTTTATGGACAACGTATTACAAATTACATCAATGGGAATCAAGCCAATTGGAGAATTCCAATTCATTCTTCTTTTTCCTTTCTTTCTTTTCTTTTCTTCTTTCTTTTTCCTTAGTTTGAGAAGGGAAGCGACGGATACAATAATACAATCAAAAGGTAGGTTTAAAGTGGTTCCATGAAAGACAAGCAGAGGATGCATCAATCTAATATGAATAGGGGCTAACTTTGCCACAAATTTTTAATTTTCAATAAATCAAGTGATTGCCTGATCAAGGTATAAAACTCTTCGCTGAAAAATGGTTCTCTGGTTGGAGCTAGGGATTGCAAGCACTTCAACTCTTTCACCCCTACCGAGGTCCCTGAAGTAATCCCTGTATCTTGTAATATCTGCAGTTGCAGACATCAAAACCACCCTGAAACAAAAAAAGGGTATAATATGACAAACCGTCAAACATCCATGGCCCATGAAGTTCAATTAAGAGGATTGTGATACAAATCAAGAGGTAAGAGTAACGTTTTTCCACTAAATAACCTACAACAAGTATAACAAATATATTGCCAAACTTCAGCGTATCAACTTAATAAAATCACAACTAAGATTAAAATAACAATATTACCAGATATAAACCTAAAAGAAAAAGCTAACCTCAGGTCATTTTTCTTCAATAGAAACTGTTTCACACAGACAAGAACAAGATCAGACTCTATAGATCTTTCATGCACTTCATCGAGAATTATAACCTTGTAGTTAAGTGCATTTAATCCCTTGTCTCGCATTTCATCCAACAAAACTCCAGCAGTTTTGAATACAATCTTTGATCTGCATAATTAGATAAAGAAAACGACTAACTATTGTAATGTATACCATCTTAAACAAATATGAAGATAAAAATGAAATAAGTATTGAGACAAACTGTAGCATGAAGCACCAAATCTCTTTCTGCAATCTTTTACATATGAAAGACCAAAAAGTTAAAGTTTACTACTAAAAAAGAAGAATACAAACAAGAAGAAAGTTTAGTTGGAATAGCGCATCAAATTACTAATTCATAAACTACAAATTGAAGCTCACTGCAAGAGTTGCCAATAGTGTCAACCAACTTAGATCAAAATTCAATCAAGACACTAGAAGATGTTAATAAGCATGGCAACAATAGTGAGCAGTTGCTAACATGTAATAGACATTTTGGGGTGGCAAAATCTTATAATGACTTTCTTCCTATTCAATTACCAAAAAAAAAAAAAAAGTTATGAGATAGTAATTTCTTGTTCAAAACTAGCTTTAATAATGGTCCTATTATCGAGTACTTCCAGAGGAAACTCAGGTTGCAAATGAAAAACTAAAGTCTCCAAATCTAAACCCCATTTCTCACCACCTAGAAACATATCCCAGCTTTGAAACCGGAAACATGCTGGAATAAAGTGATGAATGAAAATAACAAAGGAAACTACCATGACTTACAAACAAAATTATAAGCTCCAATAAAAAAAAGATTGAATAGAGAGGAAAAAAAAACATTTATACTTTGGGTATTGACTACGAAGTACCTTGGTGATAATAGCTTTGAATGGCCGATATGATATCCGATTTCCTCACCTAATTCACAATTACGACTTTTGGCAACCATTTTAGCAACAGCTACAACAGCAAATCTCCTTGGCTGTGTACATAAAATGGGTTCCAAGTTTTCCTCCAAAAGAAATTGAGGAACTTGTGAGCTCTTACCTTGTAATAATAAAATAAACAAACAGGAGCATCAGCAATAAAAGAGGTCAGTTTAATCAATCAATCAAAAGAGTTATTCACTATAACCTAATATAAACCAGCAAAGTAAAAGACTAATATCCAAATTTTGTTTCATAACTAAGTGCATAAACCATCAAATCTCTGAGATTATGGATTACCTTTAATAGGTATGAAGTGAAAAAAATACATCATTCCTAACAAGTGATTTTTAAAAAATATGATTGAGAACAGTTGTGTCAAAATTTGGAAGCTTAATTCAACACAATTTAATTAATAAACCACAAAACAGAGTGAACAAACAGCAACTTAATTTACTCATTGCACTTCATGACAGCGAAAAAAAAAAAAAAAATAAAATAAAATAAAGTATCAAATAGGTGAAAAAATAAAACATTCTTCACTAGATTTTCAATTCTTATGACAAAGAAATAGATATGGCTACACCAATCCTCAAATTTATCTGAACAGAGACAACATTTATATTTTCACAGATTCAAATAAATAAATAGAAATTTAAATTTTAAACTCTTCACACTACCTATGATTTCTCAGCCATGAAACGAAGCAAATATGTGAAGCTGGACAAAGCCAGATTCCACACAACCCCTCAAAATCAGAATGCTTACGAGCGAGTTTCAAAACGAGCAATATAACAATGGAAAGACATTCTGCTTGGGCATTGCCTACGCAGGTAAAGAGATCAACAAGGTTGACTTGTCTTGTAGGAGAATTTAACAAGGAAAACACAAAAATTTGAAATACTTCCATTTCATGTGTTATTCCGAGTGAGGACAATTTACCATGTAACTCAATCTAGTCCCAGACACAATATGGTTACCAATTTTCAGTATTGTCAGCAACTAAATAGCAAAATTGTTATTCTCCAATTATGGTATACAACATTGCGACGTTCATTACACGACATAATCCTCCAAGAACATGGACCTACATTTTAATTTCCTCATCTTTTTTCTTTTGCCTTCTTTCTCAAATGATTGACGCTGCCATACAGGATCCCTATAGTTACGGAAGTGATTACTAATCATTGAACTCCAATCCAATGGTATAGAAAAATCAAATGTCCTAAAATTAAAAAGGCAAAATTTGAAACTAATAAAAGTTTATCATTCTCATAACTAACTACTCATTGAACAACAATCTTGAAACTCATGTATTCGAACTTCCCATTTCAATGTAATTTCAAACAACAATTACTATACAACAATAACAATACTCAAGAACCTTCCACATTTTCGAAAATTTTGTCGTCAGCCGAACAGAAACATTGCAAGCGAAGATAAAAAAATAAACAAACAACTCAAAGTGATCAAAACAACTGCGATAATGCAGAGATAATAAAAAATAAGACAATCGGTCGGCGAAGTTAAAATCAATAAATCATCAACAAAGAATGCTTAAAAAAAAAAAAAAAATCATCAACAAAGTAGCAATAAATGTAAGTGAAATCAAACCACTTCCAACCACAAGAAAGAGAAACAACGAAAGTATTACCACAGCCAGTTTCACCGACGATGAGAGTGACGCGATTCTCAAGGATTTTCTCGACGATTTTCTCTCTGAGTGACATCACGGGAAGCGACGAGAACTCGGGGGACGGAAACGCAGACGCATGCGAAGAGCTACACGAAGACGGCGTCGGAGACGGAGGCCTCATTGTTGCCGAAACCCCTATCGTTTGCTGAGTCACAGTCAAAAGAAAAACGAGAAATGAGAGAACCGACTCTTCGTTGTACTTGCTTCTGGCAAGTCAGTGCGAGTCACCACCTCCAGTCTCTCGCGCCCCGGGACCTATAGTGCAAATTTGCGGAGCAGAGATCAGAGAAGGTCGAGAGTACGTAAGACTGGTGACAGTATCTCGGGGTTTGACGAGGAGTCTATGTGTATTTTTGAGTTTGTTTTGACTTTTATTGACTTGGACCAATGGCCTGCTGGTTTCCTGGAGTGCGTAGCATAGACGCGGGTTACTGAAATGGAGCAAGTAGAGTCCGATTCTTCGCTGGCAAGTTAAGCCGCCAGTAGGTCCCGCTATTTGATTTTATTCTTCGCTGAAGTGGAGAGGGTTGTTCCTGGCAAGCTATGCGAGGAATCCGTGTCATGTCGTATTTGACGTGGTTTCGACTGCTTGATGAAATTGTACGCGTTGCCGATGACCCGATTAACGGATAAATGGTACGTTTTAGATTTTTGATTTGTTTGTATTGGGTTTTGGTTTTACAACTAATAATTTGTCAAAAATCAAAATGCGGTTTTTAATTCGTTCATACACTCCCTTTCAAAAAAATTTCGTTCAAATACTAGTTTTAATTAAAAAAAAAAAGGTTGTTACTAGTGGTAAATATTTTGTATTCAACGTGGTAATATTACAATTTTGAATATCTAAACTTCATTAATGCTAAAATAGAATTATTTATATATTAAAATTTATGAATACGTCGTGTAATTAAAATATTATAATAAAAGCTAAAACATTATCATAATAACTTCCATTGTCATGTATTTTTCGTATTCGAATAACTAAGTTATGTGTCTTATTGTCTTGATGTATTTATTTTGTTAGAAGATGAGATATATACATTATACACGAAAGATTTTTTTTAATCACTTCAGGAACCTTATTTTTATCTACTATTATTTAAAGATAAATAAGTTAATAACGATTAGACGAAATCAAGAAACAATCTCCACTTGCAAAATTATAGAAAATCTGTTTAAGATGTAATAAAGCATTCTGATCGTTAAATTAATGTGAAATTGTAATGATATTAAAGTATATTATACTCGGATTAAATGATATCTCAATTTGCTTTGCTTAGTTTTTCAATGATGAGAGGTTAGGATAAGATGCCTAGTTTGGTGTATTAAACTTTGGTCATTCGGAATGAAATTGAGCTCTTGGACTTCTAATAAGAGATTTTTTTTTTCTTCCCTACGTTTGACCAATGTGCAAATAGATTATAACTTTCCACGAAATTACATTTTAATTTCTCCACCTAATAGTTAGCTATTTGGTTATCAATTATCATAACGTCATAAGGCCATTTTGCCCTTAAATAAATAAAAAGTTGAAGAACGAATACGGAAAGTTTTGGGAACTAACTCTCTTCCAAAATGCTAGATACTTGAATCTATGGGGAGATCAATCTCCATTAATAGAGATTTTAATCTCTATTCTCCATTTTTGGAGTTCATCTTTATTGCAGAATATCCATTACTGAAGTTCATTAATATCCTTTAATGGGGAAGTCAAATTCCTCCAAATCTTGATTTGTCCATCCCTAATCTCCTCGTATATTTAGGGGATATATTCTATATAAAATTATGTTAGAATTCGTTCTGTATAAACTTTTTTATTCATAAATTTTATTTTAAAAACCATCTAGATCAATCAAATTTTATCATTGAAAAGGTCAAGTACTTCTTTTAATATACCTCAGTTTATTTAAAGTTTTTAAAAAGTCAAACTTAAATACACATAAATTTTAATGAAATTTTACAAAATCTTAATTGAATAAGCCTACATTTTAATAGAATTCTTAAAAGTCTTGATGAAATACATCTAAATTTTAATAAAAATATTAAAAAGTCTAGATTAAATATAATATCTGTTATGGGTATTTTTGGATTCCTCAAAATGGGTCGACGAAGGCCCATCAAAATGGTGGCCCAAGTTACTAAGACCAAATGTAAGGCACTATTCCTCAGCTCACTAAGTCGCTCCAGTAGATTGACGAGATTGAGCCCGTGAGAATATTAGCGAAGACAACGTCAGATCACTTTCACAGCGACGTTAGAGATCGCCGATCGGTCGTTGCGGCGTCAAGATCGTCAGGACGGCTCGAAGTCAAGATCGTCACGACGAAGATTCAATTCGTTTCCTACCCAATTCGCCCAGTTTCAGTGCAAGGCAGTAAAATGACGTATCTTGCATAATAAGTAAGGGTTTCTCACCTAATGACAGCTTAATTTCGGGAAATCTCACCAAACCAGCATGGGTTAGCAATCGGCCCACGTAAAGCCAGAGTTGATCTGGCGCAAGTCAGAAGCATTAAATGCATTTCAGCAGCATTAATTACGACAAGATCAGTCATTTTTTGTCTGTTAGTTCCATCTGTAGCCTCATCTTCTCTATAAATAAAAGGAGGCATTTATTGTAACCCATCCAGAAATTGAGAAGATTGAGAGGGCTGTTACTCTGTCGAAATACAGAGAGAGTGGACATTTAGTGAGAGACCACCATTAATACCAGAAAAAGTGGACGTAAGCACTTCTAAAAAGGCCGAACCACTTCAAATATTGTGTGTTCTTCTTCTTTCTTTCTTCTCTTCTTTGCCATTATCTGGTCTGTTTGTTGCAGGTCTCCTCATCTGTGCGGCATTGGGCTCAAGAATCTGGTTGGCTGGTTTACCACGTCAACAATATCGTATTTAATTTTGTTTTTTTTTTTTAAATTCCAACAATCTCTATATGGAATACACCCACTTATTTTATAGTTATTGCTATAATTGACACATAGGGGTAATTTAGACATTTTCTAATAGTTGACCATCGAACCATTAATTCTAACAATTAGGCTTAGTTAACATGATATACCAAACGAAGCCTATTTGTTTTTTTTTTTTTCAGTTTGGTACCAAAAAATAGAAAAATACTCGATTTGGTGCACTGTTGGATTATATTCACTATGACTAGATTTATTTAGCTCATTATATATTTTATTAATTAAATGGTTATTTTATTTATAAAATTTTTTAATTGGATCAAAACATATTGATTTTTTATTAAATAAAATTATTTCCAGTAATGTTTAAATAAAAAAAAAACATTTTACATTATATGTTAATAAAATATACGATAATCTTACAGTAAAATTAAAAAATGTATAAACTACTTTAAATTAAAATAATATTTATAAATAAAATAATTAACTTTAATAAAGCGACAAAAGTGAAGTACAAAGTGCATATATTTTATAAGGAAAATAAATATGTAAGAAAAAACAATCACAATCTTATGATAACTAGATTAGTTGAAACCCATCTTTCAAGAGGGTTTTATTTAAAACGACACTGTAGTCTGCAGTGGATTCATTCATTTAGTGCAATGCACATTACCAACGACGGGTTTTAAAATTTTGTCCTCCTTTCAATGAATTCGAGTTCTATGAGAAGTCAACTAAACATAACTTTAAGTGCACTTGTGACAAAGTGTATTTTTCAATGGCTTTGTAAGCAATACAGTTTATTTGTAAAATTATTAAATGTTGAGGTACTATATTGTAATCTCCTAAAAAAAACAACAGTAATAATGATTTAAGATCTCATATAATACGCGGAGATTAAAATAAATTATTTGATTAGATTTAATTGTATATGATTAGATTTGACAAATTAATTGGCATTCGGGTCCTATGACGAATCAACTAAACATAACTTTAAGTGCACTTGTGATCAAGTGTATTTTTCAATGGTTTTGTAAAAAATATAGTTTATTTGTAAAATTATCAAATGTTGAGATAGTGTATTGTAATCTCCTAAAAAACAACCGTGATAATGACTTAAAGCCTTATTTGACATATAAGATTTGATTAGATTATTTTAATATGATTAAATTGAATAAATTAATATTGTGCTATGTTTTGGTACTATATGAAATTAGATAAAAAATATTATTATTTATCGTGTGATCTATTATGAAAAAATAATTATGTATTGTATTATTTTCATAAAATCAAAGAAAAAATGTTTTAATATTGTTTTAAAAAGTAATATTTGACTCTTTAAAATCAATTTGAAAATAATATTTATTTTATTATTATTGAAATATATTATTTAGTGATATATTAAAGTATATAAAAATAATATTAAAAATAAATTTAATCGTTTATATAATTATTGTAAGAAATGGAATAAAAAAAAGTAAAATAAAAAATAAAATTTTGTCCCATGTTGGTGAGAATTGGTGGGTTAAATTTATCCCACCAACATAGAATAAAATGGTTGCATGTGATTGGAGAAATTTAATCTCATGCAACCACCAAACAAGTGATTGGATTGAAATGTATTCAAATTCAATCCAATCTCTTATTGCAAATAAGGCCTAAGAATGTAACCATGAATTGAGATTGAAATTTAACGTTATGTTTATTACATGGGTTTGGACTGGGTTTAGATAAAATCCAGTTCAAGCCCAAGTCTGGTAAAAGCACGAGATTGAAAAAATCAATATTATCTCTCTTTTTTTATCTTGTTGTGATAAATCAAACCCGTTAGGGATTTTTTTTTTGTTGATCATTTTAGGTTATGTGAATAAGAAGAAAAAGAAGAATCAAAAGGAGTAAAGAGAGAACGAGATAGAATAAAGGCATTACGGACAGGTAGTGGAAGAGATAGAGGTTTAGACAACGTGGAGGCTGTGGCGTTGTGGATGTAGAGAAAGCGAGTGGAGGAGTCGTGTGTGCAGTCAATCGACTGTTCGACCGGTTTTAGACTAGATAGAGGTAATGATAGCATCAGTGAGAAACGTGGAGGAGGATCTAGTGATGTGCCAAAGGAGAGGGAGAGAGAGTTTGAGATTCGGTTTGGGCTTGAGTAATGTTTGAGACTTACTTAATGGTTGGACAGAACGAGACGACGACAACCTTGATACAAGAAATCAGAGACAGGTACAATGAAGCTTTGATAGAGTCACGGTGAGTTGGTGACATTGATTTGCCCGAGAGGGAGAGAGTGACGATTGGGAAGGGGTTTGACTTGATTGAGTAAAAAATTGATTTGTTTATTTTAAAAAGTAATTTAATTAATTTAAATTGATTTTATCTATTCTTATAATATATTAAACACATCACAATTTCCAGCAACAATTTATCCAATCCACATTGCACCAAACACATTATAATATTAATTTATTCAATCTAATCTATAAAAATAATTTAATCCAATCTCACGGGGCCTAAGTGTCCCAAACAAAGTAGTTCATAAAAAAAAAAAAATGTTCCTAAACAATGGGCCGGGTAAGGCAAGCCATAAACGACGGAGACAAAAATGGCAAGAAGTGGCCCAGACCAATGTAGTTTCTGGGTGAGCCCATTTGCAATATCAACAAAGTATTTGCTGCAACTGGGGGAGCTGCTCGAGTCTGAAGAAAGTGAAGGGCAGGCATCGACAGCATAGGTTGAGGAGGATCGGCAGAGAAGGAGATGGCATCGGGATGGGGAATCTCTGGGAACAAAGGGAGGTGCTACGACTTTTGGGTTGACTTCAGCGAGTGTATGTCGCGTTGCAGGGAGCCCAAGGACTGCTCTCTCCTTCGCGAGGATTACCTCGAGTGCCTCCACCACGCCAAAGAGGTCTCTCTATTCTCTCTCTCTCTCTCTCTCTTTTTCCTGCAATCGATATACGCATCTTATTGTTAGTCTTTGGTTTTCAATTCGATGTTGATTCATGTTGTCCCTTTTTTGCAATGCTCCAAAACCCTATAATTATTTGTGCATTTTAGACTGATCTTATGCATGTTAATTGTAACCTCAACAAATCTACAATTCAATGTTGGCTTTAAATCATTAAATCTAGATTGATAGCTTCATTTTTGTTTTAGCCGGTTTAAAGTTACTGTCTTTTCAAATCAAGGTTGGGTTTATTATGAGACTATGATGTCTGGATTCGCTAATTGCATATTATTCTGTCATTTCTTGATCAAATGGAACGATATCTTTGTTTGAGGTCGTTTGGTTAAAACGGAATAGAGAAGTGGTATTCACATTCACTTGTGAAACTTAAAATCATATGTTTGATTCATAGTGGTTGAGCTATGATATGAGTGGTTACCGATTAATTGATAGAGAAAGGCACATTTGAATCCTAGGACTAACTGTATGGAGTTATATGTCTATAAGTGTTCTTTTGGCAATGGACTTATGCTTATGTGACTAGTGATTTTTCTTTAATATTCTTTTACAATTAGTTGAGAGTGAAATTTTGCAAGCATTCTGGAAATCAAGTATACCTTGTGGTTATATATTAATTAATTTCATAACATATCGTAAATGAAATCATTAATTTTGCATCAAGGAACAAGAAATTGATACGATGGTACTCCGGAGTGCTTGCTTCATGCTGCTGCTGCAGCCAAATCTGGTTCGATTATCTGAAGTTGTCAATACTGAACTGAGCCACAATATACATTTTAGCATTAAAATGCAGCATGTTGATGTTCGGCGTTCTCCTTTCCATTGAGATGCTCATATAAGTAGCTGTGGTTCACTTAAACTCAATCATTATTGTCAACACTGGTGCATATTAGGGTTGTCATTGTCACTTCATTGTTAGCTTGTCAACTATCGTTGGTACTCCGTCAGGATCTGTGGTCAATACTACATTTTGGTCCTGTCTAATTTGGGTCCTGGGAGGCTGGGAGGGTGGTTTAGTTGTTTAGATACGGCCCTCTACTGTTTAGAATGGCGTTAATTTGCCTAGAGTCCCTTCTCACAGGACTTGAATTCATGAACTCGGACTGATCAGTTCAAGACTTTTGGTTATCTTATTTTGTCTTTTCCGATGGCATCTCGATTTTATGATTATTTGATTGTTGAACTTGGCCCTTTTTTCAATTGGTGTCTAGATTTTTTGTCCTGTAGGATGTGAGTTTAAAGTGAGGTGCTAGTGATAAATCACTTTCGGATATCTTCGGCCACCATAATCAGTCCAGGACTATGCTACTCTTAGTAGTTTCTCCTGAAATTCAGATATCATATCTTGAGATTGAACAGTTTTTTTCCTTTTGTGTTGGTTCAATCCCAAGATGCTTCAGTTTTAGGGCAATCTGAATTCTTCTTTAAATTGTATCATTGGTATGACCTGAATAGCTTTGCTTTGTACATTACAATGTTATAACTGATGAGACATATCGATTTCTAGTTACATATAACTATAAGAATTCATAAAATATTTAAAAGTTGTGCAGTGCATTGGTGGGTATAATTGAGATGTAGAATGGAATAGTCAAAAATGTAATTCAAAGGGTGAAAGTCCAAAATCCAAATTCTCTTAAGTAAAAAGATTGTTTACATGGTTCTGTTAACACCCCTTTTTTTCTTTGTCTCCAAATTTGTTATATATGAAGTTGGTCAAGAGAATATATTGTGTCGGTGGATGGGATGTTAAAGATTTTGAAAAATTTTACTGCAAATGAGGACAACAGGTCATAATATCTGAAAAATTTATCATTTACTTGCTCCACTTGAATCATTAACAGACAAAGTGTAATCATGTTTTGATTATGTCATGGCAATACGGCATCTCCCTTTATTGCTGTGTATAGAAGTAAATTTAGGTTTAGTGGATCTCCTTCTGCTGAGGTCTGGCATTTTCACTTGCAATTGTCGGTGACTTGATTCATGCCTAGACATAATACAATCAATTATATATAATCTCAGTTTTCATTGGTGATGTTGATTCTTGATCTGGTGTCTGTAAATGCTTATTGCAGTTCCAACGAAGAAATCGGATTTACAAGGAGGAGCAGCGTAAACTAAGAGCTGCCGCACGAAAGGTCAAGGAGGGTGAAGATGGTGTTGGCACTCACCATGCATAGCCATAATTTATATCTTTTGAATTTCAAGAATAAATAACGTGGATATTGTTGTATTTTTGTCTGGACTGGTATTCCAACTTGTTCAAGTTGCTTTATTTTTTTGTTGCCCTGGAATTGGCCCGTGCTTTTTTTCTGCGCGTGAAATTAGACCATCGGCTTTTTTGCCTTCATTTACTTTTTGGATCAATATATGATTTATAGATAAATAAAGTATTACGCACAGGCATTCAGAGACCTGAATCTGATGCTCCAAACTTGCTCTTCCTGTTGGGATTCCTATGTATGCATTTTTGTTTTTCAACAAGATCATTCTAAAATGTTCGTTTCCAGTTGTAGGTTGATGAAAATTCTTAATAAGTAGCAATGATTTTGGTTCAGAATCAGAAATCGTCTTATATTTCAACTCCCAAATTGGGTGCAAAATGGGTACAACCGACAACAGGATACAAAATTCTCAAGCCCTTGAACGATCAAGGGATCCTGATTGGGAGTTGGATCAGCTTATGTATCCAACTTGCTGTGAGTGTTAGAATCATTGAAATAGAAGCGGAAAATTATAGTGGTAACTTTTCATGCCTTGGTAAAATCTACAAGTATTTTAAGAGATTTTATACATGTGTGTGTATACATATATATATATATATATATATTATGTATGATATAAATTTTAGATGTGGAGAAAAAGAGATGTATAATAAATTTGGAGTAATATTAGGCTTCTGAAAATTTTACTCAAATCTAGACTCAATTGACATTCAATTGACATAACATGTAAATTGTTAAGATCTTATAAATTATGAAATAATATGATAATTAATATAATTTTGATAATTCATATGTTATATTATTTGGGTAAAATTTTTTAGAAGTTTAACATTATTTATAAATTTTAGATGTGAAAAATGGAGATGATTTGAATATAAATTTTTGGGATATAGTGTGAGGGACGTATTAGAAAATATGTTAAATATCAATGACAATGATACAATTAAGAGGATGATTTTTTTTTTTTAATTCAAAAAAAAAAAGAGAAAAAGAGGATGAAAATGTTGGAAACTACAACCATGGTAATAGTATTATTTAACCTGAAGATCATATGTGTGAAATTAATTTTTTCTTTTTCTTTTTTTATTTTTTTCCCTCCTCTTGGTCTTGGTTTTTTTTTTTTAAAAAATAAAAATTAATTATAGTATATTATAAGTACAATTACATGAACAATTATATTTATTGAAACCATCTTCATGAAATAGTCCGGAATGCAATGTTATTTTTGTGTTACTTTCTAATAGTGATTACATCGATTCACAATTAAGTTTGTGGTAATTAAACTCTCATCCTTATTCATATTTAAAGATGACAAGTGAGGATGACTCTTGGTGCGTGGACCCACCAAGCTAAATTCAAATGATGTCATGTACAACTTTTAGACCTCATTTCGTGCATGAGATAAGATTTAATAATTTATATGAAATTTAATTATATTGGATGTGATGAAATTTGATTAGATGTTATCCCATGTTTGATGGAACATAAGATAGGATTAAAAATAATGGATAAAACTTAGATTTTAAAGTAATTTTTCAAGGGTTTCTAAGAAATTTTATAGACTAACCAGTAAAACTTGGCTCCACAACCGCCATCGTTGTTTACCTCTTCCTTAACCACCATTCTCCATAAACTATTTACTATGTTGAAGAAGACTGACAATCAACGATGGTGTAGAAATCGCTCAGAGACAAAGATGAATATGGACAAACATAGAAACCACGAAGGGAAGAAAGACAAAAAAGATCGAGATGAATATGAACAGCGAGCGCAGAAAACGTTGATAGAAACAAAGATGAATAAGAATATTAGAGAGCATAGAACTGCAACGGAGACAAAACGGAAGGAGAGAGAGGTGAGCGAGAAGGCCAGTACCTGTGTGTAGAAGGAGAAGGAGAGGGAGAGGGAGGCGAGGAAAGAAAATAAGTGAGCAAGGCGATAGCGATGAAGGCGGAGGCGAGATGTCGAAGAATGAGTAGGCGATTGAATTATTTTAATTCATATGATTGAGTGGGTTAGATTTATCCAAAATTATTAAGATAAATTAGTGAACAGTGCGCGGAAGTACCAAATTTGAGTTTGGCACAAAAAATTATCTAATCTCAATCTAAACCGCGTAATAAACAGAGCCTTAAAGAAAATAATTAGAAGGGATAATAAAAAAAAATTCATTATATTTTGTAAAAATATATATTTTACCACTTATAATTTCATTTTTATCTAAAATTTCTATTGACGTTAGTAAAAAAATTAAAAATACTTTTAGAGGCGTGTGAAATGATGAAAATACCCTTGATGGATATAAATTGATGATAAAGTAATAGAAAGTAAAATTAACGTTTTTTATTAAGTTTTTAATATTAAAAAGAATTTTGAATAAAAATAAAATATAAATAATAAAATAAATATTTTTATAAATTATAATAGTTTATTTTACATTATTCCTTATTCAAAGGGAGAATTACTCATAACTTCCCTGTACATTTGATATTGACAGGCGGATATAACCTTTTGAATTTTTTGCAATGTCCTCCCCTGACTAACAGATGGGCTGGTTTGACCATCACCTGGTCACTTTGACCGTTTAAAAAATATGGAAAGACGAAAATGCCCCCAGTCATCTTCTTCCTCCTTCTTCTCCCTCTCTCCTCCTTCTTCTCCCTCTCTCCTCCTTATTCTCTGCATCTGGGTTTCCGATCGGAAACCCAGAAGTCGTCTGGGTTTCCGACCGGAAACCCAGATCGTCGTCTGGGTTTCCGATCGGAAACCCATGGAAACCCAGACGACTTCTGGGTTTCCGATCTGGAAACCCAGAAGTCGTCTGGGTTTCCGATCTGGAAACCCAGAAGTCGTCTGGGTTTCCAGATCGGAAACCCAGACCAGACCGTCGTCTGGGTTTCCAGCTGGAAACCCAGACCGTCGTCTGGGTTTCCGATCTGGAAACCCAGACGACTTCTGGGTTTCCAGATCGGAAACCCAGACGACTTCTGGGTTTCTGGAAACCCAGACCACTTCTGGGTTTCCTGATCTGGAAACCCAGATCGTCGTCTGGGTTTCCGATCTGGAAACCCAGACGACTTCTGGGTTTCCGATCGGAAACCCAGACGACGATCTGGGTTTCCGGTCGGAAACCCAGACGACTTCTGGGTTTCCGATCGGAAACCCAGATGCAGAGAAGAAGGAGGAGAGAGGGAGAAGAAGGAGGAAGAAGATGACTGGGGGCATTTTCGTCTTTTCATATTTTTTAAACGGTCAAAGTGACCAGGTGATGGTCAAACCAGCCCATCTGTTAGTCAGGGGAGGACATTGCAAAAAATTCAAAAGGTTATATCCGCCTGTCAATATCAAATGTACAGGGAAGTTGTGAGTAATTCTCCCCTTATTCAAATCTATAAACATATAAAATAATTGAAAAAAGGCGCTTCATATTTCAAGTCCAGCTGATCCAAGCAGTTGACGTCAGCAAAGAGGTTCCGCGTATGGGCCCCGCATAAAGGACCGGTCGATTGCTACAACGTAAAATTGTGTACAACATTACTAATATAAGTGGAGTAACACCGAATCATATTCAGCCCATATAGTCCCAACCCTACCCTTTCTTGATTTCAAAACCCTAATCGTCGAAACTCTGTATCTGAGCGGGACTTTGGTCGATTTCATCTCAGGTTAGCTCTCTATCTCTCGATTCAAATTTCCCAAGCCCTAATATGTATTTAACGACATGTACGCTTTCGTTTAACGAAACGTGTTTTATGTTTACCTGTTCAAAAGCAATCGAACAACTGTTTCTGTCATGGTTAAAAAACTCCAAATTTCGCTTCTTGTTTAAATTAAACTGGTTACCCACAATCACCACGTAGGAAGGCCAGCCTTTTATTTATTTATTTATTTTTATATATATGTATTCCTCCTTGTTGGTATATTTAATGCCTCGATTTGTTTATCAGGTTTGATTTTGATGTTGAATGTATTAGTTTGTTGCAGGAAACAATGAGCAGCCGTGCCAGCAGAACTCTTTATGTTGGGAATCTCCCTGGTGACATTCGTGAGAGAGAAGTGGAAGATTTGTTTTACAAAGTAAAAGCCTTTTCTTTGTTCTTTTTTCAAAAAAATGGTTTTTAATGGAATTTTTGTTCTTTTCAGTTTTCACTGTGGTCCCTGGTTATTCTGTTTTAAATTCTATTTATGTATTAATTTGACTTGGGAGTGACTCAGAGAGCATGTACAAATTTCAATATGTTCTGTGAACATGTGTCATGTGTGTGTGTAATGAACTTTATTTGTTTTGTGCTAGATATGCAATTTTTCCCTTTTTTTTACTTGTGAACATACAGTTTTAGCTGGGTCTTGTTGGAGGTCTGATTTTTGTGAATGACAATCTGGTGGGTTCTGATTGCAGTACGGACCTATAGCTCACATCGACCTGAAAATCCCTCCAAGGCCTCCTGGTTATGCTTTTATTGAGGTGGGTGTAGAGGCCTTTGGGCTCTCTTTTTATTTTTGTTCCCCTTGTTGAACAACTGTTGGATTTATTTCGATCAAATCTTTGTTACAGTTTGAAGAGTCCAGGGATGCAGAAGATGCCATCCGTGGTCGTGATGGTTATGATTTTGATGGGCATCGCTTACGGGTCAGTTACATTTTAATATTCATGTATGCAGTGTGTTGAATTGTTGTTACTGTTGTTCTTACTTAACAGTGCTATTATGTGTACCTTTCAGGTGGAACTTGCACATGGTGGGCGGGGACGTTCATCATCAGATCGCCACAGCAGTTACAGCAGCAGTCGTAGTCGTGGAGTATCAAGGCGCTCTGAATATCGTGGTGTGTAATCCAATCAATCACCTGTTTTATGTTCCATTTAATGTGTTGAGATGATTATGTGACTGAAATTTTCCATTATGTAGTGTTAGTCACTGGGTTACCTTCTTCTGCTTCATGGCAAGATCTTAAGGTGAGCTTGGTTTCTTACTTTCAATCTTTTTCTATAATTGTTAACGGTTCTTTGTTTTAATTTTTTCTTTGTCCACCCTCTTGCTTGTCTCCTGTTGTGCCACGTTTGTCTTGTTTTTCTTGTGTGTCTATCCTGTTACTTTGCGTGCCTGGGTGCATTTTGGTTTATTTCTTTAAGGATTGTAAGCTTTCAATTAGAATATCTCCTGATATCATGTGATGTTATGCAGGATCACATGCGTCGAGCAGGAGATGTCTGTTTCTCCCAAGTTTTTCGTGATGGTAGTGGTAGGATACTCTGTAACATTCTTCACTTGTGATATTTTTTCCATTGTCGTAGGTGTTGGAAGTGAAATTACTTTTATAGCTATTTTATCATATTATTATGCTTCTTATGCTATGCAATTACGAGAGATTTATAACATCATAGGTACCTATGGTCATTTGAGTGTGCTTGGTACTGGCACCGTCATAGCTGAGCTCCTATGGAGTTATGAACATTTGAACTGTTGGAAGCTGCTAGTTGCTGGGTTATTTTTTTAGTTTTTCCAAAGATGTGTTGATGGTGTTTAATTATATATATATATTTTTGTTTTGTTTTCAAGGCACTACTGGCATTGTAGACTATACAAACTATGATGACATGAAGCATGCAGTAAGTTATCTTTCTCTGTAGGAATTGATAATGAGCATTATTTATGGTTTTTGGTGATTTTGAATTTTATGATTCTGTTTTTCTGTCTTCAGATCAAAAAACTTGATGACTCTGAGTTCCGGAATGCATTTTCTCGTGCCTATGTTCGTGTAAGCTTCCAATAAGATGTTCTGAGTTTTGATTCTAGGGTTTTTGTGTTGCCTTCTGCTTACTATATTGTGTTTGATTAGGTGAGGGAGTATGATCATAGGCGAGACCACTCTCGAAGTCCTAGTCGTGGCCGATCTCATTCGAGAGGTCGGAGTGAAAGTCACAGCCGCAGTCGTGGTAGAAGTTACAGTAGGAGCAGGAGCAGGAGCAGGAGCAGAAGGTCTGTTCATGTTATTTAATTTAGGAAACATACTATGTGCTTTGAGTTGCATGCCAATGTTCTGTACATAGTGTAGCAATCCTGAAAAGTTTATGCATTTTATTTAATTAGGATATGAAATTGATAAGTTATTGTAGTTGTTTGTTAACCAAGTAGAAATAATGCAGCAAGTCTCCAAAAGCTAAATCTTCAAGGCGCTCTCCCGCTAAATCTAGATCAAGATCCGTTTCTTCTCGTTCTCGTTCTGGATCAAAGGCCCGCTCTTTATCAAGGTATGCTTTTGTGCATTTTTAATTATTGATATTTACCAATTACTTTGTTTATGTGGATGATTTTCTCAAGCATAAATTGGTCTTTTGGGATGTGAAAAGAGGCTGGTTTTTGTTTGTGGTGGGGGAACAGAGAAGGAAGTTATTGATAATTAGGATAAACTAATGCTTAATTTAAATTGGTATATGTTTAATTTCTTATTTTATCCAAATACCTACCTCCACTTGTTTTGTTTCTTATTTTGCATAAGTATGTTACGTTCTTAGTTTCTATATATATATATATAGAGAGAGAGAGAGAGAGAGAGTTCTTTTTCTGAAATAGTACATTGGGGTATCTAGGCAGCAGAGTTTAATAATTTGCTTTAAGTTTTGTGAAGTGATTGGAATGGCAGACCCTGATTTTTACCTTTATGAAAGCATTGGATTTGACCTTATGTAACCTTCTCAATAATTTAATTGAAATGATATTGTTTATTGTATTTAAAGTTGAATAATACAACTTCTAATTTACCATAACTTTTAGAAAATGTCATGGATTACAAGCATGTGTATACCAACATTCCCAGAAGTAACACTATGAGATCTATTTTACCTCATAGTAAGTTGTATGATGTCTGGTTTTCGTATTGTGGTGGAAACATACTTATCCGCTTATTGGGGCACAGTTGCCTAGAGGTATCAATGACCTATTATTTGTAGACTCATTGTGGCCATGTGTGGAATAAAATTTTTGACTTCCATGCTTTATTCTGCACCAATGGGTAGACCGAGAAAGAAATTCCAGTGTCAAACTATCTTCTTTTTCGCACCTTATTGTATGAAAATTATGTTGTTTTTTTGTTTTAGATAATGGATATGTGCAGCGATCTGGGAATTGGATATTAGGATCTTGATGGGATATGTTCAATTGCCTGCAACTCATTTGGTTGTGGAGGTATGCTTTATTCAGATGGGCAATTTTGGAGCCTTCATTGTGTCTCTGTTCTAATGTATTTAGCATCACCACAACTGTCAAATGGTGCTAGATTGGGAACAAGGAGACATTGGATTGCAATAATAAAGCTGGATTTCTGTGAATTAATTACCATTGGGATCTGGAAGTCACCATCAGTGAGCGGTAGATACATAATCATTGTCATTTTCTGCTTCAACAATTGCCTGGCTATTAGGGCGTGCTATCTGGATTCTCTTGGATTTTTGGTGGTCCAGTAGGGAAGCATGGTCCTCTCCTGTCCACTAAGTGTCTTAAAAGTTCATTATGACTTTTAATTGAGGTTTTATTTTCCATAATTTAGGTTTTATCTGTGGGTGGAATTTATGAATTAGGCCTGATCTTTTCTTATTTATGTTAAACTGCTAAAGATTTTTTTGCTTTTTCTTTATTCCTTTTGAATATGGTAACTTGCGTGGAAGAGGCACTCGGCTCTTGGATGAGAGTTCTTTAAGGAACGTGTGGATATTAAATTTGGGTTGTTTATGGAACTTTTGCAGATCTCGATCAAGATCCAGATCTCCACTACCTTCTGTAAGTATTTTCTCATGGTAAACAAAATCATTATGATGCAGTATTCAATGATTATCACTTTTCACTGGTTTGTGATGTAAATAAAGATGGGACAGGGGGTAGTTAACTGTATTGAACCCACATTCATTATTACAATTGACTAATTTCGACTATTTTTGAATGTGTTGTGGAACAGAACTCAAATATTTTAAATTGATTTGGTTTGCTACTTTTCTTTTCTTTACTTATATTTATGGCTGGCGTGGCGGCAGTTGAGATTTGGCTTTGCTACTAGAAACGTATTCAATTTTTTTTGTCAGATAACAGTTTCTATTGCTTTATCATTTTAAATATTGTATATGATTTATTGTATTATAAATGTCTGTACTTTGGTGAACAGAAACGAATAAGTAAAAGCCCGAAAAAGCGCAGTGTGAGCAGGAGTCCTAGTGGAAGCAGAAGCAGAAGCAGAAGCAGGAGTTTATCGCGGTCTCATTCTTCTGCACCAAATTTTCATTTTAGTTAACGGAATGTTAAATCTTTTGCTGTTTGTTTTTTCCTTTGCATTAAATGATTGCAATTTTTTTGGCAGGTGAGGGTTTGATTGCTGGTGACAAGCTACTTGAAGCTGGGGACATGATCGGAATTTCTTATGCGTATAATATTATATATGTTGGAAATTTGGAATTTGTAATTCGTGTTAGGAAAGACTTATCAATGCCGGTTTTAGACTGTGATGGATCTAATAGTCAGTTTGTGTGTTTTAATAACTTTTAACTCTCTAGATGCTTGTGCCTTCATACTTTTGGGGCTGTTGAAAGTTTGATTGAATTGAGATCGATTCTGGTAGCTGGACCCATATAAATATTTTTTGTCTTATATGAATTGTTTTATCACATGGCAACTCACTGATTATTTTGGACCTGTTGGTTGGGTTTCCTATAGAGATTATTCTCATTTCTTGATGGGAAAAGTCGGAAATGCATTTTGATGTACTATAGGTCTTTAATTTAATTTGTATCCTAAGTTAATTTATTTGAATGGAAGATGCATGGTTGTATTATGTTTGCTAATGAGACTCGTGAAGACTCTGCGAGACGATCAGCAGCTAAAAGCTGACAATTAGATTAATCACGTTGGTTTTGATTGTGTTATGTCTAGAACTAATAAAAAGCTGCTAGCTTCTGTTGAACCATATCCCCAGATTTTCTTTGAATTTTGTCGTGCATAAAAATTATATTTTTATCCTTTCACCATTTTCATGGTCGAAAAGTGTTTCAATATGAATTAGGTGCAAATAGAGAGGGATATATGCATTTTAGGCATTTAAATTTATTTTATCTATTATCATGTGAATGAAAATTTCCTTGCCCGTTAAAATTAATTTTCGAACTATCATATCTGTTAACTCCTGTTATTGCTTGGTGTGAGTTCTCAATGTATTTTGGATAGCATATGAATAGAGTGATAGCAAATCGCTATCACTTTCTATTCACCTTTGTTCATCAATTTTATGATAATTGCGTATAGGTGCATATAATAAAAGAAGAAAGCAGGAGTAATCATGTAGTCAAAATTGTTAGTAAAGATAAGATCATTGCTTTTGGATGCACTTGATCGTGGGTAGCTATAGAGGCATTATTTCAGGGTAGAAAGGTTTACACGGCTCTCTCTTTTTTGATTTTTTAGTACTACAGGGGTCTCTTCTGGGGGATGGCAATGTGTGCGAACTAATAATTTGTATCAATCAATGCGTGAGAGCCCGCCACATTTCTATCTTGAAGGGACAACCTGATAAGTGAGGCACATGAAAGGGGGGATGTAAGTGAATCAAACATAAACGGGTTCGGACAGGTACCAGTCCAACTTCCCTAGTGGTGGTATATTGCTCTGCCTTTTGTGGCCCTCGTGATTTGATGATTCTCTCTAAATTTTTACCCATCAACTTCTAACTCTAGCTGGCATATTTTATGTCCGAAATCTGGATTGTTGATACTAGAATGGACTGCATGTGCTTGATTCATTGAATGAGACCAAAAATTGAAGTTTGGCAAATGGAGATGCCAAGTGATTGCGGAAAAACAAACTGTAGAAAATTTATCTAGGCTTGGTGAGAGAACAGACAAAACTTTTAGGCTATCTTTGGAACATATGATTGAGGTGGATTTGAAATTCAAAATATTTTAAACTTTAAAATCTTATTTTGGAAAGTAATAAATGAGATTATAAACTCAATCCCTAACTCCCTTAAATCTTCCCCTCATGGAAATGTTTATTTTCAACCAAAATGGTGACTTGAGAATGAGTATTTCATCTCCAATTTTTTTTTTTTTTTTTTTAATTTTAAAGAATATTTTTAAATTAATTATAAGTATATTATAAAATTTTTAAATTAATTTTATTTCAATCTAATCTCAATTTATATAATTTTAATTCAATATCAAATTTTATTAAATATGAGATAATAACTTTTAAGTTTAATATTATCCAATCGCACATGTTAAACATAAGTTTGCTGAAAAAATTATATACAAGACATATAAAACAATATTTATAATAAAAATGATTGTAGATGATTATTTACTATAATAAGTTATGCTAGGTTTTTTAAATTTTTTATTTAAATAATATAGTATATAAAAAATAAGATATTAATACCTTATCTATCGTACTGTGTCATTTGATTATATATCTAAATAAAAAATTTGGAAGTTACTCTAATCAAATAAAAATGAAAGGTTATTTAGCAGACTGAGACTACCCTCGCCTCCAGCTTCAAACACGTCAGTCTATAATAACCACCCAGTCTCTTTATCACAAACAAAAAGATAAAGGACAGCCGGCCTCTCCCTCTCCCTCTCCCTCTCCCTCTCTCTCTCTCTCTCTCTCAACCGAATCAATCAACAAAAAATGACCGAAACTGTATTCTCGAAGCTCTCGGAGGACGTCGTCCTCAACATCTTCTTCAAACTCGAAGACGACCCCAAAAACTGGGCCCGTCTAGCCTGCGTCTGCACCAAATTCTCTTCTCTAGTCCGTAACATTTGCTGGAAAAACAAGTGCACCAAAACCATACCCGCCGTCGTCTCCGATCTCGTCTCCCCAACCTCTGGCATCCCTCCCGGTGGCTGGTCCTCCCTCCACAAGCTCTCCGTCTGCTGTCCAGGCCTCCTCCACTCGGGTGTTCTGCTCGAAAACTCCGACTTTGGCCTCGAACGCGAGCTGGGTCCCGAATCCAATTACCAGAGTTCGACTTCTACCAAGTCGACGTCGGCGATTCCATCGACCGAGCCTTGCTCCAGCAGTTTCGAAGTTGGTTCCGATTGCTCTTGGTCGCTCTTCGACGATCTCTATTACGACACCGTCTACAACAAATCAGAGTCCCAGGAAGAAGAAGACGGCGGCGAAGACGTGGACAAGAGCGCAATTGAAGTGGGCCGTGAATCTTCTTCTTGTCATAAGAAGAGGAAGATATGTAGGCCGTTGAGGTCGCATTTGGCATCTGAGGTTAGGAATCTGAGTCGGGAGCAAGGCAACAAACTGCTAGCGAGTCGGTTTAGAGGGGATTGCCTGTACATCTGTGATTGGCCAGGCTGTGTTCACACTGAAGACAAGCGAAATTACATGCTGTTTAGAGGGATTTTCAAGAACTTCAAGCGGTCCCGTGTTTGGAGGACTATAAATGATGGAAACAGGAGCAAGATTGATCTCCATTGCGCCTTTTGTTCGAGTAAGGAGACTTGGGACTTGCATTCTGCTTTTTGTTTGAGGAGGATTTTCGGCTACCATGACGATGGGGAGCCTGTTGTCAGAGCTTATGTCTGTGAAAATGGCCACGTTTCTGGAGCCTGGACTGATTTGCCTTTATACACTTGATAATGGATTGGATGGCCATTTCTATTTTGTAACTTATTCTTGTTTTGAGCATTTGCTTGCTTGTGGTTTCATTAATCATGGTTTTAGATTAATTTCGATAATGTGTTTCAATTTCCTTTCAATTCGAATAAACAATTATGTGTGGTTTCGTGTCAGTTTCTATAGGAGTGTTGTTTTCATTGCTGATGACATGTCTTTGTTGAGTAATCTCATTCATGTAATATTCGATTCATATGTATATAACTTCTAGATTGGTCAGCTGGGTATTTATTCATGTCTGAAAGTCTGCAAGTTATAGCTTCAAATACCTTTGTATTTAGCTCTGTTGATGCATGAAGATATAAAAACTATAGCAAGTGGGTTGTTTCAAAATTTTATGTTTGCATAAATTATAAAGAGTCTGAATTTAAGAAATATATGATCATGTAATTTCGTATGAAGGTCATTGCCTGGGTATTTCGATTGTTACGGTGAAGTTTCCGTTCCGTGGTTGTGTTCAGATCAGAATTCACTTGAATTTGAACAATACCATTATGTTGATCATCAGCTTGTTGGGTAGTGATGAGACTTGACTAGAATATCGAGGTAAACATACAGCTTGTTGGAATATTGTTTACCTGTTAGTTTTCTAGGTTCTGATATTCTGATTATAAGTTTTTTATTGTGAAAATAAGTGGTCATACAAACTTTGAACGTCTTCAATCAAAATTGTGGTTCTCATTTTAAGATGGGGTCTGTATAGGTTCTTGAAAACAAATAATGAAAAAGATTAGAAGGGCATGCTTGAAGGTTTTGGAAGCTAAACAATTGTATTTGGACTCGTAAGGCATTATTATCAGTTAATTACAGTTTAGTGTATAATTCTAAATCCAAATGTGATTGACGTGTCTTCAATCTCTTTTTATGATGGTATTCCCATCTGTTATGCTTGCAAATTGTCAAAAATTATTTCGATCTACTTAGCTGAAAATCTTCTATTTATGTCGTTAAAGACTGATAACCTGGTGAACATTATGGTTCGAACTTCTGCCCATTGAAATTCAAATGGAAAATGAACATACTCAGGTGGCGGCAGCAGACGAAAAAGTTGGAAAGTTTATATCACATTATTCAATTATTGATCGGTGGATAAATCCAATTTTACCAGATATTTGTTTGAGTCTTGCTGCAATATATAATGATTTCAGTTTAGAATTGTCAAGCCTCATGTTTTATCATATTTTCCTGATTGGTAGAAGAAAGGAAAATTCAAGTACAAACTAGGATAAGTTGCAACTTGTCATAGGCTCGTTAACGTGCAGTGCAGACATAATGCTGATGGTACTTTGCTTTGAGTTAGATGTTTGATAAGATTTCCACTCCAGTGCCAACTGAACCAAGGAAGAAAGATAAGAAAAGAGCGCGTCGTGATACATGTGGGGCTTTGGCCTTAGTGTAATCTGTACTCTTTTCATCCAGTGAGTAAATTTTGTTTAGTTTTTACAATGTGTCATGGAAGCTGGGTTGTCTGAAAGTTAGTACAGAAATTCTTTATGTTGTGAATTATATACATACTAAATGTCTATTTCCCCTCTGCAACAAGTGACTGCTCTCAGGTATCATATCATAGTCAATTTGCCTCCCCAGTTGGGTTTTGAGTGCTCTTGTGCGCAAGCATGCTCTTTCTCTGTCTTATCTGATCAAATATGAATAGACTGGTTCGCAAATCAGGGTCACAAGTATGCTTAATTATCGATTTTGTTAAGTTTTTGCATTGAAGTCTCGCTTATTTGAAGCAAATATGTCATTGGACAGACAATGAAAGGCTATGCTTGGTACATAAGGTGTGATGATAGGATTGGATTAAAAAAATCTCATAGTGTGTTAGCTTATGTTTGGAGATGTCTACTTGGAAATCAAAACTCAATCTCATCTTCGTTCCAATCCTTTTGTCATAGGAATGCTCATCCTTAAGCTTTATCATGAGATTCATTGAGATAAGATTCAACGGCTCATTAACTATATTATTTTGTTTCTCGTTATTCTTATTAATTGTACATCAATTTTCTTTCTCTTTTTTCTACAAACTCTATTGTTATTATTTAATAAGAGTTATTCCAAATTAAACTTTATTTACTCATACTTTAAAATAACATAATCCTAAAAAAATCAATATAACTTTTTAGAAAAATGATTTATGAGATTATTTTATTCAAAACGTTATTAAATTTATATAAATTAGGTTATATAATAAAATTTAAATTAATTTTATTCTAATCCAATTTCAAACAACATTTTAGCATCTAAAATTAATCCCTATATTTAAATTAATAAAATATTTTTTCTCTTTTTTCAGATTTTTGATAAAGTTAATTTTAAAATTGAATTTTTAGAAAAATTTTAAAATTGATTTTAAGCAAATAATAAAGTACTTAAATTAATTTTATTTCAATCAAATCCTAATTTACACATACCACGATATGGTATAATTTTAATTCAATTTTAAGTTCTATCAAATATAAGAAAATAATTTTTTAATTCAATCTAAACTATTCCATTTCATTCCAATTCTGCATACCAATTGTAGTCTTAAAGTATGTATTACGTTGAAGGTTTCTGTTGACGTGGGAAACCAGTCAACGAGATTTTTCGAGCTCAATGCCACAATGTAAGAAGATCTGAAACAAGAAACAGAAGAAAAGAGCACAAGGAAGAAAACAAAGAAGCTAGAACACAAACAACACAAGGTTTTGAAAGTGGTTCGGCCTTTTTTTTTTTTTTATCTGCCTACGTCCACTATCTTTTTATTTTTGCAGAATACCAGCAATGTTCTTTCTCAAATGTTTTCCGCTCTCTCTCTTACAATGAAAGTCTTCCTCTATTTATAGAAGAGGAAAGACTACAGAAGAGAATAATCAAACAAAAATATCATAATCAACTACAATTAATGCTTCTGAAACACATTTAATGTTTCTGACTTTTGTCAGATCAACTCTGTTAACACGTGGACTGGACATTAACCCATGTTGGTTAGGTAAGATTTCTCAGAATTAAGCTGTCATTAGGTGAAATAACCCTTCTTATCGTACACGATACGCTAACTTGCTATAATGAGCTGGCGCTGGGTGAACAGAGACAAAGGACGGACTGATTTTGTTGAGAAAACGGGCTGGTCTTACAAACGGACTGACTCGACGAACTCAACATCGTTACAATAGAAATGCTTATGGAGCGATCTTGATTTTGCCAGAAATCAAACAGACTCAACTTCGCGGCAGGCTCTTATCAGTCTTTTGCGAGCTTCGATATGGGCTTCAATAATAGATCCCAGTGGTTTGGACAACTAATCTCATGGGCTTCTGCCAGCCCATTTAGGTAATCCGAAAAACACCCACAACAGTTTTTATATGCGCTTGTGTTGATTGAAAGACAGTGATTTTCTTCTAAATGCCCCAAATTTCTTATAATTGCCCAGAATAAAAATAAAAATAATAATAATAATAATAATTTGTGATGATTGGGAAATTTGGTTCAAATATGTGGAGTGAACTTCAACTCCGGTTTCACTCTATTTCTCTATCATTTCCCCTTCACTTGTATGATGGCGACTGTTCATTTCAAGTACTGTGAGATGTCTGGTGTCATAGATCATAAATTGCAGTAAGCATCAAGTTATCAGCAAATGTATTCAACACGTGTGTGGCACCACGACTTAAAGGAAAAAATGCACAAGAATACAGTAGAAAAGAAATAATTTTTATAAAATTCTTTTTCCCAAAAAATAAAGGCTACGGTGGAGGTGGCGTTTGATCATCACTCTTTGCTAGATATCGGGTAGTGACACATCTCCTCCGACGTGGAGGAGATTGCGGATGGAGGCGGTCGTGATTAAATTTAATTTTTGAAGGCATATAATCATAATAAAACTGAAATTAAAGTAAACAATAGACATTTAAAAGGTAGTTTAAAAGAATGTTTAATTGGAATATTAAAAAATAAAAATAAATTAAAGCTTTGTATACAGTTGTCATGGGGATCCAATATCCTCTAATAAAATAGGAAGGAGGATTTCAATATTTTTTATATTTTAGTGACTAAATCATATGTAAATAGGAAACTCTAACACTATATAAAGGGGTAATT
Organism: Dimocarpus longan; assembly: GCA_022984855.1. Lineage (NCBI taxonomy): Eukaryota > Viridiplantae > Streptophyta > Magnoliopsida > Sapindales > Sapindaceae > Dimocarpus > Dimocarpus longan. Next base: position 25,779,042 of record CM041015.1, read on the forward strand.
TGCGTGTTTAAACCAATAATAACTAGACACACTACAACTTGATTATTCACAGTTATGAGAGACTTTAGTAAAAAACCAGCTTTTCCTTATTCAAAAAGGCTAAACCATGTTAACAACTTTGTTGTATCTTTGCTTTTATTATTACATCCTGATTGTTTTATTTACTAACTATTATTACGCTTATTCATTCACTATTCGTATTTAATCCATATTAATTCGGGTGTTAACAAATTTTTGACGTCCACAAATATGTATGATTGAATCTTCGTCACAGACCTATATATCACAAATATAAATATGGATGGTTGACTAAAACTTATTGATATTAAACATTAAATGTGTGGGAGATGCAAGTAATTAGGTTTGGTAGAATTTGAATCTCAATCCCGAATGTAAAGGATAAGATGTACTAACCATTTAAGTTAGAAAATGATCTATAGATAAAAATAATTTCGTTACATACAAGAGTTCAAATTATTGAAAGAAAAATTGAATTCAACATTATGTAAATGGTTTTGAGAATTTTTAATTCTGCCATATGCCTTATCAACGTTTCTCCATTTTACAATATAATTACTAAATGCATTGTTTTTTAATTAAAAAAATATAAGTATCAATTTCTCATTATCATTTGAAAAGAATAAAATAGAAAAGCGAAAATAAAATCTGCTGATAATTCAATTCTTTTAATTGCCCCCCAAAAGAAGTAAGTTTATAATTTGTAACGGCCTGGGAGGTTTGGTTTAACCTTCAAAGACTCGAAAGTGGCGAGCTCCAATTTTCACGGGACTCGCTCTATTTCATTACATTTTCTTTCAAGTCGTCATCTATCCATATCATCTTCACTCTTTTCAGTGACATCCACTGTTACTAGAAGTTATGTGAGGCTTGTATTCGTAAGTGTCTGTTGGCCATAAAATAAGCATCAAAGAATTACTCATAAGTGGTTTGTCCGAGTGGCACATCCACCCTAGTGTGTACGACATATACGCGGTTCGATTACCGTCCACCATAAAAAAATGGATAATTTCTTATCAATTTACTTATTTATGGACAATCTATATATAAATTCTTCTGGTTGTAGGATAATTTTTCTTATTTAGTATGAAAATCTCTTTCTCTACTAGTAATGAGTAGAGTTAAATATTACATTTTAAACCATTTCATAGTATCATCATTTAAGAGTCCGGATAAATCTAAACGTAGTTGTAACTTATAAAGAATTAAAAAAAAAAAAAAAGCATCAAAGTTATCATAAAATGCGTTTCAGGCCGGTCTGTAGTCAATTAGTCACCGTCGAAAAATCACAAAAATACAAAGTCAAAAGGACCCCACCTCTTTGTTTAGAGAAAAGATTAATCAGATTCTATGACTACTTGCACACTGTCACATATGCTGAGTCGTCCGCCATAGACAGGATTGTCTTTGTTCTATTTTAATTTCAGTGAGTGGTCCTAAATGGCCGCTCTCTCTGACTGTATTCAAAGACCATGTACTTGACACTCCAATATCAGCATCAGCACCCAACCAAAAAATGCTTGCTTTCTAACTTTAACAGAGTGAAGAATGTGGAGGCTCCATCTCTTGCTGATAACTCTGCTTTATTTGGCACTCTCAGGACTTAGTGCTGATAATTTCAGCAAAAATGACTTCCCAACTGGCTTCATTTTTGGTTCAGGCACTTCAGCTTATCAGGTAACTCACCAGTCACTGCTCACTACTTGCTTCCTTTAAGTTTACAAAGTAATTAAATATAGATTCTGTCATTAATGAATATAACATAATTTAGGTGGAAGGAGCAGCAAATGAAGATGGCAGGACTCCAAGCGTTTGGGATACTTTTGCACACGCTGGTCAGTCCCCACCCCACTTTGTTATAATTTGTTTTATTCTACAAAATTGTATTCAAGGTGTCTATACTTGTATGTTTGTACAAAATTGTATTCAAGATGTCTATACTTGTATGTTTGTACTAAACCTTCTAAATTGAATTTTTTTTTTTCAACACCTTTTTTTGGGATCAAAACAAATCTTTATTGGGGTCTGGGATATAAGATCCTGTAGCTTGCTCCTCGGTACCAGTTATTAATTTGATATATCTTTATATTTGATCTAATAGTAGATTTTTCCCCTCAAAACTTCAGGAAATGTACATGGAGACAACGGAGACATAGCTTGCGACCAGTATCACAAATACAAGGTGATATGTAGTGCCTTAATGATAATAATTCTCCCCATTTGACCGTTTCAGAAGATTCAATTTCAGCTTATTCTCTTATTATTCTATAAAGAAGCAAAATTTACATTTTCTATTTATATGTCCTGCACTGGCTACATGACAATAACCAACCAATTGTTGGTTAATTTCTCTTTATTTTGTGCTATAAATTGATGATCCTGCACTGGTTACGTCTTGTAGTTTGATGGTCCGTATTTAACTAGCTAGTTTCATGTGCTTTTCCAGGAAGATGTGCAACTTATGGTGGACACAGGCTTAGATGCCTATAGATTTTCCATCTCATGGTCAAGACTGATTCCAAGTATGATTTTTCAAATTATGGTGGTTATCAAGCATACATGAATAAAGTGATTTTTTATTCTTTTGTCACACATTATATATCCTGGCATTCTTTCTTTTAGATGGAAGAGGACCTGTAAATCCTAAGGGTGTACAGTATTACAACAATCTCATCAATGAACTTATCAGCCATGGTGAGAACCAACCAGCTCTTAATCATAAGTGAGAGAAATATAATTTTCTTAATTGTTGGGTGATGCCTCTCTGCTCTCAAGATATGCTAATAGTCAGGGTCTTGAATTTTTGCCTTTTCATTTTTCAAAAATCTCTTTGCAAGCAGGAATAATTTTTTTTTAACCGTTTGAAATGGTTAAGCAGGAATTGAACCACATGTAACATTGTACAATTACGATCATCCCCAAGCAATCGAAGATGAGTATGGAGGATGGATCAATCGGACGATAGTGTATATTTTCTTGACTCTTGTTGGTTTTAGTTGCCTCTCGTGCATGATAAATAATTTAATCAAGCATGAAAGCAACTCATGACGGTGCTCAAATTATCTATATGAGAATGCAGGAAAGACTTCACAACTTATGCAGATGTATGCTTTCGGGAGTTTGGTGATAGGGTTCTATATTGGACTACTATAAATGAGCCCAATGTATTTGCAATTGGAGGTTATGATATTGGATTTGTGCCACCCAAGAGATGTTCTCCTCCTTTTGGAAGCAACTGCGACAGAGGTAACTCCACCTTTGAACCATATGTGGCAGTTCACCATATTTTGTTGGCGCATGCATTGACAACAAGACTGTATAAGAATAAGTATCAGGTAACGTCCTAAGTTTTGGCATCAGGTACTTCATCTTTTTTTTTTTCTCTCTTATCTATAAGCCATTCAATCACCTGTGTTTACATTATCAACGTTAAGTTCAACGAGAAGAATTCTTCCCTTCAATCAAACTTTATTATTTCTACAATTAAAAATTGAAATCTTATTTGCCTATGCATTGATTCTTTAGATTTCAATTTTGGCCACATCTAAGCAAAATGGAATTCTATAACAAGACATGGTGATGCAGGCCAAACAGCATGGTTATATAGGTATCAGCATCTATGCACCTGAGTTTGTTCCTCTAACGAACTCTACAGAAGATGTAATTGCGAGTGAAAGAGCCTATGATTTTTTTGTTGGTTGGTATGTTAAGAAACTCTCTAAGAACTTTATATAATTGTATTTATATGCCTTGATTTCTATGTTATTTTTGTTTTTGTTATTGTTCTATATAATGTTACATTCGCTAGGATCAAAATGGGTAAGCTATTTTCACTTTTGGACATTACTATCTCATTCTGAAAAATTTTAATGCTGCTCGTAGGGTCTTCTGAAGCTGTTTGATTTCATCTGTTTGCATTGCAGGATAGCAAATCCATTGGTATTTGGAGACTATCCCTACTCAATGAAGAAAAATGTAGGCTCAAGACTTCCAATGTTCAGCAGCCGAGAATCCAAACTGGTTAAGGGTTCATTTGACTTCCTAGGAGTTATAAACTACTACACACTTTACATCCAAGACAATTCCAGAAGTCTGAAGCAGGAACTTAGAGACTTCGGTGCAGATATGGCAGTAAAAGAAGTTTGTATGTTTTTCACTTTTCATTGGTCTCAACCAAACTGAATGATGATTAATTGAGTTAAAACCATCATCGACTTCCCCTTGACTAAACTAATATTTCGAATCTCATTTCCAATTTTCATCTGGTGGTCTTGAATTATCAATGACTGATTCGATATGTGTATTTTTTTATTTTTTATTGGTAAACTTTCTGCGTCAAGAATAGGTCAACTCATTGTACCCCATAAAATAATCATTTTGAATTGTTTGCCGGCTACTTTAGAAACTGAAATAGTTGATTGATTGTGGCAGGGCAATTTAATGCATCATCATATGAGGTGGGAGTTGAAATGCATAATTACAAGATTGGCTTTTATTTTACTAGAGTTTGTTCATTGTATTCTAAATTGACTTTGTTTGACTCACTTACCTATACAGCCCTTGGGTCTGCAAGGAGTGCTGGAGTATTTTAAGCAAGTTTATGGCAATCCTCCTATATACATTCAAGAAAATGGTCTCTCTCTCTCTCTCTCTCTCACACATGCAAAGCTGAGTAGTTGCACCTTCACCTCAGGGTTGCTCTGCCTAGGAAAGAAATTATAAAGAATCATACATTAACTATATGCTACAATTCTATTCACATGAATAATTCTTATCTCGAAAAGACTTATTGCCGTTTTATGTGGCAATTTTTATGTTCTTCGATTTTCTATTATCGTCTAACCAATGTAATTCCTGGCCTTTAACCAGGTCTGCTAACACCACGAAATTCATCATTGGACGACATGCCACGGGTGGAATTCCTACATGCGAATATTGGGAGTGTGCTCGATGCTGTAAGGTATGCTTATCTTGTATGAACACAAAGAATAACAACCAGTAAATAGTGATACCATAATGTCACTGTTGCTGTTTATGGGCTAAATGAATTAGATGAGTTTATTTGTATATAGATTCTAACTTTGTTTTATTTTCTGCCATTTTTTTTTTAATAAATTTTGCAAGAAATGGATCAGATGTAAGAGGATACTTCACATGGTCATTCATGGATGTATTTGAATTGTTGGATGGGTATGAATCAAGATATGGTCTGTACTATGTGGATTTTGATGATTCGGATTTGAAGAGATACCCTAAGTTATCTGCGCATTGGTATTCCCAATTTTTGAAAGGAAGAAGCACCAGTCCACACATAGCCTTCGAACTTGGGAAAGAATTATCAGCATCTTCTGATGGCCACGGCCTTCAGTAGCTTAAAGATCAAATTTCTATGTAATTGCAAAATGAATCATTTTTCTTTTTATCTATTTTATAGTTTATACCACCGCAATGACTCCCAACTTAAATTATTTATAAGTTAAATAAGTGCACTAGAATAATTTTCTCATTGAACTAAATTCTTCAATTATGGAATTGTAATCAATTGGTAATAATTGTTTGGTTACTTTGGTTGTGACATCAATGAGACTGGCAAAAGAGAAAAAAGAATGTGAAGCAAGGGTCCACACAGGCATTATCATGTATAAGTCTGGAAATAAATCAGAAATTTCACTTCAGACTCACATTATAAATATATTTACATGGATTTTATCAACTACTTTGCCAGACGTAGATAAATGGATGAAAAAGAAGATTATGCATATATAAACAGAAACCTTAATTTAAGTTTCATCTAGCCTCCCGTTAAACAAGCTGAAAATTTGACAGGGTGTCATGCACTGGAAGTGGAACCGTCTTTTATCCTGGATATTCTTTCTATAGGCTTTGTTGACATTCAGCGGAATTTCTCTGTAATAAATGAAAGCAAACAATATCTCCCAAGGCAAGGTATTGGATAAGAAAGAACAAGTACCATTGTATCGTCACATGATTGATAAAATATCAGTCTTGGGGCCAGAGGACAGGGCAACTTTCCCTAGATTTACAAAAATAAACATAGTTTAGCTCAAAGTATGCCAAAATTTACAAAATGAGTTCCGCAATTCACATATTCCACTTTTAAGTTCCAGTCATACAAATTGAGATGCAATTCATTCAATTTTCCGAGAAGCACGATTACTGGGCAATAAGTTTTTGTGAACACCTTTGATCTAAACTTCTCACGATGAGTGCCTATGCCAAAAGCTGGCTGACCTGTTGCCAGAATCAGAGGAACCAGAAGTTTGAGGAAATGAGCCCCAACTTGAGTCTCTTAATACAGCGGGGAAACGAGATAAACGCTCTCTCTCCCACACAAGAAATCCACTTGACACAGGATTTTCTGCTTCATGTAGGTTCTGTCCTGATGAACTAGGCGGAAATATATAGAAGCCACCATTCTGATCATGCTGTGGGGGTCCAGGAAGGAAGCTCCTTGGACCATCAAATCTTCTTACAGCTGGGACTACAGGCGGGGGCAAACCTGGTGAATTGCCAGAAGACTGCTGATGAAAACCATGAGAAACCTGGATCCTTTCATGGGTCAGAGTACTGCTCCCTGGATGACGAGGAACAACTGAGGAGACAAATGAATTCCCAGCTCTAGGACCAGACCTACAGAAAGCAAAGGCATGCACAATCAGTAATCTGATGGTCCACAAACATACATAAACAAAGAGGAATTATCTCTATTTATAGTAATTATTGACTATTCTGTTCAATGTCATGAAGAAAACAGCAGTATTCCTAAATGTGTGCAACTTGAAGAAAAAGTAGAAGCACCATTTGCAGCTTGCGGATCTTGCTTTGGCTTGTATGAAAGAGTGAGATATGTTTCTATCTATTTCTAGCATGAAAAGAAGCAAGAGAAAAATTGAATATAGAATAATTCAAAAAAAGAAAAAAAAAATGAATATGTAAATTCAAGGTCACCCAAGCACTGACAACAGTAATACATTGCTTAATATATCTGACAGCTTACCCATGGTCGAACACAAATGGATGTGGAAAAGATCTGGACATTGCATCAGAATCACCATGAGAAGATCTCAATGCTGCAGGAGGAACAGAAGCTGGATCTGCACCATTTACATGGCTACTTGGTAAGGAGAAAGGGGCAGAATGACGGCCCCAATTATGGTACTGAAAATTAATAGCAGGAAAAGCATGGGGAGTAAAGATCTCATTATGTCCCGACAGGCCATTCCAGTGATGGTTTAAATGAGGATCTTCAACATTATTATTAGATCTCGAGGTTGCAGGTGGAACTGGTCCTACATACGCGACATACGAATGACCCATAGATGATTGTTCAGTAAATACGGCATGGTGTCCCCCTAGGTCATGATCTACATTAATAATATATTCATTTTTGTGTCACATTGGCTGGGTCAGAAAATTTCATCTTGAAGGCAACTGATAATGAAACACTTACATGTGGTCGACGGAGGTTCCGCTTCCCTGAAAGATAAAGCATTAACATGTCAGAGACAGCTTCAACTGATGTCCTTATCAAAGGAATTAGTCTCTCTGGAACCCGCTTAATAACAGTGGTAAGCAAAGCAACCAGATACTTTTGCCCAATATTTTGGAAAACTATAAGAAGAATATTCTTGAAACAAGCAAAGTACTTTCAAGTCTCTTCTGTTCTACAGCTTCACTAAAACTATGAAGATCCTACTCCATAAGAAAGCACAATAAGCAGCTCAATCCAAAAGGAGATAACAATAAAATTTAACATTGAGGTAAAATAATCCCAACGAATAACTATCCTAAAGAGAAATTGCAATGAATTCACCTAAATCAAGATACATCCACATCCTGGTGCAAAAAATGTGAATCTTAATGTATAAACTCTGACAATTTTGAATTCCACAATCTTGAATTCACCTAAATCAAGATACATCCACATCCTGGTGCAAAAAATGTGAATATTAATGTATAAACTCTGACAATTTTGAATTCCACAATCTTGAATTCACCTAAATCAAGATACATCCACATCCTGGTGCGCTAATTGAACTGCTTTATGCTTATAAGTTAATGAAGCTCTAGAAACTAAGAATATATGCAACTCAACAACTATATCAAAATACAAATAAATTTATTAAACATGAATAAAACAACACAAGTGAGATCTTGCTTACTCAAAAGATGAACCAACTCGTGTCAATTCACCAAACGGGCACCAGTGAACTCTAAATGGCTGCCAAAACAAAATTTAGGTGAAGTAAGACATTTTTCGCTGCATATAACATGAGCAAATTTACAAATTTTTGTAAATCCAACAAAACAAGATAACTAAAAAAGGAGTGCAACCAAAGATAATGTGATCAGTCAAAACCAGAGGAGAAATTATTCCAAAAATGTACAATTAGCCAAACAGGCACGAAGCTTAGGGTATCGTTATAACAAAACCATTGCATCAGTAATTGAATGCTGAAGAGCTAGCTATCTATCATTCTATCCTACAAAGCTAATCACAGCAATCTCGAGTTATAGTTGCGTGCCAACTCAGAACCTCTGCCAGACAAAACTGGAGTCTGGCAGACCTCAAAACGTGTCTGTAAGGCATTCTAGTCATTAGATCTGTACCTGGACTGTGTATCACAAAAGTAAACGTTGACTAGGCAAGCCTCAATTATCCTATTTTTACTACCAGATAAAATGTACTGGCAGAGGCTGATTATGTTGCCAATATTAAATATTCTTAATCTAATGAACAATCTCCAAATGGCTATTTATTTTCTAGGTTATTTTCAGCATGTCAAGTACAAAAACAAAAATTCTTATATTGTGCAGGACAAAATAAGCTACCACACAAAGTTAATGTCATGATTTGGCACACAGTTTCTAGTAAGCTAGGCCTGAACCTACTAATTTACCATGTACTCGGAGCAAATATAGCTGGACCTGCACTAGTCAAAAAACTTGCAAGGCCCCATATACAGTCGCTATAAAGAAGCAATTGGACACTTAATGTACCAATCGGTGAATATTCTCCCTCTGAAGTAAGTAATTAACAGCTCAACGATGCTTAAGACTCAAACCACTCTGGATGATATTCAAACCTGGAAAGATTAAATTATTATCAGATAGAGCAAGATTGATAAACTTGTTATTTATTTATATATTTATTCTGTTTCTTACACCAAAAAATCTCACTTCCTTTCTTTTTCCACCAGGCTATAAACTAGGAACAACACTGGCGTTCACAATCTTAATAGAAAGGATCAGATATTAGTTGTCCCAGGCAAGTGGCCAAAGGGATTTGAGATCTCTTCGTTGGAATAAAAGGTCTTTTGTTGCTCAATGTACCGATTGGTGGACTCATTAATTCTTATTGCATGTTCACTACACCAAAAAAAAAAAAGGAAAAAACAAAAACCAAAAAAAAAAAAAACAGTTCTGAATGAAATCTATATCAACCTGAGCAGGTAAATCTAGCCCGACTCAGGTGCAAGTGAAAATAAAACCCGAACCTAGATAAGAGAATATGACCCTAGATGAACATAGAAGCAGATTATAAAGGAAAGCCACTGCCGAAGTCCTTAATATAGATGGTCGACTTTTCTTTTTTGGAGAAATCGGCCATTGATGCTTGGCCTACAATGCTATAATGGATCTGACATCAAAAGTTTTATAAGAAATCCTTTACCATATCTTGCCTACTACTAAACTTCTAAAAGAAAAAACTCCTCATAAATTAATTTGCTCAGACTTCAATGAATTTTAAATTCTTCTTGTAATTTTCAAATCCTATAATTAGAGGCATATAAAGATGTAAAACGATAAAGAGATAAAACAGAAGATAAAACTAGTAGAATCGTACATGGCATTGACCCAAAAAGATTATAATTGCCTTGTCTGTTGCATAGATGTGAATGAAAAGACTGTAATTCAGGGTTCATAATCAATCCTACTAAATGCACAAGCAGAATATTGCCTTGTCTTAAATAGAGATAAAATACAACTAGAGACCAATGGACATGCTTAAATTTATGTTTACCATTTCAGAATAACTAAAATCATAAAAATCCTCATCAGGAATCCAGTCCTCCATGCTTAACTCAGGGAGTGAACGAGTAGAGCCATTTGCATATAGCCATTGACCTTTCTCAACCTTCCGACAATTTGGGCACTGCATAGCTCCCTTCATATTAAACGCTGAACCTATGCAATCTGCAAGGTAGAAGAAAACGTACAGCAATAAATTCACTTCATAAAAAACCAGTGGTAATAGATGTGAAATATGAGTCACATATACATAGAGGATTGCGATACATTATATGCATACATGCAAGTCACTAACATTAATGCAATCTAATTGAAACTACATCAATGTCCTTCATAAGAAAGCAGCATGGTCCACACATTGTAGCACAATGAAATTGCGTTGTTACATACTTATTTAAACTCATAAGAAATGTTTGTCAGTGTGTATGAGCATAGTACATGCATATACTTTGAGTTTTGAGACAAATCTTAATTCAAATTCATACAATAACATCCTAGGACCTGCATCAATCTCTCACTTTCAATTGAAACCAGCAGAACACACAGATAAAATCTCAACTTATAATGTTTCAGAAAAACAATATTTGTTGTTCACTCAACAACATGACATTTCAATATTAAAATACAAAACAAATGATTGGTTTCAAACCTAAAAAATATTAAAAACACCAATGTAAATTAAATAAAACACCCTTAATCGATATTGTCACAAGAATTGCTTTTCACCAACAATTCACCGACAGTGTTCTAGTTCTTCACCTTTATCTCACAACCCTTCAATCCAAAACTTATCAGTACTTGAAAGTATATAAACCAATCTTTTGAGTACATGAAAAATCATCCTAGTTAAGTTTCCGCGGTTCTGCCTTCACATCACAGCTGATAATTTCACGCTTCAAATGACCCTATTTACTCCACTAGTCTATCTTCTCTTTCCCCATCGTCTACCCACCTCAATATACTCATTAGATTAAAGATCCTTGGACAAACCAGATTCTGCTTCACCATTTAACACACATAGCATTTAAACTTCTCCTCAAGAGAATCAAATTTCTACCATCATTCAATCATCAATCATCCAAAACAAAACACGCGTAAAAAATCACCTTTTAATCTTTAAAATACAACCTTCTCATACCGGTCCATATTACCATCAAATCACACCATTAATTGCCATGAGATGCAACAACAACAACAAGTACATAAATCAAAAGATTATTAAAGAAAAAAAAAAAACACAAAAAGCAATTAAATCTAACAACATAAAAATTGAATAAGCAGAGAAACAAAATCAAAATCAACCAAAAATGGAAAAAAAAAATTAAAAACACACCGAGATGGAATTCATGGCCACAATGGAGCTTGGCTCTGGATCTGCCACCATTATCAGAGACCACATCAAGGCAAATCGAGCAGGAAACACCAGAAGCAGGAGGCTCCACACCACCTCCTCCTCCATCAACATCATCATCACCATCACCACCGTACATTTGATGATGATGATGAGTAGTGGCTTCCGAGCCCATTATGTTATCGTTGGACAGGCAATCAGAACCCGGTAAAACTAAACAAAACCCGACGCGACAAATCTGAAAAAAGAAAAGAAAAGAAAAACTTGTCTCTCTCTGTATATCTGTGTCCTTCTCTCGTGAGAAAGGCAAAATCTATCTATCTAATCTATCTGAAAAGAAAATTCCCAGTCCAACCTGTCAGATTACGTGGTTAAGACCTTACGGGGACTGCCTTTGAATTTAATATCATCATCATCATCACCACGAACTAGATCGACGGTGTTTGTTGGATTGTGTTTATTGTAACTTTGTTGTGCGTTGTAAGAAAAATTATTGACCTACCAAACACTGCTTCGTCGTCATTACTTAAACGATCTCATTTTCTCAAATTAATGGGATTTGTCAATTTTGGTTGCTAAACCAAAATTGTTGACAAAATGTTATTTTATTTTGTGTTATAAAATTAAAATAAATTAATATAATAAAATTAATAATCATCAGGGGCTTAAAGAGAATTTACCAGGGACTTGTGATAAATTTAACAGTAAAAGTTGATAGCAGGAGATAATAGAGAGAGAGAGAGGCGAGAGAAAACAAAAATAATAAATTAAACAAATATCAATAATTGAAAGAGAGAGAGATGAAAAGCAGTAAAACATATAAAAAGAAAGCAGAAATATATATCTTTTCATTGATGCGTTACACACGTATATATAGGCAAAAACAGAGTCGGTTATGACCGACTTTAAATAATATATTATTATAATATCATCCAGAACTTTCACAATACTCCCCTTTGGATGATATTATTATAATACATTTAAAAGTTTCTACCAATAAAAACTCAAAATCTAAACAAAAGATATTTTATGATCTGTTGGATCTAAAATATTATAATCTTCTGGATTTAATAATATTTGGATGTGCTTAAAATGACTGCCTCATTAAAAACCTTGTCAGGAAAATCCAGTGGGATAAAACCTGATCGAAGGAAAAAAGAGTGCAGTACACATATGTCCACATTGATTTAATATACTCCCCTTGAAAAATGCTTCAGACATTTTAAATCCTTCAGGAATTTTCATATAGATATTAGTATCAAGTGACCCATATAAATATGCTGTCACTACGTCCATAAGCCGCATTTCGAGTCCTTCTGAGACTGCTAAACTGATCAAGAATCTAAAAGTAATTGTATCCATCATTGGTGAATACGTCTCATCATAATCAATCTCTGGTCTCTGCGAGAAACCTTGTGCAACAAGCCTTACTTTATGTCTTACAATTTCATTCTTTTCATTACGTTTCCGTACAAATACCCATTTGTATCCAACAGGTTTGACATGTTCAGGCGTTTGGACTACAGGTCCAAAGACTTTACGTTTGGCTAAGGAACTTAATTCTGCTTGAATTGCATTTTTCCATTCAGGCCAATCGTGTCTTTATCTACATTCATTAACAGTATGTGGTTCATAATCATCGTTCATAACTGTCAAAGCTACTGTATATGAAAATATATCATCGATGATTATTTCATTACGATTCTACATACCTTCAGCACAATTGATTGAAATTTCTTGATTTTCAGAATTTTGTGGCTCATCAATTGTTTGTACCTCTTGTGGGTTTTAGTCTCTTCAGGGATTGGCAACTCTTCTGGAGTTGATTTTTCAGAGATAATGGATTTTGTAGCTTGAGTATTATTTTCAGAAGAATCAGAATTTTTCATTCTCCGTTTTCGGGGAATACTATTTTTTGAGCCCATTGGTCTACCACGCTTCTGGCGTGCAGTAGATGATTCATTTGCTGCGTTCTGATTACATTGTTCTACAGGAACAATTATTCTAGCTGGTGTATAGACAGCTGGTATGTGTGATTTTGTCACTTTAGCAGCATCAGTAAATGCATCTGGCAACTGATTCGCAATCATCTGAAGATTAATTATTCTTCGTACCTCATTTTCACATTGGGTAGTACGAGGATCCAAATGAGATATTGTTATCACATTCCATGATAGCTCATTTTTCTCTCCAATAGTTACATTTTTCTTGTGCTTCTCTTCAGGAGAAATTTTTCTTGTGAACAGACAGTATATAAATTGTCATTGGATAATAGAATCTTCAGGTTCTTTAATGGGTGCCCATGAGAATTTTCAATGATTCTACGCATCATCGTAGATCCTGGATGACCAAGACGGTCATGCCAAAGTCGAAATGTTATTGGTTTAAATAGCTTCTGGCTTGAAACTACATAAGTTTCAATTGATCTCATAATTGTATAATACAACCCAGATGAGAAAGCTCTGAGTTTTTCTACAATTAGCTTCTGGCCTGAGATAATTTTAGTGATGCATAAATATTCAACATTCTTCTCATTTGTAGTTTCAATATGATATCCGTTACTACGTATATCTTTGAAACTGAGTAGATTTCTTCTAGATCTACTAGAGTATAATGCATCATTTATATATAATTTAGTACCATTTGTCAATAAGATTATGGCTCTTCCAGAACCTTCAACCAGATCTGCCGGACCTGATATAGTATTTACCTTGGCTTTGGCTACTGTCAAATTTGAGAAATATTTCTTATTCTGAATAATAGTATGTGTTGTTGCACTGTCGACAATACATATATCTGCACCTTCCTTTTTGAGAATAGATAATTCATCCATATCCGTCTTTCATCAGATAAACCATATGTTAGTACATCATATAAAGCAAAATAAGTTATCTTACTTCTGGAAGATTACAACAATATGTACTAACATAACAAAAGTTAATATGACTATATTAACTAGGTAACTTTCTAATTGGTATGGATATCTCTATCACCAATTGAGTAATCTACTTTTCCATCCGCATTATCAAGAAAATCCGATAATTCCAGGCTTGTGATATCTACAGGATCATCACTTTGATCTGCAAAATTTGTATCAATTTTCTTTTCCTTCCCCTTTACAGAGGCTTGATACAGATCAACCAAATGCTTAGTCGTACGACAGGTACGAGACCAGTGTCCAGACATACCACATCTGAAACAAACATCTTCATAATTTTTAGGGGCATGTTTCTCTACATTTTTGCCCTTGTTATGTTTAACATTATAAACATTCCACTTTTGAGAGATGTTTTTCTGGTTTCGATTACTTGAAAATTTATACCCACCACGACCATGATTACCACGTTCGCGTCCACGTCCACGGCCTTTACTTGTGCTAGCATTTGCTTCTGGAAGTGCAACTGCGCCAGCTGGGCGGAGTTCATGATTTTTCATCAGAAGCTCATTATTTTGTTCTGCCACTAAGAGACATGAGATTAATTCAGAGTATTTTGTAAACCTGCGTTCTCTATATTGCTGCTGTAGGAGCATATTAGATGCATGGAAAGTAGTATATGGCTTTTCCAATAGATCTGCATCAGTCAGTATTTCACCACACAAGTTCAGCTGTGAGGTTATCTTAAACAGGGCAGAATTATAATCAGCGACTGATTTGAAATCTTGGAGTCTTAAATTACTCCACTCATGCTGGGCTCTGGGGAGGACGACGGTTTTCTGATGGTCATACCTATCTTTTAGATTTTTCTACAGAGTCAGTGGATCTCTAATTGTGAGGTATTGAGTCTTCAGGCTCTCATGTAAATGACGGCGGATAAAGATCATTGCAGTTGTTTTATCCTGTAGAGATGTTTCATTATTATCTCTAATTGTATCAGCTAAGCCCTTGGACTGCAGATACAGCTCTACATCAAGAATCCATGAAAGATAATTATTTCCTGATATATCTAGTAGAGCAAATTCTGGTTTTGCAATATTTGACATGGCTATATACATAAAATATCACAATTAGTGATATAATCAAAAATGATATATTTGAAACTTCAGGTTGCCAAAAATTTCATTTATATTTTTAGAACTTCAGGTCAAAAATAATAACTTCAGGTTTTAACAATAAATATTTAGAACTTCAGATTCCATTGATTAAAATCCAGAACTTCAGGTTCTAGTACATTATAAATTTAAGAGAATAAAATATATAAAATATAAATATATAACAGAGATAACAAATTAATTAATTAATAATATATTGAGCCGGCATAGCCGTGTATGAAATACATAATAAAAATAGTAAATAATAATAACAGAGCTGCACATATAGTATGTAACAATAAGTAAATAAATAAAATTAAATAGTTAGATCTGTAATGCATGATAATAATAATTGAGTCGGCAGAGCCGTACATTGATTGAGTCGGCAGAGCCGTACATATATTGAGTCGACAGAACCGTACATATATTGAGTCAGAATATCAAGAACTTCAGGTTCAAGATCGTGCTGATAACGTGTTATAAAATTAAAATAAATTAATATAATAAAATTAATAATCATCAGGGGCTTAAAGAGAATTTACCAGGGACTTGTGATAAATTTGACAGCAAAAGTTGATAGCAGGAGATAATAGAGAGAGAGAGAGACGAGAGAAAACAAAAATAATAAATTAAACAAATACCAATAATTGAAAGAGAGAGAGATGAAAAGCAGTAAAACATATAAAAAGAAAGCAGAAATATATATCTTTTCATTGATGCGTTACACACGTATATATAGGCAAAAACAGAGTCGGTTATGACCGACTTTAAATAATATATTATTATAATATCATCCAGAACTTTCACAATATTTTGGTTATTATTTATTACAATAACAAATCACGTCGTTTCAAACAAATTATATATTTATTTATTTTTAATTAATTGCAAGGTAATATGATATAATCAATAATTTGTGCAAATATATGAGATTAAATAATTCAAATACAGTTTAAAAATATAAATATATTTTTTAGTACAGGAATTGCACCTGGGATGAACCCAAAGAACTGTTGGGACCAATCGAAATAAAACACTAGTGGCACGGTCCGGAAGATAACTCCTAATGGGAAGGAATTCACTCACATGGAGGTGGGGAAGAGATCCACACGAAGGTAAAAGATCAATTCACACAAATAATGGGAGACTAATGATTAGTATTATTATTATTATTATTATATATAACTTTTGGATTTTGGAGGTTTGGGGTGTCGAACCCATGCCTATTACAAAGGGAGGCATGGGGGTTATTGACGTCAACAATCAAAAACCGAAAATATATTTTCATAATATAAGGAAGTGTTATTTTTATAATGAAAAGAAAATGAGAACCAACTACACACTAACATAAATGTGCATGGTGGTAAACCACGTCTATATATATTTATAGGATTTCATCCTCTATGGTGAATTAGAAAAGTATTTGAATTAATAAGTTAAACTATAAATGAATGTCCAATATTTATTGTTTTAATATTATCATATAATATTTTGTTTTAAATTCTAACATACTAACAACACCTTGCAATTTTTCAAAAAAAAAAAAAACCTAGCAATTAATTAAAAACACCTACACACTAACAATACATTCGTGCATGAATCATGATTGACACTTGTAACATAAAAACTGCCGTCTTTTGTGTCTGAAACACTTTTTCTTTATATGGAAAACTTTAGGTCACAAATTCAAGAGTTAGGACGATTTCATTTCATGTTCAATACTCTTTCATCACTTGTTGAAGAAGAATATAATATAATAATAACGATAATAATGATGACCATCTAATATAATTTAATGATAGGGAACATTCATTTAACCTAAAATAACAAATTATTGGATTATTAAAAATTCAATTTAAATTTTTAATTTTTTTAAATTAAAAAATATATATAAAGGTTAACACCAACACAAATGCAATAGCCTATAAAATGGAGATTTATTGTTTTTAACCAAATAAAAAGAAAATTTTTGTTTTTACTTAGCTTTTTTAAAAAAAATTATTTTTCGCCTCTCAAACAAATTATTTTCATTCTATACCTAAGATTACTAAACTACCCTTAAGTTAAAATCACTCAGTTGCCCTAACCCGAAATTACCAATATAGTCTTTTTTTTTTCTGACAACATCCTAACCTCTTCTCTACTCTAGTCATGATTTATCTTCTTCCATTAATCATTGGAGTTGAAAAACAGACCTCTTAACAAGAGATTCTTCATTGAAGCTTTTTCGTCTATTGAAGGTTTTTGATTCATTCAAGTTTTATTCATTGAAGGTTTTGAACTTTTATCTTTCATTTCAAGTAATTTGAGTTTTAAAGGTAATGTATATGTTTTTGTTACTTGGTTTTTAGGTTGTTCTGTTCAGATTGCAAGTTAAAGACTTTAAGAGTGATTTAGTTGTGATATATGGTATCCATAAGGTAAATATATAGTTTCTGCAAAATCTGTGATAAAATCGATTTTTTATTTGACTAAAAAACTTATATTTATAGACAAGTGAAAGCTGATTTAAGCATGAAATCAATTTTCATTGCGATTAAAACCCAACATCAGTTTTTCATTCCAATGAAAAATTGATTTAAGCAATTTTTTCATATTTTTGATATTTGTTGTATTTTGGATGTTGTGTATTGAATTTTAGTATTATATATTATTAGATATAATTATATTTTGTTCTATTTGGTTGGATTTGATTAGGGAGTATTGTGAGTGCACAATAAATCCGTCAAACAGTTTTTTAATAGACAGAAAAATCGGTACTGATTTTTTGGTCTACTTAAAAATTGAGTTAGATAATGTTAGTATAATTTTTATATTTCTTGTGTTTTTATGTTGGGTATTGATTTATAGTGTTAGATTTAGTTCAATATGATTGTATTTTGTAATGTTGACTCATTGGAGTGAGGCTAATTTATTAATATTTTTTAAATGTTACAGGAATGACTCAAGAGATGATCATAATCAACTTTAACGGAAAGTAGAATAGATCTAACTATGTTGGGGGTAAGTCGATCATGTGTAGGGTCTCTAAAGATAATAGTTTTTCATCATTGGTGGACGTTGTGTACAGGGAGACTGACATTGATAGAAAAATATGAGATATCCGTATTTGTTATTTATTGCAAAGTATAGTAAATGGTCAGGTTAAAAAGAAATGTATTATATTCGATCTTGGTGTGGTTGATTTGATAGTGATGAAAAATATTGATATTAGAGAGATTTATATCCATAAGATTGTGAGAGATTTTGGAGGTAAAGTTAGTAGGTGTACTATTTATCCATATGACACCAACACAAGACATGATGTGACAGATGCGAATAGACCTGTAAATCCACATATGGTTGAAAGTCAATTTTATCTTACTTCAAGTATTGGTAGCAATCAAGTTGAAGCTTCTGTTGCCCCATTTGCATCTATGGAACGTCTCATTTACGACATTAATGATGACTATATGAATGATGTTAGTGATGATGATGATGGAATACGAAATAGTGATGAAGAGCAAACTCGAAATAGTGATGAAAAGGAAAGTCTATTTGATGATGTTGATGATGATGAAGAGTTTCCAGAAATAAGATTTTCATGTTTACAATTTCAGAGTGATCATTTACAACTATAGTGGATTGTTCATGGTGCAGAACTGAGTGACATTGAGGTTATTTCAAGCGCTATCAACTGTCTATCAATATGGTACGTTGTACTTTAATAGTTCATTTTCTAAGGATTGGTTACTTTTTCATTTCTTGTCTCTCAACACCCGAAATATTTCGACTAACCACAACTATAACGCAAAAATGATTAAACAAAAAACAAACATATAGTTAGTATATATATATATATATATATAAAAAGCTTAAATATTAACCGTATTAGGATAAAACTATAAATATTAACCTTATTAGGTGTATTTAAAACACCAGGACATAGCCATAAATATTAACGGTTTTCGATGAATTTTTAATTCGCTCCTTAAAAATCACCATATGAAGGCAGTAGACTAGCATACTATAGCTTAATATATCTCAAGGGAATAAGCTCTACACCTCTACATTCTCTACAATGACCTAAATAAAGTGAGTGATGATGGTTCTGTCATCCTGCCCCATGAATAGATGCAAGGTAATCCCTACATTAGGTAACTTCAATAGATCCTCATAATTTATTAAGTCCTACTACATGACCCTGGTGCGTTGTGTGGCTCCTTACCTTGAGAAAGGTGGCTAGACTGGGCACACCCGATGACACTTTATTGAACAATCGCCATGGGAGACTATTGTGGTCATTTGGTAGCATACTGAAAATTTTATGATCGATACCCCCAAACGGAAGTTCTATTACTAATAAGAACTCTTATTTCCTAAACCTATATATTCTCCCCTCGATTTCAAACCACATCTCATCACGGCACCTATCGAGGACCCCTACCTCTTTAGCAATTAACCATAATATCATGAAGGGAGCAGTCGTATTATTGTTGCTTATCTCCAAAATATCTCTGAACGGGCACTTTATTGTGAATCGGTCGTACAAACCTCGTCTAATAATAACTGTAATTATTTTATCAAGCCATTTGTAACTAATGTGTATATTCCCGCTCATATTCTTGTTAACTATTACCCAACTTCTATAACATAAAACAAATCTAAAAATGGTAAAACAAAATTAGCAAATCACAAATTTTCAATATTCGTCCAATTGGTTTTTTAGTGGATGTGGAAAACCGGTTAATGTTATTCACCAGTTTTTCACACTCACTAAAAAACCGATTTTGCTATTTGGTGGATTTCTCTATTTGTCAAGTAAAATCCAACCACATTTAAACTAATTTAACTCTATTCGTCATTACCCAACTTTTATAACACAAAACAAAACTAAAAATGGAAACAAAAATCAACAAATACCAAATTTTCATAAATTGGCCAATCGGTTTTTTATTGGATGTGAAAAATTAGTCAATGTTATTCACCGATTCTTCACATCCTAATGAAAAATCGAAGTGAAAAATCGATTGCATGAACATGAAGACGATGACGCTACTTTAATTGAAATCTGTTATTTTCAACTCAAATCCAACCAAATTTAACCTATTCTAAACCTAATTATTATAATCCAACATTGATAACACAAAAAACATCTCAAAATCATAAACCACAATAATAATAAAAAAAAAATCTAAAGTTTTTAAATCCAATCCAAAGGTCATGTACCTTGGCAAACGAAAGAGGTCAACTAAGTCCACGACGGTTGAAGAAGCTCTGGCGAGGTGGACAATAGCACGAGAATGGCCGAAGAGGGTGGAAATGGCTTGTCAGACCTTGATCGACTCCAAGTTACAAAAACGAGTTGATTTTCAAGTTTTGCAATCGGTGGTAATCAAAGTTGATCGATTTCTTAACCTCTTATATAGACAGGGATTGTTTCGTAATTACACGCTCCGATTTCTTATAAAATTTTAAAAGTTAAGGATTTATGGGTAAAATTGTGCAAGTGCATTATAGGTAATATGGGTATATGATGAAATTAATTTGTTTGAGGTGTTAGAAATAATTTTCTTTTAAATCATGGATAAAAATAAAAATCACTCTTTTATAATGTGTCTTTCTAGTAATTTCCACCCTGTAATATTGTTGGAACAAAAATAAGGTAATAACCTAAAATCCATCGAAGACCTAATTTTAACATAACTTTAATTAAGGACAAATTAAATATGATTAATTACACAAACACCCCTAAGTTTATTACTTTGAGCAAAATTTTCAAAAATATCTAAACTACCACAAACAACAACACCGTTAAAACTAACTGTTGACCTTCTTTGACTTATGAAAAGCTCATATTGTCCCATCTCATCATCGCTAATTAATTAGTAAGTAAATAAATTTAACTAATTGAAAATTAAAAAGTAAAAGCTAAGGAGATTGAAAGTCTCCTCCAAAAAGAACCTTAATTAATTAATTAATCAAAAGTTTTTATTTAATTTTCAATTAATTAAATTTATTTATTTACTTAAAAATGGGTGGTAGGGACATTTGGGTTTTTCTAATAAGTTAAAGGAGGGTTAATAGTTAGTTTTAATGATGTGATTTAACAGCAAGGGATTTTTTTTTTCTTTTTTTTTTTTAACTGGAATTTGGAAAATATCAAACCAAATCACAGATCCAATCTACTGAGAGAACTCTGTCAGCTGCCTGGTGAAATAAACTGGGAGATACCTCTTACTAACAAAGTTAGATCACAAATTTTAGACAAAGCTAACCTTGCTAATACATGAGCCATTTTGTTAGCCAGTGTTTGTATTAGTTTAGGGCATTAATTTAAATTTTTGCTCAAAACAAAAAATTTTGGAGAATTGTTTGTGTGATTAACCCAAACAACTACTGTAATGTTGGAATGAAACACCAAGAAGTGTTAATTAGAAAGCCAATAATTTATGAGACAGGTTATCTCCAAGAACATTTCAATGTGAATGTATTTATACGAACCATGACCATGTCCATGTGTGAATGTGTTTTTACGGAATATATCCATATCATAATAGATGAAAACTATTAGTCAACAAAATGGCCCTCATTTGTGCATATTTTCATATCGACCGTATCCATAATCATAATTGTAAAAAACGACCCTCAAATGAGAAATATTTATGGCTTTAATTTTTAAAAACTCAAAGATTTGAGAAATCCCGGGCTGAGAAATCTGAACAACCCCCAGCCAAAGTTTGAGAAATCCCACTCCCCAAAGCCCTATACAACCAAGTACCAAGTTTATCGTAAAATCAGTGGGCTTAGGTGGATCCGCACAAAGATTTTGTTTGATTTCTATGGGTCGATTATGGATGCAGACTGGATTCAAGATATAAATATCTGTAGATGACCGACGAGATGATTAAGATACAAACCAAGACATCGTATATAGATTGAAGTGTGTTAGATTCTTACGTAAAGCTGAAAAGCATTGGCATGGCGACAAAATTATTTTATAATGTTTGCTGCATATCTATCTACCTTCAGTGCTTCACACACTACCGGTACCTGCATATGCCTCTTTTTCAATCCAACAGCTGAGAGACAAAATACAAGCATTTGTACGTGGGAAAATTGACTACCAACAAACTCAAAACAGATAAAATGGTATAAAGTTGAGTTGTCGAATGTTTGGTTATATTGCAAATGCGGTGCCAAAGTTCATTTAAAGTGTCAAAAGGAAAAGAAAAAGTTTATCATCAAGAGGCCAATCCTTGAATGAATGAATCATGTTCTATCACTAGCAGTGACAGAGGCACCTGTCAAGACATTGCTTTGCTTTATCTCGCTGCAAGGCACTGACGAGAAAGCTAGATTTTGATTCTAATTAGATCTTGCCTGTTCAATTAATTATTCTTATAATACCACAAGCAACTGCCACAAGCAACTGCGCCAGGATTCAACTTGGAGCACCGGATACCACTATCAATTCCTGCAACTATTTTTCTGAAATAAAGTTGCACCAAACAACATACAAATCTTTATTCATTCTGTTCCTGTTAACACAAAGATAACTTAATAGTAATACAATACATGCCATACCTCAAACCAATTTATTTTAAATTACATAGATAACTATAATAAACACCCTTATAATTATTCGAATAATCAACCTCTAATTCAGCAGCAAGAAGAGTGGTTCAGTGTTTGCTTTTAGGCTTCTTCACAATCATCACACTGCAGTGAGCATGATGAGCACAATAGTCACTAACGCTCCCCAAAACCGCCCTGTAAGATGATAAATCTAGGTTAGGAATCATGAGAACCAAAATTATATTTCATGATAATTGACAATCATATAATTTAATTCACTGGTTGTAATTTAGGCTTTTCATAGAAGATCCTTAATTGCAGATATGCAGATAGTACTTTTCTAATTTAAGTACGAAAGGTGATCACTATCGTTCTAACATCCAAATCTTAATATTCAAATTATCAAAACCAGATTGCATACTAGTTCGAGTCAATAATTTCCCTAGAAAACATGATAATGGATACATATATTATGTAACTGCTAATGTATTAAATGACTATAAAAGTTCGCAACAATAAGCTTAACTCAAATTAAATTAATAAAACAATAGATCATTTACCTCTTGATAGCCCCATAGCCATGACTACCCACAACCAGTATGGAAGCATGGTGTCTCTCTGCAGCCTCACAGAGTACATTCCTAGCATCACCTTCCATCACCTCGGCAACCACATCATCCACCTGAACATTCGTCTGAACACAATCCGAAAAGCTACCACATAAGTAAAAGTATACCAGGAAACCCACATTTCAAAGCAACCAAGAATGAAATAAGTTTAAAAATTATTATAAATCCTTCATATCATATCAGGCAGAGGACACTTGACTTTATAATTGACAAATTTTTAATTAAAACGCATTACTTTCTGAATTTAGTCAAAAGACAAACAGGACAAAAATTAAAGACTCAAAATCCAAAAATCCAACAAATTTTGTAGAAACCCATAACAGCATCTTGATAATCAAAAATTCATTTTACCAATTTAGCTTTGCAAATTTCCTTAGCTTTCTCCACAACCCTTGCAGCGATCCTTTTCAAATCGGTGTCCACGTAAGGCAAAACCTCGGCAGCTCCTGCAATAATAATACCAGATCATACACACCAACAACAACAACAACTGATTACTATCATTTATTTGAAAAAAGAGGAGAGTTTACCAGGTCCAGCGAGGCCAACAACGGAACCAGCAGTAGGTTTAGCGTGGACGACGATGAGCTTGAAAGGAGGATTGGAACCGAAATTCGTGAAGAAGTGATTGAGTGTCCACTGCAGAGCGTACATGCTTTGCTCGCTGTCGTCGATCCCCACAATCATGACTTGTTTCTCTGTGGTAGTGGAAGTGGTCGTCGCCATTGCGGATTCCAGTTCTCGACAAATCTAGAGAGTTACACTCTTGGCTTTTGCTCGCGTTTGGTATTATAGGAGTTGGACTACCTGTAAGGTATATATAAACAAATTATAATTGGAATCATTGGCTTTCCGATAAAGTCGCACGTTTATCTTCAATCGTCAGCTAATGAAAATGATTTTTTTTTTAAATAAATAAACATATATATAAATAAATATATATATATATATATTCATAAAAATGGGATAGCAACTTACTCTCTCTAGAAAACACTAGAGGAAGCTAGAGAGTGAAAATAAGTGAAAGTTTCTACCTAAGTATATCTAGTCCAAGGAAGTGTTCATTTTATGTTTTATTGTCTTGCGGGTTTTCTGTATTTAGATGTTTTAGGGTTGATTGGATGACAGTGTGGTCAAATCATTTTCGTGTTTGGATTTCGTTTGACTTTTCATCTGACTATTTGTGTTGGATTCTTTTTTCGAGAATATGCTCTAATAATTTATGAATGTTTTCTTACCATCTCTAATTTGGCTGCGCTATTGGTGTTTGTATATTTGTTTTCAAATTTGATATTGTTTTAATGAATGTCCATTATTTGAAAAAACAAAATAAAATAAAAAGGGATAGCAACATAAATTACGTAAAAGGGTTGTTATTATTTGGCTCTCTGTGAAAATCAATAATGTTATTGGAAATGAAAATATTAACTAATTTTATAATTTATAAAAATTTAATTTTTTTAAAAGAATCATTCCTATTTACAATTTCAAAAAATTAAAAAAAAAATTGTAGCTAGAGAAAATTAATTTATCTTCATTATTATTATTTTTGTATTGTAGCTCTATTCATTCCAAACCCGAATTGTTACATGATCTTTCCAGATTTATCATAAATTGTTTTCAAGTCCAAGGCCCAAATTTACACAAAGCATTAGTGATTTGTTTAGGGACACTTTCAAAAGAGGGCTTTTTATAAAGGAAAAATTCCTTTTTAACCCATTTTAAAAGAAATTTTTTTTTGACATACCGAAACATTTAATTGCAACCTGTATCGCTTAATGACTAAAATGCTGTTATCATGAAAACCCAAAATATCCCTACCATCAAAAACCCAAAATACCCTTCTCTTCCAAAACCCAAAATGCCCCTACATTAAAAACCGAAGTACCCTTCCTTTCTTTCTGTCATCTTTCTTCTCATTCCCTCTCAAAAGTCCAAATCGATTTCACCATCACTTCCTCATTCTTTTCAAGCAGATTTCATTCTCTCCAAGTTGAATTCATCATCTCCAAACCGATTTCATCATCTTTCTCTCCATTAAAATGAATTCACTCATTTTAGAAAAATTAGGTTTTAAAGATTTTCGGAAAGCTTGGGCTTTGAAGAATAATTGAAGGAATGTTGTTTATGGTAAAATTTAAGAAATTGATTAGAATTGTTTAGGGTATCATTAGATTGGTTGATTTTAGGTTAGAAACATGAAATTGTAGGATTTTTTTTTTTAAAAAAAATGCAACAGTCCCGATTTTAGTGTTTCCATAAGACGTGATGTCTCATGGAAATGTTTCTATTAGATGTGGCCCACGTCTCATGGAAACCACATCTCATGGATAGGTTATTCTTACAATACCACAAGCAACTGCGCCAGCAAGTTCAATTTGGAATTATTTTCTTTATTCATTTTGTTCCTGTTAACACAAAGATAACTTAATAGTTCTTTCTTAGAAAAAAAAAATTAATAGTAATCTAATACATGTCATACCTCACACCAATTTATTTTAAATTACATAGATAAATATAATATATATCGTTATACTTAGGGGTCGTTTATATTTTTATTTAAAAACTGAGTAGTATTGAAAATCATTAAAAATTAAATAGTGATTAAAAACTGAAATTTAAATGACGTGTTTGTTTTTTTTTTCTTACTCTTGAATGTAAAATAATCTTATTTGTTTTTAAAATTTAAAATTATCTTAAAACTAGTAATTTGACCCTTTCACTATTAGTTTTTATGTGATTTCATTTAACAATTAATATGATACAAACAATAATAAATAAATTATTTAATAAAAATTAAAACACTTTTATTTATATATTAATAATACTTTTATTTGTAATTAAAATATGATTAATTATTGTAGTAGAGTAAATTAAATTAATTTATATATTTAAATAAGAATAAACAAAATGATCTTAAGTTAAATTATTATTGTAACGAAAGTTTAAATTGTGAAGTAAATATGAAGATGAGATGGTTAAGGTTTTTATTTATTAACAATGTTCATTATAACATTAAAAGAAATTTATAAAATATAAAATTAGGATAAATTTGAAAATAAATTATTTTGAGGAGGATAGACTTGAAATAATATATTTAAATAATCATTAAGGAGTCATTTATTTTTATCATTTTTCACTTAATGGGTCTGAATTATATATATTAAGTAATTTTTATTTATTTTTTTAAATGACCAAACCACTTAAAACTACTCAAAAATAATTGAAAACAAAAAGCTATATTTTTTTTACTTTTAACTTAATACCAAATCATTTAATGGTTTTTTCAAATATATTATTCTAAATATATCATTCTCAAAATAATATATTTATTAATTCATCCAAATTTTATATTATATAGATTCCTTTTAAATATAATTAATAAAATATTACAATGACTAAAATATATATTATTTTACAATTTCAACTTTTGTTATAATAATAATTCAATTTAAAAATATTTTTTATTTTTATTTAAATATATAAATAATATACTTTACTACAATAATTTATTTATGTATATATAAATTTTTTAAAAAATTATGTTATAATAATAATGAATCATATTTTAATTATAAATAAAAATATTATTAATACATAAGTAAAAGTGTTTTAGTATTTGTTAAATAATTTATTATAATTATTTGTATTATATTAAATAAAGTTACATAACAACTAATAGTTAAAAAATATAAATATCAAATTACTAGTTTTTAAACAATTTTAATTTTAAAAAATAAATAAGATTACTATATATTCGACGTAAAGAAAAAAAAATAAACAAACATGTCATTCAGATTTCATATTTCAGTCACTATTTAGTCTTTAGTTTTCAATAATACTATTCAGTCTTCAGGTAAAAAAACAAACGACTCCTAAAATGTTATTTATTTTTATTACTTTTCACTTAATAAGTCTGAATTATATTTGGTAAATGATTTTTTATTTTAAATAATCAAACCATTTAAAATCATCCAAAAATTATTAAAAATAAAAAACTACGAGGTCATTTATTTTTTTATCTGAAGACTTAACAGTACTACTGATGACTGAAGACTAAATAATAACTAAAACTTGAAATCTGAATAACGTGTTTGTTTTTTTTTCCCTTACCTTTGAATGTACAGTAATTTTGTTTGTTTTTTTAAATTAAATTTGTTTGAAAGCTAGTAATTTAATATTTATATTTTTTTACTATTAGTTGTTATGTAACTTCATCTAATATAATACAATTATAATAAATTATTTAATAAGTACTAAAACATTTTTATGTATATATTAATAATATTTTTATTTATAATTAAAATATGATTAGTTATTATAGTAAAATAATTTTTTTTAAAAAATTATATATTCATAACTAAATTATTATAATAAAGCAAATTAAATTTATATATTTAAATAAAAATAAACAAAATATTCTTAAACTGAATTACTATTGCAACAAAAATTGAAAATGTAAAATAATATATATATTAGTCATTGCAATATTTCATTAATTACATTTAAAATAAATCTGTATAATGTAAAATTAGAACGAATTTGGAAATGTGTTATTTTGATAATGATATATTTTCAATAATATATATATTTTTTAAAAAAAAATGATTTAACATTAAATGAAAAGTTAAAAATTATAGTTTTTTATTTGTAGTGATTTTTGGGCGGTTTTAAGCGGTTTGACCACTTAAAAAAAAAAAAAAATCACTTAAGTATAATTTAGACTCATTAGGTAAAAACTGATAAAAACAAATGACTTCTATAATTTATAACTTTTAAATGAATGTCAAATTACTTATTTTTTTTTTATATAAATATGTTATTTCAAGTCTATCATTTCTAAAATAATATATTTTCAAATTTATCATAATTTTATATTATAAAAATTTCTTTTAACGTTATAACAAACATCATTAAAAAATAAAAATCCTAAGTATCTCATCTCGATAAGAATCTTTATTTATTTTCTTTATTAAACTATTTATGTAATAGCCTATATTGTGTTTATTTGTTTATATTCACTTATTGCCCAATATATTGAGTTTATTTGCCCAATCAATTTTTATAAGTATTTGATTATTCTTGTTTAATTTTAGTAGAAAATATATATTACTTTACAATTTCAACTTTTGTTGAAATAGTAAATTAATTTAAGATCATTTTATTTATTTTTATATAAATTTAATTTACTTGCGATACTAATTTATTTATGTATATATAATTTTTTGTTTTAAAAAAAACACTTTACTATAATAATTGATCATAATTTAATTATGTATAAAATATTGTTAATATATACATAAATATATTTTAGTATTTGTTGAATAATTTATTATAATTATTTGTATTATATTAAATGAAGTTACATAACTACTAATAGTAAAATGATATAAATATTAAATTATAAATTTTTAGACAATTTTTACTTTAAAAAACTAATAAGATTATTATATATTCAGAAGTAAGGAAAAAAATAAACATGTCATTCAGATTTCAAGTTTTAATTACTATCCAATCTTCAGTCTTCAACAATATTTTTTAATCTTCAAATAAAAAAACAAATTACTCTCAAGTGATTTGATTTTTATATAAAAGTTAGAAATTATAGTTTTTTTTTTCAGTTATTTTTGAATGGTTTTAAGTGATTTTTTAACTTAAAAAAATATACAAAAATAACTTAAAATTAGGGATAACAAAAATACCTGATCCGATCCAAACCTACCCAAGCTCTATCTATTTGGAGCGGGTTTGGGACAAAAAGTAGTAACTCATTTGGGGCAATCCTCAAAAATTTTGGATTGAATTTGAAGCAAACCATATTGCTCAATCTGATCTAGTAACCCAATTTATATATAAACATAAAAAAACCCTAAGTCTACGATTGTGCATTAAAGAAACTTATTACATGGTGTCCAACTCTTACGCTCTTAATTCTAAAAGTTTTTATATGAATTTGAAGTTCTTTTAGAATGATCGTAAATATCATAACCAATTTATTTCTTTTTTTTGTTTGTATATTAGTTTTTTTAATATTAATTATATCATTAGTTAAAAACTAAATTGATTCAACGGGTTGGATTCGGGACAAATCCTTCCAATCGGGTTTGGGGTGGAAAGTAACGATCTGTTTGAGGCATGTATTAGGTTTGAGACATCTCTAAAAAATTTTGAGTCGAGTTTGATAAGAATCAAACTCAATCCAATCCAATCCGATCCGATCCATTGTCATCCCTATAATAGATCCAATTTAGACCCATTAATTGATAAATGCTAAAAACAAACAGTCATTTATTCGAATAATCAACCTTTAATTCAGCAACAAGCAGAGTGGTTCAGTCTTTGGTTTGAGGATTCTTCACAATCATCACAGTGCAGTGAGCATGATGAGCACAATAGTCACTTACGCTCCCCAAAACCGCCCTGTAAGACAATAAATCTAGGTTAGGAATCATGAGAACCAAAATTATATTTCATGGTAATTGACAATCATTTAATTTAATTCATTGGTTGTAATTTAAACTTTTAATAGAATACCTTTAACTGCAGATATGCAGATAGTACTTTGCGATTTAAGTTCAAAAGTTGATCACTATCATTCTAACATCCAAACGGTATTCTAGGTTTCCTAATATTCAAATAATCAAAACCAGATTGCATACTAGTTCGAGTCAATAATTTCCTTACAAAACATGATAATGGATACATATATTATGTAACTGTTAATGTATTAAATGACTATAAAAGTTCGCAACAATAAGCTTAACTCAAATTAAATTAATAAAACAACAGATCATTTACCTCTTGATAACCCCGTAGCCATGACTACCCACAACCAGTATGGAAGCATGGTGTCTCTCTACAGCCTCACAGAGTACATTCCTAGCATCACCTTCCATCACCTCGGCAACCACATCATCCACCGGAACATTCATCTGAACACAATCCGAAAAGCTACCACATAAGTAAAAGCATACCAGGAAACCCACATTTCAAAGAAACCAAGAATGAAATAAGTTTAAAAATTATTATGACTCTTTATCTCAGGCAGAGGGTACATAACTTTATAATTGACAAATTTTTAATAAGCAAATTATGCAAAACCCTCTGGATATTTGTCTATTAATAAACGGAAAGAACGTTTGTCTTTTACTACACCGTTCCCCTCTGCACTAATGATTTAATTGTAGTTGATAATGATTAATGAAGATAACTGCAGACTTACAAAATAGAGGTGAAAGATCATAATGTCCTTGAATAACTAATTGGGGCATAAATGATCGGTTTACCCCTACTTTTGTGGGAAAAATATTTAAAAAAAATTAAAAAATCTCAATCGTCCATTTAAAAACTGAATTGTTGTGATATATTAAAAAAAAAATCTTTTTCTAGAAATAGTTAAAAATAGTTTTTAAATTATAAAATATTTAAAATTTAAAAAAATTCTAGAAAAATAAATGAGCGAGACATGTTATGGATGATGAAGATTAATTTTAGAAAACCAGAATTTTTTTAAAAAATCTTTTATATTTCAAAAAAAAAATAGATGGGTACTCAATCTCCAAATTGGATCTCTATTGTCCATCTGATAAGGTGGACGGTTGAGATCCAATTCCATCCATCTAAGCACAAAGCCAATTTCAACCATCGTCAATAGAAAAGGAAAATAATAATAATAATAATAATAATAAACTAACCAAAAACCATCAACCATTGTCACCCATATCTAAGGCCAAAAGACAAGCACAAAGCCAATTTCAACCATCATCATCCATATTCAAAGCCAAAAACCAATTTCAAGATCAGAAAAAAGAAAAAGGAAATCATTAATATTATCTACCATCAATAACATCACCAAATCCAATCTTTAAAAAAAAAATTAAAGAAAAAGAAAAATATATCAGATCGGTGACGATACCAGATCGTCGCACCTCGACATTTATAAACATGTGCTTCGTATGATAGCTAATCTTAGCTAACTATTGCCACAATCGATCTGATTATTTAACCAGATTTGGTTCCAAGTTGAAACCAGATCATCGTTGACAATTAAAGATCTAGTTCCAACTTAAAATCAGATCAACATCTAGGTTTTCAAATTGAAACCTAAATGTCGAATTGGCAATCGATCTGGTTACTTAACCAGATTTGGTTCCAAGTTGAAACCAGATCATTGTTGACAATTAAAGATCTAGTTCCAACTTAAAATCATATCGACATCTAGGTTTTCAAATTGAAACCCAGATGTCGAACTGGGTGCCAGTTCAACATCTAGGTTTCAATCTCGAAACCTAAATGCATGTCTGGTTCTAGTACCTAGACGTAGATCTGGATTTCTTCATTCGTTTTTTTTTTCTCCTTTTGATTGGCTCATTTGTTAATATGAGTTTGATGAAGATGTGGGTTGATTGAGTTTGATGAAGATGTGGGTTGATTGAGTTTGATGAAGATGTTCCACTAGTCGAATTTGGGTTGATGAAAATGTTCCCATCTATTGATGAACCATCATGAACAGAGGTTGAAGATGGTAGTGAGATCTAGATTAGATCTCCACCTTAAATCTTCACCGTCTAAGATGGACAGCAGAGATCCAATCTAGGTCTCTATTGCTATCTTTGTTTATTATTATTATTATTTTTTTTCGAAATTGATATTCAACACTACTTAGATCAATTTGAAAAAAAAAAAAAGATTTAAAACTATTTTTTAATTATTTTTAAGTTTTTAAAATTTTAATTATTTTAAATAAATTTTCACAGTCCAAATAGATAATAGAGATCCAAATAAACTATTAATTAATATAATTTTTAAATAATAAACAATAAAATGACTCAAATACCCTTACTGCAATAAACTTTTATGGTCAAATACTATCAAACCATTAATATAGGAGTAGACGCTCTAATAAAAAATAAACATTGTTTCCCCGTTGTTTCAATTTGTTATTAGGCAAAAAGGCTATCGCGAAATTTGCTCTATTTTTAATTAAAGGGCCCTAACGTTTATTTTCTCAATATGATCAAAAGAAAAACAGAACAGAAATTAAAGACAAATCCAACAAAATTTGTGGAAACCAATAACAACATCTTGAGAATCAAAAATTCATTACCAATTTAGCTTTGCAAATTTCCTTAGCTTTCTCTACAACCCTTGCAGCGCTCCTCTTCAAATCGGTGTCCACGTAAGGCATAACGTCGAGACCTCCTGCAACTGCAATAATACTAGATCATACACCAGCAACAGCAACAACTGATTATTATCATTTATTTATTGAAAAGGAAAAAGAGGAGTTTACCAGGTCCAACGACGCCAACAACGGCAACAGCAGAAGGTTTGGCGTGGACGACGACGAGCTTGAAAGGAGGATTGGAACCGAAATTCGTGAAGAAGTGCTGGAGTGTCCACTGCAGAGCGTACATGCTTTGCTCGCTGTCGTCGATCCCTACGATCATGACTGGTTTCTCTGTGGTAGTGAAAGCGGTCGTCGCCATTGCTGATTCCAGTTCTCGACAAATCTAGAAAGTTACAGGCTTGGCTTTTACTCGCGTTTCGTATTGTTGGAGCTGGACTAACTGTTTGATATATATAAGGACTCCATGTCTGTCACGTGGGATTGTAACCAAAATTGTAAATGAGGTGGAAATGGATTGAGATTGGATTAAATAATTAATATACAAGTCGATTTCATTACAATTATAGCATATTATTTAATTTAAGTTGAGATTGAGTTGTAATAAAATTAATTTAATATTTTATTATATATTTAAAATTAATTTCTTTTAAAAAATTCTTACTAATTCTCCTAATTAAATTGATTTTATTCTCCTCCATTAATTCTCAATTATTTTCTTTCAATTTTCTTTGTCTTTTATTTTCAAATATGAATTGATTTTTTCTTGCTCTCAAATAAATCCTTATTTATTTTCCAGATTTGATTTCAAATCTGATTTTTGCTAATTTTCTTCTTATTTGCTTCCAAAAATATCCACTTCAATTGGTAATTTACCAATTGCCTTAAACTTCCATATTTTCACATAATTGCCTTGAAAAATTACCAAATTGCTCCCGTGTCTCACTAGCAAATAATTACTAAATAAAATTAGAAACATCCATAATTATTCAAGTTTTCATCACTGAACTGGGTAAATGAGTATGAAATTATTGATGTTCGATACCGGTCAACTAAAGCTCATCTGAGCCCAGTACTGTAACGAGTGAAATACAAAGGAAACGAAGGAGAAAGGGTAAGAGGAAGAAAAGTAGATACAGAATTTTTAGAGTGATTCGGCCCCATAGTAATGCCTACGTTCATTGTTTTTCTCACCATATTTTGGCAGAGTAACGGTCCCCTCAGTAAAAGTGTTTTCCTTCTTTTTTTACAATGAATTTCCTCTCATATTTATAGAGAAATGGATGTGCTACAGTGATACATAATAAGATAAAATATAATAAGTCAAACTGAAATGATGAATTATATTTAGTGATACTAATATGTGTCAGACCAACTTTGCCAAAGTATGAATTTAGATAGTAACCTCATGCTGGTTAGGTTAGATTTCCTTAATTCATACTGTAATTTCTTACGGGATTGACGTATATGATACGCCTTAAGCTGTAATCAGTCTGATAGTTCTGACTGTAGTTAACTTATAATCTGTGAGACATGACAGGAGCAAGCTATTTAGCGAGAATGATATCTTATCAAACTAACAAGCAAATAAAGTTCTCTAACGAGTTGATCTCATCCCGGGCTACTGATTGAGATGATAGATTAATTGGATGACGATCTGATGAGTCAGTTGACAATCGATCTCACCAACGGCTCATGAACGAGCTGATAAACGAGCATATGCAAAGGGCTGAGCAGATGAATGGGCAGATGGATAAGCTGATGGACGAACAGATTACTGAGCCTTTTGGGTCTTTGGTCCTTGGGCTCATTCTTCGGGCTTTTAACAGTTCTTTTGGCTTTAATCGTGAAAACACCCATAATAGAAATCATAATATATTTTAGTATGATCACACCCCAAATCCCCTGTAACAAACATGGTCATTAAATAAACTATAGTTGGAATCATTGTTTTTGTGATAAAGTCTCACGTTTATATTCAATCATCAACTCATGAAAATGAATTTTTTTAATTTTTTAAATACAATGGTAAAAGATGGGATAGCAACTTAAATTACATAAAAGGATTATTATTATTTGGGTCTTTGTGAAAATCTATAATGTTATTGGAATGAAATTATTAACAAATTATATAATTTATGAAAATAAAATACTTAGAAAAAATAAATTAAAAACGATAATTCCTTTTCATAATTTCAAAAAATTAAAAAAAAAATAACTAAAGAAATTTTAATTTATCTTCATTATTATTATTTTTGTATTGTAGCTCTATTCATTCCAGACCCGTATTGTCATATATATTCTTTTTGGATTAATCATAAATTTGTTTTCTAAGTCTAAGGCCCGATTTTGTGCCAAGCATTTATGATTTTTTTTGAGTGGTGATATTTACACCCCTTTAAAGTGTATTCACGCTCCTAATTTACTTATTTTCGAAATTTCAAATTACCTTTAAATTAATTTTTTAATACTTTAACTAAAAGATATTATAATTTATTATTTTTAATTATTTACTTTTTCATCGGTAAAAAATTAATTATTTACTTTTCCAAATTTAACTAATTAAATTAAATTAAAATTTTAAAATATCAAAACAAAAATCTACATAAAAAAGTGGGAAGAAGTTGTTGCCTCCCTCATCCTAAGTAGGATAGATGAAGAAGACAATAGCCGCCCTAATAAAAAATTTAGGAGAAATGAAGTGGCAAACTGCTAAGTGTCACTAAAATGCTATATATTGAGAAACATAATCATCTTCAATTCACAATGACTCAAACCAGAAAGCAATCTCATGAATTCACTTTGCAAAACTCCTCCACTATTATAGCAAAATCAAATCAAATTGCTTTTGGAAACCAAACATGAACTGATAAAATCTCTATTTTTGACAGTTTGAACCGAACGCCCCTAATTTTGGGGATGTAACAGAGATAAATCGAACACGATCAGATCAGTTCAATTTAGTTTCCTTGATTTCATTATTATTATGAGATATATATATATATATGTATATATATAGCGTGTTTGTGACTCCCATAAATGCCCTCAAAAAGCAATAACACAAATTGATACACAAAAAATCCCAATAACTCCTCCAAACCCAGAAAAAATAAAATATAAAAAAAATTAAAAACACAACTCTTTTTACTCTTATTCTTCAGCTCTACTTCTTCTTCATGTAATTAAAAATTCAATATTTGACTAATTTCTCTCTCCAAAACATCAAAAATCCACAAACTCACCTCACAAAATCTCTCCAAAACATATTTGATGGGTTATCTTTCTTCATTCTTGTAAAACAGAGTCAATCATCTCTGTAATCTTCACAGCTTCCTCTGTTGGTTCCCACACCAGACATAGTTCCTCTAAAGCACTGGAGTACCTTATGCTTGACTAGGGGGGAACATTTTTCCAAAGCACTTGGGGACCCAGTGCATAACCAAGGGGACACATGCCCTTCTTGAGTTTTTTAAAAATTTCAACAATTTTTTTTTTCAGTTTTATATTTTACAAATTTTTTATTAAATTTTTAACATATATCCCTAAAATATTAGTTACAAAAATAAAGTATTGATTTATCATTTTGTTAATTTTAATTTTCTATCTTACCTTTATTAATATTTAATTTTTATTATTTTCTTGATTTTTATTCATATATTTATGTGTTATTTGTTAGAATATCTATTATAATAATATATATCATTAAAAGTAAATATAAATGTAGTTATAATTTTTATTAAAATATTAATATCTTCTTAGATTTTAAGTATAATATTAATATCTCTAACTTGACTTGAAAATCAAATAATTGAATCATAAAATTAGAAAATATAAATTTTAATTTGTTACATCTAATTTCTCAAAGTATAATCATGATTTAGTATCTATTTCTTGTTGTTTAATTATTCTTGTAATCTGCATATGTTTGTAACTAAATTTAAAAAATTCTTTTGCATATAGAGATAGTATGTTATATTTGCTTAAGTTTTACTTCTAGAAAAAAAAAATTAATTTGTAATTTAAATATAAAGTTTACATAATTTAATTGTTAACCATTGCACTATGATCACAAATAAAAATTAAATAGACCATCTTTTGGTAAAAACATTATTTCATTTTTTTTTCTTATTCTTTATTATAAACAATTTTTAAATTGTAAGATAATGTTTGTACTTAATTAAATACATTATTTATTTTCCTTTTTTAATTATTCTGAAGCTAATGAACACTACTTATATATCAACCAAAAAGGAAATTTTATATTTAACTACTACAATTTTAATTATTTTTAACATTATTACTAATTTATTAAAATATCCCCTCTATCATGAAAATCTGGGTCCGCTACTGTTTAAAAGCGGCCAGAGCAGGAGAAACCAATCAAGATCCCTTAGTTTGATTTCAATGATCTTGAAGCAACAAGAGATGAGAGAGTGACAACAAGAGGACAAAACAATTATCGGCGAGCAAAAAAGTAATGAGAGGGGTTCGGTTGAGAGAGGTAAAAAAAATAGAGAGGGGTTTGATAGAGAGAATAAAGAGAGATGAGAGAGGTCTGTTAGTCAGGCGTGAGAGAAAATGGTCGATGTCACTTGAGGGACAAGGAGAGAGAGTGAAGAAGAAAAAGTAAATGAAAAACCAGTTTATCTGATAGTGTTTTTAAGGTTTAGGTGGAAAAATACGCATATACCCTTGCGAGTTATTCAAAAAATTTGATATTTAAATACAACATGTGTGTGTTATAAATTTTTATTCGAGTCTTAGGTTGAAGATCTAGAATCGAATCGAAACTGAATATGGATTGGTTCTTTAATATAAGAACTGAACACCCTACACATCTTAACATGAACAACTCAATACCCGAAAATTATTTCTGGTTAGTTCATAGTTTTTTGCCCATCCTTACGTGAATGCATGATATATATATATATACATATATATGTATATTATTAACATGAGGGTGTAGGGAGACCTTGTTTAGCAATAAATGTTATCCATCTCATTTGCATGGTAAGTTAAGGTCGTGCAAATAATACCGTAATGTCGGTTTAAGTGATAAATGAAATCACATATGATATGTTGAGGATTTAGTCGTTTTACCTGGATAAATGGGATTGATATTATTTGATGTTTGATAAAATTTTATTATATGTTATATTATGGCGTCAATACTAATTATAGCGGTCCAATTGTCCAAAGATAAATTTCACCAATGGATTCCAACTGTTTACTCCTGTGTTACCTAAGTGGGTTTGTTTATTGCTTCAACGGGCCACTAGCACCATGTGATTCCAACAAGCACGTGACCATTCCATTCATCAGGCCCATGCCCACCTTGAAGGCTCCCTGTGTTTGCAATTAATAATGCTATATATTCACCACTTCAAAACATAATAACAATAATAATAATAATGCCATATATTCACAAAACCTTACCACTAATGAGGTGGCAAAAGGATAGGTAATAATCCAAGGATTATAAAATAATATAATGATAATGTAGTAATCATAAACCAATTTATTACATCAGTTGAGCAGAACATTGTTTCTTTTGAAATATATAGTTGAAGTCATAATCATATACATCCTTTTAATTCACAAAATTAACAAGCTTTATTTTGACTACCACGAAAATTTTAAATTATTTTATAGTTGTTATATCTTTTATTAATATAAATATTTTAATATATTAATATTAATATTATACTAAAAATAGAATAATAAACTTCAATATGATTTGTAACAATACGTCATCTTAATTTTTCATCTATCTTTATGCAAAAATTGTCTTATATCTTATATTTTTTTAAAATAATTATATTATAATTGAAAATCTATTTACATCAATAATTATAAATGTATTTTAATACGTCGAGATTAAACGTTATACATATATATATGGTGTGAATATCTACTTTCGTAACATCAAATATATATACATATATAAAAATTATAATAACAAGTTACTTTTCTTTGTGCAAACATTGTCAAACGTCTTTCCATTTTTGGTTTTCCCTTTTTCGTTGAAGAGATAAACTCATGCAGCATTGGACAAGACCACCACGTAATCACTCCACTTACTTTCCACGAGAATTGAAAGGGCCAGCTGTTTTGAGCCTGATGTTGTGCTGTGTTGAGTGTGGTGGACAGCATTTTTTTTTTTTTTCTTCTTACTGGAATTGGTCTCGAAGATAATCGAGACCAAACAGGATATAAAATTGATAGTGAGGACTTGAGATCAGCCCTCATATAAGAGAAAGCAACTCAATGAACGACTCACATAATAATGAGAGGAAAATCAACCCCTTTTGTGACAAGAGGATATCAAACTATGATCACACAAAGGAAAATGGTGGGTCAATAATGTTTACCACTACAGTGCCCCTGTTGTGGCAGCACTTGGTTGGTATTAAACTTGTAATAAATTAAAGATTTAATCTTAGTTTCCTCCTATTATTTGATGTAATCGCTAATTATCCCTCTATTATTTGTAAAAATCTCATTTTACCCCTAATGTGATTCTGACATGTACAATAATTAAAAAGATCGATGAATTTTTTGGATGTTTTCTTAAACTATAAGAAGTTTTTTGAACATTTCGTTAAACTACAAGGGATATTGTATTTATTTAATCAAATAATATGATGATTCTTAATTATTTTTTAAATTAGTGGTGGATTTTGGCTATTCGATCAAATTATAGGCAAAAAATAAGATTATCCCTAAATTAAACTAAAAGTAAGATAATTTCTATCTAACCCCTCCTTTCATTTTTTTTTAATTAATACGAAATGGATCACTAATCCTACAAGCTTTTAAATATTTTTAGGATGTGTTTACTTCATAGATTGAATAATGGGAATAAAAATGAAAATCATTGATGATGTTTACTTATTTTAAAATCATTCCGTAATAGGAATGAAAATATGGGTCTCACATGAATTTAAAACTATAGAATGATAATCCTATCCATCCACCCACTCGGAAATCTCATTCTCATTCATTTTTCAAATTAAATGACTTTTATACCCTTACTAAAAAAAAACCTAGTTTATTACATTTTGACTCTTATATATATATATATATATACACACACATATATATATACACACATATGTGTGTGTGATCGTCACATTTTATTACTTTATATAAAAGCAAAGCAAATTAAAATAACATTTTATATAAAAAAATTGCATGATATGATGCACAATATAGATACACAATATACTTACAATAATATTATTAAGAATTTTTTTTTTTAACCTATTATAACAAGTTACATAACAAAAAGATGATGTTATCTTTTAAACACAATTTTGCAAAAAGATAAATAACGCTTCTTTTGCAATTTGCAAAATCTCAATTGTTGTTTTTTTTTTTTTTTTTAAACAAAAAGATGCTTATGAAGTACATAATTTTAATTAAGGGTATTTTTATAATTTATAATTAATCTATTTCGATTTTAAAGCAAAGTAAATAGTTCAATAGGAATACTGTTGATTTCGATTTCGATTTCGATTTCTGCAATTAAAGTATACAATTTATTCTAATTCCGATATATCATTTCGATTTCAAATCATTTCAATTTCGAATCATTCTGATTCATGTTATTAAAGTAAACATGCCATTAAAATAAAAATAGTTCCCTAACCATCCTAATAATTAGAAAACACATAATCACTTATGTTAAAATTTGATCAATCTCAAATCTCAAAGGTAGTTGGTGTCGTTAGTGTAAGCGTCAATTGCCCCCATTACCTTTAGTGGTATGGGTTATACCCAAATAACCTAAATAAAAAAAAATTTTCATCATTATGTGTGAGTTGTCCTTCCATCATCGTGTAGATCTTTCCTCCATTTTCGTGTGAATAGATCCTTCATATTTAGAAATAGTTCTCTTGATCACGTCACAGTATTCCTATTTCGATTGATCCCAATACTTTTATAGATAAGTT
Organism: Dimocarpus longan; assembly: GCA_022984855.1. NCBI lineage: Eukaryota > Viridiplantae > Streptophyta > Magnoliopsida > Sapindales > Sapindaceae > Dimocarpus > Dimocarpus longan. The sequence goes on from CM041015.1 coordinate 25,819,761, forward strand.
CCAATACTTAAAAAAAAGAAACAAACAAACTGTCATCCATTATTGAAATTTGAAACTAATGATGTTCTCAGATAAAATTACGTGGATTGGTCCTCAAAAGTGAAAGTTAATTACTATAATATTCTGCACCAACCAAAAGTTAGCATAAAAAAAGGCAATGACTATAAGCTCGCTCGACAATGCGTGGTGGTGCTTCCACTCACACAAATCTTTGCTTACTGACCGCTCAAAATTATAAGTGATGATGTACAAGATACCATTTTGATGTCTCATCTGCTAAAGATAAAAACTTCGAAACTAGTTAAAACAAAAACTTCAAATGGAATGAATTCGCAACCACCCATTAAAACAAATGATAAATAAATAAAATTAGAGTTGTACTACTATCCTATGGTCATATTCTTTAGTGCTAGTTATTTGTTAAATTTAAACCCGTTAATGAATTATGATATCATGGCATAGATCATCAACCATAACTAAAGATATAATGTTTCAGCACCAGTTAGACGTGATCCAATTTTGGTTTATAATTAGTGAAGTTGGAGTCTACTTTTAAATAATTACGCTAGTGAGTAATGTTACATTACTCAAAACCTTGTTTAAAGTCATTGTTTAAATGATGTAGTAAATTGTTGTATAATTAACATATTATCGATATATCATCTCAAAATTAATATGATAATTATAAATCAGTTTGTTATATCATTTAACAAAATTTTTGGATAAATTTATAGAAAATGTAGTATTATTCTTATGCCTAATATGTGTAATAAGAGCACATGAAAAAGATTCATAATTTAATTAAACAAATAAATTTATTTTTGTAATACAATATTATACGACATTTTATGTTTGGAAGAAGTATATATATATTTTTATTCATTTGTTGATCTTCAATATGTATCTTAACATTTTCTTTTTAATTTTAATAAGTAATTAAGTTTAGAAAATTTTCACATAGTGATTAAAATTAAATTGAAGACACTTGAATTCAAATTTTGTTAGAAATTCTTTTTCTACTCTATATTACTTTTGGTAGAGCAGGTTGTAAATAAGTAGCAGCAGCCAATTGATTTAAGTGGGGGCCAGTAAAATCCGTGGGCGGCCCCCTAAGCAGCCGACAAGACAATATAAGTGGGCACTACCGTTCCAAACTTCCAATCAGAACGAGTTTTGAGCGGCGATGGCCGATGAGGGTACGACATGTAATTTACTGTGAAATGGAGGGGCGTTTAAATTCAGTTTTAGCGCCCCAAGTCTCGCAAGTCGTATCGTATCAATCCATTGCTTGGCTGTGACTGTGACCTGGAGCTGTTGCTGTGATTCGGTGAATGTGTACCATACGAAAACTGAGTCTATCGCCATTTGCCAACCAACCTGGGCCGCATCAAAAGATCCACGTGGCGATATTATAGTCGGCATCACTGGCACCTTTATCGCCTTAATTTCTCGTTTATTAGTCTCGCTAAATCATAAGGATCCCAGGACCAGACCACCCAGGCATACCGAAATAGTACTTTTTATATCGACTAATGCAATGTATTATTCCTTAATATAATATCTATTTCTCTCTCTCTCTCTAATCATAGACATCTAATTCAAGTCTCTTCAAAATTTATATTATTACATTATATAAATATAGAGCATTTTTGTATAGGGAATTATTAAATATATTAATTATGAAAACGAACGATCTTAAATCTTTATTGGGGAAAAAACGTGGACATTTTGAAGTCTTTTTTAACGAAGCCATTAGCGTATGGTACACCATTTCGAGTAAAAGGTTTTTCTTTTTTTTTGAAATTCATTTCGAATAAAAGTTAGCATAGTATGTATACGCAATGGAGGTGTCGAGAAAAAGAACATAAGGTAAGGCTTTGAAATTCTGTTGGCTTCAGGATGGAATTTAAAGTGACTTTGCCGTGACGCTATTTTCACATCCTCAGCCAATCGAATTGTTTCGGCCAAATCAAGTATTGCTTCTGTTGAAATGTGTTTAATGATTGCAAATATGAATAAAAATAATATTTTCTTGAATTCGATTTCATTCCATTTACTTCTTCTCATTTAAAATATATAAATCATGTACCATGTTTTAACAAAATAATGTTTTAGTGTAATAGTAAATCTTTGCTGCCTTTGGAAAATATGATAAGAAACAATCCACTATGACAAGTTGACAACTTTTACATCAAACAAAGCAAAGAAAAGTTTTGACACCTATTAGTATATGTTGGTCCACTGATGATAACCATTAATAAAGTGATCTAAATCTACTATATTGATAATTGGAGTCTATCAAAATATATTAGGATTAAACACTAAATATGTGAACTAAAAATTTATTCTCATGACAGCAGAACATATCTAATTTTATAAAAAATAATACTTTATATATAGATAAATACACATCTTAAGATTTGAATTCATATCATAAAAGTGAATGAATAGTGCATTATTAACTTAAGTTATGAATGGATGTGCTTGCGAAATTTTTAATGTGTTTTTTTTTTATAGTATCTTTCAAACATATTTTTAGACAATTATAATGTAGGATTATATTAAATCAATTACCATGACCACCATCATTTGATGTGTTATTTTACATATTGTATCAAAGATGTTTTTTATCCAACAAAAAGTGAAAGTAGTTTGTTTCGATTCGTGTCAAAAAGAGTGGAAAACACCGTCATCCATGTGATATTAAAGCAATTAGTTTATTCAAAATGTGTGAAAATTTGAAAGAAGAGGGGCACAAGTCTGTTTAATGAGTATGGTTGAATGGCATATATCTGACTTTGCAAGAAATTCACATGATTCTGCTTATTAAAATTGACATACAACAACACCATTGGGTCATCTTAAAAGCTTGACGTTAATGACATAAAGTTGATCCACCATTTTTTTTCTTTTTGAAAGTAGTTTTTCCTAGGATGTATATCTCCTAATTGTATTATTATATCAGTGAGATTGTAGGATTGAATAAGGTTTGCTCTTGCTAAAAGTCTAAAAGTTCAAAATAGTCCTTTTTTTGTTAATTTAATTTGGGATAAAAAATAAAAGATTCATGGGGTTTTTCGTGAATGTGAGCTTTAGAAAATTTTTTTCTACAAAGACGAAATTTCTATTTCGTTGCTCTTTATCAACAACAAAAAGGTCTTTTTTTTTTTAATTAAAAAAAAAAAAAACCTAAGTTATCAGTTGATTTCTCTCTCGACCTTACTTTTTCCACAATAACTCACTATTTCCTCGAACTGTATATTGGTTCTGGCATTCTTTTAAGATACATCATTTTCCTTTACAAATTATTTCACGTTCAAATTCATCATTTACTCATCCTATCTTGATAGCCACCTCCTCTTTTCAATAAATGTAAATTTTTAAAAGAATAATGTTGTAATATTTGTGATTTAGTTTATCTTTTACAAAAAGTTGTTTTAATGTCTAAAAAAAAGAAAAAAGGGAAAACAGGGGTGGCTTGATGGTATAAGTCCACCACTCATCGAGCCGTACTTTTCAACAAAAGCTTGGTTCGAACGTACCTCCCACTTGATATGTGGATAATTTTTCCATGCCATTTGGGTCACCCTCTCTCACTTCTAAGAGTGGAGATTCGAGTCATACTTTAGAGTTCTATTTCAGCTGATTCCGATAGTATTTTGGTTTGGTGCTAGTAAATTAAAAAAAAAAAAAAGTCATTAAAAATATTGTTATAATTTTCATTTTTTTTAATTCTATTTTCCCTCACTACCTCTTGCTTTAGAAATATGAACAAATAAGTACTTGTGATACATATACTCTTTTGGTAAAACACAGACATTACAAATCATTATTTTATCCATCCTGTACTTTCCATTTTGGTTGTCTACTAGGATAAATTCAATTAAGAATTTATTAGGGTTTGATGGATTTATTTTCATAAATGGTAGTTTTGGTAGAATTTATAGATTTTATAAATTTTATAATCTAAATTGAATATACTTAAATTTTGATAGACTATTTTGAAATCTTAATTAAATACATTCAGGGTATTTAAGTTATTCAAATTTCAATGTAATCTTAAATTGGATGCACCCCTAAACAAACCATCATTTTACCTCCCTAAATTCCTAGTCACTAATCTATAACTCTTTATAAAATATAACAAAAATTAATTTTAAATTTGACTTCGTAACTATTTTAAAATAATTTTATAATAAATTAATGACCTTCCTGTATGATCATAATGTTACAAGTTACAAGCCTGTAACGCCAAACCTTCTGCTCGCTCACTTTCTAATTTTTAATTTTGTTTTTTAAAAAAATGATCAAGTTTGTTAAAAAGTATGTATCGAGAAAACTCGGATTAATTGACTTTTTCCCGCAGTTATCCCCGCGACTTCGTCCTTTGTATGCGTCTGCCAGTTGTAAAAAAAAGGTTAACACTCCAACTACACGCACACACAACACAGGGGTTTATCATTTTTCACCCAGTAAAATCACACCCCAAGAAGCCAGTTTCTTGTCCTACTTTTTTTTTTCTTCTTTTTCGTATTTTCGGTTGATAAGAGTTGAATCTGTTCTGGAGCATTGTGTGTTCGGTTTTATATCCTATTTGAAAAAAATGAAGTTCTGCAAGAAATACCAAGAATACATGCAAGGACAGGAGAAGAAACTACCTGGTGTTGGTTTCAAAAAACTCAAGAAGATTTTGAAGAAGTGCAGGAGAGATGTCCGGATTCAGTCCCTGTCCCTTGACGCTTGTGACAACCAACCCTGTCCTCACCACTGTCCTGGTATTCTTCACTTTTCTCTCTTTTGTTTCTTCTTCTCCTCCTTTTCTAGAATTGATTTTTCTTTTAGGTGATTTAAGATTTGTTTTAAAGCACATTTATTGAAAAATTTAATGAAAAAATTTGTTTCATTACCTGTTCCTGGAAAAATCTGCAATCTGCTTAGTTGATGAAATATCTTTAAATTTTGTGTTAAGGTTTGATTTATATATTTATTGTAATAATTTTTTTTTTTTTTTTTTTTTAAAAAACATTTTGTGTTATTGTTAACATATATATATATATTTATATATTGGTATGCTAATTGAAACGATCGTGTAGTGTGCGATGGAACCTTCTTCCCTTCTCTTCTCAATGAAATGTCAGCTGTAGTAGGCTGCTTTAACGATCGGGCACGGAAGTTGCTTGAACTTCATTTAGCTTCTGGCTTAGGGAAGTGCTTTATTTGGTTTAAAGGCAAGCTTAAAGGGACTCATGTTGCCTTAGTTCAAGAGGGTTGGGACTTGGTTACCTATGCACTTATTAATGCTATCGCGATTCGAAAAATACTTAAGAAATATGATAAGGTATGTTATACCCTTTTTTCTAAAGTGCAATTGGTAAATTTGTTCTGATTTTGATTATGGATTGTGGTACTTAAGGATTTTTTATTTTATTTTATTTTGTTTTATGGGGGTATAGATTCATTTTTCTAATCAAGGGCAGGTCTTCAAGTCACAAGCCCAAAGTATGCATGTCGAAATTCTGCAGTCGCCGTGGCTGTGTGAGCTCATGGCTTTTCACATCAATTTGAGGGAAACTAAAGTCAACTCTAGCAAGGCCCCTGCATTGTTTGAAGCGTGTTCGCTTAAATTTAATGACGACAAACCATCACTCTCTTGTGAGCTCTTTGATTCTGTCAGGATTGATATTGACTTGACTTGTTCTATATGCTTGGTAAGTTCCTTTATATTTATTTTTCTGAAAGAGGCACCGTATGTATTGGACTAAACAATCACATAAACAAAAAATTTTATTCTATTGGAATTTTACGAAACATATCGCCAAAATTGTTGCAACGCATGACTGAGTTTTCGAAGCTCTATAATGTTGTTGTTTGTTATTACTTATTTATCCTGTTACAGTTTTTTTTTTTTTTTTTTTTTTATAATTCTTTTTATTATTAGCATCAGATAGAACTTTAAAATACGATTCAGATCTCTACTCCCAGAAGTGGGAGAGAGTAACCTACGTAGTGTGAAAAAACTACCCATATATTAAGTGGGAGGAGACACGTTTGAACCTAACACTTTGAAGTTAAGACTTGGGTGAGGGGTTGTTTTACCACTGCAGCACCACCCATTTGTGCGTTGTGGTTCAAGTTCTGATACTTGTCATTATGATACGAACTGTCAAAACTGAAAGATTACAATTTAAAAATTCTATAAGGCTGTAGCCTTGCAATCTAGCAATATTGTTGAACTTAAATGACATCAGAGCTCTTTTGGCAGAAAAATGCTAAACTTTACCGCCATACTGCTGCATTATCCCCTTATACATTTTTCTTCTGGTAACAGGACACTGTGTTTGATCCGGTTTCTCTGACATGCGGTCATATATTCTGCTACATGTGTGCTTGTTCTGCTGCATCAGTGACCATTGTTGATGGACTAAAGGCAGCAGAGCCTAAACAAAAATGCCCTCTGTGCCGAGAGGTAACATTTACAGAATTCAGTAAAATTTTTTCCCACTCTATGATTTTGAATGGATGGTGGAGCTTGTAAATTGAAGTATGGTTGATCTCATCACTTCTGGGTTTTTAGTTTCCATTATGTAATTAGGCCAATAAAATACTAGAACATGATACCAGAACATCAACTCTGTTAAGGATTCGTTTAAATTTTGTTTCTGAATCAGGACATTGGACGATTTTTTATCAAATATTGAACCCAAAAACCTCATACTTCATCACGAATTTAGTCGTATCCATCCTCAGAATATATGGATCCATTCTGGATTTACTGCCAGTTGAAGTCTTATATTTCATACTTTGTTTTTTTCTTGAAGAATAATGAAATTCTTATTGATCTATGTAGTATCCAGTATTCAATGGCCTTGCTTTAAGTTGTCAAGGTTCACTTGTAACATGTAATTATAACAAAATGCGGTTGATCTTCACCATTAGTATTAGTTTCTCTTCAATAAGTTACAATATCAATATGACTTATAATATTTGGGAAACTGTTATCACTCTTAACAATTTTTTTTTTTTTTTTCACATTATCACTCTTAACAATTTCAGGCTGGAGTATATGAAGGTTCTGTACACTTGGAAGAGCTGAGTATTGTATTAAGTCGAAGGTTTGTCTCTAGCCATCAAGCTATCATATACTAAATTCTTGATTTCCTATTCAAGTTTTGCTCATGGTAAAGTCGAGCTGAGTGTGTGAGTGCAGAGAAAAAGTGTAACTAATGAAATTATGTGTTCCTATATATGAACCACTAGCAAGCTTCTTACATTTATCGTGCTTATAACTTGAACAGCTGCCGTGAGTATTGGGATGAGCGACTTCGTACAGAAAGAATAGAGAGGGTTCGGCAGGCAAAGGAGCATTGGGAATCCCAGTATCGGTCATTCATTGGCGTTTAACCGAGCAATTTTCACATTTTTAGTTTAGGTTTAAACCCAGAAATCTGTGGTTTCCCTGGTACTCTTAATAATGTTTGGTTTCCCGCATATGCTGCCGTGATTTTGCATAAATTTCCTCTTGTATATATTATTCTTGTAGAACTGCTTCAAATTTTCATGTTCATTGGAATGGATTATGGTTGTCCTGTTTGAATGGTTTTGACCATTTTACAATCTATGGTTCATAGCAACCAAAATATGAAGTGGAAATTCTGGAGGATGATTTATCATCTTAGAAAACAGAAATGGTAATGATGGCAACGTTTGATGTTGATCGAAACGTATAAGAAGTATGATTTTTCTGGTTTTATGGTTGGTTTATGTTTGTTTTCAACATATATGTTGTCTATATTTCAACTCAAATATCCTCTTTCTCAATATAAAGCTTTAATATCCAAACAAGTTCAAGTATTAATAACCTTGTTTGACTCAAACACTATTACTAAAAGAAGCTAATTTATGCTAATTAGCTCTAATTAAAACCACGTGAGAAGTATGATTTTCATAATTTATATTTGATTTATATAGCTTTTTTTTTTTTTTTTTTTTTTTTTTTTAATGCAATTGAGATTATTTCTTTCGAGATAAAAGCTTCAAAATTTATACTGAATTTCAAACGATAAAAACTTTATTTAACCTTTTATTTTTCTCTAAAAGATATTAGTTTACACCAACTAGCATGGACTAAAACCATAAGAAGAATATTATTTTTCTAGTTTCATAGTTGATTTATATTATCTATATTTAAATTTGATAAAGAGTTTATTTTCAAGATAAAACTTTAATATTTACGTAAGTGTCAAGTATTAGAAACTTCAGTTGAAACCTCAATAAATACTAAAGATATGATACTAAAAGACATGAACTTAAGAGTGATTGATGCTTACCTAAACTGTATCTGTTTGTAATGATTAACCTGAATTCATCCAGATGTTAGAAACTTTATTTGATACCTCAACTAAAACTAAAAGACAATAACTTAGGCTGTTTTTCCACCAAAAAAAAAAAAAAAAAAAAGACAATAACTTATGCGAACCAATGAGGGGTTAGCAATTCCCGACATCGACCCCAAAATAATTATTCTCCCCCGAAAATGGTAATTGAAAACCGCACCCCTCCCCTTAGTCCACCTGCTCCACCAAATTTATTTATTTTTTACATAAACGTTACAATTTTTTATATTATATAGTTTTTTTTTTCAAATATTATATTCTAAAGAAGCTCAATACCAACATACCAAAAATAGTTTTGATATTCAATATTGACTATAAAAAATTCATAAAAATAGTTACCCATAAACAATATGGAAAATAAATTTTGAAAACAAATAAATGAGCATTGATAATTACGAAATCTTACGTATTTGATAAATTCTATAATATATATAAAATTTTTTATTAATTATAAAGAATCTTTTCTCATTTAATAATTAAAAATTAAACTATATGTTATTAAAATTTATTTATCAAATATCAATACATAAATAAAATATAAATAGATTCAAGATGGGTCGGGACGGAAGACAGCTCGGCCCGCTGCTTTTGGGTTTTTTCTCTTTACAACCTTAGACCGAATTGCTTTGGAATTCTAGAGTCAATTTTTGTGATAATGCATCGCTTAACAATTTGTGTTGTAAACAAATATTGTAAAAAATTCTCATTGTGGGGTGCACAACTAAATTATTATTGGGTGATGACTGATTAGAGCTGTTACAGTATTTTGCTATGTTGCATGAATGCTTGCTCGAATAGTTTAACTAAAGAATTAAATTATCTAAAACTACGTTACGCAAAATTAAAAATTAGTGAGGATGGAGTTGTAAAATCAATATAAACGAAAACCCTTGGAAACTCATTCAAGGCCATGCGTAATATCTTCCGTAATCTTTTTAAACACTAACATTAAGAAATTATAAAGTCTAATATTGAAATAAATAAAACAATTTAAAACGTAGATGCAAGAAACATCCTAAAAATGTAGCGCAACATGTGGTATCGATGGTAATCACGCTGCTCGCTATGTGTAATTGTACAAGTTCTATACTCCACACCGTTTTTCCTATCAATAATTACGTGAGTTGTCTCCCCACTTTGTGTGCTTTCGCTATCTGTGGGTTGCTCCCCCCGGTATAAGAACTACTTTCTGAATTGTGTTCCAAAATCTAAATTCTGTCTAATCCCGATAGATCTGTGGACATTTTAATGGGATAATCATAATATATATATGTTCTAAAGTTAATGTTTTTATAAAACTATTAATTATTTATTTATTTTAATGGTAACTAACTCTTCTATGTTCTTACTTGACATTAAATCAAATTGAAAAATATTTTGACCAAGCACTTGCTTTATATATATAGATATAGATATAGATATATATATATATGTACACACACACACAATTAGTTGTCCTATTTGTTTTAAGCTCTTAAATGGAGGACTTAGATTTGCTTGGGTGACAATCACATAAAAAGACGAATTTTCTATTACACTTAAACATGATTCTACGTTCAAGTCTTTAACGTACATTAATCAAGCTCTATCACATTATAATTTTGAGAACTTTTTTATAATATAATGCCTTCAAGTATAGTGTAAATAATATATATATATATATAGAGGAATTGATTTTTAAGGCAATATTCCATTTGCACTAATTAGCAGAAACACGTGTAAAAACCTCATTGGATGCTACATTCATAAATCCGAGTTCTAGAACTTACAAACGGTTTGGAATCCAAGTGTTTTGATGACTAGTATTTTGGCTTTATGTATATATATACTATTCTTCATCCATCGGAAGAGCTCCTGTTTGCAACACGAAAAGCCTCCGTTTTCACTTTCGCTCCTTTATCGTTTTTTCTATTGCTTTTAGCCTCTCTGAAGACAAACAGCAATCAAAATCAACAATGTTGTCCCCACGATTTGTGCGAAGAAATATTTTCGCACTCATGAAGAAGTTGAATCCGAGCGATTCCAAGAAGAACAACTCTGGAAAGATAGAAGTAGCAAGACGGTCCGTAGCCATCTACGTGGGTGAAGAGCGCAAGAGATACCAAGTTCCACTCACTTATCTCTCATTGCCAACGTTTCAAGAACTCATCAAGCGTTCAACCGACGATGCTTTTTGACGTTAAAATAGACGGGCCTATTACGGTTGCATGCGCAACTCAGGCATTCGATCGGTTACTCAAGATCGCCAAGAAGACCGCATATTAAATTGAAGACACAGAGTCGAGTCTTTAGTTCTGTTCATGGCTGTCCATGGTCGGTATAGATGGTGTGCTTGTAACGTTTATACATTTGACATGCAGCCGCTGCCGTATTGTTAGTAAATTTTTTGGTTCTTTTTTATTATATATGTATGTAAGTTTAAAAGATCGAACCATGCTGTTCTTTTATGATTATTCTAATAATTCTTTCATTCTTTTAATCAACATTTAATTGAGTTTTTGTTTGTTGTCAATCTTGTTTAATTAAGGTACTTGTTGCTTTGGCTACGGTATGATATCAAATTATCAATCTACCATTTGTAGGACACAGATATACTTAATATCAAATTCTTTTCCTTTATCTCATTTAGGTTCTTGTAAGAATTTAACGCCGTAATGACATACATATGTACATGACGTATAGATCACCCAACTTAGGTAATGCTTACCTATGATAGAATAATATATTATTCACAAGTCAATAAGTTACAAGTCAATAACTTATCCAAAAAAAAAAAAAGTCAATAACTTATCATAAAAAATTGTCTTTTCAAGTTTATGTTTTCTTCTAATGTGATGGGACTATGGAATCAAGATGCATAGGATTGTAAGATATATAATCTACCTAATTAAAATTCTTGTTATGATAATCTTTCTAAAGATAAAATGAAAAATAAATAAATAAATAACTCAAAATGTAGATGCAAAAAAAGACTGCATGAGAATTGAACTTTATGGGGGAGTGGATATATATTGCAAACACATAAGATATTCTACCTAATTAAAATTCTCTTTAATTATGATAAACTTTCCAAAAACAAAACGGAAAATAAATAACTTAAAATGTATATGGAAAAAAAAAATATGCAAACATTAATTCGTGGTAGATATGTTAAGAAATTAATTTCGATGTGGGATAGCATATTTTTATTTTATTTATTTTATGACAAACTTCCAAGATTCGGATACCAAAAAGATAAATCTTTCATAAGCAAAAACACGTGTAAAAACCTCACTGGAAGATATATTCATAACCCAACTTGAGATAGGAAATTTAGATAATCTAGGATTAGAAGCAATTAGAATCCTAATCATTGTAGGACTGGTAAAGAACTGCATTTCTATATAACTACTCTTCCTCTATAAGAAGAGCTCGTTTTTACAACCCACAGAGCCTCTTTTTCCGCTTTCTTTTAATCACCACCTTTTCTTCTACTGCTTTTAGTCTCTCTGAAGATAAATGTTGTCGCCAAGATCTGTGCGAAGAAACATTTGCTCGCTCGTGAAGAAGTTGAGTCCAAGCGATTCCAAGAGGAAGAACTCGGGAAAGGTAGAAGTAGCAAGAGAATGCGTAGCCATCTACGTGGGTGAAGAGCGCAAGAGATACCAAGTGCCTCTCACTTATCTCTCATTGCCAATGTTTCAAGAACTCATCGAGCATTCAAACGACGACGATCCTTTTGATGTTAAAATAGACGGGCCTATTACGGTTTCATGCGCAACTCAGGCATTCGACCGGTTACTCAAGATCGCCAAGAAGACCAAATGTTAGATTGAAGACACGGAATCGAAACTTCAGTTCCGTTCATGTCTGGCCACGATCAATTTGTATGGATGGTGCTTGTGTGTTTATGGTACTTCTTACGTTTATCATAAATTTTTGGTTTTGTTTGACCATATATGTATCCGTAAGTTTGAAAAATCAAACCATGTAGAATAGTTTATTCTTTTATGATGACTGCAAAGATTTTTTTATTCCATAATCAAAATTTAATGTTGAATTGTGTTTATTGTCCTTCTTGTTTAATCTTGTTGCTGTTGAATTTATGAATTTATGGTGTGTTTATTCACTTAGAGGAATCGGAATGATCTGAAATCGAAATGAAGTATCGAAATCAGAATATGTTATTTTCTTCAATTACAGGAATCGAAATCGAAATCAGTAGTATTCCCATTGAGATGTTTATTTCACTTTGAAATCGAATTGATTAATTATAAATTACAAAAATAACCTTAATTAAATGAATTAATTATAATAGTGTGTAGTTTTTTTAATATCAAATAAAAAATTATACATTACAATTAAAAAAAAAAACTACATATTATTTTAATAGTCCGCATAATAATTAGGCAATTGGTGATGAAAAACAAATGGTGTACAGTTTTTTATTATGATATGTAGTTTTTTTTTTTATTTTTATATATCAAATAAAAAATTGTACATTACAATTAAAAAAAAAATACATATTATTTTAATAGTCCATTATGATAATTAATAAATTAGTGATGAAAAATAAATGGTGTATAGTTTTTTATTATAATATATACATTTTTTAATATAAAATAAAATTGATTTTTCTTTATTTTTTAAAGAATGGTATAAAAGACTTTTCGTCTTGACAAAGGGAATGAGAATGAGATTCTTAAGCAGGTTGGTGGGAATGGAATTTCCATTCCACAACCTCAAATTGATGCGGGACCCATATTTTTATTTCCATTACGGTATGAATTTTAAACAAGTAAACATTATTAATCAATCTCATTCCCCAATCCATGAAGTAAATACACCCTTAAATTCTACCATTTGTTGGATTCATGTACTTGAATAGCATTATTATTGTTTATTCATTTATTTTTCTCAAGTACTCATGAATTATTTCTTAACTATATTTATTGTTAATTAATTTGTATTAGGTTTCTGTATGGTGACAACAATTTGTTTTAGGCTCCTGGTATGTATAATTTAGGATTTACAAACAACTGGAATCTTAATTGTTCGAGGCAATGCTATCCAAATTGTTTTGGAATACACACACACACACACATCGTATTCATTACAAAGCCTCTCTTGTTGTTTGTTGTCAGTGATGCATGTTTAATCTATGTTTCGTGTTGCTTAAATTACATTGTTTGTTGGACATATACTTGAATAAGATTATCAAGCCCATTTCATTGTGTTTTTCTTTTTTACTTTTTTCTCGAATTCTAATAAATAATAATTTTCTTTTTTTTTTTAAAAAAAAAAAATCTAATTTCTTTTATAGTTTTGGATATCTCAATGTACGTGCTTGAGAAAAGTGAAAACATCAAACAGCCAGCGAATCAATTCAAGTGCGAATGCCAACAGCACAAGATTAGGTGTGGTCTCCACATGTGATTATGGTGTAATTATTGGTGATTGATTCAGACTATAATTGTAGTTTATTCGTATTAGGAACCGTATGGTGATGAAAATTTGTACTTTTATCACTCTCAATAATTTGTTAAAATCAATTACTATGTGAACTTGCAAATTTTTAATTCGTTCCATAAGCCCTTAATGCATTTTGTTTTGGAGAAATGATTTCTACATAATTGGTATATTAATTTGAGCAAGAAAATATTTCATTTGTGGTGGCAATTCCTACGTGCATGCATCTATGTAATTTGATATTTTTCTGATTATACACAACTAAGTATATGGTTTCATCAGCTTATTGCAATGAAAATCTGAAAATGCTAGATATATACTATAGTTATTGCAGTTATCATTAAAGGTTTTATCTCATCAGTTTTGGTTAATTACATATTAAAAATTAGTGAAAATTATAAAAAATTACCATTCTAAAAAAATAAAATTTGTTTTTAACAATTTTTTAAAAAAATTCATTTTTAAGCCCTCAAACAAATTAATTACAGTTTATACCAAAATTATTAAAATTGCCCCTATATAATTGTTTTCCTCCTATATTGTTCATTATATGAGATCTCTTACTTTTTTTGTTGATTGTTTGAGTTTTGTTGGATTTTTTTTTTTTTTTAGTTTTTTATGATTTTTTGAGTTTTTTTTTTTTGGTGTTTTGAATGTTGGGTGTTAATATTTAGAATTGAATTTGGTTAGATTTAGCTTAAAAATAGAGGTTTTCGGTGAGATACAACATGAAACAATGACCGGGTTATATTAGTTTTTAGGTCCACTTAAAAAATGGGTACAGATTTTTGAGTCATCGATTTTTAAATAGATTTAAAAACCGAGGTGTTTTTTTTTTATTTTTTTTATTGAAGGTATTTTGGTAAAAATAAATTTTTCTTTTTGGTTTTGTGTAAAAGTGAAAAACTCCCCTAAGAAGGTGTATTTTCTTGTATCTGGAAGTAGCCACACCTCCATCATAATTCTCATTTGCTTATATTTTAATTATATATTTTTAATTTTATAATATTTAATTTCATCAAAACTAAAAGAAATGAGATAGATAATAAGTGGGGTGTCCTTACAATGTGTATTATTTTAAAAAAAAATCTTAATGGGATGCATATATAAAAGGGGGTGCATGTACAGTTTTTTTAGGGTGTAAGTATTGTCACCCTTTGACTTAATCAATATTGTAATTTATTTCCATTCAGTACAAAACTGTTCTTTGTTCATGTTCACTAAAAATATAACTAATTAAAATAAAATTAACATAAAGTTAGACTAAATCATCTATAGTTAAGGATAGTATGTGAAAATTATGTTCATCACAAGGTATGATATATTTCTATGTCTATTTCAACTTCATAATGAAAAAAATTATAAGGCTTAAAGTTCAAAATAAATAAACAATTTAAGATGTAAAACGATTAGAGCAAAGTGTAAAAGTGGCTTAAAAGTTAGGGTGCGATTAGATACGTTTTTAAAATGATGTTTTTAAAAAATATTTTCAAAAACAAAAATCATGTTTTGAAAACAACGTTTTTGACAATAGTAATGTTTTTGGTAGCATTTTTTAAAATCTATTTGGAAAATTAAAAAAAAAAAAAAAAAAAGTTATTTGGTACCATTTTCAAAAACGAAATATATATATTTTTTAACAAAAGAAAGACGAAAAATTGTAAAAATTATATAACATTCTTTTTCTCTCACATCACTCATCACCTGTGTTTCTCTCTTCATACACCGTTCTCTCTCTCACCTCACTACCCTCTTACTTGATAGGTTTTCCATCCTCGTTGTCGTCGCCTTCCACCTGCTTCCACCTTCAGTGATGCGCATTGTTCTTCTAGTTTATGCTTTGGGGCTCTCTCTCAACTTCATAGGTTTCTTTTTTTTTTATTTTATTTTTTTTCATTTTTTTAGTTGAACAAAAGTTCCGATCTGGTTCGACCAGATCATTTTTGTGGTTGAACAATCCAGTTGGGTGTTTGTGTTTTATTCATTCTCCGACTGAGTGTTTGTGGTTTTTTTTTTTTTCCTTTTTTTTTTCCAACTATCCAATTGGAATTTTTTTTTTAAATGATGGAAAACGGGAAAAATCTATTTTCCACTCCCATGTTGAAAATTTTGAAAATATGTTTTTCATTTTCAAAAACACATTTTCAAAAATAATTGTCAAACGCATTTTCATTTTTAAAAAATGGAAAATCGTTTTAAAAAACAGTTTCAAACACCATCTTAGTGTCTTTACTAAATCTGACCACTCTCAAGAATTTGACTTATCATTACTCAAAATAGAATATTGGATTACTCCATACTCTCATTTAATTTAAAATTTTACCTTATAATGTTATCAAAGGTGGTAAAAAATAGTAAGAGCCAATAACAAATGCATAATTTTTAGTTTTTAAAAGGGTAAAAATCATTTTCATCTCTAAGTTTTGGAAAATGATCAAAATTTTAACTATGTTTGAAAAAACACATCAAATCATTCCTAATATTTCAAAAAACTAAAATTAAACCATTTCGTCAATCAACTAATAATCAAACCTAACGAAAAATACAAAAAGACCTATTTACCCTTAGGATCAATTAAAACGGATAAAAAGACTGTCATGCCTTCGTCCATAGTTAAATATTACAATAACATTTAATTACAAAAATGCCCCTAGATGGTTTTTTACCCTTTTCAAAAATACAAGAAATATACAACTATAGATGTGAGGTATATATCAAATAGGACATACTTTCAAACAATTTTCATTTCTTAAAAACAGTAAAGCTAGACTTTCCAAATTTTTTATCTTATTAATTGTTGACAACTCACATACTATATTATTTAGATAAGTTATTGAATAAAAATTTTGAAAAGTCTAGCATTACTTTTCTAGCCTTCCCAATTTCTTTTTTGTCAAATTCATATCCAAATATCATAGTATGTGAGTTGTCAATATTATATTAATTATTACATGATGTTGAAATTTCAAATGTCAAAGATTACTTTTCTTAAAATCCTTTATATTACAAGCCTTCCAAAACTAAGTGAAATTCCATTAGTGAAACACATGTAAAAACCTTATTGAAAGACATGTTCATAAATCCGACTACAGATAGGAGATTCAAATAATCTAGGATTTTTAGAAACAATCGAAATTCTAATCATTCAAGGATCGGCATACTACCTCTATATATAATTACTCTTACTCTCTCATAAGAGCATCTCTAATGCTATCATAGATTATGAAAAAATTACGTGTCATATAAGATGAATAGGTATTGAGTTAAAATAAATTTTTTCAATGCAATTATTATTTATCAATGTCAAGCTGAGGTGGCAACGAAAAAAAATAGACATTGTTAACATGATTATCAATTTTCAAATGGTGTGTTAGATAGTCATGCCAGTAAATCAATAATTATTTAATTTTAATTTTCAAATCAAATTAAAAGTCAAAAGAAACATGAAAGTATTAAATGAAAAATACGGAAATATTAAATGGAAATATATGGAGATATTAAATAGAAATATAGTGAACCATTAATAACAATTTTTTAATTTGATTATCTATAAAATAATATCTATATCATGCATTAAGCAAATCTTTTGACATTGGTGATATAGACATTTTGTTTTTCAAAACACAATCCATAAGAGTATTAGATATACTCTAAAAGCTCGTGTCAATAACACAAAGCCTCTCTTTCTTCTTTCTGCTTTCTTATAATTGCCTTTGCTTCTACTGCTTTCAGCCTCCCTGAAGACAAACAACAATCAAAATCAATAATGTTGTCACCAAGATCTGTGCGAAGAAATATTTGCACACTCGTGAAGAAGTTGAGTCCGAGCGATTCCGGGAGGAAGAACTCGGGAAAGCTGCAATTAGCAAGAGGATGCGTAGCCATTTACGTGGGTGAAGAGCGCAAGAGATACCAAGTTCCACTCACTTATCTCTCATTGCCAACGTTTCAAGAACTCATCAATCGTTCAAACGACGATGCTTTTGATGTCAAAATAGACGGGCCCATTACGGTTGCATGCGCAACTCAGGCATTCGATCGGTTACTCAAGATCGCCAAGAAGACCGCATATTCGAAACGGAGTCCAAAACTTCAGTTCTGTACATGGCTGGCCAATATAGATCGTGCTTATGTGTATGCATGGTTCGCCGTTCGCAATGCAGTTGCCGCTGTATCGAGTAGTAAAGGTTTTGGTCCTTTTTGACCTGTAAAATTATTTTGTTATTCTTGTATTAATTATAATTTTATTTCATTAATCAAGATTCAATCTTGAATTTGTGTTTGTTGTCATTTGTTTTATCGAAACTTATTTCATTAAATCAAGATTTAATCTTGAATTTGTATTTGTTGTCCGACGTGCTTCATCCAAAGGCCCTTGGTTAGGTTATGAGTTATGATATCTAATTCTTCAATTGTTGGACTTGGACGCTGGTACTTGAATAACATCAATTCATTACCTCTTTTCCTCGTAGAGTCGTAGTTCTACTATTTTTTAAAAAGAAAAGAAAATTTCTCTAATTCTCATAATAGTGTTACTTCCTTTTAATAAAAGTTAACAATCGAAGTTCTTTGCAGCTATCTAAAGCAAAATTAGACAATAGACGGACCTAATCTGCGGTATCATATACCGTACAGAGCAAATTTTTTGTCATCTTAATGAGACTAATGATTGATTTTGTGACTGGCAAGAGCACAATTATAAAATGCGTCATGTGAATGGGCTCAACGTGGGTGAAGAGAAAACAATAGCAGTGCAGTGTATGCTGGAAGGCATGATTGGGCCCATTATCTTTGGGTTTTCGCCTAATGATAGAATTCATCAGCAACGTAATAGAAGCAAATGAAGACCACCAAACATATAATAGAAAACCACCAAACATGAATAACAAAATCCAACAAAAGATTGATGCCATGAGTGAATTACCCTTAAATTCATGCTTAGATAAAGTAAAAAGATGCCAAGAGACCACTGACCACAAACCAGTTAATGTTAACTTAAAAGAGGACCTAACAGGCTCAAATTTCAAAGACGAAAAAGTATTTCTTCACTAAAAAGGTCATCAAATTCTTCTAAACACTCGTATGATATGAAGCTAATAAGTTAATTGTAGATTTGGCTGGGAGAAAAATAAATAAATACAAGTTCAAGTAGGGAGATCATTAATAATTCATACAACGGTTCATTGCAATAATAGAAAACCAAATAATAACATCCATGTTCAAAGCAGAACTGAGACATTCTCAACTGGTCAATAACAAGGGGTTTTTATCTTTATACACGTGATATCTCTTACATAATTTCTCCAAAGTCGCGACTGAATGCTGCATTGCATTCAGTTTTGTGTCCATGAACATAGCCTGCCAAGAAGAAAGTAAAGCTAGTTAAGACAGCTGCACCAAAAATTTATTACTACAGCTCTTAAAATGGAAATCAAAATTCACATCCAACCTGGTAGTTGTCCCCATATCTCTCAACCAGCCGACCAATATGAACACGTTGCGTAGTGGTCAATGGCTGCAAAGGTGCAGACTTCCCATCTTTTCGCTTCTTTCCAAGAGCTGTTTTGACATCTATTTAGCCAAATACACACCATATTGTCAAAAACACATCAAAATAGGACTGCAAGGATCACACAACTCTGGTTCACATTAAACATTAAGTACAACTCATTATTCTTGTAATATTATTTATCAATCCCATGTAAACTAAAACAAAGACTAACAACAAAACAACAAACAAGCTTAATTCACTACCAACATAAATAAACCTCCAAGAACTTTGCATTCACATCTAAAGGAGCAATTTGAGCACACCAATTTCTACTTCAGCAGGTAAAAAATTGGTCAAAATTTATTCTTTTTTTACCAAAAAGAAAATTGCCACCCTCTATTGCGCACAAATAATCAGAGAAATGAATGCTTGATCAAATCAATTGATAACAGGAATCAACAAGCACAGAATCAGCGATGTTTGATCAAAAATCAAAATCATGTCTTTATTTATACACAATAATCAAAATCAAACATAAAATTTGAAGATTGAATACAGAGAGAAAGAGAGAGAAGTCACCGTCTTCTTCGAGGTCGCTGCCGGAATCGATGGGTTGGAACTCGTCCACGGGCTGATTGGAAGGAGGAGGAGCCTGGAGGGAATCGCTTTCGAGGAGGTGAGTGGTGCGAGAACGGACGCCGAGAAAGTTGGGGTTGGATACGAAACCGAAGGACTTGTAGTTTTGAATGACGGTGCCTTGGTCGTTCCACTGTGGAAGAAGCTCTTCGGCGAAAGAGCGAAGCTTGGGGGGGAGAGTGAAGGCTGGCTTGAACACGTTTGGCTTCTTCTTTGGAAGCCCCACTTGCACTTTCGTCCTCGATCTCTTGTACTTCCTTCTCGACCTTCCCATCTTTCGTTATGATATCTGCTCTCTTTTCTGGTTTCTAGGGTTTTAACTTTTTGCGGAGGTTTTTGGGATTTTTGACGTGATGGTAGGGTTGAAACGACGCCTGTTTGTGTCGTATTAGTGACTTGTGAATGAAACGGTAAATGCAAGCTGGTCGTGTGGAGTTCGTCTCCCACGAACTGGCAAATTACCAACAAGTCAATTTAATCAAAGCAGTGCAGTAGTGCACCCCCAGACCTATTTTTGTAATCTATCTTTCAACACATTAAACAAAATTAAATTATTTAAAGCAATGAAAACTTACCTGTCCATGTATCAAAATCGATGAGGTGTAACATTATTCTCCGTACACTTGTGAGTTTCAACATGCACACCAAAGACCCACAAAAATTAAACCTAAACAAAATTAAGAATTCAAAATTTCAAAATAAAATAAAATAAAATCAATTGAAAAGAAAGAAATTTACTCAAATCTTTGGTTGCCTCCCAAGCAACACTTATTTTATAATCTTCAACTTGACTTTGTCCCATGTTTCACATCAGTCCTTCAGCTGAATGAAGACTTTGTGACAATTCACTTCTCCTTGAAAATAATGTTTGAGACGGTGTCCATTGACTTTAAAAATATTGTTGATTCTTGCTTCTTTAATCTCCACTGCTCCATATGAAAACATTTGACGAATAAGAAACAGTCCCGATCACCTTGACTTGAGCTTTCCCAAGAATAACCTTAGCCTTGAATTAAAAGAAGCATCTATTGAACAGGAACAGATTACTTTGCCATGATCTTATCATCCCCCCTCTTGGTTTTGTCTTTGTAAATTCTTGCGCTCTCGTACGCAAAGATAGCATGTTCAAATATGAGTATTGATTTTGAGAGAATAGAAATTACTGAAAAGGTCCCAAAGATAGTGTAAATTAGCTTTTGGTAAAGAAAGGTTTTCGTTTCTAATTCAAATAAAACTTTAATCGTTTTAATCATTTTCAATTTTATAAACTAATTTATAGAAACTGAAAGAATTAAAAATAACTGGAGTTTCAATTGGAACCTAAAATAAAACAATATATATATTATTTTGGTAAAAAATTAATTTATTTAGGTGACCAATTTATTTTATATTATGGTTTATTTATAATAATATTTGTAGGTGTATGAAATGGGAACCAATCATAATTGACCACTTGGACATCAGGGAACTCGACACCTGGTCGAACCAAGTAGCCTTCAGGCAAAGACATGGTTGGTAACTAAGAAATACATTCACCTTTGAACGGTGACTCTTGAGCGGGTAAGCCAATGGCATTGAGACACGCGCTCCCCATAAAACTCACAAATGTCAGCAAAGAAGCGAAAGAGTTGAGAAGTGGGGAATACCTTGCACGCATAATGACACCTGAAATGTGAACTCTATCTTTTTATAGAAATGTAACTTTCCTTTTATTCCACAGAGTTCCTTTTTATTTTTTTAACTAGATTTGCAATGAGAGACACTTATTTAGAGAGAAATTACTGACTGAGGTATTGGAGGGTGTTTCCGGAGTCAAACTATGGATCACCTTGACATAGAGTTTTTCTGTTTTGTAGGTTATGTAGCAGCTGAATCCAATATTTCATGCGGAGGGTCCATTGCTACGAAGATCGTAACCTCCTCTCGGACACTTTTTGTCGCGGCAATATTAGTCTCAAACATTCAGAACTTTATTTGATTAAGAATTGAGAATCTTTGTTTCTTTGTTATATTTTTTTTAAATATAGAAATTTATAGATTCAAATTTTGCTTATTCAACAAAACATTAGTGCATTTTATGAAATTTTAATTATTTTGAACAATTTGTGAAGGCTTTCATCATACCTTTTCTAGTGGTCTTGACATAATTGAATGATCACGACAGCAAGATTTTTAATCAAACTTCTACAGAATTTGTTAAATCAGATAAACGTAAACAAAAACTATGATTCCTAAAGAAACAAATCTTGCAAAATTCAAACCATTATTTTTTCTGCTCTTCACCTGTCAACTACACCATCGATTTTTGGAGGTATACTCAGAGCCATGAATTCATACAAAATATAACAGATCAATGGGAAAAATGGTCTTGTCTGTCAACACATAAATGTTATTCAGACGGCAATTTTGGTGGGGGATGTCTAGTAAAGGCTTAAAGCAAAATTCTAACATTGCCAGGAGTAAGCTCTTATAAAGCAACATCAGGAATAGAGGTTTGTTTCCGCAAGAGTCCTGAAGATGGACTAGTGTGCTCCTGATACAATGCCCTGAAGATGCCTAGAGTTCTTCTGATCGATTGGAATACCCCTGAACTAATGCTGCGAAGATTGTTGGCCTTTCAAGCAACCTGGATGGCTTGTCAAATTCCTTTGCCCATCCTGTTATGTATGAGAAATGAGAGATAGCATTACTATTTGTCTATAAAATTCATGTGATGACCAAGGAAAAGAGCATTAACAAAGCATGTCTATAACAGCTTAGACCCACTAGTAGTGTGTGATGTGTTGTTGAATGATGCTATTAGTAGTGCTTCCAAAGCACGTGACTGATAAACTGATACTGGAAATGAATAGAAAGAAGCACGCACCTGCATCTATAACCAAAACCTTGTCGCAATCCATGACTGTGGGTATTCTATGAGCAATGCTGATAATTGTACAGGCTGCAAAATCCTCCCGGATGATCTTTTGAATTACAGCATCAGTTAGCGAATCAACAGAGGCAGTAGCCTCATCCATAAATAAAAGCCGGCTGCGCTTTAGCATTACCCTCCCTAAGCAGAGGAGCTGTTTTTGTCCCACACTCCAGTTGTCTCCATGATCCACCACTATAAAATCGAAAGTACTGTGTTAACCTTCAGCTTGTGTGTATGTGTATAAATATATATATATATATAAGAAAGAAGAACTGGAATCTGAGGGAGAAGAGAAGGAAAGAGGTGGAAGTCAGATGCCTAAGGCATCAAGTTTCTCAGGTTTTGCAGCCACCACATCCATAAGTTGGCAACGCTCAAGGCTCTGTTAGAAATCAATATTTCAGTTAAAGCTACAACTAAATAGAAAATATTTGTTTGCAGATGTGATGAGTAAAATCAGGGAATGGAAATGCATGTTTACCTTCCATATTTCATCATCTGTATACTGACCAATTGGATCAATGTTGCTTCTTACGGTTCCTTGGAAAAGGACAGGTTCTTGAGGAATGATTCCAAGGCGAGATCTAAGGTCATGGAGGCCCAGCAAGGAAATGTCCAAACCATCGATAACTATCCTCCCTCCTGTAGGCTCAATTAGCCTGAAGAAAACCTGGATCAAAGTTGACTTCCCACTTCCTGTACGACCAACAATACCAATATTCTCTCCCCCACGGATGCTAAGATTTATGCCTTTGAGAACCAGGGGAGTGTTGGGGCGATATCTAACCTTTTTGCCAAAGTTTATAATGCGTCATAATCAAAATAAAATTATCTATTCATGCAACATTAAACGGTAATTGTATCTTAATCTGCTCAGGGTTGTAGGAATTTTGGTTCTTTGTTATGTTCTAATAGCAAGGTCTATTCAATTTTATGTTTGCATCGAACCAGTTATTATATGCCTTTCACTATACTCCAACAATGAAAAGTTGTTACGGTAAGCTGTGAATCATATTTTATGAAACGAATTTCAAAGATAATATTGAAAATATTCTAAGGCCAGTTACCTGCAGGTCTTTGATATCAACATTGCCTTGGCCCGGCCAATTTGGAGGGGGTCGACGGTCTCTAATCTCCCATGGAGCTTCTGATGGAATTTTAGTAAACTGCCTTAACCTCTCAACAGAGACCATCTGATTTTCCAACGTGCAACTGACATATACGACATAGAACAGCACAGAATCGAGGGTCATCCCATACGAGAGAGACAAACCAACACTTGCTACATTATGTAGAATTAGTCAGACAACCGCGATAAGAACGTGTAGAAATTTCAATGATATTACATAGCATCAGTAACCTTATCCTAAAATGAGACAGTGATCACAAAATGATCTATACTTGATGAAATAGTTTCAACAACCCATTGATCCTGCCTATGAACTTTATATAGACTCTTCTGCAGTATAAGTTGTAATGGCAAACTTAATGTGTTTTCTTGAACTAAGCTAAATGTTTAGATATGTATTTGAGAGACGCTTTTCAGTTAGCATACCAGGGTCTATAATGCTGCTAGGTAAGAAAATCATGAACACGGCAGCGATGCAGAAAAATAAACTCCCCAGAAACTCCAGACGGAAACCCAACCACTCACTGGATGCATAGTTGTGGAAAGCCATACGCAAATTGGAATCAACTCGGATAAGGTTTTCCTCGCAAAATCTATCCTGCTTTCGGAAAGCACGGATGGTCATAAATCCGTAGATGCTTTCTGAAAAGTGATGGATAACAGGTGCTTTGGTGATTTGGTCAAGGCGAGTTAGTTCCCGTGATGATGAGAGATAGTATCCCTGCAACCCAAAAGAGAAAACATTCCCAACACAACGTTAATTAGTTCAACATAATCTCATTTCTAGCGCATATGTCAAGTTTTTCATCCTAAGAAGGTTTAGTTGGTCAAATTAACAAAAACACTTATTATGCTGCTCAAACAATTGAAGGGATCCATAGGGAAATCTGCTTGTCACAAACGTTAAAGACTTTCAGCATTTGTTCCAATAATTATGTCATGCTGAATAACAACTTAGATAACTTTGTCAATGAAGGGAAAAAAAAAATGGATGATGTAACTCTAAACCAATTGGCATCAGGCATGATATGCCAGTCTCGGCTCAATCCATAATGAGGAAGGTATACAATACAATTCAAAATGTTAATAAAAACGAAGGAGTAGTCAAATAGGCCTATCTGTAGGCATACAGAGTACAATATCAGGTGTAAGAAAGCTCAAGTTAGAAAGACAGCTCATACCCGGTACCAGTAATTCGCCCAAGCAAGTGGAACTAATAAGACTGCCGTTGGCCAAGCATATATGCATACAATGCAGATGACGCTAAGTAGAGACAAATAAATGGTAATGGACAAGCTCGTAAGCAATGGGATGGTGAAATCAAGGTTTGTTTGATCAGATGTTGCCTGTGAAGGAAAAAGAAATCATCAGCCCATATAACTCAATAGCAGTTTTTCACCTCACATTCTTGAATTTGGTGGACTATATCAAAGAAGGATTACAACATTCTACGTGCTAAAATGAAACTAAAATGGAGAAAATAGGAGTCCTAGTTTGATTTATAGTTCTTACCCGACTTAAAATTCTTCCTGAAGGTGTTGTGTCGAAAAATGACATGGGGGCATGCAAGATACAGAAAAGAAATTTGCTGAAAAAACTTTGGGCGGTTCTAAGCCCCATTATTGTAACGAAAAAGGTTCTCGCCACTACCATTAGCATCGATACAGCTGTAATCATACCATAAATACCAATAAAAAAAGAAGGGTTGAATGACGAAAAACGGGAAGGTGTAGTTTCATATTTAAGCCAAAAATCAGTAGCCACTGTGCTTCCTTGCCATAGTAGAGATAATAGCACCACTCCTGCTACACCCCACCATCCTAATGCCTCCGTGCAGTATTGTTTATACAAACTCAAGCTAACTTGACCCGTTTCTTTTTCCTCATCTTTGACAAGCTTAGAAGTTCCATTATCAGAACTTGCTTGGTCCACTGAATTATAATCAATTTTGGATTCCCCATGAGGGGAAGACACTTGAGGAGATTTTGGTGTTCTGGGGGAAGTTCCGCCAGGCATGGTTTCTCCTTTTTCTACAACTTCCATGGACGTTTCGTGGGCAGCTACTAGTGCTCCAAAATCCAAGCCAGAATTCAGCAAAGTGTTGTACTTTCCTGATTGCACTATCATCCCATCCCGCATGACCTGGCACCCAACAAAAATTTATATGTTCATGTGTGGACTGCTATTGTTTTGTTTTTTTTTTTTTCCATCGTTTCCAGAAAAAGAAAAAACATTAGCATCAAATTGAGATGTGCACATGGTACTTACCAAGATAAGATCAACATTATGCAAGAAGTCAACTTGGTGAGTTACAAGTAAAATAGTCTTGCCTCTGAGAGCTCCTCTAACACATTCCTAGAGCAAGAAATTGCAATTGTTTAGATAAATTCTACAATTTGCTTTTGTCATCAGTAATTGAGAGTTGCATAGTACAGAATTACTTATAAACTTAGTTACAATACAAGGAAGTATGATAACAAGGTAGATAAACACAAAAATCGGACAACTTATTTGCACTAACATGCAGCAGAAAATATTTCTAGTGGATAAATGAATTGATAATTATATCACCTTAAATACATCTGATCCTGTTTGAGCATCAACGGCACTGAAGACATCATCAAGAAGGTAGATATCACAATCCTGATAAACAGCTCTGGCAAGTTGTATCCGTTGCTTCTGTCCACCACTAAGATTGATGCCACTCTCTCCAATCTCAGTCTGATCTCCATACTCGAGCATTTCCAAGTCTTTCTCTAAGCAACAAACCCTAAGAGCTTCTATGTATCTCTCCCTATTCATCGGCAAACCAAAGAGGATGTTTTCTTCAATGGTCCCATTTTGAATCCATGATGTTTGTGCCACATAGGCAGTCGTCCCGCAAACTGTTACCTGTTAAAGAATAAGTATGTACATCAATCAAACAATTAAACATTATTGTATTAGAATCAATAGGTGAACAAATTGTGCATGACATATATTCGTACCTTTCCTGATATTTTGTGCATCTCACCCATAACAGATGCGAGTAGAGAAGATTTTCCAGATCCCACAGTTCCAACAATAGCTGTAATCTGCCCTTTCTTGACCTCAAAGCTAATGCACTTCAAAACCGCTTCTGTTTTGTCATCATCCCAAGTAAACACACCATCTTCAACTTGAACTGCGGTGTTACCATCACAACCCACCACTCTCTCCACTGACTCGGTATCCAATTCCTTACTCATCATGTACGTATCCAATCTCCCCATTGATATTATAGCTTGTGAAAATTGCATAAGAGATTGAGAGAAGCTCCTCAAGGGATCCGGCAAGGTCCTAATAGTTGTTGTTGCAGTGAAAACTGTGGATGCCACCAGTGGCTGTCCCCTTAAAATTGCTGTACCGAATAAGACTGTTGATATCACCGATGATGTAGACCACAACACAAACAAATTCCCTGAAATCCAGTAACTGAACTTAGCTAGCCATATGAATTCCTCGTCACGACAAGATTGGATTCTCTTGTTAAAATGTTCTTCCCATGCCTGGAACTTGATCACTCTCATGTTACTAAGCAACTCAATAGTCTCCTTCAGTCTCTCATCGCGATTTTTCATCACTAAAAATTGTTTTGTGTTATTTTGCTTGGTAACAAACAGAGAAAAAAAGAGCACCAATACAATCACGACCAATGCTACGAGGGCCGAGATACCAAAGTAGAAATATAGCAGCACTATGGCAACAGTAACTTGCAGCGGCGTCATCCACATAGCATGTAGTTGTGGTATCATGTCAGAGATCTGCTGTGCATCAACTGCCATGTAACTCACTATTGGTCCTACACCATGAGACTGTCTCGCATTGCAAGACAGCTTCAAACTCTTCTTGTACAACGAAGTGATAAGGGTGGACCTAAGTTTCATGCCAAGTGTCTGGGAGAGGAAGTTGAAGTGGTGAGACGTAAAAAGTTCTGTGAACTTTGAGAGAAACAAAATCACTAGAAGGTAGTATCCTTCATAGCGAGAGCTTCTTCGTCCAGTAGTGTATTCTACGAATTTATTTATAAGAATAGGTCCAATGTAGGTTGCACATAGCTTCACAATTGCAAGGAATGCAGTGAAGGCAAGGTCCTTCCAAAAGCACCTAAACAAGGTGGTTCGAATAGGGTGTTTGCAGTTTTCTTCAGGTTTAGGCCATTTCGATTCAAAAAGCAGTGACAATCTCTCAGCTCTGTGTTCAGGTGCAAGTGATGGGATTTCATCAACCTTGAGAGGAGATTTGTAGCCTTTATTCAGCACAGGATTCACCCAACACCAGACGGCCTTTGATAGTAGTGAAGCTGAAGCATATCCAGACAACTCGGTTTTCTTCAAAAAGGGTTCTCTTGTATCAGCTTGTCCACCCATTTTTGGTCACTCTAGTCCCTGTTGATCGATCACAACCACAAAAGACTAGATTAACCTGACAACAGAAACAGATGATCAGTAACAGCTTCAACCGATACTGACACTTGGAATAGAGATAACAGTGAATTGATTGTCCATTAAAGGGATATATAAAAGGTGGTATGAGTATCCTCACGGAGCTTTGACATAAATAATAAAACAGATCAATAAGAACCCAAGAGACAATGTGAACCAAGAAAAGATAGGGAAGACCCGTCGAAGATGACTTTTTTCTTTCATACTAAGTTAAGTTGTTGTATTCAACCTAAAATTTATTAAAGTTGAATTTTTTTTATATGATAGATTTGGATGAATTACATTATTTTATAAATTCCATATAGATTCAGTTGGAAAATATAATAAAATTTAGAAATAAAGTTCAAGTCATTATGAATTTTTTATTCACAAACATGGTAAAAGTTAAATGACCATTCATGAAAGGGATATAATAGGTAAAACGAGTATCATGAAGGGATCATGGAGCTTTGACATAAAAGATAAAACATATCAATATGAATCCAAGGAAAGAAAGGCAAGACCCTCAAGGCTTTTTGGCTAAGTAAAGTCATGAAGAATTGCGTATATTTTATGAAATTTTGAATTAATCCCTTTTGTTTAAAGATTTAACAAAAAAAAAACCTCCAATGTTAACCCACTGTTTTTTAATTTTAGAATTTTTAATGTTTTGCTTCTTTAGAAGTTTGTTATGAAATTTTGGACTTTTTGTGATATTATATGTAAATCTTATTTCGAATTGTTTAATGTTTTTGTATTTTACGATTAATTTTATTTCATGTTTTTTCATCTTTAATAATGTTTTTTAATGTATTTATACAATTACCTAACCTCCCTTTTATTATCTTTAATGTAGATTTATTAATGATAATCTAAAAGAGAGATATATTTGACATTCGATTCAACTTTGAGGACTTTTTAAGAATTTCTTCTTTTTCATTGTTTGTTAGTGATAAGTTATAGAATCTATCAAATCTTGAAAATTCAATCTGTTCCAATTAATAAAAATAAAAATATAAAATCAGACTGTCAAGTTCCTATAAGATATAACCGTAAATATCAAATTATTCTAGAAGAAGATGATACGTAGATATTATCATATCTTACTAAGTTTATGTTCAAACTTATTAATATATAAATTTCAATATCTATGGATCTATTGTCAACAATACTCGATAGACAAATGGTTATGAGTTGGAAGAAAAGAGAACGACATGAAAAGGCTTTAACGCTTACACAACAAGAAGAGCGAAGAGTTGGAAACTTTTGAAAACGAAAGGCAAGTGCAAGGTAAAATGAATCAAGCCTCAAGGCACGCACAAAAGCACCACAAAGTTATACAGTACCTGACCAAAAACCAGAACCAGAACTTGGGTAATTCTGACAGCGACCACTCCAACTAGAAGAGAGAGCTGTGATTGAGGCCAACAACAACTCTTGGAAGTGAGATCAGTTAGTTAAGAGAAGAGACAAGGAAAATAGATCTCATGAATATGTCTTGCGTTGGGATTATGTCTATATATATCAATACACATAGAGTACTGTATTCCTGCACGACGTGGTGATTTTTTAGTATCATCTCGCATTTCATGCAGAGAGAGAGAAAGAGAGGAGTATTCTGTTTTCTTTTAACCTTTATTTTTCAGATTTTCCGGACAAAAAAATATGACTAGTCCCCTTCGTTGAATTTTTAAGTAGTTGAACATCTTGTATATATTATTAACAGGACAATTGTAAATTGAAGTTTTAGAACTTTGAGAATGCAATTGGTAGCAAATTATAATAATAGTTTTATTAAATGAAAATTGTAAGAGGTGTCTACCTTTTTTTTTTCTTTTTTTTAATAACACATGCGATTGGTAGTGAATTATAATAATAGTTTTATTAAATGAAAGTTATAGTAGTGTTTTTTCATAAATATTATGAACAGAAGAATAATTAAACATTAGGTTATTGTCATATTGAATTAGTGTTTTTAATCATTAAACCAAATTAGATAGTACTAATAATATCACAAAATATAAGAAAATTATGCTATTTGGTAAAAATATTTGGAAACATAAGAAAAAATGTGTGAGGTTAAAAAATATCTGATATATTTTTGTGATTAATAATTAAATTAACTTTCTTTTAAGTGCAGAAGGTCTTACTTATTAAAAATAATTAAAATAAAATCATAAAACAAAACTAAGGTCGACTATTTGGTTGGTGGAGATATCAATGAAAGGCAGCAGCAGCATCCCTGTTGTTAGATCTATGTCTGAGCATGCTGTCGAAACTCGAGGAAGAGTGTTAAAAAATGAGCATAATGGCTTTTTGTTAGTTTTTCCAACTATATAAAAATAATAATAATAATCAAAATTGATATATTTTTTCTGGCTTGTACGGTAGTAAAACTAAACTCCTCCTAAAAAACAAAAAAACCCGACGGCTACTAAAGTTTGAAATTAAAAGTAAAAGAAATTGTAAGCAAATAAAAAAAAAAAAAAAAAAACCATGCAATTAATGGCCCATATTCATAAGAATATTATATTGCTATAACTGCCCTGTGAAAATTAGGATTAAATCGTACAGGACGTAGGTGCATGTTTTAGTCAACAACCAGAGCAGAACTCACCATTCATGCAGATGGAGATGCGGCTGTTTCTTTTTACTCTCGATGATTTCTTTCTTTTGTTTGTTTTGAAAGCGAAATATTATTTAATAATTAAAGGATATCGTTTCCGCAGCCTAATGAAGTTGGCAGGTTAGAATAAAGACACCGCCAACATTGTGGTCGCCGTTCATCACGTGCAGAGAGAGTCGGGGGATTTTTCAGTTCTTGAAACCTAATTTCAGACATGTTGTCTCTAAAGATTAATTTAATGTAAAATTAAATAAAATAGGTTGGATTAAATGTGATAGAATTAATTTCAATTAATATTATAATGTGTGGGATTGGATTAAAAATACTAATGTTTTTTATTGTTGGTATAGTATGAAATTTGACAAAATGTAATTGTGTGTTATTTTTTTACATAATGTACAATTTGTTAGTAGAAATTAAATTCAAAATATGAAATAAAGATATTTTAAATTCATGATAAGAAAGCAAAATTAATTTAAATATTTAAATCAAATTAAATTCATATATAAATATATAAATTAATATAATATTTATTTTATAATTAATGTTGAAAGACTATTTCAATATTTTAATAAGATATATCGGATTAACTTTTAAAATACATTTAATATATAATATACATAATTTAAAATAAGGGAGATTTGTAAAAACTTCTCTCATGGTTGATCATTTTTCAAAAATAACCCTCTTGATTTTGATTTAGATGAAAACTCCTTGTAAGAGGCTTTTGGCACATAATTAGGAGGAGTTCCAACTACATTTTGCAAGTATAAATCGGTTTTTTTTTTTTTTTTTTAATTAAGTATAAATTGGTTTTGATATACAATAATAAAAGGATAATGTTCAAATTCTGGAATAGATGATTATTTTCAAAAAATAATTCAATCTTATGGCGGTTTTTGACAAATCTCCTTTCAAAATAAAACCAATGAAGAAAAAAAGGTAGTGGTGGGACAAATTAGTCCTTCTAGTCACCAAAGATGAACTAAGTGATTTATGGGATTTAGGAAATCCATTCTCATGCCACCCCTAAATTTGGAATTGATTTGAAATTTATTCATTTCAATCTAATCTTACGTATCTAACTAGGCATGAGGAAGTAGGGGAACAAAAATTTTATGTTAACTTAAGAAATGAGATTATTATGCCATTGGTTGAGTACATCCCCTCCTCATATGAGGTAGGGGTTCAATCATTCTTAGTGAATATTGATAAGTCTAATCTCATATTGATTATGAGAGTAGTTTTTTTTTTTTTTTTTTTTTTTTGTACATGAATTGTACCTGGGACAAACCCAGAGGACGACCGGAACCAACCTAGATAGAACACTGAGGCATGGCTCGGATGACAACTCCCAATTGGAGGGATCAACACACCCAGAGACGGGTGGAGAGAAACCCACACGAAGGTGGGGAATCAACCCACACAGATGGTGGGAGATAAGACTATACATATATTGATAGTATAAGACTTATTATTATATGATAATATATATATAGATGTTTGGATATTAGGGGAGTGTCGAACCCATGCCCCTGACAAAGGAGGCATGGGTGGTTGCTGGCACCAACCAACGGCGCCAGCAACCAAGTGACAATTATGAGAGTAGTTTATCTCCTATGAAAGTAGTTATTTGAATAATTTTAATAGAATATAATTTCAGACTACGGGGTGGCAACTTAAAAGGAAAATTGTTATGCTTTTAACACTCTACTAAGTTCAGATTTCAGACTTCTCTTCAAAAAAAAGTTCAGATTTCAAACCAGTCAAATGTGGAGGCTGTGAGACCACGGAGCAGACAACAAGAATGCGATTTTCTGGAGTTTTATAATGCATCTAAACTTGGCCTAGGGCTTTTAAGGTTTTGAACGCATCACAACTTGTATGGACGCTTTAGATACATACATACATACATACATACATATATATATGTATAATATATAAGATTTTATTCTCTTTAACGTGCACCCGATATAATAAATTCAATGTCTCTATTATCAGCCACTAAATTTACTTATTTTTACATTCTTTGACTTGGACAACAATTATTTATACTTAATCAATGTCTTATCTACCATGCAATGACTTAATTACTTTCAGTACATTATTGAAAGTGAAAAGTATTCTCTCTCTTTCTCTGTGTATAATTTTAATAATTTGTTTTTATTTATTAATTAAATATTAACTGATAAATAATATTATTAACAATGTATATTAGCACATTGTCTAATATAATTTTATAATAAAAATAATTTAATTTGATAATATCTTAACTTCAAGTGCAAGAACATTATGTAGATTATTAAAAAAAACTGTGTACATTAGCTTGAGTAACAATAAATAATTAATACTATCAATTAAATGGGCAATTGAAAGTTACATGCAAAATGACAATAGAGCATGGAAAGCATGGTTGAGTATTAAATACTAAATCATAATAAATAATTGGTGAAGGAATCAGTGGGTACAATGTTGAAGATCAAATCTTGGCAGAAATGCACTTCAATATTTAAGAATCGCTTAGGCATGTGTTCTCTTTGTGATCTCTCACATCTTTTGTTAAAGCGAAAAAAGGTCAATCGGCATCGAAAAACGAAAGTGTGCTCAATCAAAAAAGAAATGTGGTCACTTTTTATTTTCATTATTTCTGTCAAATTCTATTCCCATTTTTTAATTTTTTTTTTATAAATATAAAAATATATATATTAATTATGTAAGCTATAAATAGATATTTCATTATTCATTTTGTTATTAACTGACCTTTCATAACAAACATACGAAAAATAAAAAATAAAAAAAGAAAGTTTTTTAGTTTATCTAAATGTATACTCATTAACATGACATTATGTGATACGAAATTCTTGTGTAATTGGTGGGTCAGTCAAGTGGGAGATAGTGTGATACTAAGCAAATGTCTCAAGTAACTTGTCCAAGGCTTGAATGTTGTGTTTGTACATTTCTAGAAGCCGAAAATTTTGGCAAGAACGAGAGACAGAAGATGCGCGCGGTGGGATGTGAAAGTAATGACATTGGAGGTAGCATTTTAATAAGAGATTGGTAGATTCGAAATTTGTCTTTTTAACTCAGGATCACTTCAAGATCAAAGTCATATAACTCGCGTATTATTATACATAAAATACATATTTTCAATTTAGTTAGTCAAACTTATTTTGTATATTTAATGAAGTTCTGGCGCTATCGGCTGTACGGTACAAAAATTTTTTAGCTTCACGAACCAGTGGCCAAGACTCGCACTTTTTCTTAGGGAAAAAGAAAAGAGATGGTCATATTTTCCCCTTATAATTTGACCTAATGTCAAAATCCCTCAATATTTTTAGAAATCACTAAAATCTCTCATTGATTCATCAAATAAATCAAATACCCCATGTAATTTATTAAAAGCCCTTTTCTGTCCAAATTGATTTTGAAAATTGAAGTTTGATCATTTATATGAAACATTTTGATTATTTCAATCATTTTAACAACGATAATAATGATAAAGCGTAAAATGAAATTTCTAGAAAGTACAAAGGATAATTAACGATTGTATCAAACTATAAAGGGAAAATAAAATTATCCCCAAAATATATATAACCATTGTCATAAATTTTTCTTCCAATTGTTCTTGGAGACAGAAGAAACTGTGCATTTTTATGGTTGATTTAACTAAAGATTAGTCGCTCGTAATTGATTAGTCAAGACTCAAGACTTGTTACTTTGTTAGAACTTGGGTAGAATTTCAAAAGAATCACTAGAAGCTAAACAAAAAGTTAATACATTGTTTTCACTTCCTCCAACCGATTCTTCCATGTTAGGCTTTCGTTTTCATCAATCGTTATGTATTTATCAACGAAGTGGGCCTCTTCTCATGCGGACTATGGATGTAGAAATTAAGTTGCACATCTGTCGTTGTAAAATAATGGTTGACCAAGGTTCGTGTTGGCTCAAACCTGCAGTTCAAACACAACAAAGCAGATAGAGGAGGGGAGAGGTAGAGAGGAAGAAAAAGAGACAGGTTTTATGTGGTTCGACCTTGAGAATGACCTACGTCTACTATGCTGGCTCTGGTGAGGGGCGACAGTTACTATTATTGTATATTTTGGGGTTACAGCCAGAGAGAGAGAGGGAAAAGAGACCAACCAAAAGTCCTTTTCCCTTACAATTGTTACAGTCCTCTATATATAGAGAGAAAGAGGTGCTACAGTAATAGAAAAGCATTTAATGTTAATTGCAGTTTGTCAAAGTCTTCTGCCAAAAACATGTGTTTTCGACACTAACTCATACTTAGTGGTTGAGAAAGTCAAGCTACCATAGACTGAGAAAGCTGGCCGTGCACATCATGCCACTGTACGAGCTGACTCTGCTCTAGGTGAGCTGGAGCTCGTTAGGTGCTGAGCAGTTAGCGATTTGATAGTTCTTTGCTAGTCACTGGTATGACCTGATTAGCGAGCTGAGCTGAAGTCTCTTATATCAGTGAGTTGGTCACTAGTAAGCTGGAGCGTGCAATAATAGATTGCTTGTCCTACGCGAGCTCACTACTGTAAGTAGGATGTATGCGAGATGTTTGTTCAGTCTACTGGGTTGCTTCAATTAGCTGATACTAACGCTGGACCAATTTTAAGTGGGTTTTTACTAACCCATTTGGCGTAGCCCAAAAATATAAACAACGACATCCAACTAGTAGTTAAGAGTAAGAGACCAAAAATGTGAAGACAAAACTAACAGTAGACCGTGATGGTGATTGATGTTTATTTTTCTATGTTTTGAAAATAATCCAGACATGAGGCACTTCAACTACTGCCACCAGATACAGGTAAGTCGAAGTTACTGGTTTTCAGCTATATACTATTCACCCATTTAGCATTAAATAAAGATGCTATGGTTGGATTGCAGCTAAAACAATATGTATTCGGCTTATATTCCACAACAACACTACAAAAATGTTACATAAGATCAAATTTCAGATATATTGAACCAACATGAAGCCAATCGGTATACTCTGACAACTAGTTGCACAATCTTTCCATTAGTGTTAGAATTATACTAAAATCAAACAATAAAACATCAATCAAAACAAACCATCAACAAACCATTTTTACAAACTCTCCCAAAAACCACGACACACAACTCCTCAAACACCTGACTAGCAAAACCACAACAAAAAACGTCCTTATCCTCCAGCTCTCAATCAATTCAACTTGCATTAATCCAACAACAAATTACTTCATTTCTATGTTCCACCCAAAAGAAAATATTGAATGATGCAGCATCCATCCCATCATAAAATGGTTCAACTAAATAGATTATAATCCAAAACACAGTAATCAATGTTGACCACTACCACTACCAGTCCCAAATTCAAGTTCCCAATAATTTTCACTCACCAGACCATTAAAAAACAAACTTACCTAAAAAATACAGCTGTGTTATTGCCACCACCACTCTCAGCCACCTCCTTCTTACTCGCGACGAAGAAGTGGTTGATTTTAGGGGCGGCAACTTGAAGATTTGTCATCAACTCCTTCACTGCTGGACTGAAATCAATAGGCTGTGATGCTGTTCTGTTCCCACAGAGCCCAAAATGACCTTCCTGAGTGCTTTGATGATAGAATGGACTGCTTTCGTACCTAAAAAGAAAAGGCAAGGAACACAATGTATAATAGTGTAAAACAGGACAGGATCCTCTATTGATTTGATTAAAGGAAAAAATAAAATAAAAAAGAATTCTGAAGATTGTTACTTGAACATTCATTTTTTCCTATTGGCTTTTAGCTTTGGCAAATTATATAGGTGGTTGTTCACAAGTGCTAATTATTTAGAAGTTTAACTTATTTATAATCAAATACAATCAACAATCTTTAATATCTATCGGTTATATGATTCCAATAAAATTTACATTCAACTTTATAAAAGAAATGCATCTTAAAAAAAACTTTAGTAAACAGTAACTCACAATTTAATGCAATTCGTACCTTAAAACATGCAAATAGCACAATAAATTATTAGTTAAAAAAACAGGATCTCATACTAATTTAAATTATTGAAAAAGTCTTACAAATTGTTCTCTAATCATTATTTTAAACTGACTTTTGACAAACTCTAGTCGGTGTTATAAGAGTGTTTGTTTGTTTATTTATTTATTTTTTTTTTAATTTTTAGTAAGTTACAATTAACTACAATATAATGATTTTAATATCTATCTAAATTTTAGTTAAAATTACAGTTTAACTATATAAAAAATATAAGATTAGAAAAATACTAATGAATATATAAGATATTAAAAAGATACTTCCTATTATCAATTACGATAATAATTTTTCATTTAAATTCATAAGTATATAATATTTTACTAGACTGACGCATAGAGAAAGGGTTCTTACCATTTTTCAAGAAAGGTGTAAGACCAGTAGTCTGGTTGGTTATTAACAAAGAACGAAGTATCAGAATACCTAAGAAAACAGCCAACATCAACCGCCCAACCATATGCATTACCAAAAAATCGTTGAATGTTAGCATATGCAGTTGCTAAGCAATCTCTACAACCACTTTCACTAATCATTTCGACACAGGACACATTGAGCTACACTGTATACAGTTGTGTTATACCTAATAAGGAATCACAGTACAAGCTTATAAACACATACAAACATACATAAATAGGATAAGAAGGGAGAAAAGCAACCAACAAGAAGAGGTGAAATACATTCAACTCATCGAGTCTCACAATTACAACCAACCAACCAAATTCATAGTCCAATTTTTTAATAGTAGATACACACAACAACATAACTCACAAACCCAACAACAGTACAAGCTCAAACAAAGTGCATAGACTATACAAGTGATAGTAGCATAGCTTTCAACATTTACAAGTGAAACAGAACAGCAATTTAAGAGGAAATGACTCATTCTCCGAACAACAATCCATCACCAAACAAATCCACTACAAGATTGAAACTAATCAACAACAAAATAAATAATGAATCAATAGTCAAAGTACTTGATAGAGAGATGACGGCGATTTTTTGGTGGAGAGAGAGACAACGATGTTCTAGTGGTCGATATACCTAAGAAACCCGAAGCAAAATTGAGATATGAGAAATCGACAGACCCGTAAAAAAAAAAAAAAAATTGGAAAGAGAGACGGTGATGATACCACAATTTCAAAGCTTTGAACACAGAGAGGTTTTGGTGGTCACATAGTAGATGACACAGCGGCGATGGAGAGAGAGTGAGGTGCAATCAAGCAAAGGAACAGCGGCGATGGGAGATTGGAGAGAGAGAGAGGCACTGTCGTACGACGGCGATGGAGTAGAGAGAGAGAGAGAGGTTTGTTAGGGGTTTTTTTTTTTTTTTAAATGAACCGGATAGAGGGTGCATAAGGAACGGGTATTTTGCGGGTCTGATAGAGACCTGCAGGTACACCTATATCCTACCCATCTTTATACTAGTTTTTCGGATTCAGTTCTTTTAAGAGGCTTTTAAAAAAAGGTTCGGGTCTATACCCGAATCACATCCTTATAGGTATGGATAGGGTCTACAGACCTTGTCTATTTTGCCATCCTTATAAGGTAGGTGCACATGTTTCACTTTCACACCAATTGTTCCCTCCTTCAGACAAAACAAAAATGACATAATTTGTTTCTGATCAAAACAATACAATCATACAGTTTAATGTAAGAAAAAAAAATTGGTAGTTTGAAACTTGGTTGATATGATATCGGTGACTAGCATTTTACTGGAAGTAACAAGGTGAAAAAACCTGAAGTTAAAGAAGAATAGTGCAAATCAAGGCTGTTATAAGTAAAAATAATTAAAAAGGCGTAAGGTAATTTGGTCACAAAGTGGCCAAATACTGGTAAAACGACTTAAATAGGTGAGAGTTATATATGTAAAGAGTTGTTGATGGATTCCTAATATCCAGGAATTTAAACCCCGTGGAGGCATTTAATGCTAGGCTTAAACCCCAACTCATAATATGATAATTTTATGTAGTTGACATATGACATAAAATTAATATGAATTCGCATATCAATTGAATGAAATTGTTGTATTACGAATTGGGATACAGAGTTAGAATATTCTACTGATCTAAATTTATAAATCCTATGCTTAAATTGCCAATTACAAGACATATAAATCGAAGTAGGCCATTTTCTACAGTCCGGTGGATCGATTGGCATACTCCTGAACCAATGCTCCAAATAGTGATGGCCTCTCTAGCAAATGAGACGGCTTGTCAAATTCTTTAGCCCATCCTGTCATCAAGAACGAGAAAAATGTTTAGTGTTACTGATCATCTACAAACTTGTGTGCCAAGCAATCGCAGGAGTACAATTTTTGTGACCTTAGAAAGAATAAAATGAAAATGAAGCACCCACCTGCATCTACGACTAAGACCCTATCACAATCCATGACTGTTGGTATTCTGTGAGCAATGCTGATGATTGTACAAGCTGCAAAATCTTCTCGAATGATCTTTTGAACCACAGCATCTGTCTGTGAATCAACTGAGGCAGTTGCCTCGTCCATGAACAGAAGACGGCTGTGCTTTAGCATAACCCTGCCTAGACAGAGAAGCTGCCTTTGTCCCACACTCCAGTTGTCTCCATTATCAACCACTACAATTTGAAGTAACACTTCGGTAAGTTTCAGCTGCTGAAAATATATATATAAAAGAAAGAAAACTGAAACTTGACAGTAAGAAAGTCAGTCAATTACCTATTGAATCAAGTTTATCAGGTTTTGCAGCCACAGCATCTTTGAGTTGGCAACGCTCAAGGCTCTATAAAATTCACAATATTTGAGTTAATGTAACGACTAGAATGAGAATGTTCGATTACAGATATCATTGAACAGAACCAAGAAAAGGGTGTGCATATTTACCTTCCATATTTCATCATCTGAATACTGACCAATTGGATCAATGTTGCTTCTCACGGTTCCTTCAAAAAGGACAGGTTCTTGAGGAATGATCCCAAAGCGTGACCTGAGATCATGAAGTCCCAGCATGGAAATGTCGATGCCATCTATTATTATTTTCCCTCCTGAAGGTTCCACCAGCCTGAAGAAAACTTGGACCAAAGTTGACTTCCCACTTCCCGTACGACCAACAACACCAATCTTTTCTCCCCCATGAATGCTAAGAGTAATGCCTTTAAGGACCAGAGGAGTGTTGGGGCGATATCTAACCTGTTTGACAAAGTTTATATGTTAATTTCCTCTTCCGGTGATTTTGGTTATGTTTGTAGAAGGTACTTCAAATTTTAATTTCTCTTCCCATTATATTCCACCTATGAAAGCATAATTACAATAGCTATGTATTTCACATTCTAAAACAACTGTGTAGACAATTAGTCTACAAGAAAATTTCAATGATATTAGTTTTAAGGCCAGTTACCTGCAAGTCTTTGAGGTCAACATTGCCGTGTGCAGGCCAACTAGGAGGTGGAAGACGATCTTTCATCTCCCATGCTGATTCTGATGGAATGTTTGTAAACTGCTTCATTCTCTCAACAGACACCATCCGATTTTCCACAAAGCAACTCAAATATATGGCCCAGAACATTACAGCATTGAGGGACAACCCGTATGAAAGAGACAAACCAACATTCTCTACATTATGTAGAATTAGTCAGATTTCCATGATGTAAAAGGCAATATGTGGAAACTTCACCAGCATTGTAAGATATCATTCTTTTACTGTAAAATTCATTATCAAGTCTACACTTGTCTTCGGTCTTAGATCCTGATGTTAAATTTTTGACATGATATACTGATCAAATAAATTGAAAAGAAAGTTGAAGCTTCACATATTATCTTTAACTAGATTATACAACAGAACATCAGCATACACATTAATTTACCAATAGATAAAAAGATACATGTACGAAGATGTTTTGACAGTTCAAATTCAAAATGGTACCATATATGGTCCATTAATATTATAAAGTCCGTGGTTTCAACCGTGAAAATATTTACCTAGTACTCTTATTAAAATTGTCTGACCAACTCACAGCATAAGGAGATAAATAATGTGTTAGGCATAAGAAATTATTAAGAGAGTTAAGATTCAATTGAAATGGCATGTCAGCAATCACCATACACACATAATTACCTGGTCTTATAATGCTGCTAGGTAACATGATCATAAACAAGGTGGCGAGGCAGAAAGTGAAACTCCCCAACAATTCCAGACGGAAACCTAACCACTCATTGGATCCATTGTTGTGGAAATCCATACGCAAATTGGCATTAACCCGCTTAACATTTTCCTGACAAAATCCTGTCTGCTTCCTGAAAGAGCGGATTGTCATAACCCCAGAGATGCTTTCTGAAAAGTGATGGATAACAGGAGCTTTGGTGAT
Source organism: Dimocarpus longan (assembly GCA_022984855.1). Lineage (NCBI taxonomy): Eukaryota > Viridiplantae > Streptophyta > Magnoliopsida > Sapindales > Sapindaceae > Dimocarpus > Dimocarpus longan. The sequence goes on from CM041015.1 coordinate 25,861,207, forward strand.
TGAGTCAAGGCGAGTTAATTCTCGGGATAATGAAAGATAGTATCCCTGAAACAGAAGAGAGACAAATATCTTAGATATAGGATTGATACAATCTCATTTCTGAGATAGGTTTCAGGTTTTTTCCTCATTCATAAGGTTGAATTACAGTACTTTGGTAAGAATCCATTAGAAAACTGGCTATGCAAAATATAAGGTTCAAATATTGGTGAAACATCGAGGAATTTGACAACTTGTTCCAATGAAGAATTGATACTAAATCAGAAATTAGAGTTACAAAGAGCACTCGGAATGAGGGATCATATGCCTGGCAAGGCTCAATTAATTATGTTAGTTACATCACTGTTCAAATTGTTAAAAAGGAATTTATGAATGTCACCTTGCAGCAGGCATACAGACCATGATATTGTGTGTACTATTTCTTCTTCATTGGAAATTTTCATAAGGAAAAGGATTAATATTAAGATCAGAAGAGAGGGTTCATACCCGATACCAGTAGTTTGCCCAGGCAAGAGGAATCAATAAGAACACTGTTGGCCAAGCATATTGACAAGTGATGATAAAGATACTCAGTAGTGTGATATACATGGCAATGGCCATGCTCATAACAAATGGGAGGAAGAGGTCAATGTTGGTTTGATCAGTTGATGCCTGAAAAGAGAAATAGAAATCATTAGCTTAGACACCATCAGCCATCTAATGTAATATCAGTTGTTATTCACTTTCATTTGTTGGTAGACTACAGCAAGAAAATTTATATACCATAACTTCCAGCAACTAAATAGAAATAATGTGTAGAAATTAGGATACTACTTTGGTTTCCGAGTTCTTACCCGACTTAAAATCCTTCCTGAAGGCGTTGTATCAAAAAATGACATGGGTGCATGCAGGATACTGTGAAGAATTTGGCTAAAAAAAATTTGGGCAGTTTTAAGCCCCATATGCGTAACAAACAGGGCTCTGATCGATAATAGTACTAATGATAAGGCTGCAATGATTGCATAGACACTAATGAAAACGGAAGAGTTGAATGACAGAGCACGCTCAGCTGAAGTTTCATATGAAAGCCAATAATCACCAGCCATTTGAGACGCTTGCCATATCAGAGACATAAACAACACTGCTATTACACCCCACCAACCATATGCCTCAGTAATGTATACCTTATACATTTGCAAGCTAACTTTACCAGTTTCTTTTTCCTCGTCTTTGATAAGTTTGGAAGTTCCTTTATCAGAATTTGATTGGTCAACCAACTTATTTTCACCATTTGCTTCACCAAGATGGGAAGTGACTTGAAGAGATTTTGGTGTTTTGGGGGAACTCCCAGTAGGCATAGTTCTGCCAGCTTCTACCAATTCCATGGACGTTTCATGCGCAGCTACTAACACTCCAAAATCCAAGCCCGAATTCAGTAAAGCGTTATACTTTCCTGATTGTACTATCATGCCATCTCGCATGACCTGAAATCAACATGAATTCGCATTTATACACTCATGATTACATGTACATCATTTGCGGAGATCTCGTCGCCAAACAAGCATCGGTTAAAATTGAAATATGAACATTTTACTTACCAAAATAAGATCAACATTGTGCAAGAAGTCAACTTGATGAGTTACAAGTAAAATGGTCTTGCCTTTGAGAGCCCCTCTCACACATTCCTAGAAGAAAACAACAGAACGGTTTAGACAGATTTGACAACTTGATTTGTTGTTATCCTTCATGATTATACAAGGAAAGTATAGAAGTACCATAATTGCAAATAGAGTATAATAACAAGTAGAGATTAGAGAAGCCATTTATATGTAAATTTATTTCACAGCTTAAATGCATGTCTGAGCACAACCTGTTCTCAAAATATAGAGCATGTATCCACACTAAAAGATAAAAACTGTATGATTTGATATATATGTAATAAACGAAAAATCAGGCACATAAATAGATTTCCTAAACTTGTAATGAAGTAAATAATTAAATTACCTTAAAAATGTCTGATCCAGTATGAGCATCAACGGCACTAAACACATCATCAAGAAGGTAGATATCACAATCCTGGTAAACAGCTCTGGCAAGTTGTATCCGCTGCTTCTGTCCGCCACTGAGATTGATGCCACGCTCACCAATTTCGGTCTGGTCTCCAAACTCCATCATTTCCAAGTCTTTCTCCAAGCTACAAACTCTTATAACTTCCCTGTATTTCTCCCTGTCCATTGGCAAACCAAAGAGGATATTGTCTTCAATGGTCCCATTTTGAATCCAAGATGTTTGACCCACATAGGCGGTTGTCCCACAAACTCTGACCTATTACACAAAAACCACATGCACCAATCAAACAACCAAATATTATCAATGCAGGTATGATCTTCCTACTAGATGGTACACAATAATTAAATTAATAAAACAAAAAAGGCAACTTCAACAAAGTGTACATCACAATTCTTACCCTCCCCGATATTTTGTGCATTTCACCAAGAACAGACGCAAGGAGAGAAGACTTTCCGGATCCAACAGTCCCCACAACAGCAGTAAGCTCCCCTTTCTTGACCTCCAAATTGATACCTTTCAACACTTCCTCTCCAGTTTCATCATCCCAACCGAAAACCCCATCTTTAACCTCTACCGCTAAGTTACCATCACAACCATCAGCTCTTTCCACAGACTCATTCACCAATTCCCTACTCAACATGTACTTATCCAACCTCCCCAGCGATATCATGGCCTGTGAAAGTGAGATCATAGATTGGGGGAAGCTCCTAATAGGCTCCTGCAAGATCTTAAATATGGTTGTTGTTGTAAAAACTGTCCCTGCATCAAGTGGTACACCCAGTAAAATTGCAGTAGCAAATGTGAGAGTTGATATCAGCAAAGGTGTGCACCACATGACAATAATATTCCCAGAAATTGAGTACAAAAACTTCGAAAGCCATCCAAATTCTGTTTCACGGAAAGAGAGAATTCTCTCATTAAAATGTTCTTCCCAAGCCTGGAACTTAATCACACGCATGTAATTAAGCATCTCGTTCACAGCCTTCATTCTCAAATCACGATTTTTCATCACATTGAATTGGAACTTGTTATTTCTTCGAGTTCCCATAATAACGAAAATGAGTACACCAGTAATTCCAAGGACTGCAGTGACGACCGAGGCACCAAGGTAGTTGTATAGGAGGACCAAGGCAACACCAACTTGCAATGGCATCAACCATATAGCATGTAGCTGCAGCATCATATCAGAGAGCTGTTGTGCATCAACTGCCATATAATTCACAATTGGTCCAACCCCATGAGCCTGCCGCGCAGAGCAAGATAGTCTCAAGCCTTTCTTGTACAAGGAAGTGATAAGGGTACATCTAATAAGCATTCCAAGTTTCTGTGAGTTGAAGTTGAACTGGTGAGTAGACAAAACTTCTATAAACTTTGCAACAAGGAGAATCGATACAAGGTAGTATCCTTCATAAGGGGAGCTCCTTTTACCAGAAGAGAAATCCACAAAACTTTGAATAAGGACAGGTCCAACATAAGTCACACAAAGTTTCACAATCGCAAGGGATGCAGTGAAGGCAATTTCCTTCCAGAAGCACCTCAACAACGTGGTTCGAACGGGGTGCTTTGATTTCTCTTCCGGTTTTGGCCAATTCGATTCAAAAAGCTCAGACATTCTTTCAGCTCTATGTTCTGGAGAAAGTGATGGCACGTCATCCATTTTTAGAGGTGATTTGTAGCCTTTGCTGAGCAGGGGATTCATCCAAAGCAAAAAGGTCTTAGACAACGTAGAAGCTGAAGCAAATTCACTCACATTGGATTTGCTCAAAAGGGGATCATACAATTTGGTTTCTCCATCCATTTCCGGTTTAGAATCTCTAGTCACTACAATGCCGGTTGATCCTCTGATTGCAACAAACACTAGGACAATTGATAAAGGGAAAGACACTATGAAAACAATATCATCCAACCTCAAATATGGATCCAAGGTTGCTTCAGAAGAGACAAAACGAAGGACCCCGGATGATAAAAACAATGTTACAAGGATAAAATTTGCAACCCAATAAATCCTAAGGGAAAGTGGATGAGTGACAGCTTCAAATCTCTTCTCATGAATGATTAAGATTGCAATAAGAACATGAGTTATGGCCTGAATCAACCAGAAAAGAGCATCTACTAGCTTAAACTGCCAGTTGGCGCTTCTACTGAATGCTAGAATGCATACAACAGTGTAACCAAATGCTAACACGACTGTCACTATAAGACAAAGTTTGAACCATATAGTGGTTTTGGTAGAATCCCTGTTGTTGTGTCTTATAAGGGGCTTGTTGATTTCGGAGCTGGGTTGTCCATGGGTTCTGAACCTGGAACAAAGCTTTTGGACTGAAAATATTACAAGAGTGAACAACAACAAGGCATCAACAAGAGATGACATGGCTCTTTGGGGACACGGAGAGAGGAAAATGAATCTTAGCCATTGAAAGACTAATGGAATAGATGTGTCTTCTTGTGATCGAATCACAGAGCTTGAACATGAAAGTGATGTGATCCAAGATGCAGAAGACATGTTTAAACAGTCAAGTCAGATATTAGAAAAACAATCTCTCAATAATTGTAGTTGATTCTCATCAATTTCATGTGCCTCTCACTCCCTGGAAATGAAACAGCAAATGATCGTCCGTGAGTTTTTCAAGACTTAAAAAACCAATAAAATAATTTCAAGCCAAACGAAATCAAAACCATGAACTGGAATGGATGGTCAATGGTGAATGGTGCAATGATAAGTATGTAATCACAAAGGACAGAAGCACGCCTTTTGATAATAATTAAAATAACTCAAAAGTAAACTGACACAACAAAGAAAAACAATAATTTGAACAAAAATTAGATAACAATCCATTTCTTTATACTGCAATCGGAAGTGCAATGATGCATGAACCCTTAAAACTTTTTAAACTATTTAGCATCTTTTACCGCTATAGATAAGGAAATCCCAGGAACAAGAAAATAGTACAAACGATAAGGTTATCAGAAAACTTGTACTGTAGTGCTTCGATGCCAAGATTTGTTTGGTTTGTTTGACAAGAAATGTATTAGATCTTAAAGACAAAAATTAAAAACTTTATGGTCTGCCATTGTAGACAAGATCTGAGAATCAAAATGATGAAAACAAAAAGCATACGCGCGAAAAGAATGGAATAAAAAGTATATGATCATACGATAAATAATACAATGATAGATTGCATAGTCAAATATGAATATTATAATTTATCATGGCCCTATAGAGTGTAAAAACGTTTTTGAATACTTCAAGAACAAGGACCATCCGAAATGATACCGAAAATAAAATATGTTCAAAACAAAAAACTAGTTGGTAAATCAAAACAGAGAAGAAGCTGCCGTAGAAAGATGACTCAAAAACATCAAAAAAGTGTAACAAACTTATTTGAAAAATGAAAAGACAGACAACCAAAAACAATCCAGAAGAAAAGAGACCATGCAAAACCGTAAAAAACTCACCTGAACGGAACCGGAACCCGGAACCCAGAAACGAAGAAGGTTGGTTTCTGAGCTTAAAAGGCGTAGAAATTCATTACAAGCCCTCCAAGCAACGACATGAAAGTGAGCAGTAGTGGAACAGAAGTCGAGCGTTACTGTCCATTAATCACGACAACTCATTAAAATGTGTACGTGGAGAGAGATAGACTTCATATATGGGAATTTTGCAGGCTCACAGGCTAGAGATACATAGGCCTGGACAAGAACCAACTGGCTTTTTTATTTTGCTGATAAAATGATAAATGATGATAATAGTAGCAGGAATTGTCCAAATGCAGATAACGAGGGAGGCGTGACTCCTTGCTTTTTTTGTTTTGTTATATTGACTAAGAGTTTACTCTAGGTTGTTTGTATTTTACACTTGACATTTAATGATACTAAATTTAGTTAATTAAGAGATTTTTATTTATTTGTTAAGTGGTCAAACCACTTAAAACCACTGAAAAAAAAAATTTAACTTATCACTTAATACAAAATCACTTAATGATTTATAAATATATTATTCCAAATTTATCCTTCCTAAAATAATATGTTTCCAAATTTGTTTTAGTTTTATATTATAAAAATTTCTTTTAATACTTTAATAAACAACATTGAAAAATAAAAACCCTAAATATCTTAACATCATTTTTTTTTTATAGCTGTATTACCATATTTCTCTAATTAAATTCTGGTAAGAATCTTTATTGATGAAATGTTTATGTAACAACTCAGAGACCAAGTTACAAATAAATTTGTTTAGGTATTTGATTATTTTAATTTAATTATATCAAAAAATATATATTACTTTACAATTTCAATTTTTATTGTAATAGTAATTCAATTTAAAACCATTTTATTTATTTTTATTTGAATATATAAATTTAATTGACTCTACTGTTTTAATTAATCTTATTTTAATTATAAATAAAAATACTATATATATAAGTTACAATTTCAACTTTTATTATAATAGTAATTCAATTTAAGATTATTTTGTTTATTTTTATTTGAACATATAAGCTTAATTGATTCTACTGTAATAATTAATCTTATTTTAATTATGAATAAAAATATTATATATATAAGTGTTTAATATTTGTTAAATAATTTATTACAATTATTTGTATCATATTAAATAAAATTACACAACAACTAATAGTAAAAGGATATAAATGTCAAATTACTAGTAATCAGATAATTTTAACTTTAAAAAACAAACAAGATTATTATACATTCAGAGGTAAGAAAAGAAAAAACAAACATGTCAATCAGATTTCAGATTTCAGTCACTATTCAGCTTTCAGTCTTCAGCAGCACTGTTCAGTCTTCAGATAAAAAAACAAACGGCCCCTTTGTTTACTTATATAATCCTTTTTTCTTTTTTTTCCCACATTTACGACGCGGGTTTGAGATTAGAAATGATAATAAAATTACGATTAAATTTGATTAAAAAATTATTATTTATATTTGATAGAATTTAATATTCAATTAAAATTATACCATATTAAATTTAGTATAGATCGTGAATTAATTAAAATAAAATAAACTTAAATAATTTATTATGTACTTAGATTAATTTTATATAAAAACAAATAAAAAAAAATTCAATTTGATAGATTTCTCACTATCTTCGATAACATCATCATCTCCCATAATAATAATCATCAACGACATCGAGAACATCGAATCAAAATAAATTATAAAAAAAATAATAAAAACTTATGGACAACTAGGTTCGATAGACCCCAATGACCTTCATTTTGGTTCGACAAACCCAAACGAAGAACACTTCATCTGGGTTTATCGAACGTTCTTCATTTAGATTTGTCGAACTCGATCCAAAAGAAGATATCTTTTCATCTAGCTTCGTCGAACGCATATAAAAAACTTCATCATTTCATCTGGGTTTTAATTGAATTCAAATGATTGCAACTTCAAACTCATTAAAGAGAAAAAGAGAGCGAGAGAAAGATAAGGGGTTAGGGACGGGGTAAAGAATGTTGCTAGTTTGTCATCATAGAGGTAAAGTGTTGTCAGTTTATCGCAATAGAGGTATGATGAGAGGGGAAAGATGACAGAGTGAGAAAATGAGAGATGGAGCTGTGAGAGGGGAGAAATAAAATAGGAAATAAAAATTCTCATTTTGGAAATGAGAATTCCCATGAGATTAAAAAATGAGAAAGATTGGGACTGAGATTGAATTCCTTCGATTGCTCTCTAAACACAAGCTTTAATAGGTTGGGATATTTTGAATCATGTACTCATATTATTTTTAGCATTCCAAACATAGTCTTTAGGGTTTTATTAATCTATTGGTTTATCTGTGTAAGGTTACTCAAACCGTTTTCTTCGATAATAGCCTTAGGTTGGTCCTAAGAAATGACTATAAAAAATTTTTATTAGATAATCTTATCAAAATCAATAAATAAGATAATCAAACTAGATTGTTTAATAATTTGGTTTTCTCTTGAAACTACTTTAATAAATTTTATTATAATATTCTATGCAGTGACGTCTGTGTTACAACTTCTATCTCCGCCTGCATTTGTTGGCGCGTTACAACGCCGTCGGATTCGACAGCCCGCGTTTTATAAAAAGTATTTTGTACGTATTCATCTACCTCTGTACATTGCAATTTTGTTTTCCTTTTTAGTATCTTGACAGGACATGAACGCAAAATGGGTTCGAGGAATTTTTGTAAGACTGTATTAACTTTAAATTTTTTATTTAAATATGTATTTTTAATATCTAATTATTCATTCACCCTTAATTCAAATTTGGCTTATTTTTAATTGATAAATTATTCTTCTATCCATAAATGAATTTATATTGAATTAGATAAAAGTTTTAATATATCTAGTTGCTCATGCCAATCTATTTATATGGTATCATATAATGTCAGGTTTTTATACGATTAATTATTTATATAATAAGATATAATTTTAATAAATTGAATATCTAAATTTATTATAAATAGCTTTTCTCTTTTTTTTTTTATTTATTTCATACACAGTTATGTGAGTAGATATTCAAGCAGGCATCTCGAATAGGTTCATTAAGGTGCAATCGAAAAAAGAGATTCTCTAAAGTGAAAGAATAAATATCAAGGGAGGAAAAAAAACCTTACATATTGAGACACAACGAGAATAATTGTGATGAGTCAACCTTAATACTAGTACACCAAGGAAGTTTGTCTTTTCAAGAGTGACGTTGGCCTTTGCTCTCATAAATAGCTTTTCACATGCCGTAGATGGAAAAGTTTCCATGTTGATACCACCGCCATTTATATCAAACTAGTTACAAGGGTAAGTATCTTCACCTATCTTCTAGAAGGAAAATAAGTATATTCATGATGCCTTCGGCATTTATACTGCTGTATGTATTATAAATTTGACCAAAATAAAATGATAAATTCATTTTTTATCCCAAAAAATTAATAATTTTTAGTGACTTAAATATAAATTACCTACATGATCTAAAACAAGTAGAGTCAATATTTTAATTTATTAACAATCAACATCACGTTATTGCATTAAATTATTAATATTAACGATAGTTATTATCAAATACGTATAAAGATCAAAAAGTTATTGAGGTTTGAGGGTTGGAGTGATCAATCAGACCTTATAAAAGGATAAAAAAAAGTTTATCAATAGTGGGTATAATGATAAATATGCGGTGGCAAAGGCTGGGCAATTGATGCAGTCCATTTGGGAATTGGAATCTTTTTCAAGTTGGGCTAGTCAAAATTGGAATGACAACATGCAAGTAATTTCCAAGAAACACACGAAATTGGTGGCAGATTGGTTTGTTGACTAAGTATTAGAGTAGAAGAACGCGACAGAGCATGTAGCAGGAGGACACAGAGATCGCGTTGAACAAGACTATAGTACATATATGCTATTTCTCTACCTATAAAGTATATATAAGTGAACAATTTGTTTGTCTTCACTTTTACGGTAGACGGACGGTTGATATTTGTACATCAACATCAACGGAAGCTTCTATTGGATGTTGGATTGATATCTATGATCAAAGGCTGATGATGGACGTGGTTCACCGATAATTTTATTAAAAATAATTTTGGTTGTTTTTGTTTTTGAAGGAAAATAACTTTGGCTGTTGAGATTACATTTAATGTTTCGAGTACATTAGCTGACCTTTCATAAAGACACAAAAGTACATCATGTCGTGCAGATCAAGTTCATTAATTAGTGTGCTTGATAGTGAAATTAAAAGGATATAATAATTGAATACCTGCCGGTCATGCCACACGTCACTTCTATGTATTTAAATTTATAGCAACGAATGACTAGTGAGCAGATTAAATAAGTCATTGAAAATGATGTTAATTATTGGAAAAAAGTGCCATCTTGAGTTTTATAATAACATTTTTAAATATATATTTATTAAACTCGATGTACTTGTCATCTTAAAATCAATTAAAAAAACATTAACAAGGTTTATGTTAATTAATGCCAAACATTCTCGGGTTATGAACTAGTGATGCGACATTTGAATTCAGCTAACAGGAAAAACACATTAAATATATTTTTCTCACTTATTGAATTAAAGAATGCACGTTAAATATATTTTTCTTACTTGTTAAATTAAAGTAATACGAATATCATTGACATTTGATAGTATTTCAAATATATATCTATATATATATATATATGTTTGTCTTTGTTGCTGGCATTTTGTTGGACGTAGCAACCCCTTATCTCCCGTTAGGTCATATCTATAGTATAATATCAAATTTTACATTATTTTAGTACCAATATCAATTTTTTTTATACTAATTTTTTTTAACTCAAATATACATGACATCAAATTAATGTAAAAAATATCTTCGTAAAATATTTCATATATAGTTCTTTAATCAATATTAATTTATTTATTTGATATAGAATTTTATTCTCAAATAATTACTCACAATGTATTAAAAAATTATTAAATACTTATATAATTTTTTTAATTTTTTACAAAATATTATTATAATTATATTCTCACCTAATTTTTTAGTCACTTAATATTTTTTAACTTAAAAATATATTAAAACATATTCAATATTATACTCATTTTAAAGATCTCAATTAAATATTTTCAACTATATATATTTTATAATAATTTAATTTTTATTTTTTATTATTAATCAAATTATATAAATATATTAAATTTGATAAATGATACAAATAGGATAAAAATTAATGTGGTTATTAGTTTAGGGATATTGTTGGAATTTTGGAAGCATAAATGTGAGCACGTGACCCATAGTGGAGATTTGGTGTTGCCTACTGTGTGAAATTTGGTGTTACGCTGTAACAATTACACCAAATCTTATCTTATAAATGGAGTCACCACATCAAATTGATGCAACATTTGAGGCACCTTTTACACTAAATTAGTGTTTTACACCAAATTAGTTTAACTTGGAATTGGTCTTATGTGCGTCATGGGTTTCGACACCTACTTGTCAAATCTAAATAATAATAATAATAACAATACAACAGTCTCCCACCATTTAGTATAGGTTGACATTTCATCTTTGTGTGAATCTCTCTCTCATCTCCATATAAGTAGATTATTCCTAATTGAGAGTTGTTCTTTAGATTGTATCACAGCGTTCTTATCTTGATTATTTGCGGTAAACCCCTGGGTAAATCCCAACTATCAAAAATTATATATATCATTGATAGATTAATTACAATATATACCATTGGCGATTCATATTTATATACATACTTCAAGTGATAGAAGCATTTTCCTATTGTTTCACCATATATATGACTAGAGTATTACTACGTTACTTTATTTACTAAAAGTGATGTATCTTATCCAAAATTTTATCAGAATTCACTGTTCAAATAATATTGCAACTCATTTATAGTCATCACATCATTACTTCAGCATCCTAAAATTGAGATAGTCGCTACAAATTAGTTTATCATATATTTAATTAAAAAATTTACATAAACTTTTGGAAAATCTAGAATTATTCATTTACTAATGGAGAATTTTTTGTCTTTATTGTGATAACGACTATTTAAAGGTGTTATAAAAATAATTTGTAATCCATGCTATATATATGATGTTGGTAAGTCTTAGTAATAGTATGTGTATATATATATAGAGAGAGAGAGAGAGTTTTTATGACCAGTGCATCTGAATTTTTAATTATTATGACTGCCAATCAAATTCATTAATCACATTCCTTTCCTAATCAATTCAAACGTAACTAATGAATTCGATTGGTGGTCCTAACAATTAAAAAGTTAAGACATATTGACCATAAAAGTTATATATATGTATATGTGTGTATGTATATATATGTATATGTATATACATCGATTGAAACATGTTAAAATTTCTTACCAACATTATCTAAATATTCATTAACAGCCATAAAAATTTTTTTAAAAAAAATTCAAGTAATGTGACCAACTACGTCTCTTCTCAACTATTTATTGTGTTACTGTTTCTCTCTCAGCCGGAGGCGGACCTACATTAGGTCCAAGAGGGGCACGTGCCCCTCCCGTTGTTACCCCCACCCCCGAGATTCGTCATTAGATGTATAAATATATAATTAATACACTGCATAACTTCACAATTGAAGAAAAGCACCGCTGGTTAGGTTCATCTTCTCACTTTTAGGTCACCTGTTCGAGTCCACCCACAATCAAAACATGATCTTCTTTTTGTCACTTTCTAGCTATTAATTATGTTGTGTAATTAAATGCTACATGTTAGCGCAAAGAAAGAAATGTGTTGATTGTTAGGGGGTGACTTTTGTGCTTTAAATTTCGTGGTCTAGACCACCATCAAAACATTTTGCTTTTAGTCATATTTTCTTCATTAAATATATTATATAAATAAAATGATTTTACTTTTTTAGTCATTAAATATATTAAATAAATAAAATACTATATATTACCACAAATATTCGTAGTGTTGATGATGTAGAGTCTTTTTCTCTTTTGGACATTTATTTTTATCTTTAATTTTTATTTTATTCTATTTTGTTATAATTCCACATATATTTATTAGATAAAAGACTAAAATTATAGCTTGATTAGTAATTTTCATAATAAATATATGTAGTTTGATTATATACATTTATTTACAATTCGAGTAGTAACTCTCATTTTATGATGACAATCCCCAAATTAAAGGTTTTCTTTTTTTTTTTTAAATATCAAACTTGAACTTTTATTACTAAGAATAATGGAGTCAGTGTACAGTCAACTCATAATTGGTATGCTTTTGTTTTTATACTTGTATCAAGAATAATATTTTTAAGAAATTTTTATTATAATCTTGTAAGAGGGAAAACTATATATCTACGCATTTCAACGATTTTTATTTCATATAACGTATTTTTAGCAATTGAAGTAAACATTGTAGAGAACGTAGCTTGATTTATTGATGTTATAATTATTATATAAAAGTGTTCCCCCTCACATTGATTTATGGGTCCGTCATTGCTCTTAATATTATGACAATAGATTTTCCATATAGACCATATGCATAATGGTCTTGGTAAATCCTAATAGACTTATGATTATATCAAATGTATCTATCAAAATATCGAAACATGGTAAAACTTATTATTATTATTATTTTAAAAAAAATATGATATTTTCTAAAAATTTGTCCGAAAATTTTGTCAAAATATGTGGTAAACTGATTTTTAGTTACCACATTAATGTTAAGATAGTGTCTTGTTGATGTAGTAATTACAAATAAACTTACCACGTCATTTGGTCAATAAATTTGGACAATATTTTTTATAAGGGATAATCTTAAAAAACTCATTATAATTTATAAAGATATTCATTTTATCACTATAGTTTTTATTTTTGTAAAAAAACTCCCATGATGTTAAAAAATTAATAGAAAATGATCATTTCACTAATTATAACTTCATCATCAATTTATGACTATCGACGGTATTATTGTCTTTTCACACACCTTTAGAAGGTATTTTGAGTATTTTTATCAATATTGAATAAATTTTGGATAAAAATTAAACTATAAACAGTAAAATAGGCATTTTTTGCAAATCAGAATAGATTATTCCTTTTGGTAATGTAGCATTACTCTTATTTGAATATTCATTAACAATAAGTAGGATCTAAACTAAAGTTCTCTCTAATAATATGTCAAACTTCTCTCAACTTCTTATCGTAGGAGTGTCTATATCTTGATATTATAAGAATAGGTTTTCAATCGGAACTGTATATGCAATAGTTTCAATAGATTACAACACAATAGACTTGTAATTATCTCAAATATATATGTCAAGATAGTGAAACGTGTTAAAACTTCTCATCAATATTATCTAAATATATATTAAATTCATTACCAATTCATTGGTTTAAGATAATATTCACTCAAGTGATATGTTGAATGAAAGTACCAATCGAATCTTTATAGAAATGAAAAAAATCCCATAAAATATTTTCAAAAGTTACCTCATCTTCTTGTTATATACACTAAGTATACCTTTGGAGCATCAGATTTGATTGGGTATGGACAAAATTCAATCCAATCTCGTATCAACTTTTTTAATTAGAAACCCGTCACAACAGATAGGTTAAGTAAGTGACTACTGTGCCTTCCTTTATTAGTTTACATAAATATATATATATTTCATTTTCTTTATCAGTTTTTTTTTTTTTAATGTACATATTTTTATCTTTTCCTCTTTTTTTTTTCCTTTTCTTTATTAGGTCTTCGTATATAGTTTTTTTTTTTTATTTGTCTGTTTTTCATGTAGATTTTTTTTCCTTTCCTTTTAAATATAATATTAATTTTATTTAATTATTTTGAAGGTTAAGTTAGTATATATTAATTATTTCTAAAATATAGTATTTTCATATTAATTATAAAATAAACATTATTCTATTTAAAATTAATAATATATAGTTATATTCACTTTTAAAAATAGTTTAATATATTATATTATTTTAAAATTAATTTTTTTAAAAATAAATTATATTTATTTTAATTATATTTTTTGGTCAAAACTCAATTTCAATCAAATAAAAGATAGTATTATTTTTATCGAATTTTATACTACATTAAATATATTATAATATTAATTTATTTAATTTTATTATATTTAATTCAATTTAATATAATCTCGTTAAAATAATTTAATATAATTTTACGTATGAATCGGATCCACTTGGCTATCTTAGAACTGACATCCAGTATTGTATTTTTTTTTTTATCATTTTTTTTTTTTGGTTGATTTGGACATCCAGTATTGTCTTGTTTGAGGCAGACCTTTACTTTGCTCTATGAATTGTTAATATCTCTGCTAGCGCATGGTTGGAAGAACGTGCAAAGAGAACGACTTCCTTGTGAGCGCATTTGTCTTACTCGCACTCCTGCGATGTGACTTCTACAGATTACTTAACTGAAAAAAATGTGACCATTTGGCAACCACAAAGCGTCATTTTTCTCAACACATGCAATGTTAGGCCTTGGACGTTACTGGGAGTCATGACATACAACCAATTCAAAATAGCATTCACTTAACAAGGAAATTCGGTGTATACGAGTCTAGAATTATCTTATTTTATATACAAATTATCGAACTAAGTACGATACCTTAAAAATTTTGTTTATTCCATCCCGTATAAAATAATACTTGAAATTTTTAGATCAACGGCAGCGGATTGAATGTAAACTTCATGTAGATGAAGACAGGAAGGTATTATAGTTCTTATATATTAGTTATCATGAACAATTATAATCGAGACAATGTTAATAAATCAAAACGTTAACAGATAATTTATATTTATTTTTAACGTATTAATAATATATCATCAAACATATCAAAATATTAAATCTAATTTATTTTTAACTTTTTTCTATCGTAATATGTCCAATAGAGTACCTATACACAATTTTTTTTTTTAGTTAATTCAAAATTATGAGAAAAACTCTGACTAATCATTTTAAGGCTCATTTGAAATAACTTTTATTTTTAACTTTTGACAATAGAAGAATAAAAGTAAAAGTAAAAGTTTTTAAGTTACTGTTTGAATTAAAAATTTTTAAACTCGGAAGAGTTTTTAAAACTATTGTTTGAAACATTTAAAAGACTTTATAAATTATAACATGACATGTCTACCATTTTCAAAATTACTTTTGAAATTATTTTATTAGAATTTCTTATACCTATAATATAATACTCACACCTTAATTAAAATAAATAAATGATAATATTTATCTTGAACACCTAAATTAAAAAAATAAACAATAATATTTATTTTAAACTTTATATTAAGATATTTTTTATAAATAAAATATTGAAACAATTTTAAAAAATAACTTTAAAAAGGATATTTAAAAAAAAATATTAATAGTATCATTATTTTAAAAAATAAAAGGATATTAATATTTCTTCATCCTTATCGAAAACTCTCTCTCTTCTCAATTTTCTATAATTTGCGTCCACAGTCTCTCTCTTCTTAATTCTCCCACTCTTCCCCATATTCTCCCATTGATCAACGCTATCTCTCTTTAGCAGATACCTCCGTCTCTTCTTTCGAAATCCTTCTCTCTCTCTCTAATGTGTCTCTCTCATATTTTTAGGTGTTTTGAGTTTTGTTGGGTTTGACGATGATGCTAGGTTTGATAGTATGGGTCGGGTATTTGACGAAGTAAATTTGGTTTGATGGTGTAGGTGTTCAATGATGAAGGGACTGTTGCTAGGGTGGTTTTGATGACGAATTGAATAATTTTTTGTGTTGTTATTTGTCAAAACAGAGAAGAGGAGATGAATTTTTGAGTTAGGAAAATGAATTTTCGATGGTGTTGTTTGTCAAAGCACATAAAAGATGAAGGATACAAGTGAAATTTCTATTTTGTTGTTTTTCTCTTTTGTTGTTTATCATACAATGGGTAAAACTGATAGTATGAAAAAAATTTATTAAACCAAAATTTGGATTCCATGTGTTTTAAAAAGAGCTTCGAAAAGAAATTGGTAAGAGTAACTTTAGGTAGAAGAGCTTCAAAAGATAAGAAGCTCTTTTGTTAAATCAATCCAAATAGCTATAAAAATGGCTTTTGGATCCACGAAGCCAAAAAAACTCTCCTATGCTCATCCCAAAAAGACACTTGGTAGTGTATGCATGTGAGAAATATAATTAACCAATCGATTTTTAGGTTTTTCATTCTGCATATTGTAAAAAAATTACATAAAACATGTCCACCTCTGAATACCGTTCATGTGATCCCAAAAACGTTTACGGTTGACGTTTAACCACAAATGCATATGAAAATTTGGTAGTAGTTTACATCATCATGGCAGGCGCATGACATCCTACCAGACAAATTAGTATTGGACACATGATTTTCTAGTTTATACCAATGTTTTATATTCCATAGTCTTAGTATTATTTTAATAAATATAAAAAATAGAAACATGCATTTATTAATTTTTTTCTTAGAAGATTGAGATTTAAGAAGGGATACATATTTATTATTTGCTACATGAATAAATGTGTACATTATCTTTTAGTAGGGGTGATTGAATATTTTATTTGATATAAAGAGATAATAAATTCAAGTTTTACTTTTATTCTAAAACAACGTATAAATATTTTATATTTTAAATTTAATTTATCTCCACCATCATAAAAAAATATCTGAACAAATATCTTTTGTCAATTTTAGTAATTAATATGTAAAAGTTTTTCTACTTTGAAGTATCAATACACTATTAAACAATTATTTGTACAACTTCACAACACTCCTTATAATTCCACTTTGTCATTAAATTTAATTTAAAAATTTAATTACTTAATTCATTAGATAAAATTATCTATAAAT
Source organism: Dimocarpus longan (assembly GCA_022984855.1). Lineage (NCBI taxonomy): Eukaryota > Viridiplantae > Streptophyta > Magnoliopsida > Sapindales > Sapindaceae > Dimocarpus > Dimocarpus longan. Next base: position 25,878,577 of record CM041015.1, read on the forward strand.
AATAATATTTAAATATTTTTTGATAACTATTTTTATAATTAATTTAAAAATTATTAGCGCTGGATAATTTTATACTATTAAAAGATAGTCAAAATATTTAATTTAATAAATCATATTAATTTATCCATTCCGTTTAATAATATTTTAAATTCAAATAATCTAAGAAAAATGGCTGATAATTCTACTTTTGCGACATGCATTGACATATATATGTATATATATTTTTCGAAATCACAGCCGTTTTGTCAACAAAAGCATCTTGGTTGTCGAATCTGTCGTACATATCCATGACATGTCATAATGATGCTTTTTCATTAGAGCGTTCTCTCTCTCCTCCATTTGAGCCCTTGACTTTACAATTTAGGGCATCTCCCATGTGGAAGCCAAATTAGACCCTCCCCCACGAATACATAAAAAGGTGCAAAAGCGCCATTGTGGTGCATTTTCATGTTCCAACGGATCCATCAATTTTGGTGTTTCAATACAATTTTTTTATGTCAATTAACAGTAAAATGCTAAATTTGATATTACGCGGTTTATAACACCAAATAGAACTTTGATTTATAAATTAATTTAATTAAAATATATTATTTAAGATATTTTATTAAAATCTTTAAAATAAGTATAATATTAAATATATTTTAATATATTTTTAAATTTTTAATAAATATTAATTAAAAAATTATGTATAAAATATTATTTAAAGATGTCATTTATATCAGTTTACATCAATTTGATATAAAATACATTAAAATATAAAAAAATTTGGTGTAAATATTGAATTAATGTAAAATTTGGTGTCCAAAAACACCGAAGATGATCTTATACATCATTTTGATATTAAAGGGGTATTTATGTCAAATTTTTTATATTTTAATGTATTTTATATTAAATTGATATAAATAATATTTTTAACAAATATTATATATTTAATCAATATATATTAAACATTTAAAAATATTATATTCATTTATAAGATGTTAATATAATATTTAATATATATTTTTAATTAAATTAATTTATAACTTAACGTCAGTTTGTCTTGGGGGAATACAAAATGCACCAAAATGGTGCATGTGGTGCATTGGTTAGAGAAAAAAATTCTGACAATACTCATGAGAAACCTTGGGAATATCTATAAAAACAGAACTATCGCAGGACTACACGTTGAAAAAAGATAGACTTTTCGCTTGTGGCCCTTTTTTTCCATTTAAAAATCTAAGTTGTAATGATTGAAAATATATATAATATTCATTTTGAAAAGTTATTTATTAATTTATTAAAAAAATATTTTTTAATTTTATGTGTCTGATTATCTCTTTATTCCATGTGATAATAAATTTAACTTGAATAACACGTCAAAGATACTTTTCACGTCACTTGAACTATCCGAAAATGTTATGTATTATTAAAATATTTACTTTTATAATATATTAATAGTGATTAAAAATATTATTATTTCAAAAAAATAGTAATTAAAAATATTATAAAAATAAAAGTAAAACTGTATAATAATAAATGAAAACCAATTTAGAAATATTTTTTATTATTTTAATTTTTAATCATATATTATATTTGGGTTACACATCCACTTTAATACTCTTTGACTATTTCCCTTCGATATTTTTTATAAGAATTCAAATAAAACACGATCTATAATAGTTGTATTACAAGCTGTAATTATATCGGTAGTTCTCATTAAGTTAATGGTACCCAATCGGGCATGAAATCTCGAAAAAAAAAAAGCTTCTTTATCTGTTTTCTTAAAGCTGGGATACTGTGCCCAAGAGCAAATGACGTTGTGGTAGACAATCTCATCATCGAAAGTATTTTTCGTCACACATGACATCATATCACAAATGACATTGCCAAGAAACCCCACTGGCGTGGATTGGAAAACTCAGATATGTAATATAATAATTAACATATAAGAACAAAAAGACGTATAGATTTGTCCTCAGCTACAAAGAAAAAAAAATCATTTTAGTCCTTAAAATTATAAAAAAATATCAATTTTTTAAAATTTTAATAAAAATAACTCTTCTCATCCCTAATTTTTTTTAAAATTCTTTAAAAAATTTAAATAATTAATTAATTGATAATAAAACCAAATAAAATATATATAAATAAAAACTTTTTACTCTTGGTGATGATTAATGACACTTAAATTATCGTAATTCCCTAAAACAATCCATTTATAAGTTTTTTTTTTTTTTAAGAGAAGTAAGCCCAAAAAAAAAAAAATGTTGTATAAGAAATTAAAAAGAAAGGAAAAAAGAGAGCTCCAGAGCATATTTTCAACTTGAAGATCTAAAAACCCAAAAAAATAAAACCCTAGAACAACTTCATCATCATCAACAGATCAATAATTCATCAACAGAACCAAAATCAAAACCAATTTATTAAAAAAATAAAGAAATTTGACTCTCAAAAAACTAATCATCTATAGGTCACAATTTTAGTCTCTCACATAAAAAGACTATTTTATCCTTTTCTTTCAAACAATTTGTCAGTGTTGATTATGAATAACTAACTATTTGGATTTTTTTTAAAATTTTAGAAATATCAGGGATAAAAAGGACTATTTTTAAAATAACTTTTAAAATATGATATTTTTAAAATTTTAAAGATGGAAATGAAGTATTTTTTTTTTTCTATAACAAAAAGGACGTATAGATTTTGATGTTTTGCTTTTTTCTGTTTACCGTAGTGATCAGGTTCACGTTTTGGACTCCCCGTTCTTGGAGTTACGTTTCATGAGACAACAATCACAGATTCACAATACAACCCAAACCAAAGTTGTCAAGGCCCCACCAACGGGATTCTACATACATTCATTATCACAAACTCACCTATCTGTGATCCAGATTAAGTGTATGCAATTTGGTTGGTGAAGAATCTTTGTTTTCTTTGTAGCATGTTCATTATTATTATTATGAATGTTCAAATTATTATCGCAACTTTAGAATTAATATAGCCAACCGTCAATTTCTGTTCCTGTACAAAAATAAATGCAGGGCAGTGCACTAGTCAATTTTCTTGGCCGATCCACAAACGCCAAAGTCTTGCGGAAATTGGATACTTGCATTTGCAAAAATTGAAAAGTAAAAACTCAGTAATGATAGGAACTCGACAAGAAAAATGTTGGGTATTACATTCTATGATATAAATGACAAAAAGTATATCGAATAGCATGAATAGGATTCCAAAAAAAATCAGTCTACTTTTCAATATTTGAAAGCGAGTTTCATTGTCTTAATTAATTGGAAAATACCAATAATTGAAGTTTATTAGCTAGTCATTCGCCAATGTGAACGCAGGATCAAATATCAATGAAAGGGAGGACCAAGAGCATTAGATCATATCAATTAGTCATGTGCTATATATATATTTGACAAAGTCATTTGCTATGTACTTATATTATAACTATTGAAAATATTAATATAGACTTTTAAGATATATATTAAAATTCTAAAATGTGAATAAAAATTTATTTATAGATACAGAAAATTATACATTGATATTTTAAAAATGTAAATATGAATTATTTAGATGTCAGGTGGTTAGCATGCACCCTTGCGGCACATGTTAACAGTACTCATAATGATTTATCATTTTATACGCTCAACACATGATTCATCTTGAAGTTATAAACACAATTATCATTTGTGTTTGATTATGGTTTTCTTTAATAGATCCATCAATTCTATGAAAGGACGATTATTAAGATAATCCACAAATGGAATGCATTGTCATTTACTACAAGTTCAGCCTCTCACTTGGGTTATTTTTGGTTAATATTCAAAATTTTAATCATCGAGTTCGATGAATATTGTCCACAACATAATTATTTCAAATCTGTACGAAACGAATCAATTATTTATCTATGTTGGACCATTAACCATCTAGTTACAAAACTGTCAACTAAATAGGGCCGCCATACATTGAATATTATCACGTAGATGTTATTTGTTGGAGTTTTCTTCACTTCGAAGTTCGAAGATACCTTCATAATATATTTTATTATTTTTTTCATTTTTCTTGAGCGTTTATGAACCGATGTTACTAGCCTACTTTATGTTTCGATCAAAACTCAAATGCACTTAAATTTTCTGATGTTTTTTTTGAAAAAATTTTCTAATTTTTTGTAAGATCAAATTATAAATGAAGAAAAAAAAAATTGTAGATATATATTTCTAATTAATTAGTACAATATTCTATTTTGTTTTCTGTATTTCATTAACTTAAAAACGTATAAAGCTGTTTAGATTCACTGCCTGCTTTCAAGAATCAAGACGCACCAAAATCATTGTCCGCAGACTCCACACAGAATGTTCCTACTTCCTACTAGGTGGCGCTAAGCACACTCAATTTTGTTGCTAAATAGACCCACCTCTATTTACGCTGCAGAGCCAGCTTTACTCTAGATGAACGCACAAACAAACTTGTTTATTAATTGACACATTAACAGATCAAATTACAGTAATAATAATTTTTCTGAAATTTGACTCATATATCACAACAATCACATAATCCTTCTCGGCGGATAAAAATATTCAAGGTAAGTATTATCTAAAAATTCAATAAAACAGCAGGGATTTGTGATTTGCAAGTATTTATTCCTCGCTCTCGGGCATTTAAATCTTGTATGTGACAATAGCATTTTTTTCTCCTGATTATTTATTATGAGGACTAGTTTGATTCATATATCACTGGTAGCTTATGTGTCTGTTGTGTACTACTTTATCTAACAATAGTTTGCTTCACGATACAATTACAATCCTTTATTTTTAAAATATAAAATATGGTACATCCACTTTTTATCCTGATATTATATTTAAACCGTTTAAGTTGCTGTATGTCCAATTAAACTAGAGTAAGTCACAGTAAAATCAGTGAGGAGGCCATGATTGGCATGTAGTGACAGGGGCGACCACCGGAAAAAGAGGAGTGAAAATTATGAAAGGATGTAGGTTATAATTTTAGTTTATTATTCATTATTTGAATAATAAAACCAAAACGCTCATGTCATATAAAACTTAAGCAGGCTTAAAAGTCACTTTTGAGCTTCTGAAGAGCTTTTGAACCCCAAAAGCACAAAGCCCAAAGCCCAAAACTATGTTACTTGGAGAACTAGAGAAGAAGTGCCTAATAGTATCGAACAAGCGCCAACCATGTTGGGGTATAAACGCATGAGAAATAAATCAAATAATAGCAGCAAAGGAACATGTATGCATGGTGTATGAAATAAGGATCAACCATGATAATAAAACGACAAAAGTTTAAAAACATCAAGATGTCATTCACTACATTCTACATCACTAGAAGATTTGCAATGGTTTATGCGTGGAAACGTAAGTTGGAGAGGGGTGAATGAGGAAGATGGGACAAAAGATGTGGTAAAATTCATTTCTTATAGTTATTTCACTAAATTCTACTGGACTTGCAATGGTCCTAGACCTTTCCTGTGCTTGTTCAAGTATCATCATATCAATAAAGATGGTGGGCGAGGCTTGGGTTTCAAATGTGTAAATTCGGGGTCGTTGATCAGTCATCTCCTCTATGCTGATGATAGTATCCTTTTCTGTAAAGCATCGGTGTCGAATTGTAACCTTATAAAAAAGGTCCTGGCAGATTACAGCAATGGCTCTGGGCAGCTGATTAACTTGGAAAAATCCGTTGTGTGCTTTAGTGAGAATGTGAAGGACTCGGTGAAATTGGAGGTGAAGGACGCCCTTGGCTTGGTTTTTTCCAACAACCACGACCGCTACTTGGGTCTTCCTTCTATGGTAGGAAGAAATAAAACAAAGACTTTTGATGATATTAAGGATCGGGTGTGGTGTAGGCTGAAAGGGTGGAAGAGTCACTTGTTCTCTCAAGGAGGCAAAGAGGTCCTCATCAAGGCAGTGATGCAAGCCATTCCTTTGTACACTATGAGTATTTTCAAATTGCCCATAGGATTGTGTAAGAGTTTGGGGTCGTTAGCAGCTAGATTTTGGTGGGGCATGAAAGATGGGAGGAGAAAGGTCAGCTGGATTAGCTGGGAAAGACTCTGTCAACCAAAGTCTAAGGGAGGTTTAGGATTCAGGGATCTCCACCTGTTCAATCAGTCGTTACTCGCTAAACAGGCGTGGAGACTGGTTGACAACCCCAACTCTCTGGCGGCTCGGGTGTTGAAGTCAAAATATTTCCCAAAAGATGACTTCCTGCAAGCTTCGGGTAATCGCAAGGCCTAGCTCGTTTGGAAGAGCCTTCTGTGGGGCAGAGAACTGCTGCTCAAAGGCTGGATTTGGCAGGTGGAAAATGGGGATGATATTAAGGTGTTCAAGGACCCTTGGATTCCTAGACCCAAGTCTTTCAAGGTGATATCTCCAGTGACAGATTCTTCTCTAACCGTTGCGGACCTGATTGTGAAAGAGTCTCGTACATGGAACGCTCAAAAGCTGAAGGAAGTTCTGGTGCCTGCGGACAGAGAGCTTGTCCTGTCTATTCCTCTCAGCTGCCGGGAGGTGAGAGATTGTAGAAGGTGGTTTTTTGATAAAAGAGGGCTGTTCTCTGTTAAAAGTGGGTATAGAGTTGCTGTGAACGAGGCCTTCGTAGGGGATGAATCATCCAGCTCTTCCAGTCCCTCTCAAAAGTGGTGGACAATCTTGTGGAACCTGCATATCCCTCCGAAGGTGAAAATTTTTGTGTGGAGGGCTTGTTTGGGAGCCATTCCGTCAAAGGTGAACCTGTATCGAAGGAGAATAGTGTTTGACCAATGTTGTGAGGGGTGTTCGGAAGAGGTCGAATCTGATGTCCACGCTCTTTTTTATTGTAAATTTGTGAAGCCCTCTTGGCTGGCGTACGACAGAGGAGAGGAGTTGCTTAGGATTAGGAGGGATAGTGTGATCAACGTTCTGGCGGGAGTGCTGCTTTCTGGAGATGTAGAGTTTCTGGCTGAAGTGTGTATGATTATGTGGTGTCTCTGGGGCAATCGCAACCTTCGGCAGCAGCGTTCTGAGGTCAGGTTTCAGGAGGAGGTTTCTGGTAAAGCTATGGATCTGCTAAAAGAGTTTCGGAATACCAGTGGCAGGGGTGTTTTTCCCCCGAGGTGGGCGAGCTGCTGGCTCTCAGGGAGGGTCTCAGAATGGCGCAGGCTGCTGGATTGAAGGTTGAGTGGGTTGAGGTGGATTCTGTTAATGCTGCCTCTGTGGTTAACTCGTGTGAGGTCTTTAGAGGGAATTCATGTTTTATTGTGGATGATATTAAGGCTTTATGTGCGGAGCTGGGTGTTTGTAAGTGTCTTGCCGTTCCCAAAAGCGGGAATCGCTTGGCCCACAACTTAGCTTCCCTCGCCTTGTCCTCTTCGGAGGAGTTGTGTTGGCGTCGTAATGTCAACGTTTCTTGTATTTTCCCTTCGGGGATTGTTGGGTTATAATATATATTTGGCTTTCAAAAAAAAAATAATAAATAAAGATGGTTAGTAATTATAACATCATGAGTCCATATAATATATATAACACGAGCAGAAACAAAACTGAAAGGGACATAACTTCTAGTGCAAGATAACAATGTAGCAGAGACTGCCGGTGCCATGGTCACAGTGTTAGGAACAACGAGGAGCTAATGTTGTGTTATAAATGATTCAAATACATATCATATAAATTAGCTTCATATAACAAGGATCAAGCTAAAGTGAAGAGAAATATGAAGAGTACTAGTCGTAATCTCGGACATGCAACTTCATCGCATTATAAACTGAAGAAAACATAATGATAACAAGCAACTTTATCGCATTATTAACTGAAGAAACACAATTCAGATATAAGCCAAAGAGATATAGAATGGTTTGAGGAAGTAATATATTCTAGCCACTAGAAATGTTAGTACTTGATGCAAAGAAAAAGAATATGGAAAATAAATTAACACTTATAAAACCTTGTCCTTAAGATGCTGGTACTTAGCTTATACCTGTCTATCTGCAATCATTCACAAACATTTGCAATGGTAGGACTATTGGAAAATGTCAACTCCTCTGCAGGAAAATTCAATATTTTCACCCAACAATATTTAAACATCTTGATGAGAGGTTGCAAATGTATTTTTCATTTTTTTTTTGACCTTTTCCCCCTAAAATATAATTATAGCTACAGCACATAACCAAGGAAAGACAAAAAAATAACTACTATACGCACAACTCAAGCACGTTGCAGAAATATCTCAATGAGCATTATCCCTGCCTATAATGTAAATTTGATGGTCGATGGTTGAGTTCTATAAAATTAAAAAATAAAAAATGATATCATTCTGTTAGGTTGACTGATTCGTGCAAATAAAGTTTTTGGTATCCCAACAATAATGTCATTTTTTTCCCTACTGTATACTAATATATGTTTTTAGCATGCATTTAAACTTCTTCTATGGCCGACACAGTCCACAATTCAAGCTTGCGGGAATCTTAGTGTTCCATAACCAAAGAACCAACTAATCTCTAATGCTAATTGGAGAAAATGGATTTATAAAAATCGATTCCATGCACATAAACTACAGGACAATGAAAACTAATTCAAGCAGTTAGTCGATTAGGCAACCAAAAGAGATCCCCGAAATGCCCGAAGGAACTTGTCGTTTAGTGTAAAATGATTTGATTAATTCCATGCCAATAAATTATACGATAGAGAAAACTTCAAACAAAGAGTCCATAGCGCAACCCAAAATGAACAACTGAGCACTAAGAAACCAGAACAGGGAGGTACAAAATTAAATTCAATGAGCCCATGATGTCTTCCGCGGCATTTCTGGGAAAGAAAAAATTTGTACTTAAAAACAATCAATAACATAAGAGATTGTTCGTTGAATTATAAAAAGTTTAAAGTATTGAGAAATATAACGGGATTTTATTCATCACATTTTGCATGGGCTCAATTCAACAATATGGTTAGAAGCTCTGTTGCAGGTGGATTAATTTTACAGTGGGATGAAACTTTTAATTTTCTTTTTATTTTTTATTTTTTATTTTGATATATTACAAGCATTATTATCACTACGAGGCTATCCTAATCTAGCACTCTAAGACATACTCCGAAACTAGATTCTTAGATGCAAGAGGGACAAGTCACACAAGGTAAGAAAATTACCCACAAACCAAATGGAGCTTATGCAGCTCGAACCCTACACCAACCACTTTTTGGTTGGAGGAGTATCCTCCTTGCATTGAATTGGCTTTGGTGGGGGGTATCCCTTCTTTTTGCCCTTCTTTTTTCGGAAACCTTTCGTCCTTCCTTTTAGTTTATGAAATTTATTTTGTTTGAAAAAAGAAAATTCAATTGAAATTTTTGTTTCATAACAAAAAGGAAAAATATATATATATATTTTTTGGTTTAGTAAACCATCCGGTATCTGGGCACCCCCGACTAAATCCGGATCGAGCCGGATCGGACCACAAGGGCGGCAAAGCTCTCCCAACAAGTATTTAACGCAGCTGCATCCACAAGGATTCGAACCCGAGACCTTGCTTAAGCTTGGACGAACCCTCACCATTCGACCAACGCGCTTGTTGGTTAAAAGGAAAAATATTAAATATAAAAGAAAAAAATAACAATTATGCAACAATCAGATAGTTCAACCCACATAAATTACAACATTGTAATTTTACACCCTAATTAGTTTTATAACAATATGGTGAGATTAATTAACGTAACTGAATGCCAATTATCAGGACAAAAATTAAACAAGTATATCATCAATTAAATTTACAAATAAGCTTTCAAAAAATAATACAAATAATATTACATAATTGGGCTTTTTCCCATCCACCTAAGCTGTATTCGGGCCCACTAGAACTATTTAAAATGGGCCCATCTTGCTTTCCTTAAAAAAAGCCCATTCAAAATACTAAACCTTAGTCACACGCCAAAATTACCGTACACAAACACGCAGCACCGCCCGATTATTACAATCTCGACAATCAAGGGCCTAGATTTGTGATAAACCAATCAGACACGTCCACTTGCTGCGACATATGCAAGCAACGGTGTGATTCCACATGATAAAGTTAGAAATATCTAGAGTGGAGTGAAAGTACTAGAAGTGACGCTGCATAGGCCTGTTTGGTGTGGCCTCGAGAGTCCATAAAACCACAAGCAGTCGCAGCTCGATAAAACTGGTAATCTAGGGTTTTGACGGTTTTGTTTCCATTTCAAGACAAGATGAGGTAAGCTTCTCTTCTCTGTGTCAGATTTTATTCGATTTTGCTTCTCTGCCGACTGATTTTTACGCTTATGCCACTGTCTCTAATCTCTCTTTGACATGTCTCCTTGTACTGCTTTATGTCTCTACCTAGTACGATCATCACTTGATGTCTCTTCTATCTTTTAGTTATGTTGTCCATTAACATTGACATGATTTGTTTAACAGGTTTTGTATTTTGTTGAAAAAATGTTAGAGAAATGCACCGTGGTTTTATTAATTTTTTTAAATCTTATTTTCAGTTTGTGAAATGTGAGAATAATAGAATCAACACTGTTTTTTCTTTTTTTACCATTTTTAATAACTGTTTTGGTATATATTGTTTTTCCTGTTTATTGAATAATTGATAATTTTGAAATTTATATATTGCTGTTGTTGGGTTATAGATAAGTATTGGTCGATGGTCATGAGACCCTAATTGACTTGGAGAATCACATAATTAGTTGTTGTTGATTATTGAACTTGGGTGTGCTAGCCAAAGCCATATTTTGACTTTTTGGGTGTAGTTTTTTAATTGGCATGAAGCGTTGGGTGTTGCGGTTTGTAGCTCATTTGATTGTTTGGGCGTCGAAAAGTTGTATTCTTGCATCGGTTTTGATTAGGGTGTCTACTTTAGGCTATGGTTGTTTGTTGGTTTCTTATGTTTGCTTGATTGATTAAGATGCTTTGAATTTTGTAGTCGCGTTCCTGAGGTGAAGTGGGCACAGAGGCAAGACAAAGTCTTCATTACTGTGCTATTACCTGATGCTAAAAATGCAAAGGTCAATCTGGAGCCAGAGGGCGTGTTTAATTTCTCTGCCAGTGCCGGTGCAGATAATCACCTGTATGAGCTCAAGTTGGACCTTTTTGATAAGGTCAATGTGGATGTAAGATGTTGCTGCCTCATTCTTTCATTTTTATGCTGCTAGTGGTTAATGCATGATCCCATGATGGGTTGTCCTGTAGCAGTTGTCTGGCATTCAGTGGAAAATATGACTAGCCTTTTCTGAACTCACTACAGTGGTGTATGTACTATGTGGTTATTTTGAACTAGCCTCAAATTTTTGTGTCTGGATAATTGGTTTGTTTGGCTTAGCTTCCTCTTATTGCTGAGAGGGGAGTATTGAGCATTGTGTATCTGCAGCCGTACATGTTACTGGTTGGAGTGTTGGACTCATTATTATTTTGGAAAAAACTGTTTTCAGGTTCTGTGATTTTTATGGGTTGCTCTAAATGCATTTGTTTTTTTAATGATTCAGGAAAGCAAAATTAATATCGGAGTAAGAAGCATATTCTGTATCTTGGAAAAGGCAGAAAAGGTATGGTGGAAGAAGCTATTGCGTGGAGATGGCAAGGCACCCCATTATATTAAAGTTGATTGGGACAAATGGGTGGATGAAGATGAAGATACTGGTATGCATTTTTTGAATCGGTGTGTTTCCCAAAGTTTTTCTAGCTCTGGTCTGTTAAATCTTATATATCCTGTTATTTGATTAGGTATGGGTGACTTGGATCTTGGAGGGATGGACTTCTCGGTATGGTTATAACAGCTCATGGACATTTGAATTTTGAAAGTTTTCCCTGGACTTCTTCTAATTCTTGCTGAATTTTGCAGAATTTGGGCGGCATGGAAGGTATGGATGGCTTGGGCGGCATGGGAGGTATGGGTGGCTTGGGCGGCATGGGCGGCATGGGAGGTATGGGTGGCTTGGGCGGCATGGGAGGTATGGGTGGCTTGGGCGGCATGGAAGGTATGGGGGGCTTGGGCGGCATGGGAGGTATGGGCGGCTTGGGTGGCATGGGAGGTATGGGCGGCTTGGGCGGCATGGGCGGCCCAGGTGAGGATGCCATGGGTGACTTTGAAGACAGTGATGATGAAGGTAAAAACAACACAAGTCTGCTGTAGTTAATTTTTGCTATTCTTTTTCACTACAAGGGATGTCTTATTGTACTCCATTTTGCCATGACATTTGTTTAGACATCAAACTGTCTTTAATTCTAAAACTAAATTGACCGTTAAAAGTTTCATTGCTTAACTTATGTGATATTGAAAAATTGTAGGGATTCTTGTAAAATTTTATGTCTTCATAGCCAACTTTACCTTCCTATGCACTCCTTGATTTGCAATAATACACCTGCTTATTCTGTGATTTATGTCTTTTAGGTTGGGTTAGGATTTGACTGATGGAATGCCTTTTTTATTCTTTTGCTTGGTGATAAATACTAATTTTTGTTTCTCATTGTGGACCTAGAAGTGGCAAAGCCAGGGGAACAAGACACTGGTAAGGCAGCATCAGAGGTAAAGCCCCAAGAGGAAGGTGCTCATAAGAGTGAAGGCCGCAATGCATAACCGAGAAAAGATGCCGCAAGCACATGATATTGTGGTAGATAGAGATGTCAAATGCGGGACAATACCAATAGTTGCATGATGGGATATAGTTTCCAATTTCTATGCTGATATCAGTGCATGTGTTTTTTCTCTAACCAAGTGGAGTTAAAGTTTTTATTATTGGGAGGTCATTGCTTGGTGTGTTATGACAGGTCTATTTTAACTTGGATTAGGTTGTTGTATTTGTAGTTTGTTTCATGGACGACAATACGGAGAGTGAGCTCGTGAGGTTGGTTTCCCCTGTGATTGAAAGGCGACTTTAGTTTGTCTTGTGAAACAGTCGGAAAACAATTTTATTGTTAATCGTTATGTTTCATCATTTTAATTAAAAAATATATCCTGTTGAGCTTGCGAGCAGGTTCATAGAAGGTAAACTTTGGGTGCTGTGAATGTGGTCAAATTTGTTTTTATCAGAGTTACGCTTAAGAAATCGTAAACCCTCATAAAAATTTGAAAGGGAGATTCGCGAAGGCCTTATGAAGGTTAACTTATCGATATTATTAATAAGTTGTTTTGTTTTGAAAAAAGTTAAATAATCGTTTTGTTTTTGTAATTTTGATAACTGCGCATCAGGAGTTTTTCTAATCGAATTTTAAAATTTTTGGGTGATTTTGTTGTATGAAATAGGTTGTTTGTCTTCAATGATTAAAACCAAAGAATTATTAGTCAAATCTTATACGAGTATTTACAAAAAATTTTAATAAATGAAATATCGTTGTATAATGTATAATGGATATGTTGTTTCCTAGGCAAACTACTAGTAGATTATAAAATATTATTATGAACAACCAAATATAACTTTATGACAAATTGCAATAAAAAAAAAAAAAAAAAGATACATGACAAATTGAAGGAAGTTTTGATAATAATTTAAATAATCTTTTAATTCTATGTTTCATCACAGTATTATTATTATGTTTCTTTTGAAATATCCATAGTAAGTTAATAATAATAAACTTAAATGATAAGTTTTTTTAAATATTTTTTCTGAATTTATGTCTAAATACTAGTTAGATGTTCCTTAAATAAAATTTTAGATTTCCATCACTCATTTTTAATGAATCACACCATAATAATTGGATTCATTGAAAATAGGTGGTGACAATTAGTGATTTTAGAGGAAAAAAATTTAAATTTATTATTATTAGAAAAAGGATTATATATATAAATATAAAAGCATAGATTAAAATCAATTATGTCTTAAATAAACCATTATTAAGATTTAATAATAACTTTTTTCATGGTAGAAAGAAAATAAAAAATAAAACAAAAATTGGAGAGTGACAAAAAAGTGATTGGTTAAGTCACAAGTGAGTTAAGTAACCACCAATGTACAAGATTGTAAACCCTAAAACCCTGATAAGTAGATGAAGCGTTTGTACTTGTAATAAGTTGGCCAAAATAACAGACAAGACAAGAGACATGGAAGAAGAAACTGGAATGGATGTGGAAGCGGAAGAGTGTCGTCGTGAAAACTCCATCAAGAGATTTGGACTCAAAAACTCCATTCAAACCAACTTCGGTGATGACTACGTTTTCCAAATCGTTCCCAAGTGCCTTCTCTTCCTTTCTTTTTTGATTTGCAATTGCTTTTAAAATGTCTCTCATATGATCATATTCAATAACAACTGTATAATGGGTATTCAATTTGGCAGGGAGGATTGGTCTTTAATGGGGGTCTCGCTATCAACAAACGCAGTGAAACTGTACTCACCAGTAACTGCCCAGTATTGTGGAGAGTGTACGGGTCACTCTTCAACTATTAACCAAATCTCATTTTCAGGTCCATCAGCCCCCCATGTTTTGCATTCTTGCTCGTCTGATGGCACCATCACTGCCTGGGATACTCGATCCTTTCAACAGGTTTGGCCTCTCCTTGACTTGTTATAATTTGGTGGGCTATTTGTTTTGTTTCTTAGTTTGAATTATGAATAATTACAGGTGTCCAGTTTGAGTGCCGGTTCTCGGGAGGTCTTTAGCTTCTCGTTTGGAGGATCAAACGATCATCTTCTTGCTGCGGGATGTGGTTCACAGGTTTGATTGCCTAGAATGCTGCTCTTAAATTGAATGTTTTTATTGCTTGATCACAGTGGTCTCTTTTTTAATACTGGTTGTCTGTAAGCCCAAATGAAATTGACTATTTAATGCATATTGTACAAGGTGTTTAGAGAATAATAATTTGCAGGATGGTTTTGATGTTCAGTTAGAGAAATGGGGTAAAACTAGTTCCAAGTTTATGACTTAAAATATTTATGTTAGTTTGTTGTTCTGTGTTGATTAATTTGACTCAGATACTCTTTTGGGATTGGAGGAACAAGAAGCAAGTTGCATGTTTGGAGGAGTCTCATGTTGATGATGTTACTCAGGTCCGATGTTATGTTTGTGCAATGTTTCGTGTTTTTATATCTTTATTTTGTAGTTTCTGTTATTTACAAAGAACATAACTACTGGCAGTTAATAAATGTGTAAAAACTGAGGTTACTGTCAAGATTAGACGAATCATTTGCTTGAGTGGTGCTTGTGTGATCTGGTGATGAATTAGTACTGAAGCAGGATGATTTATCGCTTGTGTTTATGAAATTCATCCTTAAAACCTGTTTTTGTTTTGATTGCATGGTTTTTTGAATTTTTACAGGTTCACTTTGTTCCTGACCATCAAAACAAGCTTGTTTCTGCTTCTGTAGATGGCTTGATATGTACATTTGATACTAGTGGAGATATCAATGACGATGATCATTTGGAATCAGTAAGTGCTGATCTGTATTCTTTCATTAGGGGTTTGAACTGAAATTTTTGTGTTTGGTTGAATTTGTGGGAGCATAATGTGTAATTTGCTCAGTGGTTCTTTTTGACTGGAAAGAAGAGTTTCTTGATCCATGTTATACCTTGGTGGTAAGTTGCTGTTTTGAACTATTCTAGTGTATATTGGCTGCTAAAAACATACAAGGAAGTACGCTAAAGGATGATATTGATAAATATATTTCTTGCTTTCATGTTATCGTGAGGTTAATATTCTATTAGTACTCTGCTTCGTAAAAGAGACAGTTTTTGTATCTTCTGTAAATACACATTTAATATTTGTCATCAGGATCAATGTGTATTTGTAATTCTTCAAACAATTATTATGCTAATTCCTTTGTTGATATATTAGACTGTCTAAATAGCTGTGATTTGATACAATGTAGTAAATTTTCTCAAAATTGAAGGTTGTTCCTTTACATTAATGCATTTTATCAGCACCTGAAGCATAGGGTACCCTTCTTTCTTGTTATGTTATGCATTGGTATTAGACACGATATGTAAGATATATGTTAGCATTAATTTCAGTGTGTGGCATTGTAAGTCAACAGAAAATGAAGTCAATGTTTGTTTGTACTGTCTGCAAGACTCAATTGTCGAGGTTGAACATCTAGGTTTTGTAGGTTTGTGCAGAAGACATCCTGCTGTTGTCTCTTAAACAGAAAAAAAAAAAAGACCGAATGGTCCGTTCTTGTTTAAGAAATTGTATAATAGAAATTCGGTTAGATTAACTGTTATAAATAATGTTGTAGGTGATCAATGTCGGAACTTCGATAGGGAAAGTTGGTTTTTTTGGAGAAATGCATCAAAAGCTCTGGTGTTTGACTCTTATCGAAACATTAAGGTATTATTCTATTCTGTAAATTGATTGAAAGGACACACTACTTTTACTCCATTGTTTTGTGTACAAGTCATAGAATCATGGTGGTGTCTTTTGTGACCTGCATCCACCACCTTAAAAGTTTAGGGACTTTTCCAAACGCGACCTCGTGCACACTCATACAAATGTCTTTACACGATCACATGTTAACTCCAATCTGCCGCTGTTGGTAGTATTTGGGACTGGAAGGATGGACAGAATGCAGCTAACTTGGAGAATGCTCGCTCATTGGCCTCTGACAGTTGGACATTAGACCAAGTAAGTTTCATCTGCTAACTAGGCTCTACTCATTTCACTAGATCAGTAAAGGTAGTATTGTTTGTGCACCATTTTTACCTCATTTTGTTACAACCATGACCCATCAAAAGCATAATCAGACTTTTAGAGTCTTGTCTATCTCATATAGAAAATTCAAAAGCAAACAAAGCAAGGCTCATATCTTAACACTTGGTCTTTCAAAATAAGGTCCAATTTACAAGGTCTGCTGATTCTTCCAAATCTCCAAAGAGTTGGTAGTCTTTGAATAATTAAAGTTCTGGATTGATTTCTTCTATTCCATCTATGAATTTAGCCCCAAGATTGTAGCCAACTTTGATTACCTGGGATTAAGTGATTTGTTTCCTAAATAGTGTTGCCCATTCTAGGATTCTGGTTGTTCATCCCATAACGTGCTAAAGTTTGACGAATTCTGGTGCTTTCGTTTTCTTTCACACACATGTTGGATTAAATGACATGTAGTTCCTTCATAACAGTAGGTGAGTAAACTACCCAAACCTTGTGAGCTGTACTAACTTTGCTATGAGGTGACCAGATTTTACACCGTGATGTCAGTCTCTCATTTGTCCATTCCTTTTTTGGCAGGTTGATTATTTTGTTGATTGTCACTACACCGGAGAAGGTGAAAGCTTATGGGTTATTGGTGGCACTGGTGCTGGTACCTTGGGTTATTTCCCTGTAAATTATAAAGGAGCGGCAACAATAGGGTCTCCAGAAGCAGTTCTAGGTGGTGGCCACACAGCTGTCATTCGGAGTGTATTGCCCATGTCAAGCATAAGGGGAAGACCTGCTCAGAGCCAAGGGATTTTTGGTTGGACTGGTGGTGAGGATGGTCGCTTATGCTGTTGGTTGTCTGACGAATCTTCTGAGATAAATAGATCCTGGATCACAAGTGCAATGGTAATGAAGTCTCCAAAGACGCGCAAGAAAAATAGACATCAACCATACTGACGTGCCAAATTTTTATCTCAAAATGTTTTCATTGTGGGAATTTTTCTAGTTGTATTTCTATTTTGTTTGGCGGTGGGGTTTTGTAACCGGTGTAAGGATAAAAGTCCTGTACCGCTGCTTGTGAATTGTTTTATATCATCCCAGAGGGAAAACGAAAAGCTTTGTTCTTGCAAGCAGTCTCATCATCAATTAATTCTGGCATGGGATCCACGCTGAAAGGTGTTTTGGGGGGAACTGCATGCATCTACAGCAGGTGCACTGTAGCATATTCTCGATTAATTATCAAAATTCATATAAAGAGTGGCTATAGACAATTGGTCGCTACAAATTTTACTTGCCAAAGGATGGACTGATAATCGCTAGGTACTTCAACTTGTCAACCGATTAGATAATCCTATCGGCAAGAAGATTTTCTATAAAGGTAAAAACACAGTTCCTAAAATGACGAAGTGTGGAGATAAACACAATTGTCTATAATTTCAATCACAATACAAGCTCCTCAATTCAGTTATATGATAAAACCTGCATACATTCGGCACAAATTTAACCATTCCAACATCACTACCCTTTAGGCAAACAGATTTCGGGACTTAAATCACCCATGAAGCATCAAAGATGGGGCACAAAATGCCTTAAAAAATAGCAAACTTGCCCTCTGTTGTTCACAGACATATCAGCCTCGGCCCCGTCCTCCACCTAGCACCAAATTCGAAAACATCAGTCGCCTATCATTGTAGATAGGTTACAAATTAAGCCATCTATGAAAAAGTTGAACAATATAATTCATAAAATTTCCTAGCAAATTTAGCAGTAGAAAAAGAAACAAATCATGATTTTTATCAGAATACGCAGTATTAGGAGTTTGAGTGTACATACAAAGTGTTGACCTCCTAAACTAGTTCCACACAAAGATTGTGATGCCAGAATGAAGAGAAAATAACATTGATACCCAAGTTGCTATTTTCACCTTTACAAAATGGCTAAAAATTTTACACCCCACTAAAAAAGAAAATGGAGACAGGAAACGACTACTATATTATTCTATCACGTGCAGCTATGAAATTAAAGCAATGACCCATATTAAAATTCTGTTGCTGCATGTAATTCATTCTTTATGAAACAATCGTCTATCTTAACACTCCTTTATTTCCTACCGTATAACTTAAGTCCTACCTCTGTTACCACTGGTCTTTCCACCAGATCCACTTCTGCCTCGGCCTCCACCTGCACCCTTAGCACCTCCATCATCTAGTCCACGCCCGATTCCTTTTGGTTGTCTTCCACCAGCACCGTCCTCTCTACCTCTACCTCTGCCACGCCCTACCCCAGGTGGCCTGCGATCTGAAAAGGACGAAAGTTTGGAGTGTCATCTTTTTTGTAGGTTTAAAGCTCGAAGGAATCCATGCCAAAAACTAAGTAAATTAAAAAATAAAATAAAATAACACACACAAGGGGGAGAGAGAGAGAGAGAGAGAGGAGAAAGAAGAGAAGGGTAAGGGTGCTCTCGTCAGTCAATAATGACAAAACTTAAATCAGGAGTCCAAACATAACATTTTTTATGGTATGCACTGATCTAGACAATAGCCATGGACCAATCAAGCAAAACTAATAGCAACTCAATTCTCATAAGTTCTGATGCATGATTCTCAAACTTCTTTTATTTCCTTTCCCCTCTCTTATCTAGAGGATAACATTAAGATGAATAATCAGGTACCCTGTCCAAAAAAGACAAAGACAAGAATGTAAGGCATATACCTGCACGACTTTTAGTTTCTTCCTGAACTTTATCAATCACCTGAAAAAGAAAAGACAATAGTACAGATTAAATACTACCACTAATACTTTTTTAAGTTAACAGGAACAGGACCGAAACAAAGCTTAGACAAAAACTGAAGTGCATAATAATTGAAAATATGAGTTTCCACCAAAAATCTTCAGGAAAATTCAATTATACATTCTTAGAGATCTGGAATTGAGAAAGTCTTACCAAAAAAGAGAATCTTGTACGACCTTATTTAAGTAACATTTACAAGAATTTTATACTGATCTTGAGACAATCAGTTTCTTCTTTTATATTTTTGTAAATATGCTGGCATTTTGAACAGAATCCCACACAACACGAAATCAAAAATCACGTATCAACCTAAATTTTGTGATTTTTCTTTTATGTCTTCATTGCCTCGTGACTTTTAATACATCAACTATAAAACCATCCATCTTCCAACCAAAGAAGCCTTATTGAATACTATAAAGTCAATGACACTCTGTTTAGGCAACCTGATACGATCTTATAACAAGCAGCTTAAATCCAATAGAAAATTGTGATATTATGTACTACAAAAATAAATCCAGAGAATGCATACACCTAAACAATACAACACCATACAATGCAGATATCGTATACCTCATCAGGAACTCTAAGATACTTAATTGTATTCCCTCGGATGTAGCATTCAGGCATCCTCCAAAACCTATCTCCATCCTACATCAACATTCCCATCAAACAAGCTTTTAAAATACCACAAAGAAAAAAACATAATGGAAAACATAGAAAACACAGATTAGAAAAAGAAATTAAAAGGCTAAGCACAAACATATAGTACGAACCTTCGAGGTACAGATGACTTCACGGAGATGGATATTCATCCAGGTGTCACAGTTAACCAAATGTCCATTGTAAGTCTCCCCATTTTTCAATTCCACCAACTGTTACAGGCAACCAACCACTACAAATTACAAATTACAGCAAAAAGCAAAGCGCGAGACAATTTTCATAAAAACAGACGTTTTAGTTTCAAGTCGAAGACCAAGGATAAATCTCGTACCATAGGATGGCCTTGCGCCGTTTTAAGTAGTGAAAGAGGAAGCTACAACAACAAATTTAGGTTTAAACAGATTAATGAAAACCGAAATCAAAATAAAGCATTGATTGGTTGTTCGATTTAAAAAACATTGAAAAAGAAAACTGGGAACAAAGAATCACTTTAAAGATGGGATATATAATTAAAAGTAGAACATTTTGCCAATAATCAGACTAAGAAGGGAGTAAACATTACCATATTTAAGAGAGCGGAAGAAGGAGAAGCAACCTTCGAGTAAGTCAAACCGAAGTCAGACTCAAATAAGCGGAGCAGGAAACCCTAGCATGTAGACACGTGAGAATTGACAAGAGAAAATACATGAAGCATAAAACCCCAAGGAAAAGCACCCTCAATTTACCTTCAAACGGAATCACAAAGCTCAATCTGCGATCATACTTTCCCTCACTCACATTAATATGCTACTGTTCTCTTCTCTTCTCTTATATAAATGTCACGCAATTTTTACTGTTTGGCTCAACTCTCCAAAGCTTTTTGTTTTTTTTTTTTCCCTTCATTTATATATATATACACGTATAAATACGTAAATAAATCCAAACTATTAAAATTATCAGCATCAAATAGTGAGCAAATTATGTGAAAATTTATATAACAAATTATGTCTTTCAATATTTTTATAATCAAATATATTTGATTTAAAAAATATTGAACAATTAAATTCATTGATTATATTTGAATTAAATAGAAAAAAATATTTATGTTAAAAGAGAGAATATAATTGATAAATTTAATTAGTTGATCTTTAAAAATCAAACATAATCGATTATAAAATTCTTATATATATACCAATTTTATTTTTCAAAAAAATAAATATTTTTTTTCAAAATAAGCGCCTCTGTTTTTACTGCTTCCTGCTAATAAAAATGACGGACTTAAATAACCACAATTAAAATAGAAGAGGAGCTACTGAAATGCTATTTTATAACCAAATTAAACTACTTAATGCCAGTCCAGTCAGTTGGCACCAATGATTCAAGCAAGCAAAATCCTCAGGCAATTGAACAAAAGCAGAAGCCAAAATCAAACATCACATTAAATGTTACAGAAAAATGGAAATTAGCTGCAAGCTTGCAAGTCGTCCAATACTCATAAGTTGTGAATCTTAATAAAAGAAATCCCAAAAATTATGATTCCAACATAAAAGGAGAAGTGAATTACATGTCCTCATATAACTGAAGAAACATACTAGACGTGTGTCATCAAGAATCTTAAACTACATACAATAGAGCGAGAGAGTGAGAGAGAAGAACAGAAAAGAAAATCCTAGCAGCAAGCCTGTCCATAAGGCAGCAAAAGCAGGTTCTAATCACCGCATTTCAATGTGGGAGTGCCAAAACTCTGGTGTCTTTACAAGTTTACAACAATCACAAATATATCAGTTAAAACTTAAAAGTTTACCATGCTGTAAGTTATATAAATACATCTGAGTTACTGTTAAGGAAAATTATATACATGGTGTTTGAAATCGAGCACATTATCGTTGCTACGTGAATTAGTAAATTTCCTACAAATACGTTATGCAAGTCCTGGCAGCAAAGAGCAACTGAAAGGTCCATGTCAACAGACTATATCATTTTCCTCCAACCTTTTGTGAACGGTAGTCAAGTCAACCAAATGACGCATTGTTGGCCGGCCATGTGGACAATTCCAAGGAGACTTCAGGCCCGCCAGATGCTCAAGTATCTGAAATTGGAGCAAAACAAAAACTGTAACTATATTTACCAAGAAAAAAATTAATGGATGGAAAATGAAGTCAGAACCACAATGAAAGGACAGGTATTAAGGCTTCATAATCTCAGGAAGTTCAAAAGATAGATTCTAATATCTAGCAGAGGTTTATAATTAGTAATATTTCAGAGATCAAATATACCCACATTCCAATCAAGCACAAAATATCAAATAGCAACTTTCTCATAGTACATCTAACAAAAATATGTGAGCCCTTACCTTCTGCATCTCATTCCTTCCAAGTGCATCTCCAATCATAACAGATGATCTGCAAGCACGTGATGCCAACATTGCACGAACTCTGGATGGGCAAACAGAATCCCGAGTGTCCATTTTGTAACTACTGATAATTGAGCACTCTCCTTCACTATCAGCAAGAGTAGAGATCAGGTCCTTAACATCTGTTTAAAAAAATTGCCACATATTAATGTCCTGGCAGCAACATCTCATGCTCATCTGTTCATTGATAGTGTTGCATAATCAATCATAAAAGCAAGTCTGTGGTGGTCGCACAAACATACATGTTATCAACAGTTCAAAGTCTAGGATCTGTCTTTGGAGCAACCACTTCACATATTGCCTCCTAGAAATATATCAAAACATTTGACAGATTTCAAACAACATAATATAATTCCTAAAAAAAATTAAGCACCGATGACCTCCTATTTGGGGAAGTGACTGTTCAGGTTTAAGCAGTGATGCTTCTCTATGGTACATAGAAGGAAATGTCTAAACCTGAACTCTTTCACTGGGATTTATAGGTGTTAACACATCAAGACATGCAGTGCTTAATTCTCTTTGTCTGCTGACTTTGCATGCCATATCCAACTGAGGTAGAGACAAGATTTAGCCATTGTTACTTCAGGTTCTCTTAAATGGATAAATCGTATACTACATTCATTTCCGTGTTCTTAATGGAACCTACTGAACTGCTCAAGAACAGCTTTAGGTTTGTTCATTTGATACTTCACAACTCACAAGTTTGTTCACTCAGCTATTCTTGCTTATGGTTGAGTTTTACATTTTGCCTTTTGGCAGCTCAGAGCAAACCAGGATCTTTGAACAAATTGATTTATGCAGGACAATATGAAATATAAGCAGGAAAAATTTTAAAAATAAAGTCTATGTGCAGAAGCAACTTCCTACCTAGTGAATACCAGTTCATCTAAATTGCATACTGTTAGTCATTAAAATTTGAACTCACGTACAACAAAGACCTAGGGTTTGTTAAAAGACCAAAACATAAATAAATAAACATTTCTACGATAAAAAAGAGCAATGAAAATAGTGACCACCTTCAACTCCAAAAGTTATGTTTTTACTGAAGGGAACAGCTTTCAGTTTAAAATGGTGTCCAGGTGGAGCATGCAGGTCCTCTTCTAAAGCAAATCCATTTTTCCTGAGAAGTAAACAAACCAGAATACACATCGCCATCATTACATATTAAAGAATGCTAGGACTTGCTTTTTACTAAAGAAAGCGAAAATTAAAAGGCACAAAGAAGAGCAAAAAAACCATAAAAACTGCCGCTACTTAATGATCAAACTTGCAGAAAACTCTAATAGGAAAGTTGAAAATGCGTGATCAATACCGGGAACACAACAATATCAGAATAGTCACTCATGTCTCAGAAACTTAATTTTAATGGTATTTTTAGCAGTAATAGCAGATATGATAAAACATAGAAAGAATTCCAATAAACTTGGTTTGACCTAAATTGGAAAATAACCCTGTGGTGTTGGAATTGGGCAAAAGAACCTCCTGATAGGGTTTAGGTTACGCACAAGGAGTTTTACCGAATTTTAAAATCATAAGGTTATTTTTTATTCAGTCAAAATTTCAGGGGTATTTGGATTTTCTCTAAAACGATTTGTGCAAATGGTATCAAACTTAGAGAATATGGTAGGCTTACAACTAATATAAACAAACAGATTAAATAAGACTGACAAATATACAACAATGAAACAAAACGGTTCATTTTATGGATTTCAGAAATGGCTTACCAAAATCATAAAACCCTTTTTAAAAGGCAACAGAATCATTAAATTATTATAAATGATAGGAAAGCAATAATTTTCAAATTCAGAGACACCTAATTATGTCCATATGCATTGAAGCAACTTCTTCTTCTTCTGGAGTCAACTCCAACCTCAACGGCCTACATAGTAAAATTGGAGACACCATTAGGAAATTGATGTCTGAAAGAAAAATGGTTTTCTAAAGTAGAGAAATAATATAAACAGCATGTAGAATGAAACGTTTGCTCAAACAACTACTCAAAGAATTTGTATATTAGCATTTTATATTTAAAGAGCATATTAGTATGAAATTCAACACCTAACTACATCTACATTTGCACAAAAAGTTTCGAAAACTTAATTGTCTTATCCCTTGCAGTACAAAAGACTCTTTACAGTAGTGATATGGAAAATAATAAGACTGCCCATCGTCTATACACTCATTAACACTGATAAGCTACACAATTAAAATATCATATATAAATTTGCCTCTCAAATTAATACTAAAGCTCTAGCAGGCTCACCGAATTCAGCACATTCATTGATTTGGCCTTCACTGAATCTAAAGAATTATTGCTCACAGAAGGAAAGTTTGGCAGGTATGCAACTACTAAGTTGTTTCAAGTGGCATTCCATTGAAGGGTCCAACGTAGTACTCAAAAGTATGTTAAGCTAATTGGAAATCCTACAAATATGATACTAATGAATAAATACATTACAATTCACAATGAATAAATATAAATGCATTATGAATAAATAAATAATTAATGAACTCTAAATATAAAGATGATTTTCAAACGAAGACATAATTTTGCAAACCAGAGAGTAAACAGGCGCTATAAGCTAATGTCAAAACTATTCAATAACAAAAATTATATAAAGATGACAAACTCCTCACCGAAGCAAAGGCTGCTGGTTCAAGATGGTCGATTGGGCCAGGTGCTCAAAATTGTATTTCTCATCAGCAGCATGCTGAAAATAGAGAAAGCCACATCAAACAGCTAATACCAATGGAAATGCAGGTAATTTCAAGACAGAAATACAAAAAGGGAAGCAATATTATGAACCTATAGTTCTACAGTAACAGTCAAACATGTAAATTTTGGAAAACAGAATTAATCCAGAATCAGGCTAGAAGCTTACCTGATCCACAATAAATAAATCTTGGTCTAATTTCCCAATGATGAATCCAAGATTGAATTGCCCAATCACCTACAAAATAGAAATACTTTTCGTGACCAGGAACACACCAAAAACTTCATTCATAAACGTATGCATGATGAAAAATACACTGGTGATGCTTAGATTTGGACATTGAGAAGGGTAGGAAAAACAACCAGACCAATTCAGGACCACTGCTTAAAGGGCAACAACTGGGGTTTGAAATTTATCTTATAAGCCCTTCCACTGCAAAACCTTTTCCTGGTATTTAGTCATACAAACCTCCTAATTCAGTCATATTAGAAACTTGTCACAGACCAACTCAGAATGCAATCGTCCCACTGCATCTACATATTTCAGGTGGTTCAACAAGGTCCATTAGGGAGCTCCATTGTAACATGGGTATATTCAATAAAGGAAGAAAACTAAATGGTTTCCACTGGGCACCAGATTTTCCACATGAAAGGGAAAAGTGAACAGTTTCCAAGAATAAATAAACTAAAAAAGTCTCCCTGTCAAGCAATCCTGATATCAGAGAACTCAAACTTCAAGCACATGCAGGAGTATAAACAATAGTGGCATAATCACCTTCATTCTATTAAAGTCTTGTTTTCTAAAGAGTCTTTCCAACTCAGTAATAGCTGCAGCTAAAGCTCTTGCTTTACGCTCCTCATTTTCTGGTTGTGAAAGCTCTAACGTTGCAGCAGCATAGCACCTACACCACAAACCAAGTCAGAAATAGATGCAATATCAATACTTTACCCTTTAAAAGAAAGCAGCAAGATTACGGACCTTCTCAACTTTACGCTTCCTGATGTACAACTGCTAGATTGCATTGTGGACAGCCTCTGTTGTCTCCTTCTCCTTAAGTCTTGCAAACTAAATTGTAAGGTGGAACATATATTTTGACCAGAAGAAGGTATTGGAGCATCTAACAGTGAAGCAGAAAAATGTAAAGGAGAAACTGTAACAGATTGATCTTCTGACATATGCTGGAGATCCTTGCCAGATGAAACAATAGAAGGCTCATCAACAAGACGCATGGCTCTTTCTTGAGTGACCTGTACATGGATAGTTAAACACACAAATAAACATAATTGAACTTTTTATATATTGTAATGGGAAGTTGTGTAAAGTGGAAGGTAGTAAGTTCAGGCAGAAAAAATCATTTACATACCTCTTCAGGCCTTCCATTAGTATTGCCATCAGAAAAGGATGGATTTTCGATTTCCTTGAAGACCCTCTCTGCTCTAAGAAGCTTGGATGGCTCATAATTGTTCATCACAGCAGAATCATCAACCAGGTGCTTTACAGGGGATCTTGTAACCACAGCATGCATTTCAGAATCTTCTTTCTTCAATTCACAATCAAAGCTTTGATTTCTAAGGAGAGGTGTTTCGGATAACACTTTACCAATATGTTCATACTTTCTCTTAGTTACTGTTACAAATTTGCCAATTGATGATTGAACACAGCTCGGATGACCATTTGCCTCCCTATTTTCAGCAATATTATTATCAATCACTCTTGAATGTGATGGAGAATTTTTCTCGGTTGGAATATTAAGGGAAGTCACTGACTTCCCACAAGTAAACTTTGAAAAGCTATCCAGCTTCTTAGTGTCATGTGCTCTGAGAGTGAAGTCCTTGACTATTGATTTTTCATCATTACTACCAATCAATCCTTCAATGTCATCATTACTATCAGCCTTCTTATTGTCATGTGAATGCTGGTTGCTAATTTCAGCTGTTTCAGAAGAAGTATCTTCATCTGCAATATTCTTTATAAGGTGAACTTTGTTAGACATGCTGCCATCAGGTAATAATTGTTTTGGTGACACATAAGATTTCTCAGGAGCAGAACAAAACTCAGAGCTATCTGCTTCCCTGGACTGCTTATCAACTTCATTAACAGAATAATTGACATTATTTGCAGAATAAATCTGCTGTAAACCATCCCTTAGAGCATGCAAAATAGAGGATTCATCAGAGAAGAAAATTTTTCTTTTATCAGGAGTTACATTCACATCACATGCTCCAGTTGGAACGGTAAAATTCATGATTGCAATGGGGTACTGTCGTGAATTTGCACCTTTATATAGCTCATTTACTAGCTTGCCAACTTTAGGCATATCTACAGGTCGACCATTTACAAAAAAATATTGTCTATCCCCCAAATTGCGTCCACTACCCTGTCCAGGCTTGGAAAGGAAACCTTCAACCTTGCAACTGTCTGATATACATATAGTCACAGGCTCTAAACAGCTGAAAGTGTTCATGCCAAGAACCGTTATAATGTTATCTTTAAGAGAACCACTACCTTGCGTTTTAAGTACCACAGACTTCAAATTTTTTCCAGTTGTGTTCGAGCAGACCAATCGTACTCCTTTTGCAATTAGTGCATAGGCCTAAAAGTAAGAAAGGCATCTGTGAACAAATATGGGCTACTGACAGAACTTCAAAATCAAAGAAAAAAATATAACACAGATACGTAGTAGAGGTATGTTAAGTAAAAGTACTCAAGTGAAAAAACAAAAAAAACTTGATAAATTAGTCAGATTTCAGAAATGGTACATGTCTTCACATCATTATGACTGTTTTGCAAGGAAGGCAACTATGACATAAGATGTTTCCTAAAGAAAGTCATGGATGATGTCCTCAAGGCAGAAACACTGTAAAAAAACTCATAAAAGTTTAGCTAAGCAAATCGAAAAGGGAAATTAGAAGAAACTTATAAATTTATAGAACCAATGGACTTAGAATGGATATCTAAAGCGGCTTTATACAACTTTATAACAATTAAATCGATCTAAAGCCATGCATTTCGTATGTTATGCAAAGTTTATGCCACTAAATAGAGCAGCCAATCTTAAATTAACAATAATTCAAATAAAGATGGCAGCAAGGTCCCTTGTAGCTACCACAACCATGGAACCTCTAAAAATGCTCATTTTCCACAAGAACCATTACTACCACCAAATCCACGCAGAAGTCCATCCACTTCTCTTGCTCCAACCACCCCTCCGCTTAACCATTATCAACAGGTAAGCCTTTGCCACCCTTTCACTAGCATCCACTCATCTCAAACATGATTATCATTCCAACCTTCTCCCCCCCATGAAAATCACCAACCCTATTCTACTTGACACTAAAGTTAAACATATCCATATCATTTAACAGACAAACCGCCACTACTACAAAGTCCACAGGAATTATGGACTTACAGTTAACAAAGAAATTAGTTTTCCATATTCCTTGCGTATGTTGCGCTTAAATTCTTTACTCCGCACAGGCAAACTAGAGAAAAGTTTCTTCACAGTCACAGTGGTACCACTCTGACGTGCCGTATTCTTTTCAGCTGTCAGCAGACCCGAATGATCGAAAGTCAAGTGGGTCGCAACCATCTCATTTTTGGTTCTTGTTTCAACAGTCAAATTGCCTAACACACAAAGCGAACTCAATGCCTCCCCTCTGAAACCAAACGTGGTCAGAGACTGGAGGTCCGGAAAATCAGCCAATTTCGAAGTGTGGTGCTTCAGTGCAAGAACCTGCAGTAAATAAATAAATACAGTAAACACAAACAAAAAATCCCTAATGCACACTTAACACTCAATGAAACCATACTCAAATCCCTAGAAATGCTACAGTAAGTGACAGTGATAGTACATATTTCAATTAAAAATAAATAAATAAAAATCATTACTTGGCGATATTTTTTATTTATACTGAAGTAAATATGTACCTTGAAATTGTTGGGAGAGATGCCGCAGCCGTTATCGATGACCTGGAACCACTCTTCGCCGTACTCTTTCAAAGCGATTTCGACGCTGGTGGCACCGGCATCCAGGCTATTTTCCACCAGCTCCTTGACGGCGGATGAGAGGTCCAAAATGACCTGACCGGAGCAGATTCTGTGAACCACGCCTTTGTTTATGGCCCTAATTGTCGGCGAATTAGCGGTATCCTCCATTTGAAGTCCTAATTGAATGAATATATCATCGCTGTGACAGACTAATGATTCGAGATTACGAGGAGGGTTTGGCGGGGAGAGGATGAGAGAGGGTAGTCTACTTCACTAACCCTACAAAATTTGCCGCCAAAAATTGAAGCGAAATCAGAGACTTCTGTATTATATTTGAGGATGGATTTTTACTTTTTTATTTTTACACCGTGGCGTCTGATTTTTGATTATTTACAATTTGTTTCCTCTATACTTTTACTTTTGAATTTTTAAACCACTCCTTGTTGAAGATATTGTTATACCACCCCACGTATTTGTTGTATTGTCACACGTAATATCATAAATTCATAATATATACGTAATATCATAATAGAACAATTTATATAATACATTATTTTAATATGACTATATCTAGTGTGTGTATATATATGTATATGTATATGTATATATGAAGATGCATCATTTTATATTTCATGTTTATAACAAGAGTTATTGTCAATTTTTCCCTAACAATTAACGAATAATCATTTTTTCCTCTATTAATTCAATAAATATTATTTTATTTATTTTTTTTACTTGAATTAATACTATTTTAGAAGGTTTTTTTATCCTTTTAAAATACTTTGAAAAAAAAATGATAATTCATCAAGTATGTGGGGGACAAATAATAATAACTCTTATAACAATTATCCTCTCAATACACAACTAGTTGGATCCAATTGACTATGTTAAGTAATATAAAAACCTAAAGGGATTTAATCCAAGGTTAAGATAAGTTCTATTAAAATTAGTCATTAACTATATTATACCTTCTTTTAAATAAAAATTCAAGACGATAAAAACTTTTTTAAATGTATACACCACCATAATTATTATTTTTTAAAATCAATAATAGGAAAATTATAATAAATTAAAGTGGGTTCAACAGTAAACATTTCACATACAAGCACGTTGCTTAATTGAAGTACGGATGGACAATCCTTTTCAAAAGAATTTTTTATGATAAATTTAATTAATAAGAAGGTTAGCCTCTAAACTAAATTAAAGTTATAAATTCAATATTGTTGTGAACATAGTCTTTCATCAGAGAAGACAATTCCAAATTTAATTTGTCAAGATTATCAAGTTGATTATTTATATGATGATTAATTTACCAAGTTATCAAATCAATACTTACAAGTTGTATTAGCATTTAATTAAGTTACATTGTGTTAGAAAATTTTGAATGGTTAATGAAAACCAACATTTGCCTATAAATAGGCATTTACCTTATGTAAAATCTATCCCT
Source organism: Dimocarpus longan (assembly GCA_022984855.1). Lineage (NCBI taxonomy): Eukaryota > Viridiplantae > Streptophyta > Magnoliopsida > Sapindales > Sapindaceae > Dimocarpus > Dimocarpus longan. Next base: position 25,909,115 of record CM041015.1, read on the forward strand.
CTCTTTATAAATAAAATTTACCCTCTCTACACTCTTCCATAACCTTTCTCTCTATACTTATCTATAGTCTCTTCCTTTTCTACATTTCTAAATTTCTCTACATAGTATTTATTATTTGTTTGTTTCAATCCTAAAGTTTACAATACATTATCAATATGAATCAAATAAGTATGAGTGAAATCATTCAATATGTTTTCTTTCTCTACTTCAATTTCCAAGTCTTCTTATGAGTATACTCTGTGGTTGTCAATGATTGGGATCCTCTACATCAGAAAATAAGACGGTTTCATACATATTTCTTTGTTCATTTTTATGTTGGAACTAACAAGTTCGTTGTCATGTTTTAGTATCTTATGTTTATTTTATATGTACTTGAATTTTGAACTTTATTTTTATGAACATGTTTACAATATATTTTTCAAAACAATTCTAAATGGATAATCTAAGGTTTCAAATATTAATTTTGAAAGAGATGTTCAATTTGAAGTTCTCAACAAAATCAAAACCTGAAATTCTGGATTTCAATTTATCAGGACCTGAAGTTCTAAGACTCAATTCAATCAGAATCTGAAATTCTGAATTTTAATTTATCAAAATCTGAAGTTCTGAATTTCAAATTAATAGAACTTGAAGTTCTAGAGTTTAATTTATAAGAACTTAAAGTTTTCAATCTATATTATTAAAACCTGAAGGTATCTAATTTTGGACTAGAAGCTCTAAAAATATAAATGAAGTATTTTTGGAACCTGAAGTTCCATATACATATTTGTAAATAATTTTAAGAAAATACAATTATATACAAATTTTCTTTAAATATAATGTTAGTATAGTATTTATCACTTTGATTATGTCACTAATAATGTTGTTTTATAAATACAACTATGTCAAATACTATAAAACCAGAATTCGCTCTACTTGATATTTCCGAAAAGAATTATCTATCATGGGTTCTTGATATAGAGTTGTATCTACAATCTAAAGACTTAGTTGATACTATTGGAGATAATAATGAAGCATCTATAAAAGATAAAACTAGTGCAATGATTGTTATCCGTCTTCATTTACATGAAAGCTTGAAGACTCAATACCTCACAATTAAAAATCCACTAGTTTTGTGGAAACATCTAAAAGATAAGTATAACCATCAGAAACATGTTGTCCTTCTTAGAGCCAAATATAAGTGGAGCAATTTGAGACTTTCAAATCAATTGCTAACTATGATTTTACCTTGTTTAAAATAATCTCACAGCTGAAATTGTGTGGTGAAATATTGACTGATACAGATTTATTAGAAAAGATATACACTACTTTTCATACCTCTAATGTACTCCTGCAGCAACAATATAGAGAGCATAGATTTATAAAATACTTATGAATTAATTTAATGTCTTTTAGTGGCAGAACAAAATAATGAGCTTATGATGAAAAATCATGAATTTCGCCCGGCAAGCACTGTAGCACTTTCAAAAGTAAATGTTACAATAAGTAAAGGTTGTAGACGTAGACGTGATTCTCATAGTCGTGGTGGTTATAAATTTTCGGGTTATCAAAACTAGAAAAACATGCCCCAAAAGTGGAAGGCTTATAGCGCCAAACATGATAAGGGCAAAAATATCGATAAAAAGACCCCCAAAAATTATGAAGATATTTGTTACAAATGTGACATGCTTGGACATTGGTCGCATGCCTGTTGTACTACCAAACACCTCGTTGATATATATCAGACCTTTGTGAAAAGAAAGGAAAAGAAAATTGAAACCAATTTTACAGATTAAGATGATGATCCAATAGACATCACAAATCTAGATATGTCAGATTTTTTTGAAAATGCAAACGAAAAAATAGATCGCTTAATTGGTGATGGAAACATCCATACTAATTAAGAAATTGTTTACTTAACACTATTATGTTAATTTTTATATATTTTTCTTTTACTTAAAAATTATGTTAGTACATAATTTTGTATCTTCTTATGAGGGAGATAATATTTTTGCTTTATATTTTGTTATCATGATGTACTAACATGTTGTTTCTTTGATGAAAGACGGATATAGATAAATTATCTATTTTCAAAAGTGAAAGTGAAAATATATATATTGTCGACAGTGCAACAACATACACTATTCTTCAAAATAAGAAATATTTCTCAAATTTAATCTCAATAGTAATTTACTTCAGATGATCCACAGTAATCAATAAAACATATGTAATAACTTCAAAATACTTTAGGTGAGCTAAAGCACAACGGTGAGCGATTGAAAAATTTAATGTAATTAATCTTTTGGCACTAATAGAACAGCATTTAGAACAGACATGAGAGCCCGACCCAATATTTCCAACAAATGGAGATTAAAAAAAAAAAAAAACACATGTAATACGGTACTAATTTGGCATGTAGCTCTCGAAACAACGTTAGAATGAAATGTAAATCTCCCCAATACCCCCAACTTGACATTAATGATAAAATATGTGAGAGATGTTACATCTCTTAACATCTCTCCAAATAATTATATAAATCCAACCAGACAAGAAAAATGTTCCAAATATAATGTAGGCGTAGAAAACTATCTATACACAAATCACCTGCAAATTTTCTATTGCAAGAGGCTGCCGCAATGTAGATCAAGGAAAACCTGAGCTGACAGATTTTTACCACTTCTTGAAAGCATAACCTTCATAAATTTTTTATAGATATGGTCCAAAGCAGATCCGAGTCAGAACGCACTGTTATTTTATCAGCTTTAACAATATTTGATGTACTTACCAAACCACCAAACCTCATCTCTGTGTCGTCTGAAATGTTAAAAACCAAAAGTTATAAAACATCAAACTCCACTGAAGAGGAAAATATAAAAAAAAAATGCACAAAACCATTGGTACAATAACTAACATCCCTGTTTCAAAAAATAATTATAATAATAACTAACATCTCAAACCCAAACATGGCCGTTTGATCCAACATGAACAAGGATACATAATTTCCTGATAAAATCTGGTAAAAGAATTAATCAATCAGAACTTGCACTAATTTACAGTGCTGTCTACCATATGCTTGAGGAGGGTCCAGGTGCCGCACAGTTCAAGCCTTCCAAGTTGTATGTGGCTATACTATCAGGTTACTAATGATACAGACAGGTTAAGCAATCTATATACACACTTTCACCCTTCTCTTAAATCAGTCAGACAACAAACCCTAAGTATCCAAAGCGGGCCATGAAGTAAACCAAGACAAGTTAAATAACAGACAACACAAGGAGCTGTTGTGATTTGAACCCAGAATAAATAGCAATCATTAGCATGAAGTAATGTGATTGAATATACTTACTGAGATCCCACTGTAGGCCAGTTGTTGAAGTACTGCCTGATGGCATGCCAATTGGGATGAGTCCACAATGTGGGCCCACAACAGAAGACTGGATATAGATCTCATGGTGGTGAGTCTTTGGAAGAAGATGGATGAGGCAATCATCAGATAAAAGAATGATTTTGACGGTAGAGAATCTATACAGGACATTGATGTTTCCTGCTTCATGGTCAAACCGTCCACCAAGTGCTCCAGCAACAAGAATGCATAGCTATCATAAAATCAGGAACACAAACCAATCACAAACCCATATAATCCAAGCATGCAAAATAGTGATCTTTTTCCTCAAGTTAACGATGCATGCGTTACACAAGCATTTTACAACGAACAGTCCCACCAAAATTCACAAAGACAAGGTGAAATGATTTTGCAACTTTGGTAAGTAATATACAAGCCCTTACGTAAATTTATGTGGTATTAAAGCTTTCACAATACAGATTATCGCCCAAAAGGGTCCAAAAAAGCCAATAAAAAGGTAACTTACATTAGACTTTTCCTCGTGTGAGGTGAAGTCACAAATGTATGCTATGCATTTATGTAGATCTGTGGTGTCCTGATCATGAGATGCATCCACTATCTTGGTTCCCTGAGTTATACAAGCAAGCATGGACTTCTAAGAATGGTCCCAAAGCATCATATATTCTTTTTAAACCACAATAGCTAAACAAAATAAAATACAATGAAAAAGAACCCACACCTATATCAATGACAATGAGAAATCAGAATCATTACATAATAATTCCCATTTTAAAATCAATTTCTATTGTGTCAATGTTTGAATACCCTAGATACAAATTGGTAAATAATAAAAGGGTGCTTCGAATCTTTAGAAAACTATTATTAATCTGCAGAAAGGTAATAACTAGGTTACCAGGCTTGTATAAAACTTCAGCACTTCAGCTCGAATTGAATCCATGTCTCCTTTAATTACGTCTGGCTTGTACCTAGCAGAAACCTAATAGTTAGTATTGCTACAAGATGATCAGCTTAACACAAGAAGTATTAGTGAACAAATATTCAAGCAAGAACTGACCAAAACAACTCAAAACTCCACAAAATTGCAAACCAAGCTAATAAAAGAATCAGCTCAAACCCCAGCAGGTTCAGGCTCCAGTACTATTAGATGGTTAATGGGTACAAGCCTATACAATCATGCCAACCTTTTTGTTATAGAAAAGGTTATCAAAGTCAAATTTTGTTCAAATCATAATTTCTCTAGAGTTAACGTAATATCCTCATAACACTAATGGACACAATAAACAAATTTCATTCAGGTAATGAGAGTGCGATAGACATACTGTATTTAAAAAATAAGATAAAATACATCCATACTGTACACCATTCTAGTCCCGCCCATTCCAACATTATCGGAAAATTGAGATAGATAATTTGTATCATTTTCCCATTATACATCTGTGCAAATCCATTCCACCCAAGTGTTTGGCATGTCCACTGTGGGTGGGTAGAGCAAGAACTCTTGATTTAATTAAAATGTGGGAGGGCTAGGAGGAAATAACTGAGGGTCCCAAAGCAGAAAAAGTAGTGATTAAAGACGTATCTTTACAAGATTATTTAATTCCTGCTCCGTAGACTGTTGAATTTGATTGCAACAATTAAATTTCTTCACATTCAAGTGCTTTAACCGTAAATAAAGCAGCACTAACCATCCTAGCTATTGTTTTGGGCATCTAAATAATTCTCCAGGCTTTCAAACTAGTGAAACTTTCCTAGTACACAGCTGGACCAAATTAATTCTTCTTTACGACCTCATTGAATCATCTTGTCATTATCAGTTGTTGAGCTATCGATATTCTCTACGTGTCCCCCTTGACAGTCAATAAAATCCGATCCTAATTTTCTAAACGCCTTTCAAACATGTGTAATGTAACAAGAAGAGTGTAGAAATCGAACGAAACAAAAAGAAAAAAACACAGAAAGAGATTAAAATAAAAACTTATGATAGGCAGAAAGACAAATCATAAAACCATTCTAAAAAGTAAAAAAAAATTACAAAAAGTCAAGTAACTTTTAACACAAGAAAACAAAAGCGGCCAACCAAAAAAATAAAAAACAAAGGCAAAGGAAAAAGAAGGCGTAATGAAACCTTTTACGAACTTGAAGAGCATCCTCGTGAGGGAAGAGAAGAGGCAATTCGTCGAACACGCGATTCGCGCCTCCATCAGCACACAAACGTACTTGTGCTGCTCTACAAAGAAACGCACTACACTACTAAGCCATCGAAAACAGATGGAAAAAGAAAGAGCGAGCGAAGAGGACAAATACCGTGAGTCCAAAGCTGAGGAGTGAATCTGGGGAGGCGTTGGTTGAGGACGACAAGTGAGTACTTTAGAGATGGAGAGGAGTGCTCGGGGGGAGAGGAGGGGAGGAGGAAGTTACAGGAATGGATCATCACCTCCATCACTAACAACACACCTCCCGTCACTCCTCTCACGAACACAAAACACAAATCTCACCGAACATGTATCTTTATATTAATATAATACTACTGGGCCTCCTTCCAATAGTGTGGTCAATGTAATTGACTGACTTCGTCCAGCTTCTGCTCGGCTGCCTACGTGTTCCACCGATACACCACGCACGGATCGACTTGCAGAAATCTTCCCAATATTAATATATATTTTTTTTAATTTGACTTTGATGAGCGGCTTCTTTGCTGGGCCAACCGTAGCGATATATTTCACTGGGTTAATTGCAATAACTGGCCCTTATGTTTTTAATAAACACTTAATATTCAACTGCTTGCATTAATTACTGCAGCCACCTATCTAAATAGTCAAAGTCCATCCATCGTAACAAATGACCAAGATTGGATATTAAAAAGTCAAAAATACCCTTTCAATTTATTTTGTGAGCTTCATTGCTTTTATCACTAAAATAATCAATTTTAAATTATAAAATAATAATATTAAACTTATAATAAAAATATATGAATCAACTTCAACTGTTTCCAATTCATCACATGCGATCTGTTTCTTTATCTTCCTTGAACACCAAATCAGCAACAATAACCACCATCAACTTTATCAACGATAACAACCATCAACTTCTACTTTCTCATCAACAAAACCTAAAGGTCATAAAAAAAAAACCCACCATCAAACGGTTCATTGCCACCATCAACAAAACCCACCATCAAACGATTCATTGCCACCGTCAACAAAACCCACCATCATCACCAACAACCAAATGATGATATCATCTTCAACCATAACCACTAGTAACCCAACCATCTTCGACCAAACCCAAAACGCCTTTGTCTCTCTCAACAACCCAACAACTCAACCATAACTACAACCACCCAATAACCCGACCACAACTCATCAACCCAACCATAACCATTAACAACCTTAACCCAGTGACCTAACCCAGAAAAATTCTCTCTCTCTCTCTCATAATTTCAACTTCAAAGTTTGTTTAGGCTCTTCATTTGATTGATCTTCATCCAGACATTCGTGGTCTCCATCGCATGATGGAGATGACGAAGATAGGTTTCTATCACCGATAAGGGATGTTGACAGTGGAGACCTACAGCTCCATCGTCGATTATGGTGATGGAGAAAGGACTCTCCGAAGATGGATATGAGGATCCATCTGTGGTTTGTGTTTCTTTAATTATGTTTTTTAAGCTTTAATTGTTTATTTTCTAAAAAATTTGAAAAAAAAAATGTTTTAATTTAAAATTTATTGTAATGATCATTTTACCCTAATTCTTTAGTCAACCGTTATTTAATCAAAGTTGACTAACGAAATTGGGGCCTACGGCAATTAAAAGAATTTGTTGAATATTAAACCATATCGAAAAATCCTTAAGATAAGTTATTGCAATTAACCCTATTTCACCGGTGACTATTTCTCTGTCTCCCACTCACAGTTAGTGCGCTTGTATAATGATCACGAAGTTGATTTTAATCTTGTCCATTACATTGATTAGGATCAAGCTCATTATAGAATAAGAACAAATATTCACTATTTGTTTCTTACTTAGAAGTGTACTCATATAAAATTTATTAAAATTTGATAAACTTTTTTTAATAATAAATTTTGATTAAACTCATATTTGGATAGAATTTTTTGAAATTTTCAATGAAATCATCGGAAAAATAATAAGATTTATTATAAACTTTTTCTTCATAAAAATTATTTTAAAATCCATTAAAATCAATCAAATCTATCATTTAAATAAAATTTCTGAAGTTAATGATTCTTTTAATACATCTCGATTTTATTGAATCTCATAAAAATTTCAAATTCAAATTAAATACATATAAATTTTAATGAATTACATACAAATCTAAATTAAATACAATCAAATCTTAATGAATACTAAATCTAAATACATCCCCTTAATAATTCATGAAAAAATAATAATTAAATTAATTTAAAAGAAAATATTATGTATATCTATTTATATCTTAATTTATATTTTATTAAATAATATAATAATTAATAATCGAATATATTTCATAAATATAATAAAATTTTCATTAATATCCAATTTTACCAAATGTCACGCTATTAATTAAGACATGAATCAGACATAAAATGGACCACAAAACGCAGAAATATCTAACAATAATTAAAACAAAAATAACTATAATAAAATATTTTTTAATTACAAAAATTAACAGTATTAACTAGTGGCTCGTAGTTAAATGCCATCGCCTAAATTGCTGTTGTGGTCATATTGATACCGATCCACATAACACCACTTCACATACCCTCTTTATGTTTGACAGATTAAAAGAGCAACAACAGAGGAATGTTATAAAGGTAAGAATTATATAATTGAAAAGTTAGTATGTACAGGTAGAATGAAATTAATTAAGAAATTAAAGAAAATAAGGACAATGAAAGCCAAAGAGAAATGCTTTGGTTTTGATCAAGTTACCTTTCTTGATAAAAATATTTTAAATTTCCTAACAAAAAGGGGTAATAATAAAAAATTCCAAAAACCTATATATAATACAATGGAGGTAGGGACCAGCAAATGGGATTTCCATAAAAATACAGGTCCCTCTTCTTGGCCACCACCTTTTACAGTGGACGACCAAAAAGAAAAACTACACAGGACAAGAATGCTATACACATAAATACTTCTCCTTCCTCTACATAAAGTAGCTGAGAGACTTCTTTTTTCTAGATCCACCTTCTCCATATAGCTCATTCCACTGAAGCAGCTCATTCATATTTGAAGACTCCGACGACACGCTTGCGCATACCTACATAGAATCAATCAACTATGTTGGGAAGTTCACAATAAATACCATCAAATAAATATTTGTTACATATTACAATCGCCATCCTCAAGATCTGCAACTACATCCCCTGGAAACATCTAAAGTCCTTTGATTCTGAAGCCTCACCCCACAAAACTACACATCTTGCACTATTTACAAACGATTCCAAATATGGCCATCATTGTGTTCAATGTTTTGAGGGATCTGAAGCCTTATACCAGAATTTGTTACTAGAACTCAATTAAGCTTCAAACTTCAAATTTCTATTATCTGTTCAATTTAACGAAAGACTGTTTCTTCTCAATTGTACACGTCTCTATGGAACGCCTAAAAATATAGACTTTTTGATTTCTAACGATAAATATAGCAAGCATGTACCTGATCATGAGCGTATTTAAAATCATCAATCTTCAGAGGACGAACATCAGCACTGCAATACAATGACGGTGTAGGTCTACTCTCAGCCAACGCTAAAGCTCTCTCCTGAAATTCGAGTAATATATCATTACATTTTACACCAAATGTACATCCTAAACTTAAAACTATATATTAGCTCAATAATAAACAAAACACACACACACATATACCTATATACAAATACACAAAAAAATATACAAACAATTATTGAACAGAAACAAAACATAAGATGAATGCGTTTCCAATTTCCACTAGGTGATCAAAATTTCACCAATTAATGGGATAACTCTGAGCAGAAGGCACAGAATCTCAACCATTATTACCATTACAAGAAAGATAAGTGCAATCATCAAATGCATTTACAGCATCCCCAGCCCACTAGCCCTTACTATTTTATCCACATTTCTGGGATTGAGACATACTAGTAAAGATTTGCCAGGACACCCTGTCAGCCAGTCAAGAAGCAAACAAGTACACTCATTTGTATGCAAATGCATTTTAGTCACATACAAAGTTGGCATCGCTAGAACAGCCTATTCAGTCAAGTGTATTCAAATATGGTTAAGATACAATACATGCAATCTAAACCACCAGTGTTAAAGCCATTGTAGCTCACCAACTGGCCAGGGGTAAAGCATGAACCACTTCAGAACTAGACTAAGAAATGCCATCACCAGGAAATGCTTAATCTAGATGCCAGACAACCACACTAGATGTCTAGATCATTAACCAAACCCATAGACAAGCCAACATAAGTTTACCAGACTCTTGAGAACATAAAACACCTATTGAAAGCATAGACACAAAATTGCAAGCATTATGGTCCATTTTGAATCAAGAGAACATAGCATGACTCTTCATACTCTCTTAACAAAAGAGGATGATTGCAACTAATATCAAGTCATGGAGACGACATCAAACCAACCTTCTTTTCCTTCTCCAGAATTTCTCGTATAGGACAATGTGCAGCCGTCACACAAAGGTTCTGCAAAACAGGAAAACATTAGGGGAACCACATATAAGCAAAAAGTTATATTTTCAAAATATGGATAATGCAGGGAAAAAAATGAATCAGTCAACCTTTAGGTCACTTCCAGAGTACCCATCAGTCATATTTGCAACTGCTTCCAAATCAACATCAGGTGCCAATTCTTCTTTGGCTAATATAACTCTCAGAATCTTTTCTCTGTTAGGCGCATCTGGCAAATTAACCATCAATCTGCACAGAAAATTACATTTAAGGACATCAGTGATAATCATTTCTTGCCATGATAAAGAATAAATATAGAGACAACTCTGAGGAAACAAACATAAGATGCCTACCTCCTTGGAAGCCTCCTGACAACAGCCTCATCAAGGTCAAAAGGCCTATTGGTAGCAGCAAGTACCAATACTCGCTCTCTATCCTTTGTGCGTAGACCATCCCAATTAACCATGAATTCATTCTTCATTTTACGCATAGCCTCATGCTCTCCTGGATTCTCCCGTCTTCCTAGCATGCTATCAACCTAAAACAACCGCCAAAGTATGAAAATAGCATTTGCAATTCCAGGACGGGGCAGTGTTCGAATCTTAGAATAGGAAGTAGGAGGGGGAATCTAAATAAAGTATAGTAGTAATAATGTATTATTAAACTGACCTCATCAACAAAAACAACACTAGGAGCAATTTTACTGGCCAGAGAGAAGACAGCTTTAACATACTTTTCTCCTTCACCAAACCACTGCAAGCGATACAGAGATGTTATACAATGTCAACACAACCTCAGACAAGTAACCTGACAGATTATAGGCACCTATACACACCTTTGAGGTAATGCTAGACATGGATATGTTGATAAAGTTAGCACCAGCTTCAGTAGCAACAGCCTTTGCAAGCATTGTTTTCCCTGTGCCAGGAGGCCCGAAAAGCAAAATTCCCTTGCATGGCTGAGATAAAGAGATGTCAGTAAACTTTTCAGTGTGCGTGACTGTGTTTCTATACATGTGTGTGCAGCCCAAAAATGTGTTATAAATATAGCAACAAACCTTTGTCAGCTGTCCCTTACAAAACAGTTCAGGTCTTTGAAGAGGAAGCATCACCAATTCCTTCAAGGTATCCTTCACATTTTCTAAGGCTCCAATGTCATCAAATGTAACCCCAATATCACTTGGTGGAATAACGTCAGCCAGAAGTTTCTTCTCAAATTCATTCTCAGTAACGACATCCTGGAAAGAAGTCAAAACAAGAAGTAAGTTCGGTCCAAAGAAGCTGTAAAAATTCTGACAGTTTTGACTTTCAGCTGGAAAAGATAGGAAAGCAGCATGAATTCAGAATAGTAAAGAGAGGCAGCTATTAACTTCACCTTTAGCGATTTCTTCAAGCTTTTGCTTTCACTTTGAATGCCCTGAAGAATGTTCAAGCCATACATAATGCTGCAACATAGACCATCGGGTAGATGTATTAATAAATGAGAAGATAGAAGTAAATTAAGTTCATTAATTTCAACTCTTTAACATATAATATACATGCCCAAAATTATAAAAAAAAAAAAAAAAAAAAAAAAAGAAGGAATAATAACCTGTCAGTAGATAACTTAAGTTTGTCATCTTTTACTGGAACTTCTGAACAATGCATGAAGTGGTGACTCAAAGCCCAGCCTACTATTTTCTCCACACCTTTTATAACAGATAGTATAACATCAATGAACAACAGAACATAGGAAGATTTAAGATTACATGAATGAGTTGAAGAATACAAACTTTCAGTTGTAAGGTTCTGATCTTTAATGCACAGAGTTTCAAGTTCGGGGCAATCCAAACCATTTCTGTTGAGGACCTGCACACAAATGGTATGTTAATTCCAAAAACTAACACAAAGTCAACAATTAACATTAGTAAAACTATCATTATTTATTTATATTATTTATATCCTTGAACAACCAAAGTAGAAAAAGAAAATTAAAACCCTGTAGCAATCCACATCTCCATACCAATGTACTATTAAATATTTTAAAAAGAAGCTATCAACTCACAACCCTTTAAAAAAGGTAATAGCCTATAGCTAGGACGGGAACATATAAGAAGGCCACATGACCTAACTACCAAATATGAGTTGTGTTCATGTGTTCATGGAATTCAGCATATATGTGGCTGCAAGAGAGTTTTTCATACATTTTGACCATACTAAAACTGATCTTTACCATTACTATACATACATATATAACTCCAACGACCAAAAGAAGGGGAAATCAGATCCAGATAAACTAATCTATTAATTTTAAAGCCTTTTTAAGAAATTTCCCTTGTCACAAAAAGAAATAAATTGAAATATACCGGCATCAGGTTCTACTACCCAGACCCACAAAACATGACACACTAATTTGAGAAAAACACAGAGCAGACAGAAAAACATTGACCAGCAGAGTTGAGATAGCAAAAAAAAAAAAAGAGCATCAGAAATACTCACCGAGCGTATGCTAACAACATTTGACTGCACTTTCAGAGTTTCAATATCACGCTCCAGCTGTTGCTTCCAATCCAAAAGTAAAGCTTCATCCTGCATCCTCAGAAATATTAGATGAGACATTCCAAGAATCAAAATGCAATACTAATCATAAACTGATCAGGTGCTCAGTACCTGAGGCAATTGTATTGTCACTTTGTTCGGGAAAAGTCGAGAGACTTGCTTAAATGCTTTCGGTGCTTCTTTGCTCCTGTCATGCAGTCTACCGAAGTTATCCTGATAAGAAGAAATAGAAAAATTATTTAACTTCGTTAAAGAACTGATAAAAATCAACATAAGTAACCAGCATCCTTGCATTTTAGTTACACATAAAGATAGCCTACTCCCAGCATAATATATCAACGTAGGATAAGCTAAACTAAACCCAGGGGATGAACATACTGATGAAATCCAGAGGTAAAAAATGATTAGTGATTGAACCTGAAGGACACACAAACCAAGGAGACAAGCTGCAGTTTACATCAGATTTAACAAAGGCAAGCAAAGGAAAGATAAACATTTTATATGATGCATACCTAACAAATTCAAGCAAAGAAAAGATGATAGTTTTATATATCTCCACGGACAAAAGCAAACAGGACTAGTTACAAAACTTTAGGCAGTTTTTAACTTGCTTCATCATGAACAATAATGAACACAAATAATGGCAATAGAAAACCAAGCAACAGTAACCTCCTGACATTTCCGGACATTAAGAGATATCAAGCAGGAAGCAGTTACTGTGCACTAACAAACATAAAAGAAAATCTCATTTTCAGTTATATACCAGTGGAAGGTAAGAATAAAACCATGTTCAAAAAGCAAAACGCAAGAGCTTAGCATACCGGAAAAGCAAAATCCAGTAGAGCTGTTTGATTGCTTCCAAACTTCGTAAATAGAAGACCACCAGGATGGGACTGGAAAAAAGGGAACCAAAAAAATTGCCAAGTCAAATAATAAGCTAAAAAGAGACTCATGAAAAAATTTCAATTACAATCCAGAGCACAACGTAACGTAACAACCATGATAGTTTATCACCTTCTCCTTGCGATTGTCCAACTGTGTATGGGAGCCAATCACAACAACATTGCTGGGTAAATTTTCAAGCTTACCCTTAAAGGCCCCATATGCATCACCATTTCCAACCACTGACTTTTCTATGTCTTTCACAAATAAAATTAAGGGGTTGCTTTTGCTTTCATTCAATGCAACCTACAAACAGGAGACGCTTCAGTATTAAAACTAGAACACACAAGCAATATCACAAACAAATACAGAGCAGACAAGTACCTCAAAGAGTTCATTAACAGCAAGTTTGTCAACATCATCACCTATAGAATTATCCAAGCGAAGCGAACTAGCTGCAGACAAGAAGTGCCAGAATGAACATTAAACCATGCAGAAAAAAAGGCAGCAAATTCAACAAAAGAAAAATACTGAAACAAAATAATGAATATCGAGGAGGTAAAGGACGAAAGTATCAAGAGCATCACCGGTGCAAAAGAAACCACGATCGTCTTCACAACAGCCACCTAGATTATTGCCTTCCGGGATTGATTTATCAAATCTAACACCAATTTTGGAAGAATCATTGTCTTCAAAAGTTAGGGCTACTCTGCCTCTAAAACCAACTGTTGGTCCCCTGCTCAAACGTAGGAAAAACAATTAAGATCCAAAAACAAAAATATATGCATCATCTCACTAGAAAAGAAATCACTCCCAACTTATACCAAATATTTAATATGCTATTTATATTTGCCAAAAGACGATTTAAAACGGTATGACAGAAACATTATTTTAACACATATACAAAAGCACTATAAATTCACAGACAAGCATATAAAAAACCTTGTTCACCACATAAATAAAATATGAAAAAATGCAGGCATAGGGGCACAATCCCATAAGTCTCTCTGTTGCAGAAATATTAGATCATACTATGGTCTAATAATGATGAAAATGCAGTGTGACATAAGTAACAGAGAAAGTCCCTCTCCACATTGCCATTAAAGAGATATCCATCTCCAACTAACTAAAAAACTATTAAAGTTTACACGTGGTGCAATGGTATTACCTTAAAGTAGGTGGCAGGTGAGAAGTTCCTGAAGGTACATTACCCACATATCTTACTCGATCACCTGAAATAAAAACTTAAAATCCTCATCCACCAATTTAAAGGTGTTGAAACAACAAAGAACAGTGAACTGTGAAGAATAGCCAATAGTGCCATCACTTATTCAAGTATCTAATTCTAAACTGAAAGTTAACTAAAAAAAAGCAACATACCTTTTTTGAAGGTGTAGGTTTTAGACGATGCAGTGGAGGCCTCAGGCTTTGGTAGAGCCTGAGAGCTTACTGTGGACCCACCCATTATATCAGCCTCAACGCTAGAAGTTGGTTTCTTATGATGTAATAAAGCAGCCTGCGAGGCTCTTTTAGCAAGCGCAGAGACTCTTTCTGGTCTTGAACTCTCTTTCACAGAGTCAGCTTCTTTAGGAGTAGATCCCTGGAAAAAAAAAAAAGGAGATAAAGATGAAAACATTGGTGGATAAAATGTAGCAAACACCAGCTTGAAAAACCACCATCCAAAAGCCTAATGGGCTATCTTGCTACCACGTAATGCTTTGCCAAAATGGACAAACACACTTTCTTGGGGCAAAGTAGCATAATTCTATCAGTGTCCAGAGAACCTAGGTGCCTTTGCAAGAACCACTTGCTTGAAAATGCTTCCTATAAAAGCATTTCAAAACACATCAAGTCTATATGACATAAAAGAAATTCTCAGCGCTGGTCCAATTCCGAGCTGAAGCAAGTTTACAATCAGTATCATTCCCCATTACAGGACATCATTATTGAAATTTGTATCAACACAGGACACCGATCTCTCTTTTTTTGGCAATTTTTTCCCATTCCCACCAAAAATGAGGAAGATACAGTAAATGAAAATTAAATGGATGGTACATGACACCAAATCTAGCTTGTGTAAACACAATATTGATAAATTTATACTGAAAGAAGCACATTGTATTGAGAGATCAAAGAATCTTACACCAGGCAAGAAAAGAGAATCAACAATAAGCAGCTTTGCACCAAAATGTTTGGCAAGCGCCTTTGCTAACGTCTCCTGATATATTTCTGAACCTTAAATCCAGTTAAGAAAACAGTGTGTCATTATTTTCTAATGATGAGAAATCATAATACAGGACATGATTAAAATATAAGAACCACATTGGAAGCTACCTGCTGGACCAGACAACAGTATACGCGGACACATTGTAGGAAGATCTGAGGCATACTTTGCAAATTTATTACACTTCAAATGAATGTATGTGGAAGCTATCAAAACGTTCTTTGTTGTATCACTGCACAAACAGATCGTCAAATAAAACATTGGTATTAAGCAAGGAAATCTAAACAAAATATCCATGATACCAAGCAAGTAGATTTCTATAAATAAGAGCATGACAAAAAATATAATGCAGTACTCAACAGCAGCTGAAAAAGAAAATCAAAAGCAAAAGGTTATACCTCAAATAATAAGGGAAGCTTTCAAATGAGACTTCAACATTTTCAGGACTGAGAACTCCTTCTTTTAAACTATCTTTAAACGCTTGCCGTTTAGCAGATATCATACCCGTTGGACGTTCAGCTTCCTTTAAGAGTTCTCTAATTTCCCTTTGATCATCAAGGATTCTGGAAATGCTGCCACTTATATCAAAGTCAGGAGGAGAGGAACCAGCAAACATCCGCAGGAATGGTCTTATTTCATGGGTAGCAGGGATCTTCCCAAATTCAGCATCCATACAAGCATCTAGTCCAGAGCTATCAAGATTTTGGTTTTCAACAGCGGCATCCGAGGGTGGAACAACAGTCTTTCCCCTCATAGAGACATCCACCCCATCATTACTACTTGTAGTATCCTTCATGTCAACATCCGGCATTTGCTCATCTGACCCATCACAGCCAGAAGGATTGGTAGACACATCAGTATTTTGTACATCCTCACCAGTTTTTGCAGGTGGTGGAAGAAGGGGTTCTTTTCGAAAATTAGACAAAGATGCTAATATTGAAGCTCCTGCAACAGCTGAGGGATCTCCTGATCTTGTCTCTACATGCATTGTTTTCAAAGGAGCACCCTGTGCCTCTAAAATGCTAACTGGAGAAGCCATACCAGGTGCAGCTAAATTGTCATCGCTGAGCTGCTGGAAAATCTAATTTGAAGTCAAGGGATCAGATATTCATCAAGGTTAATGTCACTTAAATATGTCAAAACAACACAGGCAACCAGACAAACAGACCGGGGGAAGTCAAATTTTCACTACGATTTCAGAAGATACTGTGGTGATATTTTATTTCAATAACTATTTTCTGTTTTCCCTTAAGGACTGCAGTGGAGATATTAAAAGAAGGATACGTAAGACTGTTGTTTGCCGGAAGGACTGAAAACCACCTCATCACCTCCTCTTATATTGACAATAGAATCTTTCTGGTAAATACTGCCATTCACCTCAACAGAACCTTTGCCGCCTACGACTTCTACTGAAGCACCAAACGGAGCTCCATCCTACAAAGTCAATTAGAAGGAGAAAAACAGAAATTAGTGCAACGATACACCCAACAGTTAGGTAAATGATAAGCAACATTTGGACTGTTGGGCATCAATCGATGTCTCCAAGTTACACAACTGTAAGTTAACCGACTAGTATCATACCTCCCTGCGCTTCAGTCTACACAAAGTTTTGCTAACAGTAGGGTCTTTAAGATATAGATCACAAGAACGGTTTTGACCAACTGTAAAAGAAGGACCGTACATGTACATATGACGGTTCTGGAAGAACAACACCCAAAAACATTAGAAACAATAATCAATTAATTATGAAAACTCAACAGCCAAACAGCGTATAGAAAATTCAGTAATCCTCACTGATTTAATGAAGCAATTCCCACAATTAAAAAAAAAAAAAAAAACTACAAGACAGTAAAGACGATTCTTTTCAATAAGAACACAGCAGGCTCTGGAATGAATCATTAAATCCCATAAACTTGAACTGACCAGCATAATAAATATATTGCTTAACTTATTGGCTAGAAAAATAATCAGTCAACCGAAAATTACTCAAAATATTACATATCCTTAATACTTTGCTGGTAACCATTCCAATGATAGCAAGAGACCTAACTAAAGGACACTTAAAAACATTCAAGAAGTTTTTACAGATTCCAACGAAAACTGACCCAAAACATGAAACAGGCCTATCAGAACAGCACTTAAAATCCTAAACACAAAATCTTCAAACAATTTTCCCAAAAATCCTCCCAGTTGCTAGTTGATTCTAGTTGAAATATTTAGAAGCCTTTTATTCATATAAGTAAGATAAATGCCCGATGAAGAAAACCAAATTCTAAAAACCAACATTCCAATAAGAGAAAAGACAACAAATTTCTGGTTCAATTGGAAGGCAAACTAGCAACTGACTACAAAAAGATCAAACAAGGAGCAATAAAAAATGTCTACAACACAAATTCACAAACCAAGTACACACAAAAAGTGTTTTAACACCAAACAAACCTGTGGGTGCTGTGAAATAAGCCTTGCCCATGGAATTTTAGCACCCGCTCTCCCCACCTTGGTGACAGTTGCCAACCGCTTCTTCGTCCTCCCATTGAACACCACAGCCGCCTTCGATTTATCTGTATCCACAACAGCTTCGCCTAAAACCCCCCAACCAAAAAATTAAAAAAAAAAAAAGTAATTCAAAGAAACACAATATCAGTCCACATAAAAACCCTCCAAAACCCCAATCTTGACCTAAAAAGATGGAAAACTTAGATATTCAAAAGGCATGCAACAGCACTAAAGATCGCACCTGGGGTCGGCGGAGACACCAAGGCATCGGCTTCCACGTCGGCATCGACAGATTTGACAGCATCAGCAGCCACCTTGGCCCCATCGCTGTTCTGTGGATCAGACGACTGGAGCTCCGGGTCTCGAGATTCAGACTTCACAGTTTCCACCGCCGGCGGTGGCGCCACCGGGACATCGCTCGACGATGACGACGCCTCAGCCGCCTAGGGTTTCAATCCAACACAAATCAAACACAGATTCAAAATCCTAGTCTTTATCCCCCAAAAACAAAATAACAAAACAGACACATCGGTCAAAACCAAAATCACAAAAAAAAAAAAGATTAAACCTTGGATCGCTTATTAGACGGAGCAGACGACGGTTGAGTAGCAGGAAGGGCGCGTTTGTTAGAGGAAGAGCTACGCCTGGTTTCCACCATGTCTCTCGTCTTCTTGCTTGTTGATTGTTGTTTGTAGGATCTGTTGTTGTCTCTGGTTTTTTTTTTTTTTTTTTTTTTTTTTTCTCTCTGATCCAATAAGAGGAGGTTTTGTTGAGAGAGAGACGGTAAATGATTGCGGAGATCAGTTACCAAGCTTTTATATTTCGATTAAATTATAAATTAAAATAATAAAATATTTGTATTGATTTAACGAGGCGGTGGAAAGGAGGAGGCGATTGTACTTGTGTAATATTTGGGCTTGTGTTTGTGAATTTTTTCTTTTTTCCTTTTTTTTTTTTATATTTTGTGAACGTTGTCACTTGTCATCCATTTTTACTTACAACAGGCGGTCAATTAGCGCGTGGCTTTTTGGGTTTTACCTTTTTTTTAATTTTTTATTTGTTTTTTTTGAAGAAAGAGCGGGGGTCAGTAGGCACACAAACACTGTTTTACTGGACGTGCAAGAAGCCACTTTGGTAGCCAAAAAGATATGAAGTTTCGTTTGGCGTAACTGAATTAGGTCGTAAATTTGGAAATTGACGAGAGCGTAAATTGTCCTTTTCCATTCAATTTTTTGCTACCTGCAGGTGTGTTTATATTACCCAACAGTTTTTATATACGGAATGATGCTTTTTTATTTTTTTATTTTAAATTAAAAATTAAGTGGCAATTCACTAATTCTAACCCTGCGTGAAAGCAAAATAGTGCCTTAATTCAACGCCACCCTTCAATATTCAATCATCTCCGCATTGAAAATCGTTATCACGTAAGTAATAATCGTTATAATAGTATTTTAATATTTTCTATAACCTCCAAATTAAAAATTATTATTACTCAAATAATTATTATAATAATATTTAAATGTTACGTATAACTTATATCTTTTTTATTTCCTACGTTTATAATTTTTAGTCTATAAATAGAGGGTGATAAGTTTGTATTATTGACCATTGTATAAGAAATGAAATAATAAAATAGTAATTCTCTTCAAAATTCTTCTTATATTTTATCTTTAGTTCTTACTCTTATTTCGTAATATCTTAATATTACATTTATTTTATAACAGTATCAACTATTTAATCACTATATGTATAATTTTATATGGTAGTATGAGCTTTGGTATTTCATTCAATTTAGTTTCCTTTTGTTTAATAAATCATGAATGACCGGTATAAAATTGGTTTGAAAATTATGAAATTTAAAATTTGAGGAGTTGTATAAGATTATATAGATCCATTTCTTTCATGATCCATGAAGATATTTTCTCATGTCACCATTTATCATAATTGGTTATACATTTATCTATCAAGTATCTACTATAGTATTAGAGTATCTTCAATGTTTTATGGATTGTATTTAAAAAAAAAAAAAAAATCATGTCATCAATGTTAATAAATTTGTTTTCTACGTGACATATATATCATTCCATAGACAATCAAATTAAAAAATTATTCTACAGTGCTTCCATACATTTTCATTTAATGTCTCTGTGTATAGAAATTTAATGCTTTTATGTTTTCTATTTAATACTTTTATATTTTCCATGTATTTTTATTTAATTTCTTTATTTATTTTCATTTAATGCTTTTATATTTTTCATTTAATACTTCATTTTTTTTTTTACTTTTAATTATATTTAAACATTAAAATTAAATAATTATTACCATGTTGACATAGTTGTTTAACACATTATCCGAAAATAAATAGTTATTTTGATAATGTATTTTTTTTGTTTATCACTTCGATTTGATATTGATAATTGATAATTGAATTTGAGAGGTTTATTTTAAATCAATGTATATTTATCTTATATGATATATAATTATTTTACAATCTATGAAAGTATTGAAAATGCTCTTAAAGATTTAAGTTCCACCAAACACCTATTATTTTTTTATTTGTTATTTGATATTAATTTTTTTAGGTTTTTATTTTAGCTTATATTTCCTAAAGGGAAGACTTTTTTCTTTTTGTTTTAATATTGTTTTTTTATCTGTTATTTGATATTAATTCCTTTTAGATTTGATTTTCTTAACTTGATTTATTTTGCTTTTAGTTTTATATTTCATAAATGGAAGACTTAATTTTCAGGAAAGACTTATTTTCCCAATAAATTTATAATTGTTTTAGATTTTATTTCCTTAAATTATTGGATTTATTTTTCTTTTAGGCTTATGTTTCCTAAAGAAAACTTGTTCACTATGATAATTATAATTGTTAAGCTATAAATAGGATTTAAGATTTAGGATTGTTTTTTTCTTTCGGTTTTTGGTATATTTATAAAATCTCGCAACTTTACGAGACAAATATCTTATGATTTCTTTCAGCTTTTCTAAGTATTATTGTTTGGGCTAGAATTAAATCATTTTGTGATCTGATTCTAAATGATCGATCTGCTAAATTTTTAGGTTGATTGGTTCGTTATATAATCTAATGTGTGATGCAAAGTCAGGGCGGCTAGAACTTATTACGTAGATCTACGTCAGATCCTTAATACAAGTCTTTTGATAGTTATTATAGGAGTATTTATTTTCCAATTATGATAACAGTTATCAAGACCTCATCAGCAAAATTGATCCTGACAAACTAAGCGAACATGTGACTATTTGGTGTCAATTTTCAAAATAAATAAATAAAGTTTCCAAGATCAAGTGACATCAAAACATGAGTAAAATTAAGTTATGTAATTGTTTTTTTGCCAACATTGTGTGGCACGGATGTTACCAAAACCATAAAAATCATAAGAAGAGAGAATGATTAGTACGGTTTAACAATTTACATTTTCTTAGGCAAAACTTTATTTCTTAGATAAGATGAAGGAATTAAATTATCTTTCCAACTGGAACTTATTTGATGATTTTGTATAGGGTATATATAATTTGATTTCCAATCATTTTCAATTTACACTTGAATCACAAAATGAAAATTTAATTCATTTTTTTTCACAATAATTCTCAATTAATAAACGTGACATAAATACTAAAATAATCCCCTAAAAAATTCTATGGCTTTTCCTGTTCTCATGATATAATATAACTTCGTGGGAAAATTTTTAGTATAATTATGTATATGATTTAACATCCAATGTGGATTGATGTTGGGTTTAAATGTTCATCTTGACAGTATCCTAAATTCGAATTTATATATCACATATGATGTCTAGGAAAACATATATGATAACATAAAAGTTAAGAACATAATTTTATTTAAGATTTAAATTATTTTGTAGACAAACCACCGCATTGTTCACAGCACCTCAAATCAAAAATCTTGTACTATATTGGACAGGAATATATACTAACTAGCTTTGAAATCAAAAGGTGTTTGAATCAAATAATATGCAATCATGATCAGAAATAAATAAACCTAGTATTCCCTTTTTAATCTCGCCACGATACAAATCCTTATCAACCATTTGATTGAATTGAAGTCACTATTGAAACCCAGCTTGCCATCTTACTTACATACCCACACCTGATTTGTATATATAATCAACTAATCTCATGATTAGTCATGTAAAATCAAAATCATGTGCATATAAGATATAACTATTTCACAGTAAAATTTATAAAACCAACAAGAGAAATGGAATATTTAAAAGGATCGTGTGAAACGTGAGTTGGCAGGGCAAGTGCCAACGCAGTCACAAATTAGGGGATGAGATATTTCGATTGGTGGTCCTTGAGGACCTTGACCCATTGGAAATCCAAAGACCACTTTGCAATTCTCAACTTGCATCTCGCTTTTTCTTCCTTTTTAATTTGAAGAAATATATATATATATATATTTGACAGCTGACATGCTACAAAGGCTGGAAGAGCAACAAAGCATCAGTGTCTGTAGCGACAATTTGGTGCAAAGCAGCCTACCTTTTCGAGGCATAAATGAGCAAGTGGTCAAGTTAGGTGGTGGGGTGGGTTTAGCTAGCTGCTGCCTGCTTTGCTTGCTAACTTTCGTGAAACACAACCATACCAACTGTATCTCGCTCAAATCCCACCTGTTCCTTTTTCACCATGCATAATCACAACCTGCTTGGCATCATTGAACCAACTATAATAAATCACATTCATATTACATTCTAACGATCTTTAATATCCATCGTTGTAATATTCAATCACTTGATTATAGTAAAAGTTCACATAGTGACCTTTATTGTAAACTCAGATTCTATTGCTTTTTTAGTGAATAAGGAGGTTACTGAGTATTATAATTAAATTCTATGGTTCATTAAAATTCATCATTTAAAAATAAAACAGAATAATTGTAAATGCAACTACCCATATATCGATCAAATTCATGCATACTAATGGTATGTTATAGATAATATTTATATTGAAACTACTCATTGATGTTGATGAGAACCTCTAGTGCGGGTCAAAGAAATGTCAACGGCAGTCTAATTTAGGAATTTGTTTAATTTAGAATTTGATATTATTTCCTTTTAGGTTTAGATGTCATTTTCTTTTAGGATTCAAAATTATGTGAAAAATATAAAAAAATAACGATACAAAAATGTCAAAAATCATTTTTAGCCATATTTTTAAAAATATTCGTTTTCAGTCCCTCAAACAAATTAATGACAACATATACCTACTTTACCAAAATTACCCTTATCTAACTTGTTCTCCTCCTTAATTGTTCATAGTATGAGATAATTGACCTCCTCTATTGATTATCGGAGTTTTGTTGAGATTTGTTGAGTTTTTTTTTTGTGATTTTTCAATTTTTTTTTTTAAATATTTTGAATATTAAGTATTGATGTTTAAGATTAAACGTGATTAGATTTGGCTTGAAATTTGAGGTTTCCAATAAGATATAATAATGAGATGACGTCCATATATATTTATCGGATTTTATGAGGTTAGAAAACCTAGTATCGGGTTTTGTGGTCCCATGAAACTGGGTATAGAGATTAAATTCTATGTTTTATAAATTTTGATTTAAGAGTAATTTAGTAAATTTAGGTATGAAATTAAAATAGTTTGTTTGAGGAGCTAAAAACAAACTTTTATAAAAAAAGGGTGAAAACTATTTTTTTATTTTGGATAAAAATAAATTTGATCCTTATATTATTATTTTAAAATTTGATATTAGTTCTTTTTAGATTTAGATATTATTTGCTTTTAGGTTTAGATATTATTTCTTTTTACATTTTTCTTTAATTGTTTGATATTATTTCTTTTTAGTTATTATTTTCTCTTAAAATGACTTGCTCCTTAGGGAAGTTAGAAAACTGTTGGCTATAAATAAGAGTTCTAAACTCATAGTAAATGTTTTTTGGCTTTAAAGAAATTAATAAAATCTTATTTCTTGGTGAAACAATTATCTCTTATTTTTCGACTTTTTTTATAGCAGTATTTTGAACTAAAATTCAAGTTAATTCGATGATTTAATTCTATATTTATTTCAGCTCTTTTAGTGTAGTTTTAGTTAATTCTATGATATAATTCTAGATAATTAATTTGTCCAATTATACAGATTGATTGATTTAAAATATATCTTAATGGTGGTGTGATTTTGGAATGATCAAGGCTTGTTGTCAAACTTTGTTTGCATTAGATCAGCTTACTCGCCTACCTTCTGGTTTGATACGTGTAAATTTCATTTATTATCTAATAAAGGCGTTGACCGGATTATCATTTTTTTACCGGTTGATTCGTCGCGTCGCGTTGTGTTGACTTGAGCTTTTGCTTATCAACTTGAGCTGCTCTACTTTCAATCAGATCCAAATACAAATCAAACAAAACTTGACCGCCAACAAAAGCATACGTGTTCAAGAAAATGATACCAATAATTGTAAAATATTTAGGCCGTCTTACTTGACTAACTTCGACAACAATAGACTAATACATCTACCTGCCTGATCAAGCCAACGCGAGCTTAAAATTCGCATCTGCAAGTTTCTTTGATGTCTAAAAATATCTCGAGAATACAACAATTTTAAAAGGTTGATTAAAAATTATTTTCGATATCTGAATTGGGGACATGAACAACTTACAATCTCTAAATGAGTGATACTTGAAAAGTCAACCTATATTGTATATCAAAAAAAAAAAAACATATAAAAATGTGTTTGAGCTTTTTTGTTAAATTTGGTTATCTAAAATTGTGTGTATGATTGTATTTGTGGGATGATCGATAATCACTTTGGTTCTGTACGGTTGTCTAAATCATTTTGATGGTGATAATTGAAGAAATTCTATCTGTAGATACAGTCAAATTCGATGTGGATGGATTGAATTTGATAATTAGAAAATTGCCAACAGCATTTGTGTCTTAAGACTCATCTGGTTTCGTTTAATTGGGTTGCAGATTATACATTTTAGTGGCAGCAGAATAACGTGGACTGGACTCGCACAGCTTTTTGGAAGGTACTGTAAAATCAATTCTTTGAAGGCCAAGTCATGAAAATATATGACATGATAATATCATAGTACTGTAGTAGACAGTGTCTAGTGATTTCTTTAGAAGCTGGTAGTAAATATTTCCTTGAAGTGGAAACATGTAATTGCTTTAGAAGCTGGTAGTCAATGTGAATATACATTTCTGATTCCAGAGTAGTCCACACAGAAGCTTCGCAGTAACGCGAAATTGTTCTCTTTATATTTTATTTTTTTAATGACGTGATTTAGTTTTATATTGTATAAGTGATTTTGTCACGTAATTATAAAAAGCAAGTCATCAGTCGCCTACCAAACCTGAAACATTTTGGATTAGGAAATGGATAATATAGTCGATTGTCCACTTTTTTAAGTCCTGAAAAAAAAGAAAAAAAAGGCGCAGGTGATCCACATGGACCTCAGAATGTGGAGAAGGAATCACGCAGACTTAATCATGCATGGTGTTTTTATTAGGTGTAATCATTGGCTTGTTTACGTGCAACTAACATTAGCAGTCACAGAATTTATATTAAATCTCGCGTCTAAAGATTTGACCAACCGGCTGCTGAGCTACCAGCTATCATATTCTCATTACAACTTTAAGCAAGTCAATTCCAACACATTGTAGATTTTATGCTAATAACATTTTAATTGCCATTCAATGATGGGTCGTGTAAAAAAGCCCATCTTCGAGTATGTGAGGCCTGGCTCAGTGGGCTCGCTTGCTATGGTTGTAGTTGGTGGGCCTGTTTGGTTGTCCAGATTCGAGTAGATGCTTGAAGAGTCGTGGGCGGGTTGAAGAATGACGATAATTTATGATGTTGGCCGGAGCAGTTGATAAGGGGGCAGGAATTAGTGGCCAACCATTGAAGATGAGACATGAGAGGGAGTAAATGGTAACACGCACTGGCAAGTGAAGACAAAGAATACAAACAAAAACTTTCAGAATCAAACAAACCTATTCGTTTATGTCCAATCCTGAACGTTATCTTGCCAGGCAACCAAACAAAAACTCGTTTAGTTCCGTGAAAGGAACATGAATCCTTATGATCATTCATTTTTTCTGTTTAAAACTTTACATCTATTAAGTTATTTTTACTTTTTTTAAGTGATCAAACTAATTAAAACTATAAAAAAACCAACTGAAAAAATTTAGTAAGAATTTTTAATTTTTCACTTAATTATAAATCACTTAATGACATTTAAAAGTTTTTATTTCAAATCTATCATCCCAAAATAACATAATTTCAAATTTATTCTAATTTTATATTACTTTTTTTTTTTTCGTTGATACTTACATAAAATATATTTAAAAAATAAAATCTAAATATATCTTATATCAAATTATCTTAAAATTAAACTAATATATTTTAATTTATAATTTAAACATTCATTTTTTAATTATTTTCTTAAATATATTAATACATTAAACATATAAATATGGTTAATACTACTATATTTTTTAGTCATATTTTAATTATAAATGAAAAATTATTAATATGTGCATAAAAATGTTTTAGAATTTATTAAATTATTTATTTACAAATGTTTGTATTAAATTAATTAAAATTACACAACAATAAATAGTAAAAAAATTAAATATTAACTTACTAGTTTTCAGACAATTATAAATTTAAAAAACAAACAAGTTTACAATATATTCAGAGATAAAAGAAAAAAATTAAAAATATTATTTAAATTTCAAGTTTTAATTTCTACTCAATATTCACTTTTCAGTAATATATTTTAGTATTTAGATAAAATAATAACCGACTCCTTAATCCTCGCATATATACTTCAAATGTTTTTGTTTTTCTTCTTGGAAGAGTGGGGATTAGTGGCGCAAGAGAACGCGTTGACAATCAGGGGTGTTATCCACCTTCCAATACTCTCTTCGGGCATTATCCATTTAGTATATGTATGAATTATACTCTTTTAACATAAAATTTATCACAAATTTCCTTTTTTAGACATAATTTATATCATGAATGTATAAATTTGTATAAATATCATGAAAAGTATTTTAAGAGAGCTTATTTAACGCTGTTCTATAAATCATTGATTTGTTACTTGTTTAAGTTTTTAATTTTTATTTTATTACTATAAATTATACTCTTTAATTGATTTCGATTATACTTTGTATTTGAGAGATTAAGTATGATTTAAAACTATGATCTTGATGAGTTGGGTGTGATTAACTTAGAGCTGAACTGCTCTAATTTTTGTCATTTGTGATTATTTGATTTGATTTACCAAGTATTTAACATTCAAATAAGTTGACACTTTTTTTTTTTGGAAAGGCAAATAAGTTGACATTTGGTGACATTACTTTTTCTAATAAAAAAATTATGATTTTTCGTTAAAGCAATACCAAGTTTAAATGTAATTACCCACATATAGAATAATTTCAGTTGGCCCATCAATAAATGTGGGCAAATTACTTAAAAATCTCCGAGACGGAGCACAGTTTTTCCATTCCAATATGGATCTCTCTCTCCCACTTAATTTGAGAGTAGACTTTAAGTAATATTATGTTTCGAAAGGTACCTAAGTACCTAAGTGTTACCATTTATGAGTTCTGACAATTATAACAATATATTTATAATATAAAAAATAAATAAATACATGCTATTGAAACATAGATTAGCGTAGCTGACGAATGTTGTACACTGTCCATATTACAAATGTGATTTTTAAGTATAAAGTAGATAACAACTCGCTGAATGTAACAAATTTCTATTAAATAAGTCAAGCATGTAACAAATAGTTTTTGAAAGTAATAACAAATATCCTATAAAGATATAAAATATAATAATAAAAGTTTATTAGTATACAGTGTAACAATAGGGCCCTCAACTCCGGAACAGAGGAGTCCACTTAACATCCAAGTTCCGATATCTAAACTTTATACAACCTCCTACTTATACTAGGAAAAATATAATCAATGATCCAGAAAATAATCAAGATTAAGGTTGAGTTAAACCTAGTAGACCTTTCTTATTTATACGTCGAGGTTTCAAATTAGAATAATAATTTTTTCTCAATATTTTTTAATTTACATATTGAGACCACGCACATATTATTGTAATGATGTATATTGCATAGAATCATATTGAACTATATTTGATATTGCCGAAGCAACTTTAACATTATAAGGTATTTGGTATTGGATGCTATAAAGCGTTTATGATTAGGTTTGACTAACACAATTTAATTTGAATGTAATATCAATTTAATATTTTTTTAAGAAAAAATAAGTAATTAATAATTTATATAATTAGAAAAATAATCTTCCTCAATGTATCTAGGGTTTCCACTATTATCGGAGACTTTAGATCAATCGAGTAATAAACTATCGATCTAATAAGAAGGCATTAACCACTTCCACTATAGTCGAGGTCACGCCTACTTTTTCATCGTGGAAAAGGTCATGCCTCCTTGAAACGAGATTATCGGGGGCATTCTTGATAGGCATCACCCATGATGAAAAATGAGGGGTTTTGCTTCATTTGTTCGAGGGTGAAAGAGTTATATTTGGCTCATTTTTAATATATATTTTTTAAAAAATTTATTTTAAATTTTTTTATATAAGTACAATACGATTGGAGAACACCTCTATTGATACGATTCATGCTGTATATGTAATAACATGTATAGCCTAATACAAATAAAATACTATCCAACTTCGTATTATATTAATTCAGTATTGTCGACGTCTGAATTTAGTCGACTAGGTTCTTACAGACCCAAACTGTAGATACGATCGAAATGGTGTAAGAAACAGGCGAAAAGTAGAAGAAAAACAAAGAACACTAAGAATTTTTAAGTGATTCGATCCAAAGTTTGTCTACGTCCACTATTTTCCCGCTATTTTTGCAGAATAACGGCACTCAAAAGATTGTTGTCTCTCATTCCCTTTTACAATGAATTTCCTCATTTATTTATATAGAAATGAGATGTGCTACAGTTACATTACAGCAAGTCAAAATGAAATGATGTATTATATTTAATACGACTAACATTTGTCATGTCAACCATGTCAAAACCTGATTTAGACGCTAAACTCATGTTGATTAGGTGAAATTTTTTTTATTCATGCTGTAATCTCTGACGGGGTTAGGCGTGTATGGTACGTCTTGCTGATTTTGGTTCGACAGTTCTGATTGTAGTTGACTTGTATCTTGCTATCTATAGTAACCGAGAGTTTGTTTCCACGAGCTGAAATATCTGAAGTCTAACTATGCATTTGTTTCTGTGAGTTAAGCATGTAGTTTAAGAATCTGAGTTCACGAGCTAGCGTCATAATGAGTTGGGTACCGACGAACTAAACACTTAATAGGTTATGTCTTAATCGAATGTGCAATTTCTTTGAAACAGTCTTGGGCTTCTTCTAATAATTTTGAATTTTTACCAGCTCACTTAAGTATCCTAAAAATACCCATAACAAGTATTGTATGATGATATTAGTCTTGATGAACCAAATGACATGTAAAATGAAAGATAATGTACAACTTAATATAAAGTAAATAATATTATTGAACATAATACAATACTAATTCAATACCATACGATGATGTATACTTACCAAGGAATGCTATAGGAAAAACCATGGAGAGTTTATTTTTTTAGTATTTTAATTGATAAAGGTGAAATTAGGGGTGAACATCTCCTTTATCGGGTTGGGTTAGATTATATCTTTAAAAAAATTGAGATGAGTTGGGTTGAGTTAGGTTCAAAATTAATTTGGGTTGGGTTGAGTTGAAAAATTTTTAACCTAACCCAACTTAATCCGACAAATGCCTATCTCTAATTCTAAATCCAAGTTTTTTTTTTTTTTTCCCTAAAAACACATTTGCTAGAGATGAAGATCAAGAATAGTCTATGTGATCATTAAATCTTTTATTTTTAATCATTAAATATTTAGTTGTATTCATTTTATTTGTAATCAAATTGCTAAGACTATAAAAGTTACTAACTAAAATTTTTCTACCTTTGTAGTGGATTAAATCAAACTCGATCAATTTAACATAAATCAACTCGATTATTATTGGGTTGGGTTGAAAAATTTTTAACCCAACCCATGTTGGGTTGAGAGATTTTCAATCCAACCCAATCTAAATCCAAAAACGTCCATCCCTGGATGAAATTAAATCCTTAAAGTGGTATATAGAAATTTTTTTTTTTTTTTTTATACATACATTTTTTGACGTAAAATTATTTATTGTATATTTAGGGAGTCTCGGGGAAAATGTTGACGCAAAAGAGAAAAACAGTTGGTGAAAAAAATCTCGTATAAACATCATAGAATAGGCCAGCTAAGCTCATGAACAAAAAAATCGGAGAACAAATGAGAAGGGTATTTAGGTAAATTTATGAAATTCTTATAAACATCGAAACATCGACACAAAAGCAGCCGACTTGAATACGAAGTGACGAGATGAGGTTACATAAGAGCAAGAGTCGCTGAGGTACAGCACAACACAGCCTTATCTCTCTCTCTCTCTATATCTATCTTTCTATCTTGGCTCTATCACCGCAACTTGGTGTTATCTTCGAATCCAATCCGAACCCACTCCAACGGCCTTTACCAAAAACCCTAAAACTCCTCCCATGGACTCCAAGGCTTCTGCGCCGGATACCACGTCGCATCTCTCAGGTTTTTCTTCTTTTTCTCCTTCTAATGATGTTGATAATTCTATGAAAAAAAATGATTTAGAGGTGCCGGTGGATAAGAATGGTAAGGCTAGTATTGGTGAGTCTGAGAATGGGGGGTTTGTGAGTGGAGAGGAGGAGGAGGAGTTTGAAATGGCGTCTGAGATGCTGGTTGTGGCTGATGAGAAGGTGTCTGTCAATGATGACGATGAAAAAGTTTCTCAAGTTAGGGTTTTGAAGGACGAGGAGGGGTTTGGTGGTGGTGAGAAGGGACTGAAGGGTGCTTTGGATGAGGGTTTCGTGAAGAAGATTGAGATTGAGATTGAGGAGGGTGTGGCTTCTGGTGAAAATGAGGGTTTGAGAGGAAATGAAGTTTCCGGTGGATTTACAGTGGAGGAGAAGCAGGAGGGTGTTGAGGAGTTAAAAAGTGAGGTTGTTGGTGGTGAACAATCTGTGGAGTTTAATGAAGTTGGTAGGGTGGGTGGTGATGAAGTAGAAGCAGAGGAGGCTGTGAAATTAACTGGTGAAGGAGATGTTGTGGATGCCATAAATGTTGATACGCTGGGGACTGGGGCAGCTGTTGTTGGGGATGTGGAAGGAATTAAAGAGATTGAAATTAAGGGGTTGGAGGTCCCGGTTGGGGGGAATGTCGGCTTAGAAAATGGTTTTGATAAAATTAGTAGTAATGACAAACCTGTGGAGTCTGGGAACAATTTGGAATTTGTGACTGGTTGTAATGTTGAAACGACGGAAGTGCAGCCTGGTGGAGAGGATGTTGCTGTTGAGGCGAAGGATGTTAATTTGCACACAGACAATGTCAGTGTTGATAGTCAGGAAAAGCAAGTTGCAGAAATTGAGGCGATGTCTCATTTTGAAGCCAAACAGACTGAGGTTGAAGAGGAGAGAGTTGCTGCTGTGATGGAAGATGTGTCTACTGCCAAGGTGGATGCCAGGGATGGAGATGAAATTCGGGTAGGTGAGCATGATACTGAATCTAATCAAACTAATGCGGTTCATGAGGTTGAACATTTTGAAGATGACCAGAACCCAGTCGATTCTCATGGTAAAGAAAAAGTGAATGCAATTTCGAATGTAGAAGTTTCTCTGGAAGCTGGAGATGAAGAAAATCATCATGCAGAGGAAGATGAGGTTGAAGGCTCAGCGACGGATGGAGAGACTGATGGTATGATATTTGGAAGCTCAGAAGCAGCCAAACAGTTCTTGGAGGAGTTGGAACATGCATCTGGTGTTGGTTCTCACTCAGGTGCTGAGAGTTCTCGCGATCATTCTCAGAGAATTGATGGTCAGATTGTCACTGATTCAGATGAAGAAGTAGACACTGATGAGGAAGGGGATGGGAAGGAGTTATTTGATTCTGCTGCTTTGGCAGCCCTGCTGAAAGCAGCAACAGGTGCTGACACTGATGGTGGTGGTGGCATCACTATAACTTCTCAAGATGGAGCTAAGCTTTTCTCGGTAGAGCGCCCTGCTGGTTTGGGGACATCACTCCGTTCTTTGAAGCCTCCTGCTGTACGACCAAACCGCACTAACATCTTTGCTCCTCCAGGTTTCACATCAGGAGGAGAGACCGAGACCAATTTGAGTGAAGAAGAGAAAAAGAAACTTGAGAACTTACAGCAAATACGAGTGAAATTTTTGAGGCTTGTTCACAGACTAGGTCACTCTTCAGAAGATTCGATAGCAGCGCAGGTTCTATACCGGTTAGCACTTGCTGCAGGGAGGCAAACTGGTCAATTGTTTAACCTTGATGATGCAAAGAGGACAGCTTTGCAGCTTGAAGCTGAGAGTAAAGATGATTTAGACTTCTCCTTGAACATATTAGTTCTCGGGAAAACTGGTGTGGGTAAGAGTGCCACGATAAACTCTATTTTTGGGGATGAGAAGACCTCGATCCATGCTTTTGAACCTGGCACAACTTCTGTGAAAGAAATAGTTGGAACAGTGGATGGAGTTAAGATCAGGGTCATTGATACTCCAGGTTTAAAGTCTTCTGGTATGGAACAAGGTGCCAATAGGAAGGTCTTATCTTCTATAAAAAAGTTCACAAAGAAATGTTCCCCGGATATTTTTCTCTATGTGGATCGGCTAGACAGCCAGACTAGGGATCTTAATGATTTGCCATTATTAAGGTCAATCAGTAGCGCTCTTGGTTCCACAATCTGGCGAAGTGCCATAGTCACCCTGACCCATGCTGCTTCTGCACCTCCTGATGGGCCATCTGGATCCCCTTTGAGTTATGAGGTGTTTGTCGCCCAACGCTCACATGTTGTTCAGCAATCAATTGGGCAAGCTGTTGGTGATCTGCGTCTCATGAACCCAAGTTTGATGAATCCTGTTTCACTTGTTGAGAATCATTCTGCTTGTAGAAAGAATAGAGATGGCCAAAAGGTACTTCCTAATGGTCAAGCTTGGAGACCTCAATTATTGTTGTTATGCTATTCTATGAAGATCTTAGCTGAAGCAAGCTCTCTTTCGAAACCTCAAGATCCATTGGATCACCGAAAGCTCTTTGGCTTCCGTGTTCGTTCACCTCCTCTTCCATACTTGTTGTCTTGGCTGTTGCAGTCTCGTACACACCCAAAACTCCCAACTGATCAGGGCGGTGACAATGGTGATTCTGATATTGACTTGGCTGACTTGTCCGATTCTGATCAAGAAGAAGATGAGGATGAATATGATCAGCTTCCACCATTCAAACCTCTCAGGAAATCGCAGATTGCCAAGCTTAGCAAGGAGCAAAGGAAGGCGTATTTCGAGGAGTATGATTATAGGGTGAAACTCCTCCAGAAAAAGCAGTGGAGAGAGGAGTTGAGAAGAATGAAGGAGATGAAAAAGAAGGGAAAGGTTGCTGCTGACGAATACGGAGACATGGGGGAAGATGCTGATCAGGAAAATGGAGGTCCAGCTGCTGTGCCAGTTCCATTACCTGATATGGTCTTGCCACCTTCCTTTGATGGTGATAATCCAGCTTATAGGTACCGGTTCTTGGAGCCATCTTCACAGTTACTGGCAAGGCCAGTTTTGGACACCCACGGTTGGGACCATGATTGTGGGTATGATGGTGTCAACCTTGAACAAACTTTGGCCATTGCCAGTCGATTTCCAGCTGCCGTTACAGTTCAAGTCACAAAGGATAAGAAAGAGTTCAACCTTCATTTAGATTCTTCGATTTCTGCCAAGCACGGGGAGAATGGATCAACTATGGCTGGTTTTGATATCCAAAATGTTGGAAAGCAACTTGCCTACATCGTAAGAGGGGAGACCAAGTTCAAAAACTTCAAACGGAACAAAACAGCTGCTGGAGTATCTGTTACATTTTTAGGTGAAAATGTTGCTACTGGGTTCAAACTTGAGGATCAGATTGCTCTTGGAAAACGTCTTGTGCTGGTGGGTAGCACTGGAACTGTTCGATCTCAAAGTGACTCCGCATATGGGGCCAATTTGGAAGTACGGCTCAGGGAAGCTGATTTTCCAATTGGGCAGGATCAATCCTCTTTGGGCTTGTCTTTAGTCAAGTGGAGAGGGGACTTGGCTCTGGGGGCCAACCTCCAGTCTCAATTTTCTGTGGGACGAAATTCTAAGATAGCTGTTCGTGCAGGATTGAACAATAAGCTTAGCGGACAAATCACTGTTCGAACTAGCACTTCAGATCAACTGCAGATTGCACTTGTGGGTATTCTTCCTGTTGTCATGGCAATATATAAAAGCATCCGTCCAGGGGTTAGTGAAAACTACTCCATGTACTAAATTTTTATCTATTTTTGTTGCTGTCTTTCGAAGACTACACTGAAAAAGAGCATCATAATTTAGATAACATCTCTAAGCATAATTTTGGCGTAGTCACATTTTCGTGTTATTTATTTGGTCTAGATCTTATTGTTGTTACTATGAGGTTCATGTTATTCTGCATAAGAAAATGTATCGGATTAGATGATGAAATCCATGAGGAGATTTAAATAAAATCATTGTTTGTTAAGCATATTTTCTTGATTAGTTCTGGTATTTATGTTCTTGGCTTTGACTATGTTTGCTCTATTTTGTGAGGGCTTGTTTATTGGTATGGGCTTCAAATTTTTGTTACATCGAAGTCAGTGTAGCTCTGTCCTCTAATTCAGGATGGAGTTGTCTTTTTAATTATAATACTTAACGAGGGTAGCATGCTTTGTAGTTAAGATTTATGAACTTTGTTGCTCGATGGCAGTGTAACTTTGTTGCTTGCTGGCAATGGCAACCTCTCTGATATGGGAAAGTTGTTTCTGATGGAAAAATTAGAAAGGCAACTTTTTAAATTGGGTTATAAGGAATTAAGGATACACATCCTCAACAACCAATTCACTTGTCTAAACATGACTGCTTGCGATCGCAAAGTCAGATCAAAGGCAAATATAAAGAAAATTTAGAGAAATGTTAAATTTAGTTTGCTCTCTATTACCATTCAGATGTTGATCATCCTCGATGTTAAATCTAGTATGCATCATCCTTAAGGGTATGTTTGGTGCATCAAATATTTTATGGGATTGGGATTGAAAATTTTTAATCCCATTAAATCCGGCTTTTGGAGAGATTGGGAAGAGATTCAAAATTTAATTCCAACCTTTTTGAATTCCCTTACTCATGGGAATTTACATTCCGAAGTTGACTCATGAGTTTGCATGAGATGAGAGTGAGACAATGTTTGATTCATGGGAAATGGGGTGGGAATGGGATTTGTTTTTTTCCATGCACCCACATCTCATTCTTGGATCACATTTAGGTGAGGGAAGGGATGAATTTTTTCATTCTCGAACCTACCTTCGTTCCCACTTAACTTGGGAAGCTTAGGTTTTCATTTTTCAAGTTAACTAAAATTTGTATTTTTTTTAAAAAAATACAAAAAATTATACCAACCATCCTCCACACAACTCTTCATCTCTCTCTCATCTCCATCACACCTACCCATCTCCATCACACCTACCCACCACCACCACAAATCATTCTTCTGTCTCTCATCTCCTCTTCCATGTAGTCGAACTAGGTACGACAACATAAATCATCTTCAATTTTTCTTCATCTCATCTATAGATTTTTTATGTTGTCGTTGATATTGTTATTATCTTTTTTTTTTTTTTTCTTTTTTTGGAAGTTTATGTTGTCGTTGATATTGTTATCATGAGAGATGATGTTGTTGAAAGGGTTGTTGATTATGTTGATGAATTGTGGATATGTTGAATACTAGTTGATGATGAACTGATGGTTGTCGATTACGTTGATGAATTGTTGATATGTTGAACACAGTGTGATGATGAACTGTGGGTTATTTATTTTTTCTTTCATTTATTTTTTTATAAAATCAAAATTTGAAATTAATTTATGTATATCATAAAGAATTTAAATTACTTTTATTTTAATCAAATCCTAATCTACATCAATCCAATCCAATCGATTCTACTTCAATCAATTCTAATTTCACATGTTAAACGTAACATGAGTTCTCTCAGTCTTTTCTTGTCTCTTCCTCCCACTCCTCACGTTCTCTCGTCTCTCGGTCTCTCTCACTCCAAATTTTTCTTCTTCTGTTTTTTGAATGGTTATGATTTGGATGCATGTTTTGGGTTCGATGGATCGAACTCAAAACCATTTGGTTTTGGGTTCCATTGAATCTAGAACTAGAGAAAGGAAGGTGAGAGACGTGAAAGAAAGGGGAGAGTAAAAATTGGAGAAGACAAAAAAGAAGAAGAATAGAGATAAGTAACTGAAATAAAATAAAAAAAATTAAAAAAAAAGGGGAAAAAAATGATGGTATGTTGTTGAAATGTTTGTGTATTTCTGTTTGTAGATTTTTGTGGATATGTTGGTGGATTTTTGTAGATATGTATGAAATATTTTTTTGATTTTTTTAAAATTAATTTTAATTTATGTTATATAATAAAATATTTAAATTAATTTTATTTCAATCAAATCCCAATTTACACCAAACATAATATGATATAATTTTAATTCAATTTCAATTGCTACCAAACATGAGATGACAATTTTTCAATATATTTCAATCAATATATTTCAATCAAATCCAATTTATTTAATT
The DNA here is from genome assembly GCA_022984855.1 of Dimocarpus longan. Taxonomy (NCBI): domain Eukaryota; kingdom Viridiplantae; phylum Streptophyta; class Magnoliopsida; order Sapindales; family Sapindaceae; genus Dimocarpus; species Dimocarpus longan. The sequence continues at coordinate 25,946,038 of CM041015.1, forward strand.
CCAATTCAATCGAATCAATTCTATTCCAATTTCACGTATCAAATATAGAAAACATGAATAACTGATTCTATTTCAATTTCACATATCAAACAAAGAAAGCATTCACATATCAAACAAAGAAAGCATAAATGCTTCGTACCTATTGGATTCATAGATTCAACATTAATAATAGCATCTCCCAAAGGTTCAATAGTACCATGTGTACTGCCTTCTTGATGAGAAGGTGAGCAATAGATTGTTGAGTTAGCAAAATAGAGAAAAAACGGTAAATTTGATATTGAGTAGAGTTTACAAATAAATTAAAATATTAAATTAAATTTTGTTATGATGTATACATACAATTTTTGAAAGACAAAACATAGTTACTCTCTTAATTATTTGCTGGCTCAACACGGCACACTTTGTTATTATTTGCTGGCCCAACACGGCGCGCTTTGTTTAACAACGACACAGCCATGTTTCATTAAAATAACTAATTTCATTACCCCGGCCCAGAATAGACATCACTTCTTTAACGTGGTCATTATTTAGCAGCTCATTTGATATGAGCCTTATCATATAAAAAATTAAAAAGAAGTTAAAATGTGAAGCCAAGGACATAAAGAGGACATATTTCTTTAACATCGACGAAATGTAGCCAGGAAACCAAAACGTACAGGAAAAAAATGGTATGGGACCCTGCCAGTGCCACAGTGCCACCACACGGTCGTACATCAAAACGACGTCTTATTGTGCTACAACTGATTCTCCATTGGTGCAAACAGGGGACCCACTTCGACCCTCATTAAACGCCTTAGAGATCCTCTCGATTGGAATCGACGGTAGATACGCTCCCACCGCGTACCCTCTCTCGTTCGTATGACAGACCGCTTTATTGTACTTCTCGGCCCAGTAAGCAGCCGTGGGGAGCGCCATCTGCGCCACTTGCGGGAAGATCGGCAGCCTGTTCAGCGACTGCCAAGCCGAAACCGCGTACTGCTCCGCCACCGGCTCGTACCTCCAGTACACCTCCTTAGCTGTCGGCTTGTACTTGCTATACACACTGCTAGTAATGCTCTTCGCCGTGTCCACCACACCCGCTCGCTGAACCTCGCAAGCCACGGCTCGTGCCTGGCTCGACGCCTCCTTTACCAGCGACGGCAGTGACTCGTCCACCTGCACTTCACATTTAAGTCAAAAAAACCATGTACATAAGAGTGTGCGAAAAGAAAACAAACCTTGCGATCGACGAACTTGAGGAGTTCAAAAGGAACGTCATGAAACTTGTTGTACACAGGACCTATGACAGTTTTGACGGTGGCTTCGACGGTTTCGACACCGGACTTGAGTGGACCGGAGTTCTGTTTGGCGTACTCGTAGACTGTTGAAAAGCACACCAAAACGTAGATCGCCGCCACTTGAACGAAATCGAGATATTTAAGCATTTTCGCATTTTCTTGAATCTGCTCTCAAAAATCATTATCATTATATATTTATATACACAAAACAAGAAATGTACAAGTTTAGATGAAGAATGGTTAAGAGATGAGTCTACCGTCTCAGTTTGCTGTCTGGCTTGTGAGTCCGACATTTGCGTGTCGTTTCGAGTTCTTTCTCTGCGAACGTTGTTAGGAAAAAAAAAAAAAACCTAATTCCAAGGGGATTCTTCGAATATAACGAAGAGGACGAAACAAAGCGATGTAACGACTCCCTTTTATAGCCCTGGAGACCACCTCCACGAGAAACTATAGGGCTACGCACGCGATTCCACTGCCACGTGGCTATATGATGAGACGGTCATCAGGTCCAATGAGTCAGCTCAACTCGACGGCTCTAATGAAGCGTGAGATCAGCACGTGTCGTGAGGGTGACACGTGGACAAGTAGCGTGCAAACATACACGTGGCACAACGTGGTGGCATCGGAAAGAGATATATTCTCTGCATGGCACGGATGTCTATGCACTGCTTGGAATGGCACGAGGGTCGAGGCCTGATCTTGTTGTTGTCTTCCGTATTCTCAATGGCCCATCACCCATACCATTGTAGTTTATTATTATTATTATTTTTTTATTTTTTGACATTCATGCAACTGTAGATATTTTGTTTTCAAGCTTAATTACGTTGGTCGGAAACACTATTATGGATATTATAATACAATTTAAATCACAAACCCCTATTTAAGAGAAAAATTATTCTTACAGGAGTTTCTCCATAATTTACCTACTCGCATAGAAGAGTTTAACGAAAATTACTCGCGTTATTACAGTCAATACTCAAACTTGTGCTCTCTCACATGGGCACATGTGTATTGTGCCATCTTGACATAGCAGCTTGGAGTCATGCCATTATGGATTTGTAATTTCTTTCATTTTTTTTTGATAAATATAAGATGTCATTGAAAACAACCAGCACAGAGGATAGTCACAGATATAACATCTCATCCAGACAATGAATATTAAAGCCCAAACAAATTTGTGATAACAGCAAATTAGCCACAATTCATTAGATTAATCATCTCATTTGAAGAATCTTGAATGGTTAAATGTGGAATATCCAGCGGTTCCTCAACAAGAAAAACGGCTTAATAATATAAAATCTAGCCATCCACATACAAACTAACCCACAAGGTATAAACAACTATAATGCAAATCTACTAAAAAAAAAACTACAACACAAATATAAAGTACAATTTATATAATGAAAAGAGAAAAAAAAAAAAAAAATCAGTAACACCTAACTAGACCATACAAAACAACCTCTTTAACCCAAAAGACAATCGCTAAAGGATAATCTCTGATAATCGGAACAAGATGCCTTCGACGGGAACCATCCCTATAAGCAATCTAATCTCCATCAAGACTTGAAACATCCCGTATAGAACAGGAGACCAAGATTGAACACCAAAACCATTCGATCGTCATTCAGAAGCAACACCATCGCAGCCACAAAGAGATAAATAACTGCTGATTTTCACATAATTGGAACTAATTCGAATTTAACTGGGAAAATTTCCTTCATCGAGACTTTTTCTCATTAAAAGATGAGAGTATTTTCTCTCTCTAGTGAGAGTCTTCTATAGATTTATAATTTCGTATCTTTGCAAAAAATTGTTAAACACTTTTGTTTCTTTGCGCTAGGCTTGGAATATTTGTATTTTATTGAAAAAACTTTATTTTAGTTTATGAGGTTTAAAAAATTATTAGATTTTTAAAACTCTTTTAAAAATAATTTTTTTTTTTATTCTTAATTTTTTCAAAATTTTTGAAAAAAGTCCAAACAGTTAGTCAGCTAACGATCAAAACCAACGGAATATAACAAAAAATATTTTTACCCTTGATGATTGTTAATGGTATGTAAATTATCGGATTACTTTAACAAAATAATGAATTTACAAATTAAATTTGTTAAAATATTTCTAAATTTAAATTGTTAAATTACAATTTGAATTATTTAAAATTACTGTTGGTCGTCAATTGACTAACGGTTTGAACTTTTTTGAAGAGTTTTAAAAAAATTAAGGATGAAAAAAACTATTTCCAAAAGAATTTTAAAAATCTGATATTTTTTTAAACACAAAAACTAAAATGAAGTTTTTTTCTTTTCCTTTTTTTTTTTTAATTTTCGAAAACTGACCTCGGAAGTATTTAATTGCTCTTTAAATGATGATTCTGATCACGTCGACATTCTAGAGTATCAAATTACCAACTAAAATTGCTATAGACAACCATTTTAGTCACGATATGGTGTGCTGATCAAGTGCGATGTAATGGCAACATAGTGAACGGTGAGTATCAAGAAGAATTGATAAATTCATTGCTTCTGGCTACTGTAACTCAAATGCCATTAATCATTGATCAGTGGTTGTTGAAACTTCCTTCTGTTCATGTAAATAGCAGTTTCGGATGAATTATTAAAGTATTAATGTAACTACAGACCAAAATTTGATGGTTAGCGATTGCTATGGAACATGGCAGAGCTTTCTTAAGGTTACGGAGGTTCTCCTTTCCTGATTTAGTTCCTTCCCTTCCCACATCTGAAACCCTGGTTTGCGATTAATCTCGTGCTTCCAGAGGTATCGGGCTTCTCCAGACATGAGAACCAGAGATCCTGGAGTTAAGTAAACCGGAATCTTTGCTGCAGGTGGATCCTTTATTTCTCCCTTTTCCATTGCATAAGCTTCTTCAACGCGGGTAAAATGCATCACGCATGAAGATTCCAAGGAGACTATGGCGATTCCATCTTCAAAACGCATTAGGTCAACATGCGCACAGATGCCCTACATATACGATAAGTTGAGCATCAAAAAGCCTTATAACTTTCAGTGGCACCTTTACATGTTACTTAACAAAACAATGGTAAAGACAAAGCTTCAAATTCCTTTAAGGAATGCAAGGTGTGCTACTTGCCCAAATTGAAAAGTTGCAGATAGATACAAAACAAACGAAATAGAGAAAGAAGTTACACTTTGATTTGAAGAATTAAAATGTGTTGGATATGCACAAAATGCAATACAAAAAAGAGCAATCAGATGACATTATGATTTTAGACAAGGTTGCATACACACTAATCGCATCAATTTGCTAGCACAACCCCATGTGCACTATTTGTATACTACTAATGCGGGTAAGGGCGGCACATATCAAATGATACAGGGATGAGATATTTAAGAAACATTTGGTAGCAGAGCAAACCAAACTTGACATTTTTGTCAACAAACAACTCAACATGCTTCTGCCCCCTTTTCATTCTTGGTTCATTATCAAAGCTCATACAACCAACATTACTAAGTGAATGACAGCAAAAACTCTGTAACTCTGAAACAACATTTGAGAACTGTTAAAATGATGTTCTTTTTATTCATCTATACATTGTATTTAGACAGACAAAATTTCATAGACAATAAATCAGGAGAAGTCATATCGCACCTCACCTGGTTGATAAACGTTTACAATTAATTGATCAAATAGTGGCTCTCTCCATAGTAAATCTGATGGGAAAAGACAGGATTCCTTGTTCCCTTCATTTGTAGCAAAGTCATGATCATCCAGAAATACCATCTCACGAATAGAACTAGAAAGCTTAGTTGCCCAGGTTGGCAGATCTCCAAACTTCATAGCCTGCACTAAACAGATTGAACTTTACTGAGTGCTAAACAGATCTCCTTGGACAACCTCATTATGAATTCATATCAGATATCTTTAAGAAAATGATGATCCAGTGTATGCCAAAATATCAACCTCCAATTAGTTGACAGTAATGAAGAATGTCTAATTGCGCTTGAATTTGTACAGTGGGTAAAATCAAATCTCAGAAAGATAGAAATATATCCAAGATCCACTGGGTTGGTACCCTGCCACTTGAACACATTTTAGTCCTTCTCCCCTAACCCAAAGAGGCCACGGAGACTATTTTAATGTGATGAAAATTTAAAACGTGATCCTCTGCACTTGAAATTGAACAATGCTACTGCCAGAACAACAATTCACAGCTTGATAATAAATCCAAATTCAATGAGCTCATCGCATAAGCTAAATCTTTCAAATTAGATTCCCAAAACAACAACGGATTCACTTTGTACCAGAATAGTGTCATATGCTTGACAAACACACATTACTCACATCATTCATCTTTCACTAGCAGCAGCTTATAAATAAGCCGGATGATGCTTTACAAGATATTCAGCATATTCATTTGTCCTTGTGAGATATGACTGATCCTTTATCATGAACCACCTGTATGTTGAAAAAATTTACAAGCTTACATGACTAACCCTTGTAGCCATATTCTTACACCTAGATTAGAATTTATCCCTCTTTTTTTTTCCTTTTAAGTTTCAATAAATCCTTCATAAAAAGTGCAAAAGACATTTCCTATTCGTGACCAAACACTGGCAGAAAACCAGATAGTGCCTCTTCTCTTATGACCTTCCTATGTCTTAATTATAAACTTACAAGAAGTACTAGTATGTAGAAGTAATTAGGACTTTGATTGTTACTAATTAATGGTAAATTGATTTCAAACTGTGTAAACTGAGTTCCCCTTTTCCCACTTATGCCGAGAAACTGAACTTTTATGGTTATGGCAATCTCAGAACTCGGCTGATTGGTGCATTGTTAGAACAACCCCACCCCAAACCTTCCCCCTTCCCATTGGTAGAAAAAACAATAACCAAAAGTTTAATAAGAATAATTTGTGTAATTAACCAAGTATCTTCAATCTAAACACACATATAAAAGATGATGTCAAAAGAGTCATTGTTCCCAAAGGAAGTATCCAAGCATCTCAGTCACAATCCGACAGCTAGTTCTTATTGGCAGTGTTATAAAACTTGCTACTAGTAAGTGAAAACAGGCAAAACAGGCAAGCACAACACCTTTCAACAAATCATGTTCAGCCATTTAAGATTGTGTGGTATATTTGTGTACCAAATATACTAAGCTCAAGTGACTAAATGGCTTGTTTAATGATATCAACACCACAAAAATTGCAGCCTAGAATATCACGTCTCCAAATCGAACAAATTCTGCTACATATAGACCTAATACAAAGTAACATAAATTATGATCCGAGTTTGCACCTGGTTGTGAGACGCATCAGTGAACCACCCTTCTGCAATCATAAATTAGACAAAAACTAAATTAAAGAAAGCAAAACATTACCCAAGATGGCGATTAAAGCATACAACAGCAGACACTTGGTAAAAACGAAAGGAGAAGAAAACGCAAAAACGCACCGCTGTGGATGGCAGAGACCAGGGAAGCCTGTTGTTGAGGAGAGAGAAAGTCTCTGCACAAACACAATCCTTTGATTTCCTTAATTTGCTGCCAGGCAGGACTTTGATCGACATTTAACGAAGATTCATCTTCACACGTCGATTCTTCTTCGGCGTCTGAATCCGATGATTCTCCAAACACCTGTTCGAGAAATTTCTTCTCATCATTCATTTATTTGGCCAAACAAGAGCCGTAACCTCCAAAAGCGATTTTGCCCCCGGCAAGGTTACTTCGCCGTTAAATCTCACCAAATTTATTTATTACACTTAAGTTTAGGCGAAAATGGTAAAAACCTTTTTTTTTTTTTTTTTTAAATCGCCAGATAAATAGAATATTATCTGTTTAAATTTCAATATATATTATTACTTAAATCCTTTTTATGACAAAAATAAATTGTTTAGCTGATTGGCAGTCAGCCAGTCAAACATTTAACAGTTTTTACATGCCAAATTCTGTTTTACGAGTTCACCGCTGCTTGCTTCTACGATGTAAGCCACAAAAGAAGCAGCAAGCAAGCAAAGCAGATTTCCGAAGTGGACACACAAGCCTGTAAAAGTTCAGCAAAATGTTATGTGCTCCCGCGTCACCTGATTAGAAAATGTGGGCAGTAGCCATAGTGGCTTCACCTTGACACTAAAATATAATACATGAGGATTTAATAAATAAACAGGTACTCCATGCTCTCCAAATCTAGAAGCTAACTCTTTCAAAATCCTAAAAGTTGATAATTACAAAACATTGCGCCTAATTATACTCCAGTTAGTCGTAGCTGGAATGGATGTTGGCTGGCCTCTGATGCATTTCTTCCATGCGAAATTCTTCAGGACAGCCAGAATGTAAGTTTTCCCTCAAGGTGGAACCCATTCAGTGCCCTGTAGAAAACAAATAGATATTGTTAACCAATGGCTATCAGATTCTTGACTGGATCAGACCGAGATTTACAAAACTGAAACACAAATCTGTAAGTGAAATGACAGAGCTAAGAAATAACAAACAAGTTGGGCATAAGAAATAAAAAGCATACGCTATGTGATAAATCCCCACTACAGCATTCATATATGACATCAAGCACCTTACTCTAAGATATAAATCATGACATTGAAAGGGCAGCTCGTGAGAACTTAAAAATGGTATATTCCTAGTTCATTTTTAGCATCAAGTGGATTGCTTATTGTAAGTAGAATTCAACTTTCTGTTAGTTTGTGACTTCTAAATGCTTGTGTGATTCATTCATAATAAACCAAGCATTTGGCTGAGGAGGTAAATGTCGAGTTGTACATGGTTACTTCAGATTCAACTCTTGAACAGAAGAAAAAAAGAGTAAAAGGACCATCAACTACAAGTGTCTCAAATAAGGTCGTCCTCAAAACTTACACAATGCTTGCAACCAGTCAAGTGCATCACCAATAGTTGCCTACACCCAATAGAAACATCAAGCAATTCTCAATTACTGTTCCATAATTACCAATGTTACTTAACCCACTAACCACAGACGATACAAAATAATCAATTCCTTTCATACAGTGATCAAGACGTAACAGCAACCAACAGCTTTGTCAAGACTCCAGCTCAACTACGAAAGTTTCATGAGAGGATTTATACAACGGAGTTTTAGGATGCTAGGTTCATAAGGATCTAGTGCATTTGAATGCTGCTATAAATTAATTCCATGCACGATCAATGAAATGCATGTAGAGATCACCTCAACAAGGATTGCATCACATAAATATTGATCTACATTTTGGTGGCTCAATTTACAGCTCTACTCTAATTAACAGTAACTGCCACGGCTATAATTAATTGCCATAAATATTGGACAAACTGATCCTGCTATGGACAAATAATAACCATCCATTGTAAAAATTAATCATCCAAGATCTCAACATCCAGTTGCCTAAGTAATATAATGTTGCCATCACTTGGCTAATAGATATTGATGATATCTGTTCATTGCCTACCATGCTAGGGCTATTTGCTAAGAAGCTACAAAACAGAACAACTGCGAAAATCAGTGCAGCTTTTCTCGTTTCCTTTGGAAGCATATTATAACAAAACAACACTCACACAAACAAAATTTCACAGATAGCAGTGAGCAAAAGACATGCTAGCTTACCATAGGATAGAAAAAAAGCTCAATCAAGAAGATCCCTTAACTCCTTTAAACCTTGGTTGAAGCAATTAAAACTCACTCCTAACCTTAAGAGGATTACTTGTCTCATTCCGAATTCTCTTGACTCGTCCACTAGCCAACGACAAATGACTGAAGCCATACATCTTAAGTACCTGATTATCACCAAAATTAAAAGCTCGTTCCATCTGTGTCAAGCATTTCTCAACTGGGTAATCCCCAACCTTCGCACAAGGCTTGCAACCCACAAAATGCGTCACTAGAGGCCACCTACGATCACCTAAACCAGGATGGTAATTCCTAATCATCTCTTCAAACTTATCAACCAAAATCCCCCAATAACCATGCAAATAATATTCACTCTCAAGATACACCTTATCACCCCACTTATCCCTCTCCGTAGCCAACAAATAAACCATAGCTGACTGATCATCAGCTTCAAAAGCCGGCCTATCCTTAAGTTCCCTAGTCAGTACCTTGCCAGCCTCATCCCGAATTCTCCCTTCTGGCCCCATACACGCCCACGCATCAAGTAAATCTAACGACCATTGGCAATTCCTCAGCAGAAAACTCCCCGTATTCAATCCAATCCAACTCTTTCGATCATAAACCATCTTATCCCACCCATGCATCACCAAATTGTAACCTTTATACCTCTCCCACGGCACCTCAAACAACATATCAGTAAACAAAGCGTCACTATCCATCCACCACAACAGCTCCACCTCCGGATGAGACAACAACAGCTTCCTTATCAACGGAAGCTTGGCCCAAAAGCCGGCCATTTCAGCATCCAGAACCGCCATGTTGTAAAATATATCTATAACATGTATTCTACAATAATCAATCTTGTTCTTTATCGACTTCAACAAGAAATGATCACCTACCCGATTCTCACACGCCCCCGGTGACGATCCCGTAACAAGTAGGACACGTGGCTTGCTGGCGCGAACATAATTGGGGAAATTCGGGTGGCGTTTGAGCCATTTTGATCTTTGCAAGTCCCAGTCAGAGATTTTGGGCCCCAGAGAGTAATGCTTGCTCGCGTCCGGATTATTGAAGTCGTTGCGGTCGTTGGAAGTGGAAGTGGAGGAAAATGACGTCGTTTTCCCAAGCTCTTCGAGGACACGGTGTGGCTCGCCGCGCTTTCTGGAGTGAATGAAGAAGTGGTCACGAAATTGGATAAAGTCCTGCTCGGGGGTGCCGAATTTACCGGCTCCGATGATGCCACGTAGGACGACGACAGTGAGGAGGAAGCTGGGGATTGTGACCCTGCAGTGGCGTAAAGCTCTGCGAAACTTTCTTGATCTTTGGATGCCTAAACCCCTCTCTATCATTTTCTAGTATTGCTTGGGCTTCGTTAATTCAAATGTGGAACGGTTGAAATAATCATGCAGATTTAGAAAACCCTAGAATTTAATTGTTGCCTGGAATCCGATAGAGCGCGCCCAGTTTCCTTAACAAACAGCACCGTCGTTGATAGTTTTTGAAATGTGCTATGTTTGCGGGATCCACAGTGAGCCATAGACAACATAAATTGGATTTGGAGGTTTAATTTAGGTGTTACTTAAGTGCGATTTAATAATTTTGGTCTATCCATTTATTCCGACACGTGGCTTTCTGGTACTCCTTACCATTGGTGTCATCATAGTAGTTACATTAATGAGCTAAGCTCTTACTTGTCGCTGTTGCTAATTGTTATCTATTGATATATTAATAAATTTTAATGAAATATTTTATTTTGATTCTGGAGATATGAACAAGGTATGAATCTCAATGTATATAAATATATGAATAAGGTATGAGATATTTGCACAAGATGATAATAACTTTGTATACAACTATACATGGAGGGATCCTAAATAAACCCTATTGAGAATAGATAATAAACGTATACATTTGTGCACTTTTCATGTATTTAACAAAAGTATTTTCAGAGAGTGAATTTAATACTTTTCTTGTATATTAAAATATAACGTTTTTATAAATTAAAATTTTGGATATATCTCCTAATATACCTAAATGTGGATGGTTGTAATGGATATAGATACATTTCATAAAAAAAAAAAAAAAAAAAAAATATGACTTCATGGCAGCCCGTCAATACTTATTTCAGACTATACTTGAAGGAAAAAATTTAGATATATTCTAACAATTTTTCATCACTTGATTTATTTTTCTGTATCTTATATTTTAATTATTTTGAATTATAAAGAGTATTTGTAGTGGACTAATTTATACAATTATTGATATAGAGGCTCGGCTCTACTATCAGTATTATGAGATATAATAACCTATAAAAATGTCAATAGAAATGAACGCGTTACCTTTGATAATTATTGCCGTCAATCAATGATACCTTAACCTTCAAATTAGAAATATAGATTGACAAAAGAAAAAATATTGAAAATTAAACATACGATAAATAATGTCAAAATATTTAAGAGTAGAGTATGATAGTTGAAATCAAAGTAAGATGTCGTGTGATACGAAATGCTAGAACTTTTACTTAATATTGGTGAAGAATTTGATAAGAGTGATAATAGGATAACAAAATGTCTCCTCTTGTCTCTTATCACCGTCATTTTATAAGAGAGAAATTGATCGATGTGGATAGAGAGAAATTGATCGATGTGGATTATAACATCTTTTGAGATTTAAAGAATTCATTCTCTTAATTAAAATCCACATTTAATTGATCGAATTTGACCAAATGTTACTTTGATGAGTGCTTCCGATCTTTAATTGGCCTAAATTTGATACTAACCCAACTTTTATGTTGCTATTTTGAACTCTACTTTCAATCAAACTATTGAACCTATACTTAATTAACCCAACTATTGAGTCTATACTTATTATTAATGAGCATAATCAACTCAACCGATAAATGATGAGCCGATGAGATGAATGTGAATGTTGTAAGATACTCCCTTCCGGCGGCATAAAAGAATCTACTCCGTGAGGAAACACAAAATAATTTCTTTGTTTCTTTTTTTTTTTTAAAAAAAAAAGAAAAACGTTTGGCGACTATTGGATCAGAATGATTTTTCCCTTTTAAATTTTGTTTTATTGCAATTCCAACTAGATCGAATACTCTTAACCAGATTTAGAAATTAGAATTGTCGATTGTGAATGGATACTCACAAAAACAATCGTGACTCAAATTTAGAATTTTCTTGCATTAAATTGATACTTACCATATTTGTTCACAACCACGACGAGCGCAAAGACAAATTTTGACTAGATTGAACAGTTATGATAAACTGAAATCCGGCAAAAAACTCGAAAATCGAGTTGAATATGTATTTCTGATAAACATATAGAACTGGCACACTAATACCACGTAACTACATATACCTTGAGAGTTGTTTACAAAAACAGTCGATAAAAACTGGCAAACATCATCACATACATTTCATAGAACAAGAAGCTCCAGATTTACAATAGACAGTAAGGCAGCCCATGCCAAACAAGGCTTGACCAGATCACCAGCAATCGGATTGACCTCCTTGAACACCCGAGAGCACCCAACCAAAGTCCCAAACATACCCAGACACAAAACCAGCCCAACCCAGTTGGTTCCCATTCGAAACACGACCGGATGCCAAGCCCAACTCAATCCTAGAGCCACCAAATAAAGAATGAAAGCCGTCGGTTTCTTGTGAAAGCCACCTTCAGCCCAGACAAGCCAAGCCGAGACACCCATCAAGAAACTGGAGACCAAGCAAGCCGTGTGTACCAGCCAGAGAGGAGGCAACCAGAAGGGCTTCTTTAGTGTGTTGTAGCTGCGACTGGAACCGAAAAGGTAGATGTTCAAGAGCGTGAGAGCGACGGGTAAAGCAACCGCTATGGCTAGCGATCTAAGACCCCGTTTGGCCATGCTCATTTTCGTGTCACGTTTGCTTTTACTGTAGTCGTCATTGTCGTTCTTCGTTTCGGTTTTGGTTTTCGGGTCATCTCTGATGCGTTGTTTGACGTTCTCGGTAGTCATAGAAGAAGAACTCGTTCGTTTGCACACAGAGAGAGAGAGAGAGAGAGAGAGGTTCGTGTTTTGGGAGGAATTTTAGGTAGAGTTTATATAGAGAAGAGCGTGTTTCACTGGCTGGTTGACAGGAACGTAGGAGAGGGGTGACACGTGGCCGAAGAGGTGACAGGGAGTGGACAGTATGTTGGCACGTGGATGACACAGGAGTGCCAGCGAGGCAGACAGGAGATTTGAGTTTTGATCTATGAGTCTTTCGCTTTCGTGTTTTCAAAACTGATGACGTTGAAGTTGAACTGTGGCAGCTGGGATATGCTACGCGTGGATTTTGTGATTTGATTAGTTATATTTTTTTGGAGGATAAGATTAAGACCGTGATTTGTGAGGAACCTTCTTGAATTTTGCAGTGGTGGGATTTCGGCTTTTGTCTAATGAACAGAATAAAGAATGTACATGTCCACCGCAGTGGTGGGTCCGCAGCTGTATTGCATCCACACGCGTCTTGTTGTGTGGAGGAAGAACACTCCATTCCAAAAGAAGGCAGCTCTTTGCTTACAAATTTTTTGTACAGATTAAAGACAAGTGTCATGAGATTAATTTGTAACCAATCCAATTGTCATGAGATGAGTATGTAGCTATTGAAGTCTATAAAATAAATTATGTAACAATTTTATAAGAGCTGGTATCACTGTCGCATTCAACTGAATCCAAGTGTCGGCGAAATAATTACTCTAGATAAAACTTGAATAAACAAAATGATTACTTCAAATTGCAGGATAAGATGAGTATTAGGGGTAGTGTGCTTTAGTTGGTCTTGAGCAACCACATTACTCATGAATAGGACAGCAAAGGGTTCAGACCGGACTGGATCATCCCGCTCCAAACTCGAATCTAATTTGGAGTGGGATGCCCAAATTCGATCCATGATCTAATTAGGTTTTCAGTTTTCACTCCAGAAGTACATAAATACTCGTATCTGTTTCCTGTAATTTGATGAACTCACCTAAATGGCGTCAATATGCACAAATTGTGTCAATGTTCAACGAGTCACCACTTGATTAGGCTAAAGTCTAAACTAGCTTAGAAACTAATGACGAGACATTACAAAATTATTGTACTGGTTCTGATTCATGTTAGCTTGGAAAAATTCTAGTGTGCTTTTAGTTTAACAAGGAAAAGAAATTATCTCACAGCATAAGATTGCCTTATATATTCATATTATAAAGAACTCAATTCAATTCCATGTATCCGAGGATTTAATTTGGTATAATAAGAAGAAAAGACACTGGATACAGAAACCAAAAAAAAAAATATATGAAGAGTTTTAATATGAGCAATTAAACGATGACACATGCCATACTAGTCTGGTCAAGCATCAACGTTACCGTCTAAAAGTTGTTCTTTTTCGTTCATCCATTTATCAGTCCCAACAATGAGATAAAACAAAAGAGCCAGCCATACCTATCAGCTGCTAAAGGAAAAGCATCATTTCAAGTAGTTCTATCTCTTTTAAAATGCCACCACGATGGTTACAAACGCTAAATTGTACTGGAGAATTAAAAAGAAAAAATTCACTTAACTTGCACAGATAAGTTTCTCTACAAAACCTTAAAAACATCAGTAACATCTTATTGAGGAGTAAAGAATGAAGAGAGGGCTTTACTGCTCGATCACACGCTTTGCACCATCCAAGGTATTTCTGAGTAGCATTGCCACTGTCATTGGGCCAACGCCACCAGGAACTGGAGTTATCCATCCAGCTACTTTACAAGCTTCCTCAAAATGTACATCTCCAACTAACCTATAACCGGACTTCTTTGTTGGGTCATCAATTGCATTTGTCCCAACATCAATAACTGCAGCACCAGGTTTGATCCAACTACCTTTGATCTGAAAGTTAAGAAATTTATTCAAAACATAATAACCAATCCCCCCAAAGAAAGTCACCTGAATAGTTTCAGTCAACTGACTGGGAACTGTATAATAACAAATTCTAGTGTTCATTCAGTTGACAGATGAATTCATACAAATTTAGAAATAATGCAGCTTATGTATTATACTACTAGATATTACATGTTAACCTATGTACACAGCATAGATACAAAAGGATGCTGCTTTAGGTTTAAAATGTTATAAAACCAAACAAAAATATCACAAATTATTTTTAATGCCATCAACAAGGTTTGTATCCTTAGTGCCAGTGAGATCTCCACAATTTCAAAATTGTTTGAATAATAAACTTAGTTAAGTTTCAATATGATCTGGCATACAAATATGAAACACTTAACTCGAGTCTACATGCACAAATTAATGACATTCAGATTATTTGAATAAATTCCTTTTGCATTGTTGTAGTATGTCAGTGTTGAACAACTTACTGGGCAAGTCCAAAGTAGAATATACTTAGTGCTAGACAGTATTAGAGGAGCAAATGAGGAGTAGAAAAATGAAATCATCCAAAACAATATGTTGAAAATTTTATTCTAACCAAGAAAAACAAACGCAAAAACTGCCATCAATTACCATCATTGCTTGTCCTGCAGCTGCAATAACAATGTCAGCTTCACGGATGATATTTTCAGGTTCAGGTGAATGTGAATGGACTATGGTAACAGTGGCATCTGCTTTCAGCAGTAGTAGTGAAACTGGCAACCCAACTATGTTGCTTCGACCCACAACAACTGCCTTTTTTCCTTTTACACTAATACCACTTCGTGATAAAAGTTCAAGACATCCCTACAGAGAAAACATCAGTCTCAGAAAATGCAAAACACCACAAACAGAATTGCCACTTAAGCGAACAACTAACAAACATCTATATAAACAGTTACAAATTTAAGAACAGAGTAGATTGCCTTGGGGGTGCAAGGTTGGAAAAGAGGTTCTCTGCCCTTCATAGCAAGCTTGCCGATGTTCAAAGGATGAAAGCCATCCACATCTTTCACGAGGCTGATTTCACTTAAAATTTTCTCTTCATTTATATGTTTTGGCAGTGGAAGCTGGACTAAAATACCTATCAAACGTACCAAAATGTATCTTTAATAAAAAACACAATACACATATTCACTAAAGGAAGCAAACCCAAAACCAAACACAATTAAACTGTTAAAGTGATCAAATTTTTTACATTTTTCTTGTCCAAGAAAACAAGAAATAATATTAAAGCACTATCAAATAAACATGCCAAAAGCTGGCACAAAATGCTGGAAAGGTGTTGGTGGTGCAAAATGATAAATTTTATCTGAAAATCAACTAGTTGTGTATAATTACAAGTAACAAACCATGCACATCAGGCATTGCATTGAGCTCATGAACCTTGCTGATGAGATCAGCTTGGGTCACTTGCTCTGGGAGGTCAACGTCAAAGGACTTGATCCCAACTTCAGCACAAGCCTTTCTCTTCATATTCACATAGCTTTGAGAATCCTTCCTGGTTCCTACAATTACTACGGCCAATCCTGGCACCTGTTCAATTCGACAGTCGAAAAAAGGTTTTCACTTTCTTACTTCGAATGACTATAGTTTCTAAACACAAAAATCCATGTTTTATAATTTGAGCTTATTGACGTAGCCCGGTTCTAAAACTAAATCATGGATCAGTTGGTTCATTTAAGCACTTAAATTTTAAGATGAAAGGGTGACGATGGAGTACCTTGCCGTGTTTCTGGAAGAGGAGGCGAACTTCATCAGCAATTTCAGATCGGATGGTCTGAGCGATTGCTTTGCCGTCGATAATGGTGGCATGTCGATCGGACGCTGACGCCATTCTTCAAAGGATAAACTCGATGATTGTCTTCGTGGTCCTTGACTGCAGAGGACTACCAAAAGCCACCAACACCACACACAAAAACATAATATACTTCAGCCGTTAAGTCCCGAACCATGCAAAAACCCAGACACCCGGACCTGGCGGATACCTGAATTTTATATTCACCATCCATACCTGGTTTTTGGCACTGGGGATCCAAATCCGACCCGTGACCCGAAGAAGATGCCGCTTTTCACTCCAAGTCACAACCCCTTTCTGCCGGGCTGCCCCAGACTAGTCTTCGAAGGAGTCAATTTTTAACTAATCATAAATTTTACGATTAATTGCACTAACATACCCTAAGTTTTAAAAGAAAGGTTTAATATTCAACTAATTAGTTTAATTGCTGCAGCTCCCCCAATTAACATTTGACTTCTATCAAGTTCAACTGTTGACTAACCTTTAATGATCGAAAAAGTAAAAAATACCCCAAAAATTTATTTCAAAAAGTTTTAACCATTATTTTACTTTAGCATAATCTATTTTAAATCAATAATAATTATTAAACAATAAATATATCGATAAAAATATAAACTGATGTTTATCAAACAAAAAAAAAAGGATCAAATTTAAACTTAATGGAGTTACAAAATTTCTTTTTTTGACACAAGTAAGAGATTTCATTGACATTGAAAAAAATAGATGAAGGACAAAGTTTAAAAAATCTAATAAAAGAAAGTCAATTGAGAAGATGATAAAGTGACGTATTTCATTAGATATAAAGATGGAGTTCCATCCCGATGAAGCGTTCTTCATCTAAAATGGAGTTTTATTAGGAGACGATGGTGTGGTACGACAACTCAGTTTGAGATGGAGGCCAGAATTGTGGTGCGATTAAATTGAGTGACATTTGAAAACTAGTACAACAAGAATAACCAATATACTGCAGCGATGGAGATACGATGGTGCGATGGCAATAGTGGACAGAGACAGTGACTGCGACTAACTGTAGATTCAGATCATATCTATTTCTAATGAATATATATATATTTAGATTTATAAATAGACTTATTTGTGATTTTTGAGTTAGAAGGTAATTATAATTTTTCATATTAAATTGAAAAAAGTTGAGATTTTTGCTCGTAATGGATTAAAGTGGAGACGTTATGATTTCTGTTTCAAAAAGAGATTGAAGAAGAGAATCTAGGTTTTAGAAAATGAGAAACATAAATCTAGGTTTTCTAGAATGAGGGAAGCAAAGATTTGAGTTTTTTGTGGATGACAATTGAGAGAAATGTGAGATTTATTATTTGATAAGAAAAATATATTGGCTTTTAAAATGAAATAATTAATTGGTGAATTTTAACTTGAAAGGTTGTTTGTAATTTTTCATCTTAAATTTTAACTAAAAAATATGGAGATCAGATTTGGGTTTTGGTGGTTTGAATGAAGAGCTCGTGTTTGAGGAAGAGAAGATGAGATGGAACATAGAAAATGAATTTCTACCATTACATAACGGACGAAGTTTAATCTCTATCTTATTTGATATATATTTTTTCTTTTTTTATTTTCATTTATATTGCATAAATTTTTTAATTATTTGTTTAATAAACTAATATTTTGGTTGTAGCTTAATTGACAGTCTTATCCTCAAATTAGTCAACCGTTAGTTCTAACGAACGTAGGCTAATCGAATAGGGGCCATAGTAATGATAGGAATTGTTGAATATTAAGCCTTTAAGGAACAACTCAGGGTATGGTAATCCAATTAGCCCTAAATTTTTTATATTAAAATCTATATATATAAAACAATCAAACGGTGCGAGATGTTGAAAGTTGGGCTCCTTTGGACTTTAGCAACGTACACCCGACACCGGACCTAAATGTTCGGGTCAAGTCACAAACAATTGCGAACCGATTCTCAGCTAAAATTTTATTGTTTACATGCCACCGTTTTCACGATGCTCTCAAATCTCCAAGTCAATTAGAGCATAACCAGTCAAATCAGACTCAACAAGAGAATGGCGCGCCGATCAGCCACTCAGAAGCAAAGCAATGTTTCGTTTTTCAAAAGTTTTGAAAATCCAAAAGTTGCCTTCGCTTTTGGTTTGATTTTCATGGATGCCCTTCTCGTTGCTCTTATAATCGCTTATGTCCCATGTAAGACCCCTGTTCTCTATTTATTTTATTTTTTCAAATGAATTTCTGTTTTAATGGCTTTTTTTTTTTTATAACTTCAGATACCAAGATTGATTGGGACGCTTACATGTCACAGGTTTTGCGGTTTCAGTTCATTGAGTTATTGTTATTATCATTATTATTAATAATATAAGTTGATAGAGCCAAGGTTTTAGTTTTTAGTGCATGATTAGATAGAAATGTAAATAATTTATTAAATTTGTAGTTTGGAGGAGTGTTTTGATATAATTTGGTGTGATTAATGAACAGGTTAGTGGGTTTCTTGAAGGAGAAAGGGATTACAGTAACTTGAAAGGGGACACGGGGCCTCTGGTGTATCCAGCTGGGTTTCTCTATATTTATTCTGCTATTCAGTATATTACAGGAGGGGAGATCTATCCTGCCCAGGTATTCTTGCTTCTCCTCCCGTTTTGTTTATCTATCTACATTTTGATATTTAGTGACCTACTGTTATTTAATGTGTGGCCAAAGCATTATTTTGATCCAATTGTTGTGTCATTGGTGTCCAATGGGAAGATTTTGTAGAAAACTGTAGTTGATTGAATTCAATAGTTGTTTCACTTGTCTGTGATAAGAACATTGGAAATATATAATAAGTAATTTGCTTTGGTAAATGCATTTTGAGCTACTAGTTTAGAAGTTTGGGAGGATGCTTTCTAAGCATTAGTTAATAGGGTAGCTGCTGTTTTACAGTGAAATGATATCTCAAGATCGGTTCTGATGGTATATTAGATTGGTATAGTTAATTGGGTGGTTATTGTCATTAGATTCAAATCCAAAGGTCCACAAAAATTCATGGTTTGGAAATAAGAAAAATAAAAATGAAAACTAAAAGAAGATAAGTTATATTTTCTTGTAATTATACAATTCCTATACATTAGCTTAAATTTCTCAAGATATTCAACGTTTTGTTAGTTGGATACTAGAATTTTAGTAGCTTTTCTTGAGTAATCCAAAACTTCTCACGTCTTTGTTTTTTCTCTTTTCTGTGGTTGCAGATTCTGTTTGGCGTTTTATACCTTATTAATTTGGCAATCATCTTATTCATATATGTGAAGATTGATGTGGTATGATAATATGCTTTGTGTATAGTGAATTAATTATTTAATTTGCATTTCTAGAAGACTGCATGCCATTGATGTGTCTTCAACAGTTATATATAGACAAAATTGCGTTTGTATTAGCAAAATGAAGTCTACTTGAAAAGAAGAGTTGGTAGATTTTGTTTGCAGGCAAACTTGAGTGTGCCTTTTATGAGCAGGATATCAGATTAGGGCCTAGTTACCTGTGCTAAGAGCATGCAGAGGCCTCATTACGGATTGATGCTAGCCACCCAATTTCATAAATTTTGGTTATTGCAGATAGTGATGTTGAGCTATCTATTGCTTATGGTTAGATATATTGCATGTTATCAGAGCATTACCATTGGCTTGGCATGTACTGGTTTTTTTTAATAGGTATGACTTATGAGTTAATAGTAGGCTTGTCCTGTGAAATATTTGGCTTCTTCGACTTCTCCACTACCTTAAGTGAGGCAAGTTAAACTTATAGCCCCTTGACCTAGGGTTCTATTGAAATGTACTCCCTCTTGGTGTTTGCCTTTTTTTTATCTTTTTTGTCTCTAGAAATATTGGGCTAGTCTTTCTTGTTTTGATTGTTTATTTTCTTCTCTCACACCCATTTCTGTGCCCTTTTCTTTATATGGAGGGCTTCTATTGTAAGGTGCACCTCACTTTGACAAAGTGAGGTGCTTCATATTTTAGTATACATGTACTTTGGTATCAGCATTCTTTGTTCTTAACATGTATGGCAGCTTCCATGGTGGGCTCTTAGCTTGCTTTCTCTTTCAAAGAGAGTGCACTCAATCTTTGTACTTCGTCTGTTTAACGACTGTTTCGCCATGACACTCCTTCATGCTGCAGTGGCCTCACTTATGTATCAGAGGTGGCATTTGGGTTTGATTATTTTTAGGTAAAGTTGGTGTTTGTACTTTGTACTTCACTAAAACATCTAAAGTTTATTTGACATAACCTTTTCTCTATACTTGTACAGTGCAGCTGTTTCCATAAAGATGAATGTGCTCCTGTATGCTCCACCTCTATTACTTCTCATTTTAAAGGTACATTAACTTTAGAGTTTGCACTATCTTAGTTGAAGTTCCTCTTTAAATGACCTATTTAAATTGCTCATGTCATTTACTTTTTGTTTGGAGTAAACGACCTATTGAAGTCTGTCTTTAAAATTACTCATATCATTTACTCCTTGTTTGGAACGATGCTCGTGTAGGCTATGAGCATTAGTGGTGTGATATCAGCTTTAAGTGGTGCCGCACTAGTACAGGTACCTATCACTTCCCATTTTGGTTCTTTGGAGGCTAAATTATCTGTCTGCCTATTGAATTTCTTGAACATTAAGTTTTTTTGAACTTCCAACTTTATAGGCTACAATACCTTATTTGTAAAAATGCTTTATGCAGTGGTGGTTTTTTCGTGTGAAGTTAGTTATCTGCTTTCTTTAATTTTCTTTTGAACATTGTTAGGTGAGTCGGACGACTACTGCAATTGGAGTTTTGGCATGGTCAACATGATCTTCATTTCCATGTATTCGGTAAATGGTTCTGCAGATTCTGTTGGGGCTGCCTTTTCTTGTATCATATCCGGTTGCGTATATATCAGGAGCCTTTAATCTTGGGCGTGTCTTCATCCACTTCTGGTACTTCTGGTTTGGCTTTATGGTTTGGGAGATTATCGTATGCCGTTGACCACATGTTGTATCATTTAGTACTAAGCATAAAAAGTGAATTAGGGACCTCTTTGTATTGATCTTAATGATGATAAGTGACAATATAGTTATGTTTTTGTTGTATGATTGTCTGCTATGAGAAATTAGAATATATTTGCATTTAAGAATATTGGTGCCTGGCTGTCATGTTGATCTTTACTTGAGGTTTGTTTTGCATCATTCGACACCATGTGTATTTGAATCATGTTACTTCATGGAAAATAAGGAAGATATGGTGTAGCCAGCGCAATGATAAATGGATACACTCACATTATACTAGAATATTTTTCATTATTCAGATTCTATTAAATCTTTATTTTTTTTACATCATTCTTAAATTTTAGACAATTTTGTCTAATATCTGAAGTTTACTTCTAAGCTGGCCATGCTGAGAGGCAAGGTTACTGCTAATCCTTGATTACTTTTAGAAATGATAGTCAAAACTTTGGCTGGTACACGTATCTTTTATTTCCACAATTGTGAATTCTTTGGTGGGCTTTATATTTGCTGTGCCACAATTTGTAGAAAATTAATTGTGTGTAATTTTCTCTTACAAAGTGATTATCTGCAATAATTTGTGCAGTTAGTACTTAATTGAATAACATGACATTAAATTAGTTATCTTCAACTCTGGGGTATCTGATGATGGTGGATTTTGTGTCAACTGTAGTATTTTCTGGAGTCCTTTTGAATTGATAAAGGTCTATGACTCTATGGTGATATAGCATAATGTCTTGTTGATTTTTGTCGTCATTATTTTGTGCCAGATGATTGTATGATATCTATACAAGTTTTGTTGTTAGGGTTTTTGTTGTATATATAGTGTTCATTCCCGTGTTGTTGCTCTGATGTCCCTGTTTCTACACATTGTGTAATTTCCTATTGTGATGGTGCTAATGGACTTTGTTTGAAATAAGACTTTTGAATATCTTTTTTAGGTCTGTTAACTTCAAGTTCATTCCTGAAGCAGTTTTTGTATCGAAGGAGTTTGCAGTCTCTTTACTGGCTGTGCATCTTTTGTTACTTACAGCTTTTGCTCACTATAGGTGGTGCAAGTAAGTAAAAAGGGCTTTTGTTATCATGAATAAGTAGCAATCGACATTACACATGAGAAAGAATAGGATGTTATTTTAACACTAAACAAGGATATTACGTAGTGTTATAGTGGAAAGTTACAAAAGTAAGGAAACAGAGAGCTGAATTTGAATCTTGTTAAGAAATAATTTATATCTGTTATCCATGTATACATTAGTAAGTTGCCAATTAATAACTACTTCTACATGTAAGTGATCTTTTTTGGTATATGTAGTTTCGATGGCATGTCTCTTTGTCCACTCCTTTTTCAAACCTTTACATAACCTTTTGTAATAATATTATTCCCTTTGCACTGTGACATACAATTCACCTGAGATAGTGCTATAGATGGATGGCTGTTGGTTAGAGCATGTACTTTAGAGGAAACCACTTAATTGATGTGTACTTCACTTTTTCTGGTCGTGTGCAGGCACGAAGGAGGACTCATCAGTTTTTTGCACTCTAGATATGTCTCTATGAAGATGAGATTTTTTCATTCAAGTTCTAGCAGTTCATCATTCAAGATGCTGAAGAGGGAACGTAAGTTTTGATCATCAAAAACATAAAATTACCAGGATGCCCAGATATATTTTTTATTCTGCCTTTCTTTTCTTGTCATTTCAGATATTGTAACGACTATGTTTGTTGGGAACTTTATTGGCATTGTGTGCGCTCGCTCATTGCATTATCAGTTCTACTCATGGTATGTACTACTGAACAAGATGCTTATATATCTTAATGGGCTTGGTAGCTCAACTGTGCTCTTTATAACTGCAAAAGCTGTTTATGTATTTGTATCTACTTTGGCTGGGCAATTTGTATTCTTGATTGGAAGAAAAAGAAGGAAATCCAAACCCTTAGGCTGAATGCTGCATTGTATTGATGATGATATGAGATTAATTGTGGGCTTGCTTAGTATCATAATGTACCGGTTTTTCTTGAACAACAGCTGCTATATATGTTTTTCACTATTTATTGAGTCTGTATTCCAATAATTTGTGGTAAGCTGGCCTATTTCATTTCAATAACTACTTTATCTAGCCATTAGCTTTTGACTAGGCACATTTATTTGTACTTCTGCATCTGCAAGTCTTCATTTAAGCTTTTGACACCTTTTAAGAAAATATAGTCAAAAAGTAAAAACTTGGTCATTGTGAGAACCTGGTTCTAATCTCATCGTTTTTCTAATAATGTGTTTACCACTGTAGTTCACTCGGTATGCTTACAATTGTTGATTGTTATTGTTTTGTAAAATTGTATGTCATTGTTTGCATTGTAAGCTGTTGAAATCGTGGATGTATGCTACTTTTATTTTTCTCATTTGTTTGTTACGCAAAGTTCCTTAGCATACTTGTATATCCACACTAATGTCATGATTGCTACAAGATTTAGATTGATCTGCATTCATTCTTCAAGTATCTTTCATATTAACTGGAACTTGCCCTGAATCTCAGAAGATGCCTCCTTGTGCAGGTATATCTACAGCATGCCTTATTTATTGTGGAAAACTTCTTTTCCTACATTGTATCGGTAACTTGCCTACTTTTCTCCTCTGTAGATACTGCTGTGATTTCTATCAGCATTGTTAACTCATCTGTCTCTATGTTCTGTTGTGCAGTTTGATTTTGTTTGTAGGAGTGGAGATCTGCTGGAATGTTTTTCCTTCGAACATATATTCATCATTTCTCCTCTTGTGTCTCCACTTAGTTATACTGTGGGGATTATGGTCTGCTCCACCGGAATATCCCTATGTAGACAATAAGCCGTCGAAAAGAAAGGAATGAGCGTGCCACGGGTTGATTATTCACATGGTTCTTCTATGTGAACATTTTTAATCAAGCGAAAATATACAAAATACTCATGGAATCCTAGAGTGAAATCCTAATAGATTTCTTCATTTTTGTCACCTTTTGATAAACTTGGGAGATTTTTGTATTACTAATACACATGGTCGTGTCAAACAATCTATTATTTAATTATTGAAACATTTAGTAATCACTTCTTTTGCTTCTGGATTATCACTCTTTAAGTAATTAGAGCACCCAAAAATCTTATTTGCAAATTTTTGAAGAAATGGTCGCTGGTCTATATTGCGGAGCATAATATACGCATTTTGGCATTGTTGTAGCATGGATACGTTACGTGTAAGGGAAAAGATTATTGAATTTTTTAGTTTCTCCTACATCAGTCTTTGGGGGCTTTGTAATATTTGAAATTTCAAACAAAATGGCGCTCCCTCCCTCAGTTCCTATTTTAACTTTAGCTTTCGGATTATACAGTTTGGTTGAATTTAAATTCATAATGACGAAAGTATCCATTTTTCAAAACTTGAATTTCAATGTCCATTATTATTATTTTTGAATTAAATTATGTGGATCCCATATAAAATCAGAAATCAAATTTTTATTGGAAAGAGAATTTGATATGTTAATTACTTTGATAATATTTTTATAAACAATAATGAATATCTTTGTTTCATATTCAAATGATATTTTTATATGTGATATACATGGTTATTTTTATACTTAATTTTGTTTGATCCCTGTTTTTAGTTTGGTAAAAACTAGAATAGAAATTTAATTTGCTTCCAATTTTAATTTCTAAAAATTAGCAGACATAGGGATGTAACATTATAATTTAATTTATTTCAAAAAAAATATTATAATTTAATTCCAATTCATTTCTATTCTCTTTCATTTTCATTTCTGATTAGTAAAAGTCACTTGGATTAATCTACTAGCCATCTACTTGATGGAGTGAACTGGTTCCTTGTCCATGGATGTTTAAATAGGCCAATTATGTACTTCTGAGTAAATTGATAGCAATAAAGCAAATTACTAATTTGTAAATTTGACTAAAAATGTATTAAAAAAAAAAAGGGGTTTCTTTGGAGATTGTCTAGCCTCTAGAGTGGGTATAGTGGTAAATATACCGCAAACAGCTCCCATCTTAAGTATCGGCGATCATTTACCACCACCACGCTTCGGCTTTTAAACGCATCGCACTGTTTTCACTATACGTTAGAGCACAGCAGAGATCCACGAGCCAACAATGGTAAGCTTCGTTCCTGCTAACTCACTCATCCTCATAATCGACGATTGTTTGCTTCATTTGTCGTTAAATTCTCGTCGCTTTGATTCGTACGACATGATTAGGGTTTCGACAAGTTTTGGATTTAAATTAAAATGCAGTTTTTAAATCCTGAAGATCTGTTTTCAGTCTACAACTAGTGATGATTGTGAATGTGAATGCATAAAACTAGTACATTAAATTACAAATTTTGCTGATTTTACATATATTCAGTTTTCGCTAGTGTTCTGTACCTAAAACGCAAATGTATTTTTAGCGCCTATCATTGTTTGTATGATTTTGTAAGACTGTTTTTTTACTATAAAAATCATTTGTATGTTTCGAATTGTCTCGTTTGAGCATCAGATTCGTGCGAAACTGTTTGAGTTTTGATGCTTGTTCAAGGTGTTTAAAGAGGCAGATTGAAATTATTTTAATTGGTGATCCTTTTGGCAGGACGGACATGATTCAGAAGATCCGAAGCAAAGTACTGCCGATATGACAGTTTTTGTAAGTTCCCCGATATAAGCCATTTGTTTAATAATTGCATCTGCAATTGAAACTACAATTCAAAATTTGTGGTATTTGTGGTATAGCCAATTTAGTCTGAAAACTAAAATAATTTGTTTCTCAGCCTTCAGTAGTTCGCTCACAGGGTTATGACTGATGGTAGATTTTTTTGGATGAAAAATTTAAGGATTGAGGAATCTTGTGATTGTTTTTGGGGTTTCTGGAGAGAGCCCAGTGACTAATTGGTGCGTGCTTTCTTTGTCTAGGTGCAAAATCTTCTTCAGCAGATGCAGAACAGGTTTCAGACAATGTCTGACTCCATTGTTACGAAGAATATCCCTTTTTTTTTTTTCTTAATCTGTTGAATTTGATCGTAATAGCTTTTATGGGGTAGAAGCATCAATTGAAGAAAATTTGTTTTCAAATGTTAACTGGATTGCTTTCTGATAGGTGTCGCCTAAATTATTGATTTAGTAAATGAGTTGTGTCATTCTTACAGGAGCTGTCACACGATTATGGCACAGATTGATCAATACACAAACAGATAGTCAAATAAATTCAGTCCGTTTAATAAACCAACAGTTGTTGCGCATATTGTATGGTTTAGATAGGAAAATGACATCGTAAGAAGTGGGAAGTTCCGGATTGAAGATAATAATACCCATCATTTTTCCTGCTTTGGGCTGCTGTGAAATAGATAATTAGGATTAGTTAGAGTTTTGTTGTATTTACTGTGCTATTGCATTTATTTAAATAAGAATATGAAACCCCTAGGATGCTATGAAATAGTTCAATAGGCTTAATTTGGAATCATGTTATATTTTCTGTGTGGCTGCATCTGTTTAAGTAAGAATATGAAGCTTATCAGCATTTTAGCATTTGGATGCGATGAAATACAGATCGTTAGGCTTATATTGGAATCATATTATATTGCTTGCTGTAACATGTATTCACATGAGAATATAAAATTTATAACCATTGCTGCTTGGGATGTTAGGATTTAGATCATTAGGTTCAATTTGGGGATCCTGTCATATTTACTGTGCTACTGCATTTGTTGAATTGAGAATTGTAGAACACATCACTATTCGTGCTTTGGGCTGCTATAATATAGATCATTAGGTTCAATTTAAAATCATGTTATGTTTGCTGTGCTGTTGCGTCGGTTTAAATACAAAGTACTTGCTTTGCTTTGGCTTAATTTTTGAGGTTTCTGGCTTCCTTAACTTCAAAGTACTTGATGAGATGGGAGGCCGCATAAACGAGTTGGAACAGAGCATAAATGATCTAAGGGCTGAGATGGGAGTGGAGGGTTCTCCATCTCCACTGGCACCATCTAAGACAAAGCCGGGTGATGTGAAGCCGGAGGAAGGCTCAGCATAGTATCAGTAAAAGTGTTGTGTCTTTGAAGCGGTTAATGAGCTAAATTCTATGCAACTTTATTTGTCTGCAATTGTGGTTGTGAGATATCATAGTGATTCCATGAGTTACGAGATCCCCTGTTGTCTTTAATTTGACATTTGTTTTTTCTCCTTTTCTGTTTCTTGCTGACAAGTGAGAGCAGCTATTATGTAGTTTTTGTCGTTAATTAGTAGCTTGTACACAGATTCGATGGTAACTTATATTTACCACCATTACTCTTTTGAGTCTTGACGCAAAAATTTCCTAACATTTAGGTGTGACTTTAATGTGTTTAGCTTGCAACAACAGTGTACTGTCTCAACTTATGGAAAACCACTTAATGAACAGATTCATTTCTCTTGAGTCTGAGGTGATACTTATAAGCATTCTCTCTCTCTCTCTCTCTCTCTCTGTGTACCCACAAATTGGAGTAAATCACCAGATGCATGGTCATGAGGTGCACTTGGTTTGCACTGAAAGCCTTGTTACGTGGGGCATTTGGTCATTGAAGATGAAACATGGCAGAAAAATGTACTTTTGCCAATATGTTCCTCCATAAGTGGTCGGGCGTCCTGAAAGTTTTCCACACATAGAGATAGCAAATCCGGAGGATATTGTGCAATGTGATGACAATTAATAATATATGATGCTCTGTTTTCTTTATTAATTACCAACTGTAAGTCAAATCTGTATTGAGGTGAAATATAAAGTAGATATTTATATTCTATTTCTTACAAATATTAGTCTTAAGGTAGCATTTTGTATCGTATGGGCCTCACTTTTCCACATTCGTTACCACCTGCGGCCCAAAGTAGTTTACATATATATATAAAGAGGTAGTTACTAGCATATATATAGCATAACAACATCTTTATATATATATATATACACATATAAATATATATATATATAGAGGTTGTTACTAGAATATATATAGCATAACAACATCCACACACACACACATATATATATATATATACACACGCATATAGATATAAATAAAGAGGTTGTTATGCTAATGACAACAAGAACCTTTTTCTCTATATATATAAAGCATAACAACCTCTATATATATAAATATATATATTTATTGATTTTACCATTAGTGTTTTCTAATTTTAAAAGGTTAAAACGAACTAATCAAATTCATCTATTGTATTTCATTTTCTATTTAATACAAATACAATGAATGAATTTGATTGATTTGTCCTAACCTTTTAAAGTTAAGAGGTACTGATGGTAGAATTACTCGAGGTTGTTATAGCATCATAGATTAATCACCACGACCACTACAATTTGGATATCAAGTACTTCTTTGACAAAATTTTCACATTTGAAATTGAGAAGAAAACTTTTTATATTTGTACTCTTATCAGAAGGTGAGATTCATTCCATTCTTAAGAACAAATGAAAGTGAAAGTATACAACCAATCGTATAAAATTCGTGTTTGAAATTTACTAAATTTTAAGGATAGATCTTGTGAATTAAATTTCCCAATCCCAACAAAAAGTAAAGTCAAATAACAAAGTAAAACTTTTGGTTCTTAGACATATGTATCAGATTAGCACGATGTTGGATGATTGGATCATTCTCTTTGAAGGATTCTATTAACTGAAAATGAAAAATCAACTAAAGGGTAGGATGCCAAAAGCAAACAAAAAGGAAAATGGAAAATGAAAACATATACGTAACAGTCATATAACAATGACAATACTGAGGAGATCAGAATAGTTTAATACAAACTAGGAGTCTGATGACTGTAACTCAAAACCTTATAATTATTACAATAAAATCTACGTTACAAATGAAAGGGAAATCAGAGAGACAGATAAATATAACAACAGAACAACCTTAGCTACGACATTGAGTTATAGCACTGCAGCCACGACTATAAGGATTTGCCTCGGCACCTTGTTGGCAGTTGTAGTAGGACGCACCCCTTCGAGAGCAAGGCACGGTGTTACTCTGCAGCGCTCCATAGCTTATGTAATCGCTGGTAGCCAATATGCGCCGGTTGATCTCACTGTCCATGCTAAATTCATCATCAATCATGCAGTCAGCGACTGAGCCTTGGCAACGGCCCTTCGCGGGAACCCAGCTCAACTGCTCGCCTCCGCTGCCAGACGAGGAAATTGTCAGAGCGGCGAGGAGTAGGTAGAGGATCAGGAGAGAAATGGAAGGGTTTGCCATTGTTGTTGGTATTGTTTTGCTCTAGCTCTCCCAACTTTCTTGAATCTTATATTATAGTTGTATCATGTGTACACGTAATACGTATGAAATGTGCGCGCTGGTCAATTTATTTTTATTTTTTAATTAATCAATACTTAACTCAAAGGACATTGTTTTTTAATGTATTCACATAACATGCCATTTTGGCTTGATGACGGTAAATTTTTTGTCTTTATTTTATTTTTTCCGAAATTCGATACTAAGAGGCTCGTATATCTTTAGGAAAGTTACAAAAACCAAAACAAAATGCGCGATCCCGATATTTATTTATATAATTGAAAGAAACTCTTTATAAATGTTGGTAGATGTATGTTATGTATCTTAAATATTTTATTAAATGCACATAAATTGAATCAATAATTTGATTTTCTATATTAAAAAGGATTGAGCATATTTAATGATTATTTTTTTTATATAGTTTGTCTTGCATCTATTTTTTATAATTGGATCTTTCCTTTGGATTACACTCATTTGGAATTATATACTGTGTCATGTATACAACTTGTTATGCAGGCCCCAGCTGATGCAAGTGGTAGATCTGTAATTATATGGACAACGAAGGCTTCATTTTCTCTGAGGTGAACCAAGAAGCAGTCAGTTGACGAAGAGACAAGAGGCACTAGGTTGGAGAAAGGTTCTTGTTCTAGATTTTCCTCAACAACCTTCGACGGTATAGCTGTCTTATTAAGACTTTAATTAATTAAAAACGAAAAATAAATCCGAAGGAAAACCTAACCCAACAATGCAAGAATAGAAAGGAGTTAATTAATATTTTTAATTGAAATAATGTAGACTTGATTTCTTAATAAAACTCAATTAGTTTAATGACTCAAATACAAGTTCAAACGCGTTCTGATTTTCTGCTAAGAAAGTTGAATTTTTCTTTCTGACCCCTTCAAAACCTACTAAAGAAAGTGATACAAATTATAAATTATTGAAAACGAATAAAAGCATCAAGCATGATCTAAATGTCTTGTCATAAATCATAATCTCTTCAAATTTCAAAGCATGTAAGCCTTATGCATGCATAACGTATATTGGTAATTGGTCGCATAACCCTTAATGTCTATTTTGAATTAGAGCACTTTTTTTTTTTTGAATTAGAGCACTTGTCGGTTATATTAGATACCATTTTTCTTCTGTCCATCAATGCCAACAAACAATAATCTAAAAATTATTAATGAATTTCAGTTAATCTCCAAATGAATGACAATGACTTTATGTTTCCCTTTATCATCAAAGGAAAATAAAAGTATTTCCAGCTTAAGATAGATGTAAAAAATAAATTAAAGCATGAGAAAAACTTAAATGAGGCAAATTTATCATATAAAAATAAACTATATCATGCATGTATGCATAATAATGAAGTTGAATTTATAAAGAATATAAAATTTTATTAAATATAGATAACATGATATATCTACTTTATTAAAGTAATTTATTATTATTATATATAGAGAAAATATCGAAAATGACCTCTTGGAGAGATCGGATACATGATACATCTACTTTATTAAAGTAATTTTTTTTTTTTATTATATAAAAGGTGGATATAACATGTTTGATAGTAAAGATGTGTTTGGTTCAAGGGAAATGATTAAACAGTGTAAAGTTAGTGGGATGTGTAATTATAGAAGCAAGTGCATGTGCCTCAAAGATCCAATCCTCTTCCCCATATTGGCTCCTTTAATTCTCAATATTTCACTTCTTTTAAGGTAGGATCCCATATTATTCTATATCTACTTTGTGTCTAATAAATCCATATTCAAAGTGAGCTAGCTTTAGATTCTGAAATGGTGTATCAACAATCAAGTGATAAGATGAAAAAGCAAATAAACAATTTTTAATTAATTAATAGTTTTTGCATAACTCTCGTACCAAACAGAAATTATATTATGAAAAATGTTAATTCAAATTCTTTAAAATATTAATTTGAAAAGTAAAGGTATTGATTATTCTGTAGTCCCCCACCTGCAAAATTGAATCAACATATTTGGACTTTGTGGTCCTATAGCTAGGACTTGACAAGAGGAATAATTGAAAGTTAGGACTATCTGATGGTTACTAAAGACTGCACAAGTTCATTTTGAAGGGATAATCCAAGAGAATCCAGGGCATTGGACGGTTATGACCGTTTTAACTAATTGTATATTTATATGACTGTTGTCTCAGGTAACTCAAAGTGAACTGGCCTGTAACTCGATTACCAATATAATATGATATCATAATCTATGTGTAAAGAAAGGAAAAAAGAAGTTAAATTCCCAAAACAGCATAGTCTTCAAGGAACCAAGAAATGAGTAAAGAGACACGGCGTGCCGGTTTGGGACATCATGAAGTCAAAGCTGAATAAATCAAAACCAACAATCCAGAACTGAAGAGTCTTCAAGAGTTCATAACCAAAATTATGCAAAACTATAGTTGTAACAAGACTCTATATTCCAAATGCCAATAATATTTTCCTTTTTTTTTTTGTTCAAAAAAGAATTTACGAGATGTTGTAATATGTGTTACCTCACAGATATTTATTTACATCAACAAGAATACCTGATAAGGAGGATATGTAGTATTGAGATCGTAGTACAATAACACGAGGATGGAGTTATTAAAGTAGGCTTTTGTTCAAAATTCTGTCGTGTAAAAGTTGGCAAGGAAAGAGCTCTTTATTTTTCTAGCTTGCTTAGTAATGCTTCCATTGGTGGCAGCTCCTGCACGATTTGTTGCCAGTCAGGCATGCCCTACAGACATAAGAGTTATTAGTAACTCATAACGGAAAAAATGTATAAAATCCATTCTATTGTCTTCAAAATCTCATATAAAGAATGCATAGCTTGTTATAGCACATTCTATGTTGATATTGATCACTTGATCTACAGTTTGTAGATGGGATAGAGGCCTTAAGCATAAAGAGTTCAGAGTGCAAGAATTACTGATCACTGACGAGTGACAACAACAAAACATAAAGAAGCAGAGTTAATCGACAATTTTCATATGAAGATCGTGAGAAACTGTTAGGTACCAGCAAAGGAAAAAAAGAAAGAAAGCCTAAACTGTTAGGCTAAGGCTTAAGTGTAAATGAAATCCAGAAATATTTCAATTTATACTCCCAAAAAGAGAAAATTATTCATTAATTATAATTCAACTAGCATATCACAAATTTTCTCAAACTAATCAAGCTAATTAATAGCAAAACTATTTCATTTTAAAAATACATCACAAGTTCTCTACATCCACTTACTTTTCCAGATCTCCGAACTCGACCATCCAGGCGCAATATTATGTAAACATCCTCACCAGGGGTAACTCCTTCGGACTTCTGCTGATCTCTTATCCACCTAAATAAGAACACACAATCTGTTTTCAGAAAGTATCAAAATTCAAACAAGTAAGAAACACTGCAAATTCTATTCACAAATTTGAGTTTATCAATAATAATTGGAAAAGTGATAAAAAAAGTTCTTATCAATCTATCACTATGGTAACTTGTCAGTATGATAAATGGTAAACAAAGCCAACCAAAAGGATAAAAGATTTGTTTTATAATTGTAAGGATGCAAGTTGAACATTGTTCTCCAACTATATGGCAAATCAAGGCTGAAGGGTGTGAGCAACAAAGAGTTTCCTTACCTTTCCCACTCTGCAGGTGATACAACCTCTGCTTTAAATCGAATTTCAGCTTTCAACTTCGATTTTGCAGTTATAGACTGAGCTCGTTTCTCAAAATCTTCCTACCATGGTGCCATAACATACAGTGTCAAGAAGTTAAATACTTGAAAACTTAAAACATGCAAACCACACAATTGGTTACTTTCCACAGATGAGCAGTTATGTGAAACCATACGTATGATTACAAGCCATTAAGGATAGTGCATGCATAATTATTACAGATGGAAATTGCTGTATCTTACCCCAACAGAAGGAAGAGCAGCAGCTGCTTTAGAGGGCAGCCCGAAGCCTTTCTTCTCTATTTGTGGTGCTTTACCTACACCCCAAATGACAGGAACTAGAAGAACTCCTCGTCTAAGGAGCTCAGTTCGGAACCTCTCTGCCTTCTGCATAGCCAAGGAGACAGTCTCCTTTGTTCCTGCCAAGATAACCTAAGACCAAGCCTCAGTTACGTCAGTTAATTTAAATAAATATTGATGACAGGTATACCTGGTGACTTAAATGAAATACGTTACAGATAACATGCTCAGACTGCATATAACAAGGAAATAAAACAAAGATGCATTAGAATATGTCTAATATTTGCAAATCTTCTACAAACCACTAGCAGCCAAGCCCCAAAATAGTTTTATCAACTGCCTTTCTCCAATTTTTCCCTACATGTATTGGCCTTCCTCCTAACAACATTAATTCCTAAAAAATTTGGAAAGAAAAAAAAAAAAGATGACATATAGATTGTACACCCAAATGCAGTTCAGTTGCCTCTGACATATGTTAATGTCACTAATTTGCTTTGAATTGCTAATGGAACAACTAATACAGCTGCAACAGGTAAAAGATGTCTCGCATTTATCATAATCAATTGACTTGAACTTAGAATTTTATCATTCTAAGAATCTCATAACAAGCCCATGAATTTATAGAACAAATGTCCACACCTTCGAAAATGAAAATATGTAAGTATTCTCGTGTTAATATGGCATGAAGGTTTATTAGCTTGCTCAAAATAATTAATGCAGCAAGATTCTGTCAACACTTTGATTAGGGAAATACTTCTGTGCTGACAATGCAAGCTTGATAATATACAAATGCTGACATTTAACATTTGTAATCATACAGCAGGAAAGATTGACAACTATAATAACAGCACAAATAGAAGTTATCAATACTAACGGGCCTGACAGTGTCTCGCAACTGCACAAGTTCAACAATCCGATTTGTGGAGAGGCGCAGTGGCAGTCTTGATAGAGTTTCATTTCGGGATATTTGTGCAAGTTGTTCCTCCTCTTTCTTGTTGTCCCAGAAAAATAATGCCACAAGAACAACAATACCTGTAGATTACTGATTCAAAAGCTTAGTCATTTTAAAAAGCCAGTGATATATCTTGTTGTATCTAATTCAGTATTACCCATCAAAGTGAATAAATTATTAAAAAAAGAAAAAAGAAAAAATGAAGAAGAAGAAGAAAAGGCCAGTTACAAAATTTTGCTAAACAAGACCAGCAAAGGCACTAATCAATAATATAACTTCGATATTGAAAATTATAAATCAAACAAAATTTATAACAATTTTGTTCTTTCTCTTTGTTTACCTCCAATATTAATGGCAGCATTTTGAGCAGTTTCTAAAACATCAGGAGCACCATCACCACCTCCAATTGCACGAAATAGCCGGGGAATAGTAAAGAATAAGGAAATTCCAGCAGCCGCTGAGAATGCCACATAAAAGAATCTCCTAACCCCACGAAATGGTGCCTGAACTTCGCTGATGAGTTTGAGATCTCGACGAAAGCTATAGCCTATATCTTCTCCACCCAGCCTAGCCTGTAAGCATAACATATAGTTTGGAACCATAGCATTTAGCAGTTTTGATAGTCAATTGAAGAAACGCAATATCAAAGACTCTATCTCTTCCACTCTTAGGAGGTTAAAATACTTTAGTAGTGGTGACTGGTGAGGAGAAATCTTCAACTTTACTGAGCAAGATGAACTAGAAAGCTTCCATAGCTTGTAAAATAGGTTGATAATTAGATATGAAGAAGCCAAATGAGCAACAAACCTCTTCCTGCAGTTCCTTGAATTCAGGCAAAGCTCTGAAGGAGGCCAAGTCAGGATCATTTAGAATTGTGCCAAACTTTAGGTTATAGTCTCTCAAACAAGTACGGAGACAATCGGCTGCTTTATTTCCTTCCCCTCTTAATGAAAGAAAAAGTCAAAATCAAAATCTTTTATTGAGGCAACATTCAAGGATGAGGTTATGGAAAAAAAAAGCCTTTACTTAAAAAAAAAAAAAAATTCTAATTTTGAATGTTACCAACTTAACATATACATATTCTAGATAGAGTTCTATGTAAAAGGAAACATTAATTTTGACTGAGTTATAAGCTGAAGATCATACAAAATTGCAAAAATCACACACAATAATATATAATCTTTTTAACATGAAGAGACCCCATCAGTCACTCACCAACAAATGGCAACAAAAAAAAAAAGAGTACGGAGGTGACTTCTTACCGGTATGCATGACAGCAAGCCTTGTTGTAGAGGGCAGCTTGGGCCTCCATGGGGTTGGGATTTAAACTAAGTGCGGTTTCAAACTGGACTAATGCATCCTTAACCTGAAAAATCCATGGTCATAATATAATACCAATTCATCTGACAATACTAATATATAAAATTACACATCATGGCAAGCAAATGTCTACAAAAGTTTATATTCAATGCTGTTACTTGCCTTGCAGAACCTTGCACAATTTGAACAAAATGTGACTTTCGCAATACTTACTACAAAATTAACTCTAAGAACCAAATGATGTTCTGGAAAGTAATTGACATGGTACTACTTTTACAGTCCTTGATAAAGTTCACATTCCATAGATTTTAATAACAAAAGAGATAAAGCCCCTGCATACAAATGTGGAAAGAAATTTTGCAGCAACCTTAAACAGGAACTTGTTCAACACATCATTGTAAACAATGCAAGAACTAGAAAACTCCCTATAACATCACTACAATAATATTATTATCTAAACAAATAAACGATCTTCATACATATCAGTCACACAGCATTCTAAGTTGGTTCATTTCTAACCATAACATAAATATAGGACCAACATTTGACATACCCACATCAGAAAACAATGAATGACAAGTGAAGATAAATACCCGTCCTTTGGAGAAGAGAGAGAGACCCAGATTGACACAAGACTCTGGAGTCTCTGCATTGGCTTCTGGAGACTGAGAAGTAGAAGAAGAGCAAAAGATGGGAGAGACATGGGACTTGTTTAGGGAGGTGTTTAGAAGGGTAAGTCTATTGGGGTGAGATGGTCTTCGTGGAGCTCCAGTGGCTGTTGAATTTGGGAAGCAGAGCAGTTGCTGGCTTCGAGCAACCACAGCCATTCAGATTCCCACTCTCTTTCTGTTTATCTTTAACCGTTTTTGGTATTTCTTTCCAGCTCTTTTGTTTTTGTTTTGATGCGGGAACGGCGACGGATTTGCCTTCTTTGCAATTTGCACTCGGTTGTCAAAGCTCAAAGCCGATTTTGAGAAAACGGATTTAATTGAATTATTCTGGAGAGAGTGGATAAATTAATAATATGACGTGTTTGATATAGTATGAAATAGGATAAAACAGTAATGACTATCTATTATTTACGGAGATTGGAACTGATCTAAAAAATATGAGTAAAATAAATATATTTTATATTTAAAATAATTAAATTAACTTTGATGTTGATTGTTGCTGTGGGTAAATTTAGGACTGTCCGAATGGGTCGGTAAAAACCAAATAAAATGGTCCAATAGATCGACTCGACGTACAAAGGCCCAACTTTCTAGTATCTAGCTCGCAGAAACAAGTCCTTAGATCATAAGACATCCAGCTCACAGATACGAGCCTTC
Organism: Dimocarpus longan; assembly: GCA_022984855.1. NCBI lineage: Eukaryota > Viridiplantae > Streptophyta > Magnoliopsida > Sapindales > Sapindaceae > Dimocarpus > Dimocarpus longan. The sequence continues at coordinate 25,983,478 of CM041015.1, forward strand.
AGTATGCCAGATGCTCTCGCACAGACATAACCTCAACTCGCATTGACAAACTCTTAGATCACTGATTATGATCAGAGTTGCCTAACACCTAGCTCCAGCTCATTCAGAGCAAAATCCAGTTCGTGATTTGACGTGCACATTGAAGTTTACCAAAAATACAACGACTTAATTTAAGGAAAACTCAACTACCCCACATGGAAATAATGTAAAGATTATATTTTTACGAGATTTAACTTTACACTGATGAATGTCAGTTTTGGGAAATATAATTAATATTAAATTATTTCTTATTTGCATGGTACATAAACTGAAGCATCCCCTTCTATAAATAGGGATGGAAACTCATTGTAAAAGAGAATAACACTGAAGTAATAACAGTAGTCTTTCTATCAAAATAACTAGAGAGCAGAGTCGTGGACATAGGCACATTCTGACCGAACCACATAAAAAACCTTCTTACATTCAGTTCTTCCTCTCTGTTTCTTCATCTTTCTTACTTTGTTTTGTGTTAGTTATAGTATTGCCTTGAAGAATCTGGGTTGACAAGAATCATACATCAACAATTATAAATAAAAAGATAATGACAAAAGAAAAATTTATAGTTGATTGCTAGAAGAAAGAGGAATTGAAAATAAAATAAACGGCACAAGTCAATAAATTATAAAAGAAAATCTAAAATGAAAATTTAAAAGTATGAAATTTTAATTAAATAAATTTTTTGATTTAGAATTTGAGGGGAGGCAAGTAACCCATATTCGGTCCGCTAATGGCCCCATCAAATAAATCTTCCATGTGAACTGTTGAAAATTTAAAAGAGAAAAAAAAAATTACCTGAAGTTTCACTCGAAGCATATTTAAGGTCTACAGTACCTTTTCTTTTTAGTTCATTTTGCAAATGAGTCTATATGCATAGTATGTCAAGTACCCGTAACTACCAACAGATCCATCCTCAATATTAATGAACATCACAATATTAATCATGAGAGTAGGCAAGAGTGCTAATTTTATGTACTCAAACTAAATTTAATAGATTGGATTGTGAATTTAAACAAAATTAATTTAGCGTACCGTACCATCTCTGACTGTTGACTGGCTGCTGAGCCTAAGAAAATTAAAACCGGACTTTCTTTTCTTGAAGCAAAAATCTTTTATATACAAAATTGCTAAAATTTTGTATATATATGTACATACACACACGTTACTTTATACGTAAAAATAGCGTTTATGTCATATGTCATCAGAAAAATAAAATTGCTAAAGTTATGTGTATATATATATATATATATACATGTCACCTTATGCGTAAAAATAGCGCTCATGCCATATGTTATCAGAAAAATCAAACTGATTTTTCATTTCATCCTTGACCCATCAGGGTACAGCTATAAATATTCCCCACAACATGGACATCTTAACAATTCAAGTATCTAATAATCTAATTAAACAACATAAAAGGATAACAAAATGGAAATCCCAGTTGCATTTTCTCCAACAAAAAGGTACTTACTTTATTCGTAATGCTCTGTATTTTATCCTAGAATTGAAGCTATTAGCTAATTAATATACTCTATAACACCCACTTTTTCTTCGGGATTGCAGTTGTGACAGGAGCCAATAAAGGGCTTGGACTAGAGATATGCAAACAGCTATCTTCTAATGGAGTCATGGTGATTTTAACAGCTAGAGATGACCAGAGGGGGCGGGAGGCAGTTAAAGCTCTCCATGATTCAGGATTCTCTGAAATAGTTTTTCACCAACTTGATGTAAGGGATCCGTCCAGTATCGATTCATTCGCGAATTTCATCAGAACTCAGTTTCATAGACTTGATGTATTGGTAAGAACCTAGCTGGTAGGACTGGTTAACTGCGTGAAACATATAAAAAAAAAATGCATTAATTGCAGATACATATGCAAATTTGAGCAGGTAAACAATGCTGCAAGTTCTGGAATTGTAATTGATGGTGACGCTTTGACTAGGTTAAATCTCAAGATTAATGAGGTAATATATCTCTTTTTAATATTCGTCATGTCTCTTTCAGGAAGAAATATGTGCAGTATTTGGCAAAATGAAACACTTTATTTTTATTTTATTTATAAGCATAGAATACTTATTATTAAGTTGTATCTATTTATCTACGTACTTATCTTGCGTACTGAACAAACACTTCTTATAAGCAGCGTTTGTTATGTGAAATTCAATTGAATTATTTTTAAGATACAAGATAGGATTGAATATGATAGAATTGAAATGTATTAAATTAATACTATGATATGTTTGATATTAAGATTAAATTATTAATAAAATATATTTAACTAATTTTTTAAAATTAACAAATAATTAAAACATAAATCATTAATAGCATAAATAAAGGAAAGAAGAAAAAAAAAGAAAAAGAGAAAAGACATGAGAGGGGATAAATTAGTCCACCAAGATAAAAAAGGAGGTGAGATTATATTTTGTCCAATTTCATGTCCTTAACAAACACGGGATTGGACAAAATTTTGTCCAATTTCATCCAATGCTAGTTAATTAACATGCCTATATTGTAAGATGATGACAGTACTAACATAATAAATATGATTTACCGTATATATGGATTAAACCAACCATATTCCTACGAATTCATATAGATTTTCGGTGAAAAGATTGATATTGCGAAACAAGTTTTGAAACCAACGTATGAGACACATGAAGACTGCATAAGAACAAATTACCACGGAACTAAGCAAGTGACTGAAGCGCTCATTCCACTTATTTTGCAATCTCCTTCAGCAAAAATTGTGAATGTTTCCTCCACTTTGGGGCAGCTCAAGGTACGTACATACAATAATATGGTATTTATTTTCTATCTTTGTTTTAAATCTATGTAAGTGTTGCCGAATTGTAGTAGTCTCTCATTCTCTTATTAATATATTCTGTGCAGATGCTCTCCAATGAAACGGCTAAAGAGGTACTGAGCAATGTTGATGAGCTGAGTGAGGAAAAAATAGATGATGTGGTGAAGGGGTTTTTAGAGGATGCTAAGGAGGGTTTGCTGGAAACCAAAGGCTGGCCTCTCACTTATGTTGTTTCTAAAGCAGTTCTCAATGCCTACACTCGAATTTTGGCCAAGAAAATTCCCAAAATCTGCATAAATGCTGTTAGTCCTGGTTTTGTCAAAACAGACCTTAATTACAATAGTGGAGAGCTCACAGTTGAAGAAGGTGCCAGAGGACCTGTGATGCTAGCTTTAGCGCCTGCTGGTGGGTCTGGCTTGTTTTTCAATCAGTTGGAGTTATCGTCCTTCTAATATGTAGCATCATAAATAAAGAACTCGGAAGTTCCTTTGCTGTTCATATTGTACTTCATTTGTGAAGAAAACTTTCTAGCTATAGCCCCATCAAATAAATCTTCCAATTACTTAACCGTCGAAAAATTAGATTAAGAAATCAATAAGTAAGATCAATTCAAGGACATAAGAAATACATGCACTATATGCATAGTATGACAAAAAATCAATTCAAGGGCATAAATATAGTGGGGCATTTTGTTCGCCTCAGATGAACAACACCAGCTCATTATGTTGTGTTATGGTATTTACCTTGTGTTTACTGGTTACTACTCAATTAAATAGTCATAAGACTGTTTCTTTTCTTTTTTCTTTTGGAAAAAGTCATATGACTGTTTCACATTTTGCATCCTACAAATTTTTTAGTATGAACTGTAAACAGGACATGATGAATGCCAAACATATGAAAGATTTGCACAAACAATGTCTCCTCTTCCAAAAATTGAAAAAAAAAAGGAAGTTCTTCATTTAAGCAACATTCAGGTCCAGGAATAAAGTTACTAGAAATTAAAAGCTTCACAAAGAAATAGGACTAACCTGGAGAAGGATGCAAATCAAAACCTCTCAACTCAAGTATTTTTATTTACATAGTGATTGTATTTGAGAATAAATTTAAAGATTTGTCAAGTTTAATACGACGAAATCGGTAGTGTAGATAGACTTTTTTAATCTTAGACCCTCTTTATTTTTATAACTTGGACCAATCTAGGATACAACTCGAATTGACAGCGGTGAGACTTTATGACGCGGTCCGGGGAAGAACGACAAATAGTGGAGGAAAAATGCTCATAATATTGTAGAGCTTTTAGACGTAGAATCCTCTTTATTTTCATTATATTAACTTTAAGAAGTTTACAATACTTACTTTTAAGTTTGACAGAGTTAGAATTATTGATTTTGAGGCTATTTGAAAAATGAACATTCAAGTTAACACAGAATAAATATAGTAATATTCGAAAACTAAATGTAATACCATTTTGTTTAATTATAAAATTAAATAGATTATAAATCTATTTATTAAAAATATATTCGTCTTTCTCTTAAATTTTAATAATAATTCATAGTTGAATTTTACACCAGTTTTTTTTAAGATATCTTACTTTTGAATTTGCTTAATATAAATTAATGATTTTTTTTTAGAAAAAAATATATGTATATATAGAGTAAGTTATTGGTGTAAAATGATATGAAAATAAATCAAAAAGGGTATTGGTCCGTCTTCTTCTCTAAATAAGAAAAGATTAATTATATAAATATATTATTTTATTAAAATAATGAGAAAATTTGTGAGTAAAAGAGCACGATTCCACGATATAATGCCAAAGAAGCGAGTACTGAATGATGTACAAAGTAGGGTCCACCGACAGAATTGCATGGCGACCAATAGAATTTATTGGATGTAAAAGTGTATCAGCTAATTGGCTCAAGAGTCAAGACTGTGCCTTTTAACATTTGGCAGAAATTCATTGCATCTCCGCCCGTCTTCTTCTTCCTTCAACACTTTCGCTCGCTTTCTCATTCTATTTCTCTCATCCTTGTTCAACTTAGCTGAATGATCAACTCACTAGCTGAATCGTGTTTCCTATCAATAAATAAATCAACTTTAAGATGAATGTTAAAAAGTACAATTTTCGCTTTCTTCTTTCCAATGATATGCCCAAAAGTATTTGTAAGCGGCAAAAACATTAAATCTGCTCGAGTGTGCAAGTGATCCGCAAGTCAGCCTATGATGTGTCGTCTTATAAAACAACCAGATGGAGCCATGAAAATATCTGCAAAGCGGTGCCACGGGCCGGGCCACTCTCGGAAGTGACTATAATATCACCAGTGAAAATGGTTTTAATGTGTTTAATTATGGGGCTATGCTTCTTTCAAATATACATACATATATATATATATATGTATATATATATGGGCTATGCTACTATACATAAACTATTCGGTCCATAAAATTACAATCCAATTGTTCAAATAAGAGAGGAGTTTTGAGAATAAAAACTAGAAAAAAATTGGGAAGAGAAAATTTTTCAAGCAAATTTCATTTTTTTCGAAATGTTTTTTGGAAAACTTTATTTAATTTGTTAACCGCGAATCCTTTTATAACTCTCCCTGTCCCTCATGTTTCGAATGTATATCATTTTGGTTATAATAACTGAAAATATGTAACAATATAATTAAATTCTATAAATTGCAACTACAGCCAAAAAGAAATTTTATTAGCTGGAAACAATCTGTGATACACATCATGAAAAGAAAAAATTATGGAAAGTAAGATTTTAGGAATTTCACGATGTTTACCAAAATAAATATTGTTATATTGTCATATTGTTAAAAAATTTGTACAGATTCTAGTACAAATGATATTATCAGAGGACTTGTAGGTATCATGTCACAACTTTGGTAAATAATTTAGACAATGTTCTTCAGACAAAACAACATTATTGTTAACAATTCAAGCAAATTAAAGGAATTTTCTAACTTAGAGAACCTATAGCTAGAGACCAAGCCTTTGCTCCATAGCTATTCATAGAGGAGATTGCAGCTCGGATCTCGGTACCATTCACGTACAGGAATCTGAAATTCTGATCGATGTTATAACCGAATTGCATGCCCTAATTAAGTTGCCTTTAATTTTCTCTCCTGAATTATCCACATCTCACAACTTTTGTGAAGTTTTCAGATCGTACTAATATATTCATGCTAGCTAGCATATCAATTATATGCAATACAAGTTTAACGATATTAATGGACATCTAATATTACTATTTGTTTGAAATCAATGGGGCTAAAAACAGGCAGTTTTAAATAGAAGAGATAACGTTTTATACGAGGCTTCCAGTTATTGCTACCATTTGTATACTTTCAAGCTTTCTATTACATTCACATAACCTTTGACTTCAATTAAAAAAAAAAAGGTAGCCTGGTTATGGTAAAGATAGTAAGAGTTGACGAGAGTAAATAAATTCAGAAGCTACAGATAACCATCGAGCCATGTTTGAAGCAGTGTACGGGGCAAATGATGATTTCAAGTTTCTAAAGGTGGTGAGTGGTGGTTGTCGTACGGAGAATAGATCCAAGGAAGTAATGGAGGACACCATTATCTGGATGATGGCACGCTATGTGCTCCGTCTAGTCATGCATGAATAAAAGCACAAGACTTAAAGTTCACTTTCTTCGGCACTATAAAAAAAATAATTCCCAAATGTGGATAAAGGGTCTATTGGACTACAATTGTGTTGCCAGAACTGTCTGAAGAAGGAGAAATATATATGTCGGCACAGTCCAGCCTGACTCTCACTACATCATGGAAAATCGAAATGAAAGATTGTAGAGGTGCTTAAGTGACGGAACCAAATCTATTCGTGATACATGTTTTCAAGATGTCGAATTTGACATTGGTTGATGGAGTTGTCATGGATGAGGCTTTTTCTTTTTCTTTTTTCTGACATGGAATCCTTTTAGGCCAGCTTTTTGAATTCCTTTGAAATTTGTCTTATTCTATTAGTTATTATAACAAGAAACTGTATTTTTCTTTGTGTTCTTTGTACTTAATTATCCAATCCCGTCTCATTAACATGAATGGTACTAAAGAATAACTTTAAATAATGGAACCTTTGATAGACCGATTGACACCTGCAATTTGATCTCTTTGTTCTTTTATATATATATATATGATATCTATCTATCTGAAAGGAGCTTTAAGTTAAAGCTGCTGTGGAGGACTAGGTCCTATTGAAAGGATTGGAGTAGGCTTTTCTTTTTTGTATTGAGCACGTCATATTCTTTATTTCGAGAGAAAGAACAGATCTAGTAAATTAGAATTTGTTTTTGGCTTTTACGAGTGACTTTATTGAGATAAGGAAATATGTGTGGGCAAAAAGCTCTAAAAGCATTGGTATGATCATGATGTAGAACCAGATACTTGCTATCTCAATATAGTCCGATCCACAACACTTGAATATATAGTGGGGGTGTTCGATCGAAAATGTGCACCTGTGTTGTCCTGCTACCAAATTTGTTGAATACTCATGATAGCTAGTTGTACTTGATGCCATAGTTTAATTAAATGAAGTTGGTTGATATCTAAGCCTCCATTCAAAGAGATAGCGTCATGTGCTAATTTTTTTAGAGAATATCTTGATTCAAACATAACTGCGTTGGAAAAGAAGTTCATTTTCAGAGTTTTGAAGGACAAAATGCTTATTATTCATTTGTGATTTTGTTTTGTATGATCTTTGTTTGGAATCTTAATGTTGATGAAGTGAAAAGAATAGTGACGGTTAATAAGGAAAGTTTGCATTGTGAGATCTGAGTATTGCAATACCGGTTCCATCTTGTAAGTATATATATACAAATATTAAATTATTACGTTTGGATTTTTTTTTCATGAAATAACGTCTACTGTCAAAATTTATTTTATGAGTTTAATTTGTTAACATATGCCTTAAAGACTGTCAGTGACAGTGTTTACAGACTCTGTTTCCAGCTGAAGACTTTAGTTCTTCACTTAACAACCTGCCAGGTCATCTACTCATCAGCCAATCACAAAACTCCAAATATTGAGTCTGTTAAAGTTAGTTAGGAATGTAATTGTTGTGAGTTATAAGGGCAATATGGTAAATGGCTGTAATATATAAAGCTGATTATTGCTGCAGTTTGTATTATATATTCACAAATACAGAGAAATGAAAATGTTTTCCTCCGGTGCAAATTCTCTCATGGTTCTTGTTTTGTTCTTTGTTTCTTGTTAATTTTCTTGTTTTCAAGACTAGCTTGAACTTTCACAAAGACACATAGTAAAAACTTAAAACCTAAAACTTAACTATTTATTTCATATTTATATATATCAACACATAATTTCTTATATCTTAAAAAATAAAACTATGATATGAAAATGCTAGGAAATGACCTTTCCATTAGTGCATTCTTTTTTCCTTTTTTAATCCACTCCTAATAATTTTTCTTTTCTTATCCATAATAGCCTTTGTTCTTCTTCATGAACGAAGGGTATCACTCTTAACTCTCTTCTAATAATAATGCCTTAAATAATTTGATTTATCTGTTACGGAACATCATATATATATTTTATTGAGTGAATTAAAAGAGTGGTTTGTTAATATTTTGAAGAGAAATTCTTATTCCAACTGAGATTCAAGCTAAGGTAACCAGCATGATTTACACCAATTGTAACTGATTTCTTGTTGTCTATTGTGATTTTCTATCAGATTTCCTTTTTCGACATCATGATTTTCTCTCTCTTTTTGTTTCTATTTAATATTTTATTTTTCTCTCTTCTTTCTTTTCTGATATGATAACAATTCATATATTTATTTATGTAGTTACTGATATTAATGATGAACAAGTGTTAAGATTTTCTTTATCATATTTCTTTAAAAAAAAAAAAAACAATTCTTTATCATATTTCATATTATATGAACCAAACCATATTTCTCCTAACAGACACGACTGCATGAGCTGACATGTTGTTATATATATATATATACATATGTATATATATATATATTCAAAGAACAAAATAATGATGACAAAGAGTGTCAGATCAAGAGTACAATACTAGAGTGATTTGAGAGACATGAGGCAACCCTATTAGTGAATAGCACCGAATTTAAAGGTCGAAAAACTTAAAAGAAAATTAATAAACAAAAGTCGTGTTTGGTAGCTTTTGCAGGCTGTGGACCAAGTTCTTAATTATAGTTACAAATTAGTATTGGAAAGATGTTTATTGTTAATTAATTAACTTCATATTTATAAATTAGTACTACATTTGTATAATGACGTGTCGCTATCGTCAACAGTCATCAAATAAAGTTTGCTAGGGACCACACAGATTATAGAAATCAACTCCAGATAGTTTCCAATCCGTTTTGCAATGATGTGGAGCCAAAAACAAACCACGTTTCCATGAACATTAAACCCAAGCACATAGCCTATAATATATATATGTATAGACCCACGGCCTAACCAGTACTAAACTAGGTGTTGTTTATCAGTAAGTCACCTTCTGTTTGTTCATCGATCATTTCCTAGTTTTCATAGATAAGATGGATGGGAAGAAGCTGGAGTACAAAGGTGAGGAAGCATTGAAGGAGATTGAAAAGCTAACGGCAAAGGCCGACGAAGTGCAAAATAATATTTTGAAAGAGATCTTGACAAGAAATGTAGAAACTGAGTACTTGAAAAAGTATATGAAGGGTTCGAAAGATGTTTCAGATTTCAAGCGATGCGTCCCTGTTATTACTTACAAGAATATTTATCCTTATATCCAGAGGATTGCTAATAATGGTGAAGATTCCTCTATCATCACTGGACATCCCATAACTGAAATGTTATGCAGGTACGTGCCTTTAATTTTTGGAAACTTCAGTTTTGTTCTTTGTTTATACTAGACATGTTAATTGAGTTGTGTTTGTGTATTAATTTGCAGTTCAGGGACTTCGGCTGGAGAACCAAAGTTGATGCCTTCAATTGCAGAAGATCTTGACCGCCGAACCTTTCTCTATAATCTCATCATGCCAATCATGAACCAGTTAGATGACATATTCACAGCTATTCTTTTTTATTTATTCTTTTTTTTTAAAAAAAAAATTATTTTCATTTTCAATATATCCAAATCATATCCACATAAGTCTCAATATCATTATTATTATTATTATTTTTAATATCCCTAAAAGGGATTCATCTTTAAACTTTGAAAAGGGTTTGGTAATGGTGAGCCAAGCTACTTTCCCTACAGCCTGGCACTAAATTTAGAATCTATTTATTCCTTCTTTATTTCGATTAAAAAGTTGCACGATGACCTGATATTTCCTACTAAGCCTGAGGATAATATATATATGATATAAATTGCTTAAAGCCGTAATTTTGAAAAAGTTATTCGGATAAGTATAGGAGCAGCAGGAAGAATCTCTTCAAACTCATTATTGCTAGAATGAAACTTCTGAGGTTAAACACTATTTGTAAAGGTTGACGGCTTTGTACACTAGGTTCGTGCCACTCTCACAAAAGTGAGAGTGGCGTGTAACCCATGATAAGATATACTCTCAAAATGTGCATTCAAATGTTCATTCCAGCACCATTATCTGTCTATTACACCCTCATAAACAATAGTAACCATGAAAGATTCGTAATGGGAGCACATTTTAACATGACCAAAGAAAATATACAACTTTAGCCGACGATGCCTTGTTGATTTCACTAATGATGCCTTTTGTTTCAAAATATCCAGGTACGTTGGTGGCCTAGATGAAGGGAAGGCTATGTACCTGTACTTTGTCAAGTCTGAAATGTCGACACCTAGTGGGTTGCCTGCTCGAACTGTGCTCACAAGCTACTACAAAAGCAAGCACTTCAAGTGTCGAGCACGCGACCCTTATAACGACATCACTAGCCCAAACCAAACCATCTTATGCAACGATAGTAACCAAAGCATGTACTGCCAGTTGCTGGCTGGTCTAGTCCATCGCCACCAAGTGTTGCGTCTAGGAGCCGTATTTGCTTCGGCTCTTCTCCGAGCCATATCTTTTCTTGAACGCAAATGGGTTCAACTATGCAACGATATCCGGTCGGGCCAGCTCGACCTTATGATCAAGGACCCTGCATGCAGGTCATCCATGTTGAATATACTAACATCGCCGGACCCACGTCTTGCCAGTGAAATCGAGGACATTTGCAGCCGTCCATCGTGGAAGGGAATTTTGTGTCTTCTTTGGCCTAGGGCTAAGTACATTGAGGCCGTGGTCACTGGTTCTATGTCTCAATATATCTCAGCCTTGGAATATTATAGTGCGGGGAATCTGCCTTTGGTTTGCACCATGTATGCTTCCTCTGAGTGTTACTTCGGTGTCAACTTGAAACCCTTGTGTGACCCTGCTGACGTGTCATTCACTCTTTTGCCTAACATGGGTTATTTTGAATTCATACCTTTGGGAGAGAATGGGAAGCTTTTTTTGGAAGTTGAAGAAGAAGAGGAGGTCCCCAATGATAAGGTTGTCGATTTGGTGCATGTCAGACTTGGCTGTTACTATGAATTGGTGGTCACTACTTTCGCTGGTGAGTGCACGCATAAATAACACTCCTTTTCTCTTCTTCAATAACATGATTCATCGTTTTATCGTTGTTATAAACCTTTTTCAATGGGTTTAGGACTATATCGATATCGAATCGGCGATATTCTTCAAGTGACTGGATTTCACAATCGAGCCCCACAATTCCGATTTATCTGCCGGAGGAACGTTGTTTTGAGCATCGACAACGACAAAACCAACGAAGAAGATCTCCACAAAAGCATTACAATGGCAAAGAAGTTGTTAGAACCACACAACGCACTGTTGCTGGAATATACAAGCTATGCCGATACATCAACGGTGCCTGGGCACTACGTACTTTTCTGGGAGATTCAATATGTAGATGATTTGTCAATACCTCTTGATCCCAAAGTACTTCAAGATTGTTGCATTGCAGTGGAAGAACAGCTTGATTACGTGTACAGGCGATGCCGTGCGTACGATAAGTCGGTGGGACCGCTGGAGATTCGAGTGGTTGAGGTAGGAACATTTGAGGAATTGATGGATTTATGCATAAGTCAAGGTGGGTCAATCAATCAGTACAAAACCCCACGATGCGTCAAGTGCGATACTGCTCTTAAGTTGCTTGATTCTCATGTGACGGCATCGATTTTCAGCCCTAGGGATCCTTTTTGGATCCCATAGAGTTGTGTGTTTGTACTCTCACGTACGTTTTAAAACTTGCTTGTGTCTGTTGTAGCTTTTAATTAAGTTGTCACTCTTTGCCCTGCAAGCATTTAAATGAGGCGCATTGTCTAATGTGTGATCTTGATGCACAAACATTCATGTTTGTCCTCTTCTTTGAAAAATGAATGACTGTATGATTTAAGTTTTCATTCATGCATGATGCATGTATAATGTGTCAATTTATATATATATATAGGCATGTCCGTATGTTCGTATTTCGGGATTCTCTTAATAAATTTAATGAAAATTCATGTTAGTGCTTTTAGAATATAATAAATATATAGTTTTCTATACCTTAAAGATAAATTTAATTTTCTTAGTCAGATTTTTATATATAGTCCTATTATAAGGGTGTATTGAAATTTTTATTTCAACCATTCCTATTACTATGATACAACTCATTAAAAATGAGTGATTGTAGTTAATGATTTTGAAATAAAATTTCAAAATACTCTTATCATAAATTATTATTATTATTATTAGAAGATCATATTAATTTAAAATTTTGACTTGTAAAAATTTAAATTGTATAGTCTAACGCTACATATATATATATGCCGAGCGATAAAATCCTATTGAGAGATAATTATGGACTTAATGAACAAATATAATATTTAAAGAAGGGATAAAATATATTTTTGAAGATTATATAGATAATTATTTTGATATATTTTGTTAAAAAAAAAAAAAAAAAAGTGAGGCTGCCGTAGCCCTCGCCAGCACCCCCTCAGCCTAGCCTATGTATATATATATATTTATATACCTTAAAATTCATTTTAACACTTATTCATTCGGTAATATTATCCACAAGCATGACATGCACTATGGATCCAGCAGCTTTGGTTGTCTACATTTTCTACCCTGTGATGATTCCGCCCGCATAAAACATATGAATAAGTTCCTCATATATCTCTGAGATAACATATGATTTGAGGCTCATGCATTTCCTGCCACTTATAGTTTTGGGACAGTGCAATCAAAACTTGTCACTGTTGATCGCACAATCATTATTTTGTGAAATTTTTACTTTTTCACATTTACAAGTTTCTTTTGAAGTGCCCCACTCGTTTGAAATTTGTGCACTATGTCTATGCACCGCATCATAACCATAAAGTGGATTAATATATACGATACATTGTTCGAGCGTGCTCCAACATGCGCATGCATTTGCTTTTTGAGACAGGATTTCAGCAGAAATGATGGATCGGAAAAGGGGATTGAACTTCCGAAGATATTATCATAATAAAATATATATAACCATAAATTATGTTAGTCTAGGACACTCTAAATCAAAATATCTCTGCATGTGAAGAAAATAAAGTAACGAAACAGGATTGAATCAAAGATCAAATTCAAGAAATTTAATATAATATGTCGGGCGTTTCGAGATCACGAATACATTTGTAATATTTTGTTCGGGATATATATATATATATAATCAAGATTACACTACTACGTGATGATGGAAACTAGACCCTCCATATCTAAAGAAAGCTTCCTAGTTGTGGAAACTGGATTCTTCCTTATCTGGTAATCGAGGAAGCTCGTGTTATCCTTCCCTTCTACTAATGGAGTTGGCTTGCGTTTGGAGGAGGAGGAGGCTAAGGGAAGGTTGTGTAAATTAACCTCCATTGTGTTGGTCGGGATGTGCGAGGCACGTACAAATCTTAACCTTTTGATAATTGACACCGTGTGGCAATGGAAAGAAAGGCTTGAAAGCCTCCTCCTCTCGTGTTTTTGGGGGACATCTCCCATAGTTTTGAATTTTACAATTTAACAATCACATAATTTTACTATTAATTATATATTATATAATTTATTATTAAATACTAAGAATGGATATATACATTTTTTATTATTTTATTAGTTAACCCTGCATCACTGGGTGTCAGAATGTAACAAACCCATTTGCCATTATCGCCACTGCAGTGTAATATTGATATAAATGAGGGATTGTTACAAGTATTGTAGCCTTTCATCACCCAGGTGATAGTTACTTTTTAACAACCATTACTTATCTCTGTGGTATTCACACGTCATTTGTCGCTTAATAAGAGATTCAAGGTTTCATAAAAGTGAAGTGTAAAATATGAGGAATGATACATAGTTCAAAAAATAATTCACTTTCCATGCCATTTGAAATAATTTTTTGGATTGTATAACTATATTTACTAAATAGATTAATTGAGAGAAAGGAAATATCTCCAATAGATGAGGGGTGATGAATGTTCTCCTTTAGCTTTGTTGATAAAGGAATGGATTGAATTAATTATGTTTTCTGCATGGTCCAATCACCATTCCCTTCAACTTTCCCTCACCACATGTAGTGCTATCTTTAATAACTTCCACTTGCAAAACAATTTTAAAGAAATTCATAACATAAGGAAAATAAAGCGATTCATGAACTGTCTTAAAATTTTTTATCTGTTATGATTAAAAATAAAGTTAGAACATCATATTACTTATATAGTCACAACAACATCATCATTTTTTATTAGGTTAACGATATTGAACGATATATCGTCACTGCTGACGATGTTATGGATTTTTCGTGAACATACTAAATCAAATTCTCCATAATACAAGGGCTTTCTAGTCAAGAGCATAATAAATATACTGACTAAGTAGGAATTTAATGTCCAATCATATTTACCCTTTAGTTTTTTTGGGAGGCATTATCATGAGATAATGATGTTCTCTTCGTTTAAGCTTTTCTTTTTTATTAAACCAATCTTCATTAGTTGAAAGTTCATGTACTTTCAGGGAATTTTTGTATCACCCTAAATATATATATACTGTACTGATTGAGATTTTAAGAAAAAAAATATATAATTAATAAATGTGGAGACGTGGAACAAGATTCTTATACTTTTGAGAGCTTGAATAAGAATGGATTTTGATGATTAAAGAATTATATATAAGACTAATGTTGTTGGTAGAATAGTCAGTAGACAATATTAATATATTCACATCCTTCATGTTATCTTAAATTCATGAATGAAATCCAGATGAGACCAATAATCCGGGTCCACGTACGGGCTTAGTGTATGGTCGTAATATGTTGTCGATTAGAAAAGCTTAAAGGACGTTTGTAAACAAATAAAGCAACAAGTCAAAATTGGAAATGACAATTCTGGAGAGTGGAGTACTTCTGTAGAAATAGAAAAAGATAAGCGATGCAAAGGTTCAATTATCACCATACTCGAATAAGTTTGAAATCATAATGTAGTAGATATTGTCAAATAATGTAGTAGACATTGACAGGCCCTTCTTGATCTCAAACTTCCCAAGAAATTACAGTTTTGGGAGACATTTCATAATTTTATCTTGATTTTATTAATGTTTAGTTAGTGTAATAATTTTTACAGTCATAAATTCGAAAACCAAATTCTTCCAGATCCAGACAAGGTAAAGCTTCATGCAAGCCTACTCTTCTACAAGTGGAGGTGGCTCGCGTTTGGTGAATGTTGCTAGGGGAGGTATGCGCAATCCTTCGCCATTTTGGTGAGGAGGCTCTCATAAACCTTTTCCATTTGATAATTGAGAAGCTTGCTTGAGCCTCCTTCGTGGCAATGGAAGGGGAGGGTTGTGAGCCTCTCCCCTCCAGTGTTGGTGGAGGACATCTCCGTCGGTGTCTTCCTTTTCCTTTCAATTTTTATAGTCTTAAATTTTTTAATTTAATAATTGCATTAGCTGATTATTTTTTAAAAATATATTATATTATGGTTAAATGTTAAAAATTAAAATACATAATTTTTTTTAACAGTCAACCCTACCATCTAAGGTGTCAGTATCTAATATATATGGGATTATGAAGGGGTGTTTTCGTTCAATAAATCCATTATCCGCATCTCAGTGTAATGTTGATATTAGTGAGGGGTCCTTAAAGTGTTTTACCCTTCCAACAGATAAGTGGTAGTTCACTTTTAACAACCATATTATATCTATGGTAACCGCAATTTTTATTGTCCCATTATGATATATTTGTGGTTTCTTAGCAGCATAGTACTGTAGAATATGAGCAATAATACTGAACAATTCAAAAACCTAGTAAAAAAAAAAATTAACATAATTATATGAGAAAATGATTTATTTTTATTATTTAAATTAAGCAATAATGAACAATAAACAATATGGTAAAAATAAATCATTTTCCATATTATTTGCAGTAATTTGTGAATTAGTATTTTAAGTTGTATAGAATTAATTGTAAAATATTGGTAGAACTCAGATATTTGTAACTATAACTAAAGAGATTAATTAAAAGAAGGAAATATCTCTTATCTTAATCTGCTTTAGCTTTGATAAAGGAATGGATTGGATTAATCATGTTTCCTGCATGGTCCAATTATCAATCCCTTCAATCTTCCCTCGCCAGTCTCCACATATAGTGCTATCTCTTGTAATTCCCACTAGCTAGCCAAACAATTTTTAAAGTAACTGGTAAATGTGTTAAAAGGTAAATAAAGCGATTATCGAAACTATATATCTTAATATTTTTTAATACATCATGATAAAACATTCGCATTTATGTCATGATGATGATATTGCCATCATTAGTAGTCTTCTCATATTGTCAATATTTGGTCGATATATCATCATCGCTTACAATGAATCAATGATATGAATTTTTCCTTAAATATACTAAATCAAATTCTTCTTTTACATGTTATGATCAAAACTAAATTTATATGGTCGCGATCTTATCATCATTATTAGTCATATTGTCAATGTTAATCGAAATATCATCACCGGTTTACAATGTTATGATCTTTTTATTAAATTTACTAATATAAATCAAATTCTCTGTAATACTATTGGTTTCCTAGTGCGTGCTACACATAGTAACTATATTAATTAACTATTATATATAATGTATTTATAATTAGGTATATATAATTTTAAAAAGTAAGAATTAACCAATCAAATTCATCTATTGCATTTAAATTAAATAGGAGAGAAAATTTGTTTTAAGAGGGATAATGTAATGGATGAATTTAATTGATTGATCTTTATTTGATTGATTGGTTCTTACTTTTTAAAATCAGGTATACCTGATTAAAAAAGCCTTTTATACATATATAATAATGCTAAATTTCTCAAATATTTGTTCAAATGATGTGACATATAAATTGTTAAAATTTTATAAATCCTAAGATTATATAATAATTAATAAGATCTTGACAATTCATATGTCACATCATTTGAGTATGAATTTGGATAAAATACTTAGAAAGTCTAACATTTGTCCTTTATACATATATAGTAATGGTAAATTTTTCAAATATTTGTCCAAATAATGTGATATATAAATTATTAAGATCTTATAAATCCTAAGATTATATAATAATTAATAAGATTTTAACAATTCACATGTCACATCATTTGAATATGAATTTA
Organism: Dimocarpus longan; assembly: GCA_022984855.1. NCBI lineage: Eukaryota > Viridiplantae > Streptophyta > Magnoliopsida > Sapindales > Sapindaceae > Dimocarpus > Dimocarpus longan. Next base: position 26,000,979 of record CM041015.1, read on the forward strand.
GATAAAATTCTTATAAAGTCTATAAAATCTAATATTACTTTTATATATATATATATATAAGTAAACCCATATGGGGTCCACGAGCCTCACCTCAAATTATAATATATATATATTAATATGCTATATTTGTTTTTAAAAATTATAAGCTTGATTTTTTTTCTTTACACTACAAGAAAACACGCTATTCACGCCGGACTATCCATACCGGGCACTAAAGGCCCCAGGCACTAAAGGCCCGGTATGGATAATCAATATAAAAAAGAAAAAAAATTTATTGGCAATTAAGCATACCAGGCGCTGTCCGCCCGGTATGCTTAATCGATTATCTATACCGGGCGTCACTCCGCCCGGTATAGATATCATATTTTATAATAAAAAAATCCGAAAAATTTATCCACGCCGGTCGGATCCGGAGCCCGATGTGGATATTCGGATTATCTACACCGGGCGGGTCGCTGCCCGGATTGGAAAATATTTTTAAAAAAATGTGAAATATCCTTACCGGGCGCCCGACCCGCCCGGGAAGGATAATCAAATTATCCACGCCGGTCGGGTCGGTCACCCGGTGTGGATAAAAACCTTTTTAATTTTTTATATAAAATTAATTATCCATACCGGGCTAAGCCCGGTATGGATAATCTGGGCGCTTTTTAGCCCATCGCAGACCATTTTCCCCCTTCCGCTTTCTCTCTCTATCTCTTTCTCACATCTTCTCTCTCTAGAAACCCTAGCCGCCGCTGCCTACCCTGCTGCCTCCTCACCGCCGCTCCACCGGTCGTCCGACTTCTTCGCCGTGCTCCTCCGTTGCCGTCCCGCCGGTAAGTTGCCTTTTCTTCTTCTTCTCCTTCTTTGCTCTTCTTCTTGCCCGTTTCTTCTTCTTCCATCTCGGTGATCACATCTTCTTCTTCTGGTCTTCTTCTTCTTGTTCTTCTTCGTGTTCATCTTCACATGCTCATGAAGTGGTGGCCGGACTGCCGTCCGGCGGTCGGACAGCATTCCGGCCACCCAACTATGGTATATATATAATTTTAATTTCTATTACATTAATTTTTTTTTGGCAGATTTTTGATTAATGGTGTAGTGCTCGTCAGCTTCGATAATTTCCTCCTCTTACGCCTGAATTCATCAGTGAAAAGGTATGGACAGTGTATTGTTTTCAATATGTTGACGATTGTTGTCATGACGAGCTCTGTGGCTTTCGCGTCATCTCCACTTTGCTGTACAAAATTTGAACACTCCGGCTTCGTTTCACGAGAACCACGTACCAGGTATAAACAATAATTTTGAACTATAATATTTTTATAATCTTATTTGACTAGTTTAATTGATGTTCAATTTTGGAGTAATTTCGATTAATTTGCTTTTCCCAGAGTCAATTTTAGAAGAGTTCAGACTGGTGGTGTGATCTCCTGTGATCATTCTTGTGTTGAAGTGAGTTTTTATTTTTTGGATATTGGTGTTTAAATATGTTGTTACGTGTTTGTGTTTTGAAATTTTAATCAGTTTATGGAGAATGGCTTTGTTTTTTACTGTTTAGTTGTGGTATTCAAATTGATTAACGGAGTTGACGTTTGATTTTGTTTAAATATACTATGGAGGTTGATTGATTGGGAGCTAATTAAAATTTTTAATGTATGGGAGTTGACATAAGGTCGAAGAGTGGCTTTGGTGAAAGGACAGATTTGTGAAATACTGATTGAATTTGGATGTTTAGATTGTATATTGTATTTATAATGTATGTGAAATTCGCTTATTTGTTTGCCTAGTAAAACTTGTGAATGTAATGTAGTAGTGAATGAACAATGATTTCGTAGTAGTGCCAGTTTGTTGTTTGTTTCTTGCTTTTAGAGACTCTGTACTTTTAGCTTGGAGATTATATTATCTACTATGTGTTGTGTACATTGCGTGGATCCTAATTAATTAGAAAATTTGTGTGGGTTATATAAAATGGATGGTTTGGATTTTGATATTATTGGGAGTTTAGAGTGTTTACTTGTGGGGGATTTACAATGTTTTATATGCTTTGTGAATAAGTGTCTGATAGTTTGTTTGCTATAATTGAAAATGTGAAGCTGAAAGTGCTGAAGGTACTGAAACAATGTTATTTGTTACTTCAAGGTTAGGGATATCCACTATCGACCTCCGGGAACACAGCTCAACATCTTAAATGGAGTTAGTTTTTCACTTCCTGAGAAAAGGTATGTATTTGTGTTCATTTATAGCAATTGAAAATGCTATGGTGTGATTTTTCGTCTTCATTTATTTGTTGTTGTATAGGTGTTACCGTTGGAAGATAGTTTTTCAACTAGTATTTCTTAATCACTTGATGTATCTGTGTAGTCAGCAATACTAATGAGATGGCTATTGTGTGCTATTAAATTAGATGAAATTGTTTGGAAAGTTTTATAAGGTTGGGGATAGGACGTTGAAGCATTCTGTTTCATCTCCTAGTCCTATTCTTTAGTTGTGCCACGCTACTGGTAGACTCTTGAATATCCGTATTGCATATATTATTAAATAACATATCTAAACAAATATTTATGTACGGATTTAGTGTTTGTGTAATATAAATATTATGTGTTTAATTTAATTTTATCATTTTGAAAAGAAATTAAAAAAAATATATTTTTTATTAATTTTCATACCGGGCATCAGCCCGGTATGGATAATATGGGTAATTATTATCCATACCGGGCATAACCGGTATGGATATATTATTGAAACCGGGTCGTCACCTGGTTTGGATTTAACTATCCATACCGGGCGAGTACCCGACATAGATAATAATTATCCATACCGGGCGGCCCGGTATGGATAATGTCGGGTCGACCCGAGTCACGGTGCCCAATTTCAGTTATCCATACCGGGTCGCGCCCGGTATGGATATTAATTATGCATACCGGGTACCCGACCGGTATGGATATTGAATTATCCATACCGGGGGGCAAGCACGCCGGGCGCCTGCCCGGTATGGATACTCATCCATACCGGGCATTGCCCGGTATGGATGGACAGTTTTCTTATAGTGTTATTAATAATTTTTTATGCATATATTAAATTTTTATTCTCCATTTTTTCCTATGTAATAATGTATTTATAATTTTATTGTTATAAATTAATGAAGTTTTAATTCTTTTATTAAATTATTACATTATAGCTACTTTTTTCAAATTTTTTGTTTTTGTAAATTGTAATATTTTTTAATTTAACCAACTTCTAATTTGTGAATTTTCTTTGTCTACATTTCTAGCATAAGAAATGTCAGATTCAGCTGTTCCAGTTATTTTTTATCTCATTTTTTTTGGACAATAGTCTTTATTTTGTTGTTTTTATTGACTTATTTTTAAAAATATTTTAATTGCAATGTAAGTTTAATATTATCTAAGTTCAGTGATCATGTGTGTTATTTCGATTTAATGTAAACTTTCTCATTCAATAATTCTCTTTTATAAAATCATATATATTACTATGGTAATAGAGTTTCAACATAATAATAATTATATATAGTAAAGAGTAATGCTACATATTTAACTCAAATGTGAGATAATATATTGATGCATTGACTAGAAACTCGCATTCACTCATAAATCAAATGATTAGTATATTTCTAATTTATACATATTTATAAATATGCACGGAGAGTTCTTCATTGTCTTGGAAAGAAAAAAACTTAAAATTAAAATACCTAAGAGCATGGCTATAGATTATACAAAATTGGGCTTTCGCCCATTATCCAAGATTCCCCATTGCTGAAGCTTTCAGAAAGAGAGTAGTCTTGTGATTGTCGAAGTCTCATAGCGCTATAGGAGTTAATTTTTAAATTATGCATGTAATGTTAACTTATAATTATATATATGTTCAATCTAGACAGAATCTAATAAACTCTCTATATATAATGTTTTTATAATCAGAAATATCTGATTTTAAAAAGTAAGGATTAACTAATTAAATTCATCAATTATATTTGAATTACACAAAAGAAAGAATTTATTTTATAAAAGAAAATATAATAGATTAATTTGATTAATTTGTCATTACTTTTAAAATCTGGTATACTTGATTATGAAAATCACACATATAACTTCTATGGTCAGTGTCTTCTAATTTTAAATTGTTATGACCAACCAATTAAATTCATCAATTACATTTGAATTGAATAGGATAAAAAAAATTTTTTAGAAAAGATAATGTAATAATAGATAAATTTGATTGGTTGGTCCTAATAATTTAAAGTTAGAAGACACCGACTAACCAACCAACCAACCAACTAACTAACTATATATAGAGAGAGAGAGAGGCATTAGCATGAGACTATAGTCTTCTCATCGTTTCTCTTTTTATTAACTGACGCTTAGTCGAATTGTGTTGTATTTTCTTAGCGAAATTTTTGTATCACCCTAAATATATATTGTACTGATTAAAATTCAAAGAATAAATATAATAAATAGTCGGTTCTCAAGAAGAGGAACAAGATTCCATTACTTCTGAGAGGTTGGATGAGAATGGATTCCATGATTAAAGCAGTATAAGACTAATTGTTGTTGGTAGAATAGACCATATCCATCATTGATGTTATCATATATACATGAATGATATCCAGATGGTACCTCTAATCTGGGTCCACGTACGGGCTTAATTAGTCCAAGGTTGTAACATATTATAAATTAGAAAAGCTTACAATTAAAGCAACACGTCAAAATTGGAAATTAATGACAGTTTTGAAGAGTGGAATTCTGTAGAAACAAAAGAAAACAAAAGCCATGCAAAGGTGTTCCATCAATACCGTACTCGAAAGAAAGAAGGAATGTATTTGAAGAGACCAGGGCAGAACAAGAAATAAAGAGGCCAAAATTTACCTTACAAATTGACTGATAAATGTTATAAGATAACAAATTTTATTTTATATTATCTTAACGGTTAACTGATACTTAACTAGCCTTACAAAAGATAGCATATATACGTTTAATGATCCAAACTAATCTAAATTCTCCATTTAAAAGTTTGAAACAAATGATTCATAGGATCTAACAAGATCCAAAATTTGCCAATGTTGAGTTGCGTTTTTTATTTCATTGAATTATAAGATAAGTAATATAAGATTACTTAGCTACATTAACATAAGTGGAAAAAATAAATAATTTATAACTAACTTTATGGGCGTTAGGTTCCCAGAAAGGACAGCAATTTGTTACTTTCTTTTCTGTTTTTTTTTTTTTTCCTTTAATTTTTTTTGACAAATTTGGAGTAGATATGAGTAGCTCTTAATTGATTAATTTGATAATTCACAAATTAATAAAAATCAATCTAAATTAATTAATTTAATTTTACGTGTAAGCAAGGAATTTTCTCCTTTAATGTAGGGGTAGATTTCTCTCAGTGATAAAAATAGATATTTAACCGCGCAAGTAATAATCGATATCCTAATAGTCCTTTGAGCTATTCCATATTTGCTTAAAAAAATAATCTAATTTAATCATTTAATCTTAATTTATTTATTGTGAATATATTATAATTTGTTCCATGATTACTAATTATTATCAATCAAATTAATATAAAATAATTGCATTAACTTTTTATTTAAAAACCTGTGGAGAATGATGTGACTTATAACATTAAAATTTATAAATTTTACTAATTAATTTATAATTAAAAATATTATAAGCTTTCATCATCATAATTAAAAGCAATCGAAATAAGCAAGTACATAGAAACCATAAAGCTCAAACATACTCGGAGGTTTTGCGGTCTTCTTGTAAAATGTAAAGTAAAGCTCTTAGGCATGAGCTTCTTATTCATAATATATAATTTTTTATCTACCGCAGACAACAAGTTGTGGATATTTCATGCATGTTGTTTTCCATAACCAATTTATTAAACCTGGCATCACTTGAAATCTATTAAACTTTGGCAAGAAAATCCCTCGCAATCCTCCCATTACCACCTTTCGGATAAAATCCACCGGGCTTGGACTCATCGCCACTTCCGTAAACTGTCCTGAATATCTCCTGCGGTGTTCGCGAATACGACACCGAATATACATTGGCTGAGAGGATGTTGCTTTCTGTCCTGTTTTCCGCGCCGAGTTCTGTTGGCACTATCAGGCCTTCGTCTTTGATACCACACTTCCCAAGCTGATTTCTCAGATTGGAGATTTTGGAAGTGAAATCAGCCACTGTCAACTTATATGGTGCCACCTCTAAGTAAGCTCTCTCATATAGTAACGTTCGTATAACCGCATCTTGTCCTGACTCCACTCCTAAGAGCCCAGCTACCAACTATCAAAGAAGAAAAATTATTCCAAATAATAATGAATGTTATTTAATGGAAAGACGAAAGATTTTTTCTAGTGTACTTGGATTTATACCTCCAACACCAAACTAACGCACGACATGTGTCATGACATGAAAATTACTTGTAATGGAATATAAAATTGTCTCATGACATTACATTTTTTGATTGAGCAAATATTCATCCTGATATATTAAAATATTTATCAACATATTTAAGGATTTCTGATTCTTACGGCACGGGAAGTGTAGTTGACGAGGTTTGGGATAGTGCCGACGTAACCTACGAGTCCCACATAAGGGATAACATAGCATGCCAAGAGATAGTTGATAGAGTTGGCGTAAGGGTCGAACGGAGGATACAATTTGTAACCAACAGCTTCATCAAATATGGTTGCAAAATTACTACGACTGAGATTAAGCAGCGGCCTTGGAAACCCACCGATTGTGGTTATAATTGCTCTGAAATGAAAGGACCAGCACATTTTCAAGAAACCATTATAGAATTATATTGGTATAAAAAATAACTAAAATATACACACCACCTATTAATAGGAGGGATTCAAGTCTCACTGTTACTCTTTAAAATACAATATGTGAGTTATAAGTCTCCTCTTGATAGAGATCATCCTCTCTCTAGTTGTGAGAGAAGTCATTCGGACTGTCAGTAAGTTTGACAATCATCTGACCCGTAAAATGTGAAAAAAAAAAAATCTAAAATATAGCAATATATGTTTATAACAAGATTGGAGGGAGCAGAGCAGGACCTGAGATGACCAACTTCCTGATAACCAAACTCCTCGATGATCAGATTTGTAATTGGGTCAAGATTGGCCTTTCTTGCGCCGATGGGAGGAGGACCACCCTGGGCGAATGCTGGTTCAAAAGAGTCAAGCCCTCTGCCCAACGCACCTATCAAGAAAAACTCGGCTTCCAGGAACTCCAGGTTGAGAGCAACTTGAATACGATCCCTATCATCGCCTTCAATTGGTCCACAGGAAGGAGCAGAAAAGACTAAAACGACCATGCCAAGATTCAACACAAGAAGTATCACAAATAGGAAAGAGAAGAGATGTTTAGCCATTTGGTGATATATTAGCAAACACTTACCAAATTAGCTTAACTGATTCAAGGACGGCATGCATGAGATGAGGAAACCAATTCTTATAAGCAGCTTATATCAACGCGAAAGCCCACTTGCTGTACGTGCATACGTGCCAGGTTGATGAACCGCATGTTTAGGTAGACTTTTTTGTACCGAAAAGTTAATTGGTTTTGAATTTGCCAATTGATACAAGTAAACATGCGAAAGCGATGGAGCAATTCCACGTAATTGGATTTTATTGAACAAAATTTAATGTTTCCCGCGGATGCAAGCAATATATAAAAATAAGAGTGCACACTTTTCTAAGCTAATCTTCTTATCAGCGTGGTAAATTTTCTTAGTTGGATTCTATTGAACAAATTTGATTTTTCCAACTGATGCAAGCAATGTTTGAAAATGAGAGTGCATAGTTTTCTAAGCTAATTTTCTTATGAGTCTGGTAAATTTTATGTACTTGATAAGCTGATAATGAAGAAATGTCCTCAGACAACAACGTCATTAGTTTGGAAATTGTTAAAATTGGATTTAGTTTAGATTAGACAGGACAAATTAGAGCCCTACTAAACTGGTGCCATGCCGACTGTAGACCTACTCAAGTGGGAGTTGGTAATAAGGTTTAACGAATGCAGAGCTAACGTGATTAGTTGGAAAAGGCACATCATCTGTATATTTTCTCATTCTCCTCCTTTTTTTTCTTTTTTTTTTTTTTGAAGTACTCTCGTTCCTAGTTATTAGTGTTAATAATAAAAGTTATAAAACCAACATAAATTTCATAAATCACAAATTTTAATATTTGGTGTTATAAAACTTTAATAATTACATTGAAATTAAGAGTAACAAAGCATTAAAATATTTTAATATGAGTGTTACATAATTTTAAAATACATATTATTATTGTCGTTACAAAACATTAACAGTACTTTAATTTGGTTGATTGTTGATCCGTTACTCTAAGTTTCTATATAAAAAGTGACTTGAGTCTTAACCAATTAGAATTACAATTCTCAAACATACAATCAATTACATACATACACAATCTATCAATTGCAACACACACATGCAGACAATCAATCATCCACAAACATATAATTTATCAATTACAAATATACATATTACCAATCTTTATACACGAAACTCTTGACAACTTCAACTTGTAGACTTGACAACATATATCTTTCTGTAATTGTGTTTATGGAAGGGAGGAACCTCTACTTTAAGACAATGCATACACGTGCTCTCCCTTGTTCAGGTTTCAATTTCTAATTTTATATTTTCGTTTTTTATTTTATTTTTGTCTTATATTGTATATTATTGTTATTTGAATTCTAGACACTCTATTTGTATATTTGTGAGTATATCGAATTAACAAGATTTTCATAATAATTAGGATCCATTCGCTTAATCAGCGGCCTACCATGGGTATGATTTATTTCGATGTTGATAGGTGAGAAACATTTCTACCCATATTTATTGAATTGAATGCGATGTTTTAAATATCGTTACCTGGCACCTAGCGTCTAGGACACTCACGCGCCGCTAGCGGTTTGGCCGACAGATTACGGTCGCCGTCAAACTTGGTTAAAAATAAATGTAGAATCATAATCACATCAACATGGTGCAAACAAATTGACGAAAAAACATGGAGATACACAAAAACTGATATATGCAAACAAATTGACAAAAGAGTGAAAGACATGGAGATACACACAAACTTGTGGAGGAGTCCATTGCTTTGTTTTGAAAAGAATGAAGAGAGAATGACCTGAGTTGCTCTGTTTTGGACCTGAAATTGGAGGTACCAACTACAGCGACAGCAAGGTTAGGGTTGTTGAAGTTGGTGACTGGTGAGGCTTTGAATTGAAGCTGAATGTCGGGGTTAGGATTGGTGGTAGTGACTGCCTGACTGGTGCAGTGCCGACCATGGTTAGTGAATGGGGTTAGGGAGGGTTGGGGTTAGGGGTGAATGAGCACTTTTTGAAGTCGCGTTTGTACTTTGAGGCTGTGTTTGTTAGTTGAATTGGACTGGGTTTGAATAAAATCCAGTCCAATCTCTTATTTGGTTGTGACATGGGATTGAAAAAACCAATCTCATGTCACTCATTTTAAGTGGTTGCGGATTTAAACCCACCACAACATATGGATGGGTTTATTTAATTCAATGTCAGTTACTTCTGTTTTTATTTTTTATTCTTTTTTTCTTTCGGCCTTTTTTTATTCAAGCCATCAAGTTAAACATGCTCACCCTAAAAATTGTCGCCATCAACGTCAGTGTCACCATCACCGTCGTTGCACAGCCTTGGCAGTCACGACCTAGATGTTCTTGGTCATACGCATCGACGATCGTGGTAGTCCTTGACCTCGTCAGAGTTTCTTGACATCTTCAGCGTTAACCTCCTCTACGACCATCTCCGACGTCGGAAACAACCACAACCAACTAAGCGACTTCTTGCGTAGCTCTCAAATTTTTGAGACCCATTTGCCCCATTGCTGCTTTCGGACTCTATGGTAGGCATGGTGGAGCATGCCGCCGCGTTGTGGAGTGGATCTATGGTGGAGTGCGATGCCATCGACGGTTGTTGTGGTGGTCAGGTCGTCTGGTATGGTGGTTCTCCATTGCACAAGTAAGTTATGTTATATTGCTTTAAAATTATTTTAACTATTTTAAATATAAAATATATTTATCTTATTTATATTTTTTAATCCAATCTTATCTTCAACCAAACAGAAAACAACGTTATTTTTATTCAATCCATACGACTGCACCAAACATATTATAATATTAATTTATCCAATTCTATCTGATCCAATCTAATTTCATTCTATCAAAATAATCTAATCTAATTCAATTTCGTGTACCAAATGAGACCTGATAGAATTGCTTAGCTTTTGCTTTAAAAGTCTTTCTTTATATATATATATATATATATAATTCAACACTAAAATGGCATAGTTTCGGGACTCTAAAACGGCGCCGTTTTGGATCAAGAAATTTATTTTTTATATATATAGAGAGAGAGAGAAGCACCGCTGCCCACTGCTTGAACACCCCCGATTTTTGTGTTTTTTCATATAGATTGGTAGGTGGGGCCTAGGCGGCCAGCTAGGCTGATTTTCAATACACCGACAACATGACAAATTATAAAATCTCTTTTAGTAGCATATCGTACTACGGCTCAAGTGATTGCGTTCATTCTCATCTTTTATTTTGTTTTTCTTTTTTTCTTTTTTTTTTGAGTATATAAATTGTAATTAAGACGAACTAAGAGAATAATTAAAATCAATCAAGATGGGACATTAAAGTACGACTCAGATAATAACTTTCAATTGGAAAGAATTCATTTGTCCAGAGACGAGTGAGGAGAGAACTCATATGAAAGTAGGAGATCGAATATTTAGTATAAGTATTATTATATTATATATATTTTGGATATGTATCATTCTCGTCCATTTCAGTAATTAGGTTTATGTCCTATATGCTGCATTTAGTATGCAAGTGTGATAGAGTTCGACAAATATTTAACTTATTCGATATCAAATTATAGGAAATAAAAAACCTTAATACCAATTTACTCTCAAATGTGTGAACAAAAAATGGAATGCTGACATTAAAAGCATGTATCTATACACAAAGCCGCTGTTGGATGCTATGATGATTATTCTTTTTGTCTTTTTATACAATTTTTTAATATTTTTAATTATATATTTGGAATTACCGAATTAGTTACAACCATCCATACGCAGCAAGAAAGCAGAGACAAATCCAAAAACTAGTTTCAGTGTTAAAGCAATTAAATAATATAATTGAATATATTTACATAGAAATTAAGTTATACACGAAAATAAAATTATCGGTTATTTTCGCAAATTTGAATCTATTAATGTTTGAAGTTCTTTGGTTTGCTAATAATTATGGGAAATCAGCTTGTATCAAACAATATTAAATGTGTACTCATAAAGTCACAATTTATCAATAATATATAAGTATTATAGAACGAGGCTATCCCAAGAAAGTCGTTTGCAAACTTAAACATTTACAGGTCGCTCAAAAAGAAAGAAGGAAAAAAAAAAAAAACAACAACAATCATTCCATGCGTAAGTTGTAAGAGAATGCAGCAGTACTAATATATTTTAGGTTTCAAGTCAGTGGGGTGCTATAGTTTTTTTTTTTTCCCCTTCAAAACAGTGAGGTGTTTTAGTTATGAGAATCCAATGAAAACTAGTAGATTTTATTAATTAATTAGTTAACTAATTATGAATAAAAAATGAAAATGAATTAAGTTAGGAAGAAAAGGAAAATCCAAATCTTTTAAACATTAAAAAAAAAGTCTTCTAAATCTCATAGATTTAAGCTTCTAGAGAAGAAAGAGAAAACAATAACTTCAAACGGATCATGAAAATACTCCACTCAAAGGGGGACAAGGGATTCGAAACCCCAATCTATCAAGTAAGATGAGTCTGACTTATCACCTAATCAAACATAAATCTCTATTCTAAACCACATTTGTTGAACTAATTAATAAATGATCCTATTTTTTCCCTTATAGTTTAGTTTAATAGTCAAAATCCACCATTAATTTGAAAATTCGCTTAGAACATCTCTCTTGTTTGATTAAATAATCAAAATACCACCTGTAGTTTAAGAAAATATTTAGAAAACCTCTTGTAGTTTAAAAAAATATCCAGAAAGTCCTATAATTTTTTTCATCATTTTACATGTGAACTGTGAGGTGGTAAAATAAAATTTCTACAAACCATAAAGAGATAATTAGTGATTACGTCAAACTAAAAGGAAGAATTGGGATTATCCCATTAATAAATTGTAATTGTCAAGTGCAAAAGTGCCCTTAAAACTAATGCACTTATTCTCATATCCCCTGAGGAGCCAGACAATTACAATATATCTATTCATTTTGGGACAAAATTACCAAACCTTAAAATTACGGATATGTCATTCAAAAAATAAAAATAAAAAAGGCTTAAAACAAATAAATTCCACTACCACCAGGCAGGGGCGGACCCACTGTTGGGCCAGGGGGGGCACGTGCCCCCCCTGAAATTTTTAAAAAATTAATTAAATAATTGTAATGCCATAATGTTTCACATCCCAGGCTTGGTGTCGTTGGTTGTTATGGCGCTTGTTTTTCTATTACATATCACTGGTTCGAATCGTACCCACGAGCTGAAGATTTTGCTTTTTCTCTTTTTCAATTATGTATATATTATATAAATGGATTGCGAAAATCAAGCACATCTGCCTGATGGCTTTGATGGTCGCGCTTGTCTCTCTGTATTTGGAGGTGACGGGTTCAATACCCGTTGGCGTTCCCTCTTTAATGTGTTTTTGTTTTTTAGTTTTTTTTTAAAAAAATTTTTTTATTCATTTATTATAATTGCTTTGTTCCTTTTTTTTTTTTTTTTCCTTCTCTTTTTTTTTTTTTCCATTTATTATTACAAACTAATATTCAAATTTTAAATATTAGACTTTATAAATTATTATACTCATTTCAAATGATTTTTTTATTACAAATTGTATTATGTTTATACAAACTAGAGAATAAAGTATATTGGGTTATTTAGTCTTAATACATCTTAGTTTACTCACGATTATTGTTGCGACTTAATTTTCTTTTAAATAAATTATTTTATATGATAAAATTCATAAATAAAAATATTCGTATGAACTATAATTATTTTTTTCTTTTTTTTTATTTTACTTTACTTTATTATAAATTACTTATATTTATTAAATAAAAGACTATAAATATAGGTTGATTAGTAACTTCAGTAATAAATATATGTAGTTTGATTACATACATTTATTTACAATCTGAATAACAACTATCATCATAGAGAAGACATATCCTTATATTAAGTTTTTATTTATTTTTTTAGTAATATGAAATTTGAACTTCTCACACTAAGAAAAATAGAGCTAATACACAATCAACTCACAATTAGTATATTTTTATTTTTATTTTTGTATTAAGAATATTATTGTAAGAAATTTTGTTTCCTATTTTGCAAGAGGTAAAATTGCATATTCTCTATTAGTAATATATTTTAACTATTTTTATTTCATATAATGTTCTTCTAGTAATTGAAAAAAATATTACAAAAAAAATTTCATATATAAAAGTGCCCCCCCTCACACAGGTTTCTGGGTCCGCCACTGCCACCAGGTGAACTGCTACTCACATGAGGAGCTCTGACTCCTCCAGCGAGAGGGTACATGGCTCGACTTCCATCAATAGAGGTCGAGACCAAATCCTAAAAAATAATAACTGTTCTAAAACAGACCCTGTTTGGGATATTTTCTCAATGGTTATAAACCCCCCTTAAAATTCATTCTGTAGATGAGTGGTTACAAAATATTTAACATATGGTCAAAAGACAAATTTTCAACATAATTAACCTAAGTTAATCGTCACTTACAAAAACTCCAGAATTATATCTCAAAATTGAGTGTCAGATTTTCCTCGAAAATTATTACACAAGCTATCCAAGAATGTGTGATTAGGGAGCTCTTACGCATGTAGCGTTGATGAACTTGAATAAGGAACTTGTTCACCCCGATGGTATCCTTCAACATCTCCAACATTTACATTTGTCAAGAGAATGTGTTTGTACCAATTACCACTACTTTAGCTGTTGTGACAGTTATTTTAGTTTAGCTCTTATAGTTTGGACAATCCAATGAAAGTTGAAACCTCATCCATCGTGATCATGCTACTATACAGATTTTGTATAATTATATTGTTAATTAATAGTCATTAAATTCTAATTCAAAAGTACACAAAAATCAAAAGTTCAAAAATTTTAAAAAGTTAAAAATTAAGACATAATTTTCTCTCTCCCAACCACCATGTAACCATATATGAAATCCTGTATAGTAACTGGATCTAATCCATTCAATTGATGCTATTCCTTTTGAATAATCTATACGTGAACAAAGAGGGACAATCACACATACACTCCTGATACATGGAACAACTTATTTAAATTCTGATTGTATGACTCCACTGCAGCATTTTCCCTTAAATTCATACAATTTATGTTACAGTAACAAAAACAAACAAGAAGGAGAAGTGAAACGTGAAATTAAATTTACAACTTTTACATGCATCTATGTAAGGAAAATTTATGTATATAGACAGTTACAAATGTAAGAACTGAGATTGCCTTTGGGGTTGCAAGATTGGAAAATCTGCCCTTCATAGCAAGCTTGGCGATGTTCAAAGGACGAAAGCCATCCACATCCTTCTCGAGGCTGACTTCATTTAAAACTTTCTCTTCATTTATAAACCTTGACAGCGGGAGCTGGACTGAAATATTGATCAAATGCACCAAAATATTTCTTTAGTAAAAAACACTAAGACACATTGTCACTAGGGGAAGCAAACCAAACTAAATACAATTAAACTGTTAACGTGATCAAATGTTCTACACTTTTCTTGTCTGAAAAATCAAGAAATAGTATTACAGCACTATCAAACACACGTCCCAAAAGCCGGCACAAAATTGGGGAACGGCGTTACTTTCCCAGTGTTTCCATATGAATACAAAAAATCTGAAAATCAACTAGTTGTGTATAATTAACCATGCACATCCAGGGATTGCATTGAGCTCATGAACCTTGCTGATGAGATCAGCTTAGGAGACTTGCTCCGAGATGTCAATGTCAAAGCACTTGATCCCAACTGCGGCTCGAATCTTTCTCTTCATATTCACATAGCTTTGAGAATCCTTCCCGGTTCCCACAATTACTACGGTCAATCCTGGTACGTGTTCAATTCAACTGTCAAAAAAGTTTTTCACTTTTCTTACTTAAAATGACCACAATTTCCATTCAAAACTCCACAAAACAAACAATTTTTTTTTAGTAGTTTGAACTTAATAATCTTGTTTGGATTCTGTGGCAATTCATGGATCAGTCGGTACATTTAAGCGCTTAAAATTTAAGATAAAAGGGTGATGATGGAGTACCTTGCCATGTTTTTGGAAGAGAAGGCGAACTTCAACGGCAATTTCAGATCGGATGGTCACCAACCGAACACACAAAAACATAGTTTACTTCAGTCGTCAGGTCCTGAACCACGCAAAAAACTCGGACACCCGGATCCGGCAGATTACCTGCATCTTATATTCACTATCCATTCCTGCACGCGGGCCGGGTATATTTTCATGTTTTTAGTAAAATTGACTTTTCCTTTATTTCAAATAAAAGATAATTTGAAAAAATCTATAACATGTGGCATATCAACATTAACGGTGTTTTTATTTCATTTGGAGAAATTAGAGTCAGAATAATGTGTTTTTATAAAGTATTTTTTGTAAATCAATAATCAATCATTATAGTAGAAAAAATATAATTTTTATTTTATTTTATAATATAATGTTAAATTCAACTACATAAAATTTCCTCTCTTTAATATGGATAGATACTTAATATCTTAATATGTAAGTATAAGAAAATTTTCAGACTTTAAAATTAAATTCGATTATTTAGTGAAAGCCAAACATAAAATGATAAAGGAGTAAACAAAACAGCATAATTATCCAGACTGCGTAATTTCGAGAAGACAGCCTTGTGTTTTCATTTTTTATTTTAGGATGCCCATTTTAACACTCATCCCATTTCAATGAGAAACCCACTTCACTAAATCGAAAAATAAACAATTAGATAAATAACGAATCTTTGACCATTAATAGAGGGAGACTTGACTTAGGAGAGAGAGATATCGTATTGCGGTGGGGGAGTGGCAAAGAGACAAAGGGTTTACACGTAGAAAAGAGTCAGATTAAGGTTTTTGTTTTTGTTTTTGTTTTTGTTTTTTAACATCGAATAGTATTATTAAAAACTTAAGACCGACTGAATTCTCAAAACTAAATAATGTGTTTTTTTTTTCTTAATATTTAAATATATTATAAATTTATTTATTTTTTTAATTTAAAATTATCTGAAAACTAATAAATTGATATTTATATTTTTTTAATATTTATTGATGTATAATTTTAATTAATTTAATATAAATATCTAAAAATAAAAAATTTAATAAATTTTAAAATATTATATATATTAATAATTATTGTGGGTATATTTGTTACTGTATGAGTGCGTTGATAAAAGTCAATGAACTGATCAAATGAATTGGCTCAATAGACGAAAGTCCAATCCGCTAACATCCAACTCACAGAAACGAGTTTTCAATTCGCTAATTACGTTTCTCAGATCGCTGGTTAATTATGGTCAATGTTACCTTATGCTCAACTCTAGATCGCTAAGAGTAAGGTCTAACTTGTAGCTTAAAAGTGTTCGTTAAAATGAATTTTTTCATAAAAGAAACAGACTAATTTGAAGAATAATCAACTGTCAAAATTAAAGATAAAATCAAACTTCTATTTCGATAGGATCTATCTCTGAAAAATAAACACAGTTTTGAAAGAGTAATTAATGTGGAATATTTTATTACTCTAAATATACTCAAATTGTAACATTCTATTTTATAAATATGAGTTGAAAATTTATTGTAACAAAAAAAAAAAAAAAAACACACACACAATAATATACTATATGTCTGCTAAAATCGTCAGAGAAGGAATTGTGGATGTAAGCATCTTCTTAAATCGAATAACGTAAAAATCTCTTTGCATTATTGTTTTTCATCTTCTCTTTCTTTGTTTTTTGCCTCTACTTTGGTTATTTACAGTAATTGAATTAAGAATTTGAGTTGACCGAATTTAGACGTCGACAATAATATTTTATTTATAATTAAAAATTATAGAAGTATTAATCATGGTTATATATTTAAATATATTAATATATTTAAAAAATAACTTAACAAATTAATAGTTAAATTATAAATTAAAATATATTAGTTTAATTTCAAGATAATTTGGAATGAAATGTATTTAGGTTTTTCTTTTCAAATACATTTTTTTGTAAGTATCAAGGAAAAAAAAATTGAGTAATGTAAAATTAGAATAAATTTAAAATTATATCATTTTTGGATGATATATTTGAAATAAAAACTTTTAAATATCATTAAATAATTTATAATTAAGTAAAATGTTAAAAATTATTACTTAATTTTTTCAGTTATTTTTTTATAGTTTTAAATAGTTTGATTATTTAAAAAATAAATTAAAATAATTTAATATGTATAATTTAATTCTATTAAATTTTAAGTGAAAAAAAATAAACCCGTAACAATTTTTTCTTAAAGATGATTAATAGAATTTAGGGTTAGTTTTAAAAACAAATTAAAAATCAAAACTGGGCAACAGGACTAGTATACTGCACAACAGCCGCGTTTTACCCGGTATTTCCGACCCGGGTAAGGCCGGCTATAAGTTCCGTCGCACGTGCTAGAGTTTCAGCACTTGGGAGTTAACGCGGATAGACCATCTTTTATGGGCTAGGTGTTGCTGGCCCAAACAAGTGAAGTGATTATCTTTTCTTTTTTGAGAAATTATGAAAAATGACCCATTTAGAGAGGTGAGTTGCAAAACTAACCTTTTTTTTTTGTGAAAAAAAAATCTCAACCTTAAAGTTGAGATTGATTTGAATTAATATTATGATTCTCAACTTAGAAGTTGGGATTCCAAACCTAGAGGTTGAGATTCTCTACCTTGAGGTTGAGATTTAAAAAAAAAGGTTAGTGTGCAAATGGGTTATAAAAAAGAGATCATTTTTCAACAAAACCCTTCTTTTTTAATAATGGATTTAACTCTGTTATTCAATTATTAATCTTAACCCTTGATAGAAGTTCTTTGATTTAATTTTAATAATTTTTCTTATAATCAATTCAAGAGTTCTAATTAAGAAATAAAGTTAACGATAGGATAAGATAATCAAATATAAAAAGAATTTTTCCTTTTATTGTAAAAAAGAAAATTCCTCTTTTTGAATAAGGTCAATTTATTGTGAAGGGATTCCCTGAGCTTTTATCTTTCTGATCTTTCCTAGATTTTGTCTCATATTCGGAAGCGTGAGGGAAAGACTTTCCTAATTTATTTATTAATTTACTAAAAAATCTTTTTAGATAAATTAAAATCAATCACTATCTATACAGTGAAAATATATATTCTCATAATGAAAAGCAGTTAACTATACAAAAGTTATAAAATATACTTTGTAAAACTTAATTTAATCAATATGATTAAGATGAATAAAGAAATGCATAATCACCCGTATTATAAGGGAATTTACAAAGCTTTCTTAATTTCAATGTACTTGTGATATTATAGTGTAGCTATCTCATATTCGCAGGTTTTTCTATATTCTAATCAGTTCTGATACTGCAGTTGTTATAAGTTATCTTCAATGAACAGTGATCATTACCATATTCATGTTAATTTTTTCAATCTCATACATAAGAAAGACAACATTTTTTTTTTGGAATAAGAGAAAGATAAGTTTTATATATTCTAGGCTAAGTATCCTTTTCAGTCTAGGACCAATCCATAAATTGAATTGACCGGCAACCAAAATTTAATTGATGGGTCATAAAAACAACACCAAATAATAATAATAATTCATTGACAAATAAAAAACATCAAACGACTTTTCGTTTCATCCGAAGAACAGAAAGTAAATGAAACTTTCTCAGTACTTGTACAACCACAATTTCATTTCATTCATTCACCGACTTTTCGTTTCATCCGAAGAACAGAAAATAAATGAAACTTTCTCAGTACTTGTACAACCACAATTTCATTTCATTCATTCACCGACTTTCATAAATCACTAAATTTCATATCAATCAATTAACACACAAATTATTAAACACAATCTAATTTGGCTTAAATTACACAGAAGTTAAACTAACTCCATTTTTCTACCAACAAATACCAGTCGTTGGAAGGTGCCATGGTTTCCTCTAGTAATTCTCCATCATTATTTAACAATCACATAGTATCATACTTAAACATATCACCTATCCGAGCCACAGGCTGGCATCCATCCAATAATCCAAAGTGATATCCAAGTTTATATATTTAAATTCACATTAAAGTTGAGACCAGTCTACGTGTGGTTCCACGATCCCAGGAACATCATAGTTCTGATGGGATCTTCCGCACGATAGCCGGACTTTCGTCTCTCAAAACCTCGCGAAGTCGACCGGCTCCGTCCTGCTTGTTGGACCTGATCTCCGGCAACGGCGAGCACTGCCGCCTCGTAGGCATGCCGGAGCTTTTCTCCGATGGTTCTCTTGGAATCGTGAGCTAGAGAACCTTCGCCGGAAACGTTTTGATGTTTCATGGTTGACGGCAACGACGAGAAACGTTCCTTCGGTGATTAATATTCAGATTTTGCTTGGCTAACATTTGTAAACGCAAGTGGGCACCGGGGTGTTCATATATAGACAATGGAGTTCTTGTAGTTTGCGCTGACGTGGCGATATTCTTTATGAGTGGTAGGGCCCACTTGCCTTGTCCGGTCTGGGTGGATATTTCATGGTTGTGGATGCCAGCTCAACTTAAATGTGATTTACACAATTACACTTGATTGCTGCCTCAACTAGTACAACTTTATTCATATTTTTTCAAAAAAAAAAAAAACTTTATATCTTGTCATGTTATTTTAATTATATTTTTTCATCTGTCACCACTAAAATTTGATAAGAAGATCATTCGAAGCTTAAATACTCACATGTATCATATGTTGAGAGGTTGAAAGTGTAAACAGAATATTTATCTGGAGTACTATGATATGATATTATAATATTAGAAATGTTTTATTTCATAAGATTTTCAACAAATTAACAAATTATTAGGTTTTTTTTTTTTAATATTCTTTAAACGAATTTGTCATTCTTGTATATAATGATGTTTGACAAAATTATTATTATTTTTTTTAAATATACCTAAATTACTTAATTTAATATTCGAGGATTAAAATTCAAATGATTGAATATCAAACTATATAAAGTTGTATTTACTTGATTTTTGATATTTGATTTGTAACTACAAGTTAATATGAATTCACATTTATATTTTGATAAGCAGGTAGCAGTAGATCTCATTATTCGAAGTAGCATGCAAGTATACAACATGAGTTAATTTTTTGTGTTATACAATTCATCGAATGCTCTTACAATACAATTCACTTTTAAAATTCGAATTTGCTTTAACAAAGTCAGATTCCTGATGTTGCAATGTATTGTTGTTGATAAGGAATCAAGCATATCGAAATGAGCACGAACCAACATGCGAAAGTGTAAAATACAAATCACCTGTGGGCGCGACACCATGAAAACGACGATGGGTTGATGGATGGTTGACAAGAACAACCAACAACGTGACTCTAACGGGTTTGAACGGGCGCCATATCACATTATTATCTCTTCTTTACCCTGTTCTTTTGACATCACTTGTCGGAATTTTAATAAAGGTTTCTTGAAAATTTCATGAGGTGTTACGTGATGCTTGGTAGAAGCTGCCCAAGAATCCAAACTCAGTTTGCTCGTCAAAATTTTATTGGCTATGAGTCCATTGACTCAGTCCCAGAGTCAGCCTGATACATGTGGATGGGCCAATTGACCCAGTTCAAGTAGAACTGGTGAAAAACCCAATAAGGGGAACTGAGCCCAATCACCTTCTAAATCTCAGTCTTGCATATGCCCAACTATGATTTGTGGGCTTCCATATATTGTTACTTTGCGCGATTGTTCAAGATATTTGCACCCCTCTAAAACAGTGCATGCACTCAGTCAGTAAGTTCACTCTATTAAATAATTTTTTAAAATAACTTAATTTACATAATAAAAAAAAAAATTAATGAAATTTATTTATAAATGTATAATACAAATAAAATTGCAGTAAAAAAATATAAATAAAATTAAAGAAATAATACTCTTATATAAAGTGAATATAATTACAAATTATATTTTTTTTAAATGATATTTGATGGGGTCTACGTGCAGCTTTAATGGAGTGCAAATATCGCTACCCTTTCTCTTAACTAAAATGTACACCTATATTATTACATTTATGGTAGAAATTTAAATCTCATTTTATATTTACTGACGTGCATGGAGATTTCTATTTATACCGTGAGACTTGTTAAGTTGCATTTGTGGTTACTTAGAATACAATGTTTAACTTTGATAGGTTTGACATGCTTCTAATCCGTGTCATATTTCAAAAAGTAAAAACACGAGAACTTGAATTCATTGAAACGTAAAATATTTTCAGGCGAAACGGGTTAATTAGTTCATTCTTATTATGCAAATTACCCTCGTGGCATGAAACTATTGGATGACAGGACATGTTAGTTGGGCCAATATTCCCGCACTATGCTTATGACAAAAAATCTTACCTAGAACAGAAGAGTTTTGGTAGGTGACTAGCCAGTGGTTATTCATGAGCAGATCAACCTTATCTACCAAGAGAACGTTCGATGTTTGCTGTTGTTGATATTTTCTAATACCGTCGGATGATAATATTTATATAGTTGTACTGTCACGTATATATCATTATCATCTTTATATTCCACCAACTTTGGTAATTATTGCAGTTAAGCGCTGATTTTTTTACTTTCTAAAAAGGAAGGCACTCACTCATTTTGCGCAAACATTGCTGATTGTAAAGTTTATTTTGTAGTGATCAACCAATTGCTGTTGATGATCAGGTTGACAGTTTTTTAAATTTAATAAATTAGAATTAACTGTGTTTTTTTCTTAATAAAACACATTAGAATAAATCGTGTTAAGTGTTAACAATTATCTTAAGTGCATGTATATTAAGAAGATAAATATCTATCAAGTCATAATTAGAGTCCCTTACCAATACACGAGAAGGCAAAGGCTTTAAAACTGATCAGGTATGGACCATGGTTAACAATTATGGTTTAATTGAACTCTCGGGAAAGAGGAAAAGGAAACCCCAAAAAACAAAAAGGAAGATAAATAAACAAAAAAAAAAAGGACTGGGTTTTGGTCGGTCACAAGCTGAACATTATATGAAATGCATAAATATGCTTTTGGACCAAGGGAGATTCTCTTTCAATCTTTTCTTTCATTATGAATACTTGAACATTTACTGTCTTAGTACACTTCACTTTCACATCACAAATCTCACCATATCTTTTACGTATTTTTTACCTAGGACCCATTCTACTCCTCACAATTTCACTATCCACTGCCCCGGTTAAATTTCCCTTTTCTTATTAATAATTTCAATAAGAGATAATTATCAATGATTAAAATCCAATGGCGATTACGATTTTAAAACTCATTCCAGTGATATTACAAATTATTGCTTATTTTATCCTCAACTTCCTTTTTGTTTTCTCGTGGTCAAACGGAAATCACTTCTCATGCTATAGCTAGGGTTTACTAAAACTGTCTAATTAATTATCAGTTAAAGTGTGTGATAAGATTATAATTTAGAAATGAAGGAAATTCTAGCTCACTAGTAAAACATATTCATAAATTATTATATAAATTTTTAATCTAGATCGAAATGCTCTATTACTTAATTTGGACACATTAATTAAGTAACATATATAATTAATATTTATGTCGAGGTGTTTACAAGAAATTACTTAATTTAAATAAGTAGAAAATCCTTACTTTTCGTTGTTTTATTTCTTTCGATCTCAACAACCAAAAGTTGAGGATTACTTAGCAGAGACAGAGGTTTATGTTTTCAAGATTCTTTAAATCATTATAGCAAGAGGGCCCCTAAAACTCCCTATCATTCTTTCTTTACCTAAAAGACGTAAAGAAACTTTACAGTGTTTTGCTTTTATTGCAATAATTAATTAGCAATAAAGTAGGGTAATTCATGCATATGATCTTAAATGATTATATTAACTCTCTTGTATGTGTATTACAATATTCTCTTTGACCAGTCACAATAACAGCCAATCCATCCATATATAGAACTCTCCAGAATCTTTAAAAAGATGAAGAGAAATTAATTTGTTCGTGCTTGTTTTGTTTTCATGATGAGCTAACAAGTTGGTAGGTTGAGGAGGATAAACGGAGTTTTCGGATATTGTGCTTGGAGAATCTGTGTGTAAATCAGGATAAGTATACGCGATCCTTTTCATCGAGAAAGCAAGTATAATCCTCGATCTGTGAATATTCTACTCTGCATGAAGGTTGAGATTGTTGATGGGTGGAACTGTTTGGCAATTCAAAAAGCGATGGTGGGTATGCAATCTTCTAATACAATAAGCATGATCATTAAATTATTGAAGCAAAGTTCAATGAGAGTAATTGATCGCTGCTTTTTCAAAACATGCTTATAAGTTCCATGCGTGACTTGCGTTTTGGCATATATAACAAACGAGAGTGCTTGCAAACAAATGCTGCCTTGTTGTATCTCTGAAAAAGAATCAGGTGGTCACTCAAATCTTTGAAACCAGAGATCATATTCAACAAGCCATATAGATAGGAATTATTATTATACGTACTGGTCCCATTGGCCAGTGACTTAAAAAGAAGAAAAAAAAAAAAGAAAGTAAAAAAATCGGGCGCACCAAACTAGCTTTGCATTGAAAGTAAGTGGGAGCCCTGCGAACATCCCAGCTCGCTCTGAAAGCAAAGAACATCTCTCTGGAGAGAGATGTTTAAACCAAACAAAAGATATTATTATTTTTATTTGTAACAAGACCACTTTAAGCATTTTTCAGAGCAAAATGGCAACACAATAATTGACAGCATTAAATTAATTTCTCAGATTAGAATGAACAATTTAGAAATATTATAGACAGTAAACCAAAAAAAACAGATAGAAATAAAAACCCCTTTACACATAAGAGAGAGGAGAAGGAAGATTTTTTATGGACCTACAAAATTAACAAGACAACTAAAACCTTACAATAGAAGACTATATAGGCTTGCTTAAGCAACTCTAAACTACAAACTAAACATAAACAAATAAAAACTACCTATTTAATTAATAATATTAAACAACAATACAACAAAGCTTTTTTTGTTTTCAACTTAACAAAATTAATCCTCCTCCTCCATCTCCCAATAAACCTTCAATATTATTTCTGGTTTCATATATTATGCATTTTATTCAGCCCGGTTGCTTATAGCCCAAGGTTTGGTTACATAATAGAGCATCCGGCTTGGTCATCATCACGATGATCATCATAGAACCTGTGGATTGAATCAGACGGTGGAGGGGAGAGGTACCTCCCTGGTTGGGAGTAGGAAGAAAAAGCATGCATGGGAGGGGCATAATACGACGAAGCACTAGCACTAGGATAGGCTGTATTGTAACTCACCCCATACATTGGAGGTGCATAGTACATAGCTGGCGGTAGAGGGTGTGGGTAGGGGTAATCATGCTGAGGTGGAGGGCCCGGATTCATTGAAGCCATAACAGGCGTCGCCTCTAGAGTAGCCACACGTGATCCGGTGACTGCCCCTCCATTGCCAACATTTTCACCGTCGCCATTACCGGAATTACCATTTTGTCCTTTCTTCTTCTTCTTTTTCCCTCCACCACTACCAGCACCACCACCACCACCACCACCAGTGGCCTCTTCGCTTTCACCACCCTTTACGTCACCCTCCTCCGGTGAAAAGCCACCGTCGCCATCGGCAGCGCTTTCCGGCTTTTGTGGTGCACCCTTCTTAGCATCAGCACCAACTTCTAAACCATCTTCGGCATCTTTTTGTTTGTCATTGTTCTTAGACTTGCCAGGCTTTTTCTCCTTCTTCTCGGCCGGCTTTTCCGGCCAAAGCTCGGCGTACTTTCCCGATTTAGCAAGCTTCTTTAAGAGAGTCTGAGCGTCAACGTTACCGGTCACCGTAACCTTGTGCTGCTGTGAATCCACATCAGTGGCATAGACACCTGGACAGTGAAGAATCAATTTATCAATAACCCTGTATTTGCATGCATTGGTTTATATAAAAAAAGAGTTAGACAAGAATCATCATGTTTTCACCGTCAATGTCTTTAAGAACTTTCTTGACTTTTTTCTTGCAGCCTTCACAGTGGATGGAAACTTTCAAAACCCATGTCTATAAAACCGAAAAGATTATAGAAATGATTAAGAAAGTGAAAAATATAAATGGTTAGAGAGTGAAGAGGGACATGCAGAGGCAACTGACCTGGTATTTGAGTGTTTGTCGAGCATCTTCAGCTGGTTTTGTTGCCATCTCAGAGAGAGAGAAAGAGCGAGTTGGGAGAAGTGAAGAGAAAGCAAAAGAGAGGGTGTGAGTGTGAAAATTTGCTGGCAGAGAGGTTTAAGAGGAATGGAGTAAAATAAGAGCCATTGTTTGTATAAAAGGTAGCCAGTAAAAGGTTTTGGTGTGGATGCCACGTCATCATCTCCACCATTACAATTATTTTTTTAAGCGCTCCACTTTTACAACTTATTTCACAGTTTTAACATATATATAATATATGTAGAAATAGAAACGTTTATCAACATAAAAGACTCGACAGAACATTATCAATTTCTTGTCCTTTGTTGAACAGCAGACACCGTTCAAAGTATGGAAAAATTTATTGAAAAAATTTAAGATCAACTTGTTTGTTCTTTAATTAAAATATATATAAATTTCATCTACCATCCTTACATGTTCCTCTTTTAAAGATAAAATCTAATTATATTGAGCATGTTATAATTGTTTAAAATTTAGTTAGATATTAATGATTGTAATTTGTGATCCCTAAACTTCAGATAGTTGAATGAAATTTTAAGTATTTTAAAAATATATATATAAATTCCAAACAACGAAAATAATGATGATCGATTTTAGATAGTTAAATTGCACCGACGTATATAACATGAAATGAGCAACGGCTCAAGAGCAAAACGAGGTCATTAACACACTGCTGAAGTACTGCCCAAGTATACTGCTTGCAACTCCCGTGACCCCCATGACAATCAGTGCTATGATTTATTCAAATTTTAATTATAATTGGGTTTAGCATTTTTGGTTTGACACCTGTAGAAGTTTTTGAACCTTTGATAAAGACAATTTTGGATGCCTCCACTATTTGGTTAATTTTACGCATTTAATTTCTTTCACAGAATCACATCACGCACTTTCGCCCTGTTTTTTCACCATCACTTGTTTGCATGCACGATAATAGCATCCAACATCATTCATTTTCCTTTGTTAGAAATCTCTTATCACCTTATCTGTGAGCCGAAACCTGTTTTGGTAAAAAAAATCTCATGGAAAATTTTTCATACATTTAAAAAAAAACCGTGCTGTAAGGCAGGCAACGCTGTTCAGGTGTGCGAAGCCTCAAACTGATGAACATGACCCAGTGTCAGTTAATAATATATGAATCTGGGTCAGGGAATCGTACGTCTTCGCTAAAAAAATATTCACTAATTATGAGTGAGAAAAGCCCCTGTGAAATTGCTTTTTCTTCACTTTAAATATGAGCCCGTTAATCATTAGAAAAAACCAAAAGCTAGCGAGTAAAAATCAATCCAATACATATACCAGTTCGTATATGTGTAGATTTTTTCATTTGTAAAACTACGATCATATAGTGTTTATTTTTGTTTAATTTTTTTTACTGGTTTTAGATATAAGAAAGAAAAAGAAAATTGGCCGTCTCCCCTATTGCACTAATTAGGTGAAAGACTCATTTGGGTGGTCATTTTCATATCAATTCAATTCAACTAATTCTTTCAGAAAATTTAATATTCCAACAATCTAATTCATTTTTGAAATTAGTGAATGTGTGGAAGATTTGATGAAGGATATTATGAGTGGCTCTACCACCATCGAATGCTATATATTCTGTGATTCTCCAAATATAACTATAGCATTAATTGATGTTACAAGAGTAATGATCCCCCTTCTTCATTGTACAGTGAAGTTGTTGACACTGTACACCTATTAAAGTACCAAAATTGAAGCAATGGAACCCTACACTACACAAGAGCTGGACATGCCCAGATAGAAACTGCCGGGTGTGCTGCAACTCATTTGGTTTTTGTCAGTTTAATCCAACTCTCTTCTGAGTTCTGATACAAATTTCTGTTGCTCAAAAGGATTAAATGCACCTGTTTACTAATTATGGTTTTCTTGTGTCATGATAGCACCGGTACATCAGAGTTAAAAAGCACAACTTTGTTTTTCCCGCAAGCAAGTTCCGGACCAAGATATCAAATTCATTGAATACCATTATCAAAACTTTGGAGTCTAGCTGTCAATCTAGGTAACAGTACTGTAGGGTTATTAAAACTGCAATTTATATGCAGAAGTTACTTCCTTCTTTGTCTGCGATATTAAGGTGGACGAAAGTCTTAGAGAATTACAAGTAGCTTTTAAATTATGATATAAATTGATAAGCCAACCACAGAGAAGGTGGACTCCATAACTTACAGCTCAAACTACTTTTAACACCAGCCCAAATAAACAAATAAAGAAACAAAGCTTCTTATTAGCATGGCTATATATGGCTTAGAGAATGATTGAATTAATAAACATATCTCTACAATGTATTATTATAGCCACTAAATGCTTGCCAACTCCAGCCTGATTCAGGACAAACAGCTTTTTAAATGAAGCAACAACTTGTAGTTATCTGGAAATGCTTTCCAGGAGTAAACATTTGTATGGAACATAAAATAGAAAAGCAAGATAGGCGGAAGATGACAATGAGCATTTTCAAGCAAAATGAGAAGAAAACAAAAGATTAATAACTAACCATTTTAGCAGCTTATCTCCCTCTTTGTATGAACCAATGGTTTTGCGAACCTTTGAGCGCTAGAGTGAGATATGACAGCACTTGGCACTCACAATAGTATCTGCTTTATGGTCTTTCTAGAACATTTGGTGGAAAGGAAATTGGTAAGTGTCAAACAGTCATTCAAAATCGAATCATAAACTAATAAAAAATAGAATCTGATGGCTGCTATAATATAAATGCGGTACACAATTTTGTTGAAATGGACTTATATACCTTACAACTGGAAGAAAAAAGGTTCAAATCACATAACTTTATAATAAAACTGAACTTGGCTTTGATTGACTGAAGCATTTGCTGGAGATAAAGCTGTAAATTTTTAAGTAAGCAGACCAGATCTTTCTACTTTATGGATAAAAGCTCCTTGTGAGCCATTAACACAGCATCATCGGTACAATGTTAAGAAATTCAAGAAAAATTTTGATATACCGATTAGAACAACAGCTCAACAAACATACAAAATAAATAGATAATAGAATCAATCTTAAAGGTTCATAAATGAATAGCAACTACAATCAGTTCCAGTGCAGTATTATTAAGAGAGACTAAAAATCTCAGTTTCTACTGAATTAGTACAAACTGCACTCTGTTCCAAGTTACTCAATCAAGGCCGTATATGTTTTGAACCTTTTGTACTTAGTATTACACCTTTGGTTTCCTATGCAGTATATCTCCCAACAGATTTCCTTGGCTTCACTTGCTATATATAGTTAGTGAAATTTTGCAAAATTTAGATGGATGATACAGAAACTTAAATTAAAGACTTCTAAATAAGAATTCAAATATTAATCAGAGTCACAAGACTCACAACATCTTCATCCAACCCAGGTTTAATTTTTATTTCAAACAATAAAATACACTGAAAAATTTCAAGCATTACAAATTTGAGATAAACTTGAAATAGTTATAAACTATTACCATAACACTTTTCTGCATATAACAACACCAACAATAACAGAAACAAGAGCTGACAAAGCTCCCTGTCTTGAGAGCCAGAATTCAGTCCAAGTCAAGGGCCTAGTAATCTGTAATAATACCTTTCGGAACTGTTCATTCAAGTCATCAAGTGATCCATTGTTATCAATCACTATGTCTGCCTTGTTCCTTTTTATATCTAAGGGCATCTGAGCATTTATCCTATTTTTGGCGTCCTCCTCACTTGATCCGTCTCTTGCCATAAGGCGCTGAAGCTGTGTTTCAGGATTAGTCCATACGACAATAATGGGCTTTGTCCATTTATCCATTTTGACCTCAAACAGCAAAGGTACATCAAGAACGATTACCTTAAAACCCTTCATCCAAAGCTTCAGGATTTCCTTAATGATACCGGTGGATATATAAGGAGCCAATAGCCTACAAAAAGATAAAAACCGAATATCAAAATTGATGTAGTTTTGTCACTGCAACAAATTATTCAACCTAAGACCCTTATAACACACTACCAAAGTAGCATGGGAGAAAGCAAGGTAAATCGGATAAAAGAATTGCATAACATCTCTAATTGTTAAAATTACAACTCTTGATTTTGCCAGCATAATTGCAACATGATCAGAAGGTAACATTGCAAATTCTTGGCCCCAAAATTTTATGCAATTCACTTATGGAGGTTATAGATTCAATTTATTAGCATCACATCAGCGTTAAAATGAATCATGACATGCTCTTTGAAAGATATATCATCACCTTAACATACATTATAAGCTCTATCCTTCTAGCCAATGTCATCAAGCAACAATGCAATGCCATAAATATATATATATATATATAGTGTAAAAACAATCACTACATGTCCATCTTTTAGAGAAGAATCATCGATTCATCATAATGCAACTACTAAGATCATTTAGAGGTACTATGTGCATTATCGATATCAATTCAAACAGCATGAGCAGAAATCGATCAAAATGCTATTAGCATTAATCAGGACATTAAACATGCTGATGAACAGAGATTGGCTGTACTTACCGGTTAAGCAGTTGACGCTTATTAGGATCAGAGAATACAATTTGGCCAAGTTTAGGTCTATCCACTTCTCCATTGGCCAATATAATGTCCTCTCCAAAGGTTTCCACAACCTTTTTCCAGCCACCAGTGCCTTTTTTTAGCACATCCTGCAACCAAATCCCATTTTATTCAATTTCCCCTTTTTCTCTAATCAATTTTGTATAAACAACATTGTATACATTACAAATTCAACAAAGGAGAAATATATGATTAAATGAAAATGTAAACCGAGTGTACAAAACAAGAATCAATTCAGTTAAAACCAACTCTGATATAATAAATTATGCCCGACTCTGAGTCGCAACACGTGTATACGAAGGAAAAAAAAAAAGAAGGAAAAACAAAGAAATTACACGAGCAACGACGTCGGCGTCCACGACGGGTATGTCACTGGCCTTGAAGAGATTAGAGACCGTACTCTTCCCCGATGAGATCCCTCCCGTCAGCCCTACTATCCTCATTTTTCTCCTCTCAGCTCTTCAATCTCTTACTACTAGATTTCTCGGTCGGTGAAAAATTACATTAAAGTGCCTGGACCTATCACATTATTATAATCACGATGCAAGTTTAGTCTGTATTACACTAAACTAACTTTGACTACGTTGACTGTAGACCGTCAAACCGCAGTTACGACCAAAATACCTAAATTACCCTTACACATGACCAAAACTGAATACCTGTAATGATTTTGACATAAATAATTTAAATAAAAATTCAAATAGTAACAATTTAAATATTATTGAGAAAATAAAAAATGGAAACATAGTTAATCGTTCAATGTTTGAACTAGGTTGTTAATGTCCTCCACTGTAGATGAACTGACCTGGTTCGTAAAGATGAACCATAGTCAAACTAAATTGCCCAAATAGTTTATAATGGAATATAAAAACTATCTTTTTCCATTCCATCAATTGGAATTTCGTATTTTGGTTACAAACACAACACAATATCCGTCTCTTTTTAAATCACTCTATCCTCTTTCCAAAACTTTTCTTACTTCACAACACAATAATCTTTTTCACCGTTCCATTTTATAAATACTGTTATGGATATTTCTTGAATCATCCAAATAGACTGGGAAAAATCCAATAAACTAGCTCAACAGATCAGGCCCAATTTGCTAGTTCGAAGAAGTCAGCTTTAGTTTGCACGTTTCATGATTCCAACAATACTGAGATCGTCCAGCGGTCACCAAAGCTTAAGACTGCCCATCAATTATCAGTTCGCATATTACTGAAAGGCTAAGATCGGAGGTCGTCCTCTCCAGTTTGAGCTCGTCCAGAATGATGCCAGATCCCGTTTATAACATGTTGTGCAAGAAAAGTGTTTCATATTAATTGCAGCATAATTTGAGGAGATCTCACCTAATCAGTATGGATTTTACTTCTAAATTCATACTTTGATAGAATTAACCTGACAGACGTCAGATGTATTAAATGTAATTCAGACACCGAGTGTAAACCTTGCCGTTACTCTGCCTAAATATTGAGAAGAGAACAGTGGATGTATACACAAATTGATCGAACCACTCTGAAATCTTGCTGTCTTTGTTCTTCTTTTGCTTTCTTCTTCATCTTTTATCTGTTTCTTATATTGTTTTGACTGTTTTTGCAGCATTAGGCCAAGAAGAACCTGGTTGGCTGGAATCCAACGTCAACAAATACCAATTAAAAAGTTTAATACCAAAAAATAAGAAAAAAAAAACACATAATCAAAAAATAAGCAATTAAAAATTTGAAATAGATATGGATCTAACAGATCTGATCATGTGAGGGAACTACAAAAACCTAAAGAGAGCTAATACAATGGTGATGGAAGCTTCAAGGCGATGCGGCCACGATGGGGGAGTGTTGGAGACGACGCGGAGACTATGCAAATCATCTGTGGTTGGTGTTGAGATACAGTTGAGTGAAGGTGTTGGATGGATTTGGGTGGCGATGGAGATGGTTCGAATGAGGTTGAAAAAGATGATGGTGGTGAGATGTTAAACGATCTTTATCATCATCCATTACCGGCTCTTTTTTATTTTTGATTTTTTTTCTTAATTTTATTTAAAATTCCTTTTTATTTTATTATGTATTAATAAATTATTTAATTTACTATTTTAAATTATTATTATTAATTATATTATTTTAAATTTGATATGATTATGATGTGGCAAATGGGAATCCCGTGTAGTCTTTTTATTTATTGATATTTTTTCATACGTAAAAAGTGTCATCTATCCATTTTTTTTTTTTTTTTAATAATAGAAGTGTCCTCTGTCCCTGAACTAAAAAACTCACCAAAACATGCTATTCGAATCCGATCCAAGTATTCCAGTGTGAACTCGCACCATTGCTATAAATTAATAACGCAAAAGAGTCTGGTGCTTTATCGTAATATTCCAGTATTCTTGTATTTAATTAAATATTAATCGTTCGATTGTCAAGCGCATCTGGTGTAGTGGTATCATAGTACCCTCCCACGGTACTGACCGGGGTTCGATTCCCCGGATGCGCAAATTCTGTTTTTAAACCAAATTTTAGGAAGGTTATCTTATATCATAAAATGGTTAATATAAAAAGCTATCCTCGACTATTCTTCCCATAATTTGATCAATATTTTCATAAATTTACATCTAAAAATCTTCAACCAAGCTCTACTCGACTATTTTCTGATGCAACGAGAACATCTTAACAGCCTACAACAGCATTGAAACTTCAACAATCTATTACCATGATAGTTAATCCGCAGCTTAGCAGCACAGCCAACAGAATCATCTATTTCTTAACCGACTGCACTTGCCTCCATCACATTCGCCAAATCCAAGCACAAATCATCCTCCATCACTTCCATAATAACTCAAATATCTTCTCTCATTTTATAACCGCTTGCCATTCTTTAAACCATTTAAACGCTGCTTATCGGCTTTTCACTCAACTCCACAGACCCCATGTCTTCACTTGCAACTCCCTTATTAAAGCCTTCTCTCACTCCCAAACCCCTCACATCCCTTACAATATATACTCTCGCATGCACGCCAACTCTATTTTGCCAAACCACTACACCTTCCCTTTTGTGCTTAAGTCTTTGGCCGACTTTAAGGAGCTTCAACAAGGCAAAAGCGTGCATGCCCATGTTGTACAACTAGGTCATGTTGTTGATATTTATGTCCAAAACTCGTTGTTGAATGTCTATGCGTCGTGTGGCCATATGGGCCTGTGTTGCAAAGTGTTCGTAGAAATGTCAATAAGAGATGTTGTGTCGTGGACTGTTTTGATTACGGGGTATAGGAATGTCAACAAGTATGATGATGCGTTGATTGCTTTCGAGCAAATGCAGTATGCAGGTGTCGAGCCTAATCGCGTTACTATGGTGAATGCATTGGCTGCTTGCGCTAGTTTTGGTGCCATTGAAATGGGTGTTTGGATACATGATTTTATAAGGAGGAAAGGGTGGGAATTGGATGTGATCTTGGGGACTGCTTTGATTGATATGTATGCTAAATGTGGGAGGATGGAAGAAGGGTTGGATGTGTTTGTAGCCATGAAGGAGAAGAACGTTTTTACATGGAATGCTGTTATTGGAGGGCTGGCTCTTGTTAAGAGTGGAGAGGAAGCTGTTAGGTGGTTTTATAAAATGGAGCAAGAAGGATTCAAGGCCGGTGAAGTGACATTAGTGGAAGTGCTTTCTGCTTGTAGTCACTCAGGTTTGCTTGATGTAGGTCGAGAAATTTTCAGTTCATTGATGGTTGGGAAGTATGGTTTTTCGCCTGGTGTGAAACATTATGCCTGTATGATTGACCTATATGCACGTTCTGGTTGTATTGAAGATGCTTTGAAGTTAATAAAAGAAATGCCTTTTGAGCATACTAAGTCTATGTGGGGATCCTTGCTTCCTGCTTGTAGAGATCAGGGGAACTTGGAATTGAGTGAGTTTGTTGCTAAGAAACTTTTGGACTTGGAACCTGATAATAGTGCTTACTATATTGTGCTATCCAGCTTATATGCGCAGATGGGAAGATGGAGTGATGCAGAAAATGTGAGGGAATTAATGAAAGAGAGGGGATTAAAGAAGGATCTGGGCTGTAGTTCTGTAGAATCATTACCCCAGGACTGTGTTTATGAACTATTAGCAAATTAGGTCCCATTTCATTCGCATGTTTACATGTATAGAGAGACGTGTCTATTGAAATTGATCATGGAGTCCTGCCACTTAAGTCAGTTACATTATGTTCTGCCTTCTGGCCCTCCATAGACGGGCTATTTGTCGAGGCAGAGTGTTGAGATCTGATCTACTTGGCATCCCCATATATCCACGTACATGTTTTAATTATCATTTTTTTGAGGATAGCCCTCAAGTTTATGACAGGTAAAAAGCACCATGAATTTTCAGATATAAATGTTAATTGTTTATAGTGTCAATGATGGACCTAAAATGAGCTGAAATTATGCTAATTATTTACTTATTCTGTTCTACTTTTCATTCTAAACTATGTTTGAATTAGTATTGCTTGAGAGAATTGATGAATGAGAGACGACTTGAGGAGGACAAGAGTATGTTGTTTGTCAAATTTGAGCTGCAGGGCATACTTGTGAATTATTAGAAGCAGAAGTCCCATTATATTTGCTTGTCAAGGAAGGTCAATTTAGTAGATGTATCGCTTCTTCACCATTATTACTGTGCTCATACTCGGTGGTTATGGTGGCCAGAAAAACAATAAGACAAATATTGGATCCCAATTGCCAAGACTCAAAAAAGAAGCCATATATCCACCGATAACATTACAAACCGATAAAAACTAGAAAAATATGATACAGTCTATGACAGAAATGGACAGTTTCCCTGATCTCATGCTTTGTTTTGGATGTTCTGTACGTGCTTTGGTGTATGGACAATTTCTGTGATCACAATCTTTTGTTGTATATACTGTTTATAGACTTGCTCTTTCCAAATATGTTATCTCTAAATTTGTTCTTTTCTAATGTGTATGCTCTCTCTTAATATACCGTTTCCAAATAGACAAGGATTTTTGAACCTATAAGAGAATGCCTTTTTTTCCCCTTCAGAATATGCTCTTTGCTACTCCAGAAATAGTTGGTTTCCTTGTTTTGAATAAAGAAGCAGGCGACGAGTTCTTCCTTAAGGAACAGACCATTTCATTAAAAGTATTGCAGTAAACACACAACACATGGATGGCCTGATAATGATTTCTGTAATGCTCTTCAATGGAATGCTACTCACCCCCGAATTAAGTTGAAGATGTTCAATTTCATTTCCTTTGTTTTCACTGCTTCCCACATAACATTGCACGATTGTTCACAATTAAAAAGAAACAGTTGCATAAATAGATCAGACCTTGAAGCAGACGGATTTTTTTGGACGTAATGATAGTGCTAACTGTTCAAACAGAAACTAAACGCTAAAGTATTTTAAAAGGAAAAATAAAAAGAGAGTAAAGTGAGCATGGTAGACCATTGATAAACACACAAATTCAAGACTAAAATTAGCATAACCGTAGATGAAAACACAACTGTAGAAATACAAAAGTGCATGGCAAAGCATCAATATTCCCCAGCGAATATTGAGGACACACACCCTTAGCCAAATACAAACTGCGAAAACATTGGCTATTATTGTTACAGGTGAACTTGGGGTAGCTAATATTGGCTACAACTCTTACTTCTTGCTTGACATAGCAAGAACCTTAGCCCAAGCAGGTCTAGCAGTGATATTTGCAACCCAAGCACTGACATGGGGGCGGCAATCAAAGTGCTTCTTCACCGGTGTTCCCAACAACAACTGAATGTTAGGGAGGTGATGCATATCTGCCAAAGTGAAGCAATCACAAGCCAAGAACTTCGACTGAGCCAGATGAGCCTCGTACACATCCAAGACTTTCCCCAGCTTACCTTCAAGCTCCCCCACCGCAGCCGCATCTGTAGTCATACCAAACGTTGGCTTGAACACAATCTCCCAGTTCAGCTTTGAAGCAACAGGGTCGAATTGATGTGCCTCAACCTCCTTCCATACCAATAACTGAGGCATCGGCTTGCCTGGGCACGTTAGTGCTGTGCCCTTGTCAGCATATTGTTCAGCGATGTATTGGGTAATCGCCCTTGATTCTGCATACCAGAACACCCAACACATAAGTGCCAGTTAATCATACTAGTCACAAAATAGTGGCACATCTTAAAAGGCACCCCCAGTCAAATATCAACACTTTCATAACTTACCGAACAGCTGCAATTCTCCTTGTTCAAAAGCTGGAACTTGTCCGAATGGCTGCATCAACCAAATATAACTACGTTAGATTTAAGTTAGGATGAAACGTTCATGGTCCTCAAGTAGTACCGGTCTTGTACATCATACTTACATTCTTTTTAAGGAAGGCTTCGGATTTATGTTCACCAGTTGCCAAGTCCACAGGAACAAGCTCAAATTCGATGTCCTTCTCGTAAAGGCAAACTAAAACTCGCTGCGTTGCTGTGGATATAACACTTCCGTGGACTTTGATGCCTGACATGATTAATCTCCTATTTTGTTTTGACGAAAAGAGAACAAAAACAGAAGAGGATAACGGGGATTTTAAGACGCTGGGTAAGGCTCTATGGGGCTTCCTATAAGTTCTAGAATACTCTAAACTGTTATAAAATTAAAATAAATGAATATAATAAAATTAATAATCATGGAACTTAAAGAGAATTTATCAGGGACTTGTGACAAATTTGACAGCAAAAGATCATAGCAGGAGATAACAGAGAGAGAGAGACAAGAGAAAAGCAAAAACAATAAATTCAATAACAAAAAAACAATAAAGGGAGAGAGACAGAAGAAAAGCAGTAAAGTATATAAAAAGAAAGCAGAAAATAAATGTATTATTACATTGAGGCGTTACACATATATATAGACCAAAATAGAGTCGGTTATGACCGACTTTAAATAATATATTATTATAATATCATCCAGAAACTTCATAACACTCCCCCTTGGATGATACCATTATAATATATTTAAAATTTTCTACCAGTAAAAACTCAAAATCTAAACAAAAGATATTTTATGATCTGCTGGATCTAAAATATTATAATCTTCTGGATTTAATAATATTTGGATGTGCTTAAAATGACTGCCTCATTAAAAACCTTGTCAGGAAAACCCAGTGGGATAAAACCTCATCGAAGGGAAAAAGAGTGCAGTGCACATATGTCCACATTGATTTAATATACTCCCCCTGAAAAATGCTTCAGACATTTTAAATCCTTCAGGAATTTTCATATAGATATTAGTATCAAGTGACCCATATAAATATGCTGTCACTACGTCCATAAGCCGCATTTCGAGTCCTTCTGAGACTGCTAAACTGATCAAGAATCTAAAAGTAATTGTATCCATCACTGGTGAATACGTCTCATCATAATCAATCTCTGGTCTCTGCGAGAAACCTTGTGCAACAAGCCTTACTTTATGTCTTACAATTTCATTCTTTTCATTACGTTTCCGTACAAATACCCATTTGTATCCAACAGGTTTGACATTTTCAGGCGTTTGGACTACAGATCCAAAGACTTTACGTTTGGCTAAGGAACTTAATTCTGCTTGAATTGCATTTTTCCATTCAAGCCAATCGTGTCTTTGTCTACATTCATTAACAGTATGTGGTTCATAATCATCGTTCATAACTGTCAAAACTACTGTATATGAAAATATATCATCGATGATTATTTCATTACGATTCCACATACCTTCAGCACAATTGATTGAAATTTCTTGATTTCCAGAATTTTGTGACTCATCAATTGTTTGTACCTCTTTGGGGGTTTTAGTCTCTTCAGGGATTGGTAACTCTCCTGGAGTTGATCTTTCAGAGATAATGGATTTTGTAACTTGAGTATTATTTTCAGAAGAATCAGAATTTTTCATTCTCCGTTTTCGGGGAATACTATCTTTTGAGCCCATTGGTCTACCACGCTTCTGGCGTGCAGTAGATGATTCATTTGCTGCGTTCTGATTACATTGTTCTACAGGAACAATTATTCTAGCTGGTGTATTGGCAGCTGGTATGTGTGATTTTGTCACTTTAGCAGCATCAGTAAATGCATCTGGCAACTGATTCGCAATCATCTGAAGATTAACTATTCTTCGTACCTCACTTTCACATTGGGTAGTACGAGGATCCAAATGAAATATTGTTGTCACATTCCATGATAGCTCATTTTTCTCTCCAATAGTTACATTTTTCTTGTGCTTCTCTTCAGGAGAAATTTTTCCTCCCCCTAATGGTGGGAAAGTTGTCTCGTCAAAATGACAATCTGCAAAACGGGCAGTAAAAAGATCACCTGTCAATAGTTCAAGATATCTGATAATTGAAGGTGAATTAAAACCAATATATATTCCCAAACGACTTTGGGGTCCCATTTTGGTTCTTTGAGGAGGAGCAATAGGGACCTGTACGGCACAACCAAAAATGCGTAAATGAGAAATATCAGGTTGGTGCCCAAGTACAAGTTGTAATGGAGAGTACCGGTGATAAGCTGCAGGCCTAAGTCGAATCAATGTTGCTGCATGTAAAACAGCATGTCCCCAAGCAGAAACCGGTAATTTGGTTTGTAACAATAAAGTTCTAGCAATCACCTGGATACGTTTGATGAATGATTCTGCTAGACCATTCTGGGTATGTACATGTGGGACTGGATGTTCAACATCAATTCCGATTGATGTGCAATAATCATCAAATGTTTTTGATGTAAACTCACCAGCATTATCTAGTCGTATACTCTTGATTGGATAATCTGAAAATTGTGCTCGGAGTCTAATGATTTGAGCAAGCAATCTAGCAAAAGCAATGTTACGACTGGATAATAAACATACATGTGACCACCTTGCTGATGCATCAATTAATACCATAAAATAACGGAATGGTCCACTGGGTGGATGAATGGGTCCACATATATCTCCTTGTATTATTTGCAGGAAAGATGGAGATTCAAAACCAACCTTAGAAATATATGGTTTAATTACCAATTTTCCTTGTGAACAGACAGTGCATATATTGTCATTGGATAATAGAATCTTCAGGTTCTTTAATGGGTGCCCATGAGAATTTTCAATGATTCTACGCATCATCGTAGATCCTGGATGACCAAGACGGTCATGCCAAAGTCGAAATGTTATTGGTTTAAACAGCTTCTGGCTTGAAACTACATAAGTTTCAATTGATCTCATAATTGTATAATACAACCCAGATGAGAAAGCTCTGAGTTTTTCTACAATTAGCTTCTGGTCTGAGATAATTTTAGTAATGCATAAATATTCAACATTCTTCTCATTTGTAGTTTCAATATGATATCCGTTACTACGTATATCTTTGAAACTGAGTAGATTTCTTCTAGATCTACTAGAGTATAATGCACCATTTATATATAATTTAGTACCATTTGTCAATAAGATTATGGCTCTTCCAAAACCTTCAACCAGATCTGCAGGACCTGATATAGTATTTACCTTGACTTTGGCTACTGTCAAATTTGAGAAATATTTCTTATTCTGAAGAATAGTATGTGTTGTTGCACTGTCGACAATACATATATCTGCATCTTCCTTTTTGAGAATAGATAATTCATCCATATCCGTCTGAAAATTTATACCCACCACGACCATGATTACCACGTTCGCGTCCATGTCCACGTCCACGGCCTTTACTTGTGCTAGCATTTGCTTCTGGAAGTGCAACTGCGCCAGCTGGGCGGAGTTCATGATTTTTCATCAGAAGCTCATTATTTTGTTCTGCCACTAAGAGACATGAGATTAATTCAGAGTATTTTGTAAACCTGCATTCTCTATATTGCTGCTGCAGGAGCACATTAGATGCATGGAAAGTAGTATATGTCTTTTCCAATAGATCTGCATCAGTCAGTATTTCACCACACAAGTTCAGCTGTGAGGTTATCTTAAACAGGGCAGAATTATAATCAGCGACTGATTTGAAATCTTGGAGTCTTAAATTACTCCACTCATGCCGGGCTTTGGGAGGACGACGGTTTTCTGATGGTCATACCTGTCTTTTAAATTTTTCCACAAAGTCAGTGGATCTCTAATTGTGAGGTATTGAGTCTTCAGACTCTCATGTAAATGACGGCGGATAAAGATCATTGCAGTTACTTTATCCTGTAGAGATGTTTCATTATTATCTCTAATTGTATCAGCTAAGCCCTTGGACTGCAGATACAGCTCTACATCAAGGATCCATGAAAAATAATTATTTCCTGATATATCCAGTAGAGCAAATTCTGGTTTTCCAATATTTGACATGACTATATACATAAAATATCACAATTAGTGATATAATCAAAATGATATATTTGAAACTTCAGGTTACCAAAAATTTCATTTATATTTTTAGAACTTCAGGTAAAAAATAATAACTTCAGGTTTTAACAATAAATATTTAGAACTTCAGATTCCATTGATTAAAATCCAGAACTTCAGGTTCTAGTATATTATAAATTTAAGAGAATAAAATACATAAAATATAAATATATAACAGAGATAACAAATCAATTAATTAATAATATATTGAGCCGGCATAGCCGTGCATGAAATACATAATAAAAATAGTAAATAATAATAACAGAGCTGCACATATAGTATGTAACAATAAGTAAATAAATAAAATTAAATAGTTAGATCTGTAATGCATGATAATAATAATTGAGTCGGCAGAGCCGTACATTGGTTGAGTCGGCAGAGCCGTACATTGATTGAGTCGGCAGAGCCGTACATTGATTGAGTCGGCAGAGCCGTACATATATTGAGTCAGAATATCAAGAACTTCAGGTTCAAGATCGTGCTGATAACGTGTTATAAAATTAAAATAAATGAATATAATAAAATTAATAATCATCAGGGGTTTAAAGAGAATTTACCATGGACTTGTGACAAATTTGACAGCAAAAGATGATAGCAGGAGATAACAGAGAGAGAGGCGAGAGAAAAGCAAAAACAATAAATTCAATAACAAAAAAAAATAAAGGGAGAGAGACAGAAGAAAAACAGTAAAGTATATAAAAAGAAAACAAAAAATAAATGTATTATTACATTGAGACGTTACACATATATATACTAAAATAGAGTCGGTTATGACCGATTTTAAATAATATATTATTATAATATTATCCAGAAACTTCGTAACATAAACTACAATTTTGGTAAAATTTTATATAAAAATGATTCACACGTGTTTCCGATTCAATGGACTGTCTATTCGGAGTCTTCAGACCCTTATCTGCATTTAAATCACAGCTCTGCCAAGTCAAAAGTTGTTGGCTAGTTCGAGAATTTGGTTGCATAGTTCTTTGATGCGATACTCCTAATTTCCCTCAGTTTGGTATAACAGATCAAAACCCTTCTAACTTTAAAAACTCACTAAAAACCGTATAATTTATAAAAATAATAAAAAATATTTATAAAAATAATCCAAAAACCCCCCGCTTTTAACTTGAATTTTAAAAATTAATATTTAACCGTTAATTAAAAATAATAAAACCGTAAATTCAGTGTAAAATAAATTAAAAATTTTGAACAAACAAATAAATATCATGTGGAAGATTACATATTTAAAATAATTAAAAAATAATATATTTTTTTAAAAATCATATTCATTGTTCATAGTATGATAGATGGTGTACATAATTCAAAATAAAAATAAAAATAAAAATAATCTTAAAAAAATTCATTCTCTTTCTCTTTTTCTCCCTCTCTTTTCGCTTCTCAATCTTTTTCTTCTTCTTCTTCGGTCTCTTTTTCTTATTATTCTCTTTTCTTTCTCTTTTATTTTTTTTTCTTTTGGATGGAGTAGATGCATTTTCTATATTGATGATTTGGTTTTTCTTGTTTAATGGAGTAGATCCATTTTCTAGATCATTCCAGAGTTTTCTAGATTTTCAGCTACTTTCCAGCTGAAAACTCACATCTTCCAATAGCCTGAAACCGAGGTTTTTAGTGACATTTTTTTTTTTTTAATAATTTTTTTAATTTTTTAATAAAAATTAATTTGTTTTTATACACTGACTTTGTCTGAGCCCATTTTTCATTAACAGAATTAATAGAAACGGTAAAATAGAATTTGCTCAAATGAGAGGGAGACAATTAGCTATTTGATCAAACAACATGAGATATTAAAATTATCCCTTCTTGGCTTCTTTTATTTCCATTTCTTCTTATTCGAGCATATACTTGTCAGATTCAAGAATTGCGATTTACGTAGGGTCTCAATCATGTTAATATGGTAGAATTGTAAAAATTAGGAAAAAAAAGACAAAAAGAAAGGAAAGAAAATCAATTATTCAGCATGGGGCTACATTAATCTTCATAAAAATCCTTAACTGATTTTGATGTGTACATACTTGGAGATAATATTAGGTGGGTCAACCAAATGATTTAATCAGAATCAAGAACATAATTATTTAAGTATGAGTTTCCCGGCTAATTTACTTTAGAAATGTGATTGAAAATCAATTACGAATTTTTTAAAATAACTAATTCATATCGTGACGAGTAACATTCAGGCAGGATCAAGTGGCAGTAGTATTACTTTGCATGTTGCACTCATAAGTATGATGATATCAACTTGACACTCAACAGTTGAGATCAGACTCTTCAACAACTAACAAATGTAAAATCAATCGGCTGTTTGTTTCAAGTTGGCTAGGGGTCGGTTAGCAAAATAATGACTCGACAATTGGTTAGAAAAATCAAAGATTCTTGGACACCGGTATGATCAAGATCCAGGAATCCAAATCTATACTGTGTGTTCTTCATGCAAATAATCAGTTAAACAAATTCAAGAAAAGACTCTTCATTAGTGGAGTCTCTGACCTTCTATTTTTCTCTGCTCATGGTAGCAGTTAGGTTCTAATCCCTCAGTTAGTCGACCTGTCGAAAGAAAAAAAAGTTCAAACAAGAAAATAGAAGAATTCTGGTGTTTGAAACTTTTTTTAAATAAAAAAATGATTTGCAATTTGCAGGTCCTTGGATAAGGCTGAGAGGAAGTTTCGTTGAGGTAGACAAGAACCGGTGGG
Organism: Dimocarpus longan; assembly: GCA_022984855.1. Lineage (NCBI taxonomy): Eukaryota > Viridiplantae > Streptophyta > Magnoliopsida > Sapindales > Sapindaceae > Dimocarpus > Dimocarpus longan. Next base: position 26,044,121 of record CM041015.1, read on the forward strand.
GTCGGCTGGGCGGTGCAGTTGATTAGTTTTGTACTAAAATAAGTGGGTGATATAATAGTCCTCTTATTTTTTTTTTAACTGCTTTTTTAAAGTATATTTTTAAGTGTTTTAGGTGAGTGGCATTATGTAACGCTTTTGCAATGACTAATGGGCCAATGCCACGGACATAAAACAAGAATGAGGAATTTATAAGTTCAACAATTCATTTTTATTTTTATATAGTAGAGGGCTGATCAAATAGTACTGATAAAATATGTCAAAAAACAAAGTAGCACTGATAATTAATTTTTAAAGAAAAATTTTTTTATAGCCAGTACAAGCGTGACAATGGGCACAGGTGAGATAGGACAGAGTGATGTGACTCTTAAGAGGGCGAAATCCCACACGAAATAGGCCACGTAAAGGCGGGGGAAAAACTCATATTTTTAAGTGAAAGAGGGACATGTTGGATGTAGACACATTGAATTTATCAGACTCACGGGTGGACAGCCTTTGCGAAGGAGGTAAAATCCAAACTACTATTAATTGACAGTTTGATGTCTTCTAAGTTGCAGTCCTCTAGCTCCATCTTTCGATGAGCGCAATGTATAATTGATTCTTGGGGTCTAATCAACAACTCTTGTAAGAAAATCTTGCTCATAGCGGGCCCTGTATGTCCGCTCAAATATTATTGTCGCGCTTTTTTTTTTTTTTTATATGATATGGCACTCAATTAAATTATTAATCGATTTTATTATCGAAATCGATTATGATAAAACTTTATGATCTATATTTTCAAAAAAAGGGTACGAACTGTCTAAATAATAGAAAAATCTGTCAAGTTGAGATTAAACCTGTTACTTGAGATGAAATGGTTGAAAAATGGCTTTATCACCATTTCACTTTTCCCCATGCTTTCCTAATATTTAATCACATGAAATGCTATGTTATATGTTTAATTTATTCAAAGATTCCTTGTGGGGTTGATATTTGTTTTTGACAAATCCAAAATTTTATACACCACAACAGCAAGTTATCTAATATAATATAGCAATAATATTGAAAAGCTAAAATTATAATAAAATTAATGTTATGAAGTTTCTGGATGCATCATTATAATAATATAAAGTATTTTATTTAAGTCGGTTAAACCGACTCAGTTTACCTATATATACGTGTGTAACCTCAGCAATAAAGAATATTCTTTACTGTTTTCCTCTGTCTCTCTCTCCCTTTATTGTTTTCTTTATTGAATTTATTATTTTATTTCTTCTCTCGCCTCTCTCTCTGTTATCTCATTTTCTTGTCAAATATCAGTTCAAGTCCCTGGTAAATTTTTTTTAAGCCCCTGAAACTATTAATTTTATTATATTAATTTATTTTAATTTTATAACATGTTATCAGCACGATCTTGAACCTGAAGTTCTTGATATTCTGACTCAATCAATATACGGCTCTGCCGACTCAATCAATGTACGGCTCTGCCGACTCAACCAATGTACGGCTCTGCCGACTCAATTATTATTATCATGCATTACAGATCTAACTATTTAATTTTATTTATTTACTTATTGTTACATACTATATGTGCAGCTCTGTTATTATTATTTACTATTTTTATCATGTATTTCATGCACGGCTATGCCGGTTCAATATATTATTTATATTAATTAATTGATTTGTTATCTCTATTATATCTTTATATTTCATATATTTTATTCTCTCAAATTTATAATGTACTAGAACCTGAAGTTCTGGATTTTAATCAATGGAATCTGAAGTTCTAAATATTTATTGTTAAAACCTGAAGTTATTATTTTTGACCTGAAGTTCTAAAAATATAAATGAAATTTTTGGCAACCTGAAGTTTCAAATATATCATTTTGATTATATCACTAATTGTGATATTTTATGTACATAGTCATGTCAAATATCGCAAAACCAGAATTTGCTCTACTGAATATATCAGGAAATAATTATCTTTCATGGATCCTTGATGTAGAGCTGTATCTGCAGTCCAAGGGCTTAGCTGATACAATTAGAGATAATAATGAAACATCTCTACAGGATAAAGCAACTGCAATGATATTTATCCGCCGCCATTTACATGAGAGCCTGAAGACTCAATACCTCACAATTAAAGATCCACTGACTTTGTGGAAAAATTTAAAGGACAGGTATGACCATCAGAAAATCGTCGTCCTCCCCAAAGCCCGGCATGAGTGGAGTAATTTAAGACTCCAAGATTTCAAATCAGTCGCTGATTATAATTCTGTCCTGTTTAAGATAACCTCACAGCTGAACTTGTGTGGTGGAATACTGACTGATGCAGATCTGTTGGAAAAGACATATACTACTTTCCATGCATCTAATATGCTCCTGCAGCAGCAATATAGAGAACGCAGGTTTACAAAATACTCTGAATTAATCTCATGTCTCTTAGTGGCAGAACAAAATAATGAGCTTCTGATGAAAAATCATGAACTCCGCCCAGCTGGCGCAGTTGCACTTCCAGAAGCAAATGCTAGCACAAGTAAAGGCCGTTGACGTGGACGCGAACGTGGTAATCATGGTCGTGGTGGGTATAAATTTTCAAGTAATCGAAACCAGAAAAACATCTCTCAAAAGTGGAATGTTTATAATGCTAAACATAATAAGGGCAAAAATGCAGAGAAAAAGGCCCCTAAAAATTATGAAAATGTTTGTTTCAGATGTGGTATGTCTGGACACTGGTCTCGTACCTGTCGTACGACTAAGCATTTGGTTGATCTGTATCAAGCCTCTGTAAAGGGGAAGGAAAAGAAAATTGATATAAATTTTACAGATCAAAGTGATGATCCTGTAGATATCACAAGCCTGGACTTATCGGATTTTCTTGATAATACGGATGGAAAAGTGGATTACTCAATTGGTGATGGAGATATCCATACCAATTAGACAGTTGCCTAGTTAATATAGTCATATTAACTTTTGTTATGTTAGTACATATTTTTGTAATCTTCCAGAAGTAAGATAACTTATTTTGCTTTATATGATGTACTAACATATGGTTTATCTGATGAAAGACGAATATGGATGAATTATCTATTCTCAAAAGGGAAGGTGCAGATATATGTATTGTCAACAGTGCAACAACACATACTATTATTCAGAATAAGAAATATTTCTCAAATTTGACAGTAACCAAAGTCAAGGTAAATACTATATCAGGTCCTGCAGATCTGGTTGAAGGTTCTAGAAGAGCCATAATCTTATTGAGAAATGGTACTAAATTATATATAAATGGTGCATTATACTCTGGTAGATCTAGAAGAAATCTACTCAGTTTCAAAGATATACGTAGTAACGGATATCATATTGAAACTACAAATGAGAAGAATGTTGAATATTTATGCATCACTAAAATTATCTCAGGCCAGAAGCTAATTGTAGAAAAACTCAGAGCTTTCTCATCTGGGTTGTATTATACAATTATGAGATCAATTGAAACTTATGTAGTTTCAAGCCAGAAACTGTTTAAACCAATAACATTTCGACTTTGGCATGACCGTCTTGGTCATCCAGGATCTACGATGATGCGTAGAATCATTGAAAATTCTCATGAGCACCCATTAAAGAACCTGAAGATTCTATTATCCAATGACAATATATGCACTGTCTGTTCACAGGGAAAATTGGTAATTAAACCATCTATTTCTAAGGTTGGTTTTGAATCTCCATCTTTCCTGCAGAGAATACAAGGAGATATATGTGGACCCATTCATCCACCCAGTGGACCATTCCGTTATTTCATGGTATTAATTGATGCATCAGCAAGGTGGTCACATGTATGTTTATTATCCAGTCGTAACATTGCTTTTGCTAGATTGCTTACTCAAATCATTAGACTCCGAGCACAATTCCCAGATTATCCAATCAAGCGCATACGATTAGATAATGCTGGTGAGTTTACATCAAAAACATTTGATGATTATTGCACATCAATCGGAATTGATGTTGAACATCCAGTCCCACATGTACATACCCAGAATGGTCTAGCAGAATCATTCATCAAACATATCCAGGTGATTGCTAGAACTTTATTATTACAAACCAAATTACCGGTTTCTGCTTGGGAACATGCTGTTTTACATGCAGCAACATTGATTCGACTTAGGCCTGCAGCTTATCACCAGTACTCTCCATTACAACTTGTACTTGGACACCAACCTGATATTTCTCATTTACGCATTTTTGGTTGTGCTGTACAGGTCCCTATTGCTCCTCCTCAAAGAACCAAAATGGGACCCCAACGTCGTTTGGGAATATATGTTGGTTTTAATTCACCTTCAATTATCAGATATCTTGAACCACTGACAGGTGATCTTTTTACTGCTCGTTTTGCAGATTGTCATTTTGACGAAACAACTTTCCCACCATTAGGGGAAGGAAAAATTTCTCCTGAAGAGAAGCACAAGAAAAATGTAACTATTGGAGAGAAAAATGAGCTGTCATGGAATGTGACAACAATATCTCATTTGGATCCCCGTACTACCCAATGTGAAAGTGAGGTACGAAGAATAGTTAATCTTCAGATGATTGCGAATCAGTTGTCAGATGCATTTACTGATGCTGCTAAGGTACAAAATCACACATACCAGCTGCCAATACACCAGCTAGAATAATTGTTCCTATAGAACAATGTAATCAGAACGCAGCAAATGAATCATCTACTGCACGCCAGAAGCGTGGTAGACCAATGGGCTCAAAAGATAGTATTCCCCGGAAACGGAGAATGAAAAATTTTGATTCTTCTGAAAATAATACTCAAGCTACAAAATCCATTATCTCTGAAAAATCAACTCCAGAAGAGTTGCCAATCCCTGAAGAGACTAAAACCCCCAAAGAGGTACAAACAATTGATGAGTCACAAAATTCTGGAAATCAAGAAATTTCAATCAATTGTGCTGAAGGTATGTGGAATCGTAATAAAATAATCATCGATGATATATTTTCATATACAGTAGCTTTGACAGTTATGAACGATGATTATGAACCACATACTGTTAATGAATGTAGACAAAGACACGATTGGCTTGAATGGAAAAATGTAATTCAAGCAGAATTAAGTTCCTTAGCCAAACGTAAAGTCTTTGGACCTGTAGTCCAAACGCTTGAAAATGTCAAACCTGTTGGATACAAATGGGTATTTGTACGGAAACGTAATGAAAAGAATGAAATTGTAAGACATAAAGCAAGGCTTGTTGCACAAGGTTTCTCGCAGAGACCAGAGATTGATTATGATGAGACGTATTCACCAGTGATGGATACAATTACTTTTAGATTCTTGATCAGTTTAGCAGTCTCAGAAGGACTCGAAATGCGGCTTATGGATGTAGTGACAGCATATTTATATGGGTCACTTGATACTAATATCTATATAAAAATTCCTGAAGGATTTAAAATGTCTGAAGCATTTTTCAGGGGGAGTATATTAAATCAATGTGGACATATGTGCACTGCACTCTTTTTTCCTTCGATCAAGTTTTATCCCACTGAGTTTTCCTGACAAGGTTTTTAATAAGGTAGTCATTTTAAGCACATCCAAATATTATTAAATCCAGAAGATTATAATATTTTAGATCCAGCAGATCATAAAATATCTTTTGTTTAGATTTTGAGTTTTTATTGGTAGAAAATTTTAAATATATTATAATGATATCATCCAAGGGGGAGTGTTATGAAGTTTCTGGATGCACCATTATAATAATATAAAATATTTTGTTTAAGTCGGTTAAACCGACTCAGTTTGCCTATATATACGTGTGTAACCTCAGCAATAAAGAATATGCTTTACTGCTCTCCTCTGTCTCTCTCTCCCTTTATTGTTTTCTTTATTGAATTTATTATTTTATTTCTTCTCCCGTCTCTCTCTCTGCTGTCTCATTTTCTTGTCAAATATCAGCTCAAATCCCTGGTAAATTCTCTTTAAGCCCCTGATAACTATTAATTTTATTATATTTATTTATTTTAATTTTATAACAATTAATTTATTATATCAATTTTGTCAGCAAAAATATATGTAGTCTTTAAACTGCTACTAACTTACTACTATAGTTTAATAATAACTATCAAGTCATTTTTAGTAATTGTAAAAAGAATAGAATAGTAAAACGAGTTAAAGAAAAAAGATAAAATTTTAATTTATTAACCGATAACCTTAATTAATAGCACACCGTTTCCTACCCATTAATAATAATTTTTAAATATTTTTATAATTAATTAAAAAATTATTATAATTATTAATAAATAATTTTATCTAATTAATAAAATAATCAAATCAATTACGTGATTGCATTTTCACAAATAAAGTCACAATTGTGAGTTGTTGTTTTGTTTCCTGTTTTCCTTTCCACCTCAAAGTATAATGGTTATTAAATAAATATAATTTGGGCTTCGTTTTTCTGGAACCGTATTGAGCCTATCGGTGGGCCGTCGAAGACGCTGGAGTACAAGTAAGCATATTTGTGCAATGTCTTTTTTTTTGTTTTTTTGAAATTATATTTGTGCAGTGTTGCACAAAGCTCTTACGTCTTTGACTCGCTGACGCGGCCAGTTTCTTTATTTACTTCTTTAACGAGGTTACACACGCAGGTAGTGGGGTCCCACATGAGATCCACTTATCGGAAACATTTATGCAACATGGTGACATATCAATGGATCATTTTGAAACTGAGAGTAGGTTCCTCGTTCTTCCACACCCTTTCTCATCTCCATTCAAATCCTTATTTGGAGGAAATGGAGACGGGGTACTTGAGGCTGGATTCCCAATCTCCACACTCATTCCTCATTTTCCCCCGATCCCTCATCCTCATTTAACTGAGTTAAGAGGGAATATAACTCGACAATAAAAATCAGAATTTGAGATTTCGTTTGTTGCAAATAATGTATGACTTAGTTTTCCAGAAGCATTTTTCTTCATAAATAAAATTAAAGCCTATTACCTATCATCTTTAAAGCTTGGCCAATACGCCAGCCGATTCAGTTGTTTGAATATCCTGCTAGCATTATTTCTTGATATGGTGTAAGAAATTAACAAAATTTGAAAACTTTTCTTTCCCTCTGTATTGCTTAAAATGGTTGACATAACTAAGAGCGACTTTCACCAACCTAATCAATATAGGTAAGGATGAGGTTAGTATAAAGATATGCATCTCACACTTATACACAAAAGGCTACGGGTTTTGGTTATCTCTTCCTCCCCAAACCCCAATATTATTGTAATAGTTCAGAAAAAAAGCTAACATATATATATTTATTTATTTATGATATAAGTATCCTAGGCTAAAATAATGATCAAATATCTGTACATATAAACTTTAAGGATATATAAGTTAATGATATACGTATAGTAAGCTAAAATAATGACCTAATATCTGTACATATAAATTTTAAGGAGCGTATTTTTCATTTTATTAAATGAGCACTACACCATTTTACATTGAGAGTTTGAATAAAATAATAATTGAATTTATAGATTTGGGCTGAAGTATAAAATAAATTACTTCTATTATTATAATAGCCAAATAAGGTGCTCTTTTTGCCCTTTATCAAAAGAAATTATATAAAAGAAGTAAACAAAAATGTTTGGATTCCAAGGCTATGAAAATGAAATTTTATATATAAGAACAATCCCAGAGGGTGCAAACCAACTCCAAGAATTTGAACCATAACAGTTGTGGTATATGCATCCCCGTCAATGAGGCTATGGAAACAACTTTTCAAGCCTTCAGTATAAATGAACAGGATTGTTATTTTGAACAAGCAATTGGTTCTGGATCAAAGCTAGAGAATACATAACACAGGTAATTAGTTTGTTCTTAATTTAAGTTCCCACCACGCCGATAGCATATATGTTATAAATATGGTTGCTCCGAAACTTGAGGAACATATCGACCAATGGTCATGTTTTGTACCTCTTGTCTGATTAAGTCAAACAGCTCTGTGGATAGATAACGCTCTCCTGAGCTGGGGAATATCACCTGCATGAACAAAGAGCCAAAGGAATGGCATAGTTATAACTTATGAATTAGACAAACAATCTCTAGCCATTCGTCAATTTAGAAGATGTAAGTTTATATACCTTTAAGTGAATTAATTTCTCTGATATTACTAAGACAAAACTTTTAAGAAATGGGAACATAAGGAAAACTTGGAAAAATATAGTTCAATTAATTAATGTGATTCTTTTTTATTATTTTTGACATTATTAATTAATTGGATTCAATGTTAAGCCAATTGATGATGAACATAGAAAGAACTGAGGTTAAGTCAATTGTGATCTTTAATTGGCTATGGATAAATAAATTATTGCAATGTGATCCTAATTCCTTGTTGACAATCAGAATACAAAATGAAATGTAAAGTCAAAAAGTGGCATACGTGAAAGGACAGGTAAACTAATCAAGTCACAATTTAAAGGACCTCAAGTTACATTAAGCTACAATTTAAACTAACCAAAATATATCACTATAAGGTAGTTTTCGATATTAGGTGTGAGAGCAAATCTCACGTTGACAGAGTAATAAAAAAAAGAATGGTTAATATATTAATTGGACTTGCAAAACCTATAATAAACCAGCATTAGGGGATGGTCATTGATCCAATAAAATATTAACCTATAATAAAATGTAATAGTTTCTAAAGCTATATATCAACCCAAAAAAAAAAAAGAAAGGAACTTACAACAAAGAGTTTCCCAGCATTTTCAGGCCTCTTTGCCAACTTTATGGCAGCAGTGGCTGCAGCACCAGATGATGTCCCTACCTGCCAAAGGGTGATCCTAAAATTACCATAAAAGGGAAAAGGCCTGCAATGGAAAATACGGATATCACATGACAGAAAAAATAGTGTAATGAACCTAAAGCAATTTTAGAATTGTAAACAGACCAGCAAACCCTCTTCTAGGGCAAGCGGCTTAGCAGTTTCAATAGCTTCTTCACTCGACACCTGGAAAGCACTGGCAGTATAAGTCAAGAAAATGGTTCGTGTTGAATGCATAATTATTTGCCACATGAAAATGGATTAATTTACAAGTAACTTTTATATGTATATAAATCAGAAAATTAGTATGAAGTTTCATTTCAAGTTTGCAACCTTTTTTTAAAGCCCAATGAGAAAGCTGTCATAATTCTTTAGTGTATTTCGTTTGGTATTGCTACTAGACAACCTCAATTATCGTGAAGATACACGTTACCAGAAAGATCATATAACAGTCCATTTTACATAAATCAAACCCGGAACAATTGCAATCGAGATGGAAAAATATGCCAGAAATTGATTAAGAAAATGTGCATAAAATCAATCTAAGCTAGAAAGTAAACACCTAAAGCGTCAGATTTATATTTTTTCTAAAGAGGAATTGGCGGGTGGGTGATAGTGGGTCAGAATAGAAGAACGTAGCTCTGTATGATACCATGCACCATAAAGAGATTTTATAGTTTTGATTAATTGATATTGTTTTGAAGTACAATAAATCTGACATTATGTTGATTTTTTTTAACTTGACACCAAATGTACAGATGATTTATCAAAACTTATCAAGATCAATTATTATTTGTGTTATTTGAATATTTAATACATGATTATTGAGAGTTTATACCACAACATACAAAACTTATATGTGGTGGATGTTCAACCCTACAGATAAGGTGAATAAAAAGATGCACAATTATTTGTGACAGGAAGTGATGTGTTAGTATATATACAGTCGCTTCTAAAAGAATCTATTTCCTGTAACAACTCGACACAAGTAGAAAAAATATAATTATTCTAATTATAGGAAAAAAGTTTGTTGGAAAACCTTTGTGCAACTTAAACAAATGAACTTCTGGAAAATATAAGGTTGACCAAGTAATATGTCTCTCACACTCACGTGACGAGGTTGTGGGATCGACTTAGCTCACCATTCTTCAAATCTTGAATTAATTGTAATATTTTAAAAAAAATGAATTTACAATAATACTAGATATTCAACCTTTTACAACTTATTTGCATTCAAACTAATGATATGATAATTAATGAATGAAAATAGATTTGTGATAATTTGTTTCACTTGCAAAATATATTCATACAAAATGTTGGATGTCAGAATATAAATTAAAACTTCATTCTAGATACTTTATAAGGTCAATAATAGGATTTTCAACTTAATTTTTAATGCAAGACTTTTTTACTCACTTTTAAACCTTATTTAACATGCAGATTTGAACTGAACTATTTTTATGAAATTGAATTGAACTAAATTAATATTATGATATGTTTGTTAAGAGACTTTTCCAGTTACATTTAGTGCCTGTTATGCACAATTATATTGGACTATTTTCACAAGATTAGATTATATAAGATTAGACTAAATTAATATTGTGATTTGATAGTATGAGATTGAATTAAATCAATTTTTTTAAATAAAATAAAATCATTTCAAATTTTTATAAATACTTTAAAATAAATTTGGTTAAAATTTTGTTTAAATTATTTTTTAATAAAAACTTTTGAAATTAATTTTAAAATAAACGAATTTTTTATAATTAATTTTAGGTAGAATAATAATGATTTTTAATTGATGTTGAAAATATTAAAATTTTTATAATTTTTATAAAATATATTAAATTAATCCTTAAAAATACTTAATATTTTAATATAAATAGTTGATAATTTTTTCAAAAAAAAGGGGGAAATCAAAAAGGCCATGAAAGGTGGGTGTCTAACGCGAGATTAATCAGTCCCGCTGCAATGATAATGGAGAAAATGAGATTATATTTTTTCCTATATTGTATCCACAACAAGCAAATACCCTGCTAAATTATGGTATAAGGTCATTGAAATTACTTTTCACCTAAAATAAACAGTCAAATTACATAAAAGCACCAGCTGATAAATTTTACTGGTAAAGGTGTGGCTTGGTGATCACACTGATCACTACTATGTCTTCTCCAGATTTCTTCTCAGCAGAATGTTAACCATTACCAAGGTCTCCATTTTCTTTCAACTGAACATATCAAGTTAGAATTAGACAAGTGAAACTACTGAATTTTGTCAATGCACATGTTGACTTTACACTTGTTCTATTTGTGCTTTCTTTTTTTTCTTTGAAGCGGATTTTGGTACTCTACTTATGGGAGGACTTTTTCAATTTTTGCTATTAGACTGTGAAGTTTCAAGAATCATTGGATTCTGATGGATAGAAATTGTCTTGTAACTGTACAAAACGTGTACAGCATACTAGAGATTACATTAGTTTTTGTATTGGTGATTACATAACAAGGCATAACAGAGGTTTGTTTTAATGATTCAGATTTTGGATCATGTAGCTCTCAAAATCGCTCTTGAACTCAAGAAATTACTTGTAGATAACAGCCTTCTGGATGTGTATGCCTTGCCTTTGCTCTGTTTTTCGATGAGTAAGAAAGCAAGAAAGATACTTAAAGTTTTGCTTAGGTGATTATGGTGTTAGGTTTTTTTGATAATTTATTATATTTTGCAGCTCTCAATTTGATTTGGAAGCCAATCTGTTTAAGGTATGTGATCATTATGGATTAATTATTTTTATTTTTATTTTTTGCATTAAATATTTTTGTCGAGACTCTTTTAGATATCGAAAGTAGATTTGAAAATAGCTGGATTGAAGCTTTCGAAATGAGATGTTCTTCCGTTTATCATGCATAAACGAGATATGATGCCTAAATGTGCTTTACAAAAGGAGAAGGCCTTTTTTTCCTTGGATTTTCATGTTTAAGGGCAAGGGTAATGTATTAGCAATCCTCATTTGCTGTGTTTGTGGTTTTAGTTGGTGTTGATAAGCAGCTGAATGTTACTATTCTTGAAGGTGACAATCCTTTGGTTGTCTCCTTGAAGGAAAGGAGTGGACTCGTGTGTAGATGACTGTGCTAGAAGCCATGTGGATGATGCCTGTCATAATGTGCCAACATTGAGGCTTGATGGGGTCGGCACTGATGCACAATCATTGGCAGCTAATGGGAACTTGAATCCTCCTACCAAGATATCCATAATTTATGTTTATGGTGCAACAAATAAAGGACAGTGTAGTTTGTGGGGGCAAGGTAAGCTGAATTTTGAATTGAACAGTGATATGCATTCCTTATAATGGCAAGTGACTGGTCATTCTGAATTTTTGAATTAAAATTATGCTCCAACTACTGGACTGTTAATTTGTACCCGTTTATTGGTTTTGAAAAGGTAGCATGTCCTATTCAGAGACATTCTTATACTTTTCTCTAAATGCCGTTATCAATTACTGGATCTTATAACAGTGTCTACTTGATTTTATTTTCTGCTATGACTTAATCATAATTCATTTTTACTTACTTTTTTCTTCCTTCTCTTTGCAATTTTTTAAAGACCTCAGGTTTAGATTCAAATATGCTTTATTTGAATATAATCTGTTTTATGTTAATTGTTGTTTCTATTTATTTTTAATCTTCACTTGCAGATAATCATGGACAAAGGATTATCAATTGGATGGATGGCACTGGACAGCTTTCAACTGCATTGGATTTCACAACAAAGGGAATTCTTCAGGTACGCTTGGCCCTCTAAGGGCATCATATGTTTCGAAAGACATGGCAAGCATTTTTATGATGTGCCTACCGGTCTCATAAGGATAATTCAACATTAACTGCAACATGAAATTATGTCTTGGGAGGTTTCAGTTTTCTGTTAATATTTTATTAATGTTTGGCCATGTAGGAAGCTATGAAGGGGCAATTTTGGTGCCTACGTGACTCTCAAGGGAAGCCACTGGGTGCAATGGGATGGTGGCCTCCAAGGGCCACATCATTCCTTGATAACCATGATACAGGGTCTACACAGGTAGTACATGTTTATCATGGCAACATTGGACTCATAGTAGTGGGATACTCTTTAAAGGCTACTCTTCTTGCTTATGTATATGCACTGCTTGTTTGCAGGCAACCTGACATGTTTTATGTTGTGACCTTTCTTGAGTCTATTAGCTTGAATGAAATAAATATTTTTTAAGTCAATGTTCAACTTGATTAGATAGATGGCCAACTAAAACCCAATACCTTTGCCTTTCATCAGTAAAATGTTAACCATTCCACATAAGAATTTTCTCCTAGTCCATAACAAGCTTATGTCATAAATGAGATTAGTCATGATAAGTTCATGAGATCATGGTTTCCAATTGTTATTCATGTGCTTTGTTTCATAAGATATGTGATGTGTGGAAGTTAAATTATTGTGCTTTCTTACATGTTAACTTTTTGTGGATTGAGTGGGTCGAATAATTTTTGTGGATATAGTGGGTTATGTCATTTGATGAGTTCATCTGAATTTGAACACATATAGATTAGTTCTAGATATTATGTTTGAGTGTGTTTTTGTTATATAAATGTCTTGTTAATAACGTGCAATATGTTCACCAAGTGTGTTTCAAATGTGTCGATAAGGTTTCATTTTGAAGAGTTAATGTTTTATACGTTCATATGTACATGTATACCAATGTAGTTTTATATTTTATTTTTCAATTATTTAACAATGTATAATAATTTTGATATAATTTGACGTTTTTCAAACAGATTGCTTACAAGGAGAATTGAGAGGACATCGATTTTATGCGGAGTTAATAGGTTCAAATGGATGATGAATATTTTGTAAATCTAGAAATAAAACTTCTAAGATATACATTTCCTTTTCGTTTTGGAAATTACTACATTTACTACCTTGATATGGAGGAAATGTGCAGATCTCCTCCCGTGTAGGAGATCTCTCTAATAGAAAGATGTGATCTCCTCCATGGGAAAAGATTTGCAGACCTCCCTTGATATGGAGGAAATGTGCAGATCTCCTCCCATGTAGGAGATCGATTGACTCCTACATGGGTAGTTAGCACATCTCCTTTTATGGTGAATCTATTTCTTCCATGAGAGGAAACGAAGAATTTGTTGGAGGAGCAATCTCCTCTTAGATACATAGATGCACAAATACATACATATATATTATTTTTATTTATTTCAATTTAGTTTAAATTATTATCGTAAAAGTATATTATAAATTTAATAAAATAATTATTGAAAGGTTAGTTTGGTCATTTCATACCAACGTTAAAATTTCAGTTAAGTTGGATGGCGGTCAATGTTGACCAAAGGAGATTAGTGTAATCAAGTTATCATTTTAAAGACTGTAATTTCACTTAAAGTTAGGGGTTTTAGTTGAATATTTCTCATAATTTATAAATTTTAAAAATAATCTTTGATGGGGTGCGTCTAGAAAAGGTGTGTAGGTATAATTCTAGTAGAATACAAACATAGTCACTCCAACAAAAATTGCCATTGGAGTACTACTTTTAATTTCGTTTTTGCATAAGACCAAGCCCAGCCTAGCCCTAGCATGAGCTCCGTCGTTCGTTAACAACTTGACATCTATGTGATTATGCCTTATATTACTACGTTGAATTTTCATGAAGATCATATCAAGTTGACATAATAACTTAGACACGAAACACGTTAACGGAATAACTTAGACATGAAACATGTTAACTTTGAAGTGTTAATCTCTATTAGTGCATAGATGTTGGTATCACTCGGCATATGACAGTCTTTTAATATTTATGTATTTACTTCATATGACATTGATTGAGCAAACTTATGTTTTTGTCTTAAAACTACTATTTTATCAGGTTCTCAAAGTTGTTAAGACAGGGACGAATTTTCTTCCTGACCCGGCTTCGTATTCTAAGAGGATTTTTCTCAAGTTTAGTTTCATATTTATCTGGTGAGAAAAGTAAGTTTTTTAATGAAAATCTTTTTATTAATTAAAGTTTCCTTTTATAAAAATATATTTCCTTGTGGAATACAATTAATCGGAAATATATATATATTTTGAATTATCTCTAGCATTTTTTGGCTAATTTTAAAGTAAATTTCTTTCATTTTTTATTGATATTTATTAACTAAAATTAAAATTGATTTATTGGATGAATTTAGTCATGATAATGACCAGTTCGGTCATGGCTAAAAATTAGGAAAATTTCATCTTTTAATCTTATTTATTTAAACTTTTTTTTTTCTCTAATTAATTTCTTTATTTTGCAGATACTATTGAAAAGATTTAAGAGTGTATGTTGGTGTTATAAATACTGATCGAATTCATGAAGCTTAATATGCATATAAGGAGTATCTAATTCTAATATGAAAGCACCAAATATGTACTTTAAGAGTTTTATATATTTTGTGAGTTATAGAGTGAATCTCAATAGAGTCTTTTAGCCTTAGGAAAGGGGTGATTTTCGAAGCAAATACAACAATATAACTTCTTCGTTAGAAAGAACTGTTTTGGTCTTCGGGAGAAGACGGGTCTCAAAACTTTAGAATGGGGTGCAAAAAGTTAGGGATCAATTAAATCGAGGGGAGCTCGATCGCCATACCAAATTAGTAAAGAGAGTACAATACTTTGTGTCAATTGTAAAGAGTGAGTCTTTAGTTAAATGAGTTAAATTGTGTATGTACTATTTAAACCTTCATTAATTAATGTAAGTATCTGGAAGTAGCCTTGAGGATGTAGGGTAAAACCCTACCATATGTTAAAAATATTGCTATATTTTTTATTTTCTATTACAACGTTTTTTAGTTAAGTGTTACGGCGGAATATTATTAGTCGTTACAACAACTAACTTTCAATCGTTACAATAACTGAATAAATTTAATTTAATCCGAAAAATTTGATAACTTTAAAGGAAATGAATTTTTCAATATGAATTACCGATGCTTTGAATATTCGTACTCAACTTTGTAGAAATACATATGATATGTGAAAATAAAACAATCAATGTTCCCAATGAGCTATTAGTTCAAATAGATTATTTAATTTGAAATCATAATGAAAACATTATGCATTTTCTAAAAATGAAGAAAACATTACGCTGTTATTTCTATTTATAGCTACTAACATACATCTTTTGTCAAAATAATAAAATTGATATCTTCTATGATCGTTCAATAATAAACTTGATAGCAATCCAATAACATAGTTCATGACACATTATTTTAAGCTTCCATCAAGAAAACGAAACTCCAACAAGAGAACAGGAAAGATACAAAGGGAGAATTAATAGAACATAAACTCTGGATAATTTAGGCCTTGTTTTTCTCAAGCATCTCGACCACCCTGGTCCAAGAAGGTCGAGCCAATATGTCCGCGCACCAAGCGCCGACATGGGGCCGCTGGTCGAAGAGGCGCTTCACTGGTGTGCGCATAAGATAGTACAAATAAGGGAGGTGAGTAAGATCAGCAGAAGTGAACTTGTCTCCACCCAAATACTTAGAACCTTTGAGTCTGTCTTCGTACACGTCTAAAACTACACCCAACTCAGCTTCCTTTTCCGCCACTACCAATTTGTCAACTGGCAACCCATTGTTGGGCTTGTACACAAGCTCCTCCACGAGCTTTGAAGATGGTGGTTCGAATTCATGATCCTCCACGTCGATCCAGGCTGCTGCTATGCCCTGTAGCTTTGGGACTTCGTAGACTTGCTCGTTTCCGGGTTTCGGGTACTGATGCGATATATACCGCATGACTGCCCTTGATTCTGTGAGCAACAATTGATTAAATGTTAGCATATAGCTTGGTGATTATGACTTGAGATGATCAGATCGATTGTCTATATGAAACTGATCATGAGAGAATGATAGAGTCTTACCAATTAGAGTCAAGCCCTCTTCCTCGAAGACTGGAATCTGACCAAAGGGCTATATATTGCCAGTTTTCATCAATGCAAAGAAACAAGCCGGTAAATAATTAGTTAGCAAAACACAGATTATCAATAACTAAAAAGAGAAACTTATTCGTGTTTAGAATTTAGAAACTGAGAAGTTCGAGGAGGGCTTTACGCTTAGAGACAAGAAAGGTTCTTTTTTGTGGTCATCAGTGTTGAGATCAATGAGTATGAACTCAAAATCAAGCTCATGCTCGAACATTGAAGCCAAGACTCGCATTGTAGCCGGACAACCAGGATTTCCATACACTTTCCTAACAGCCATTGAGATTTTGTGTGATCAAAGTGCAGGTGATCAGCTGATAATAATTTGTTTACAGTTAATGACGCGAGAGAGAATTATGATTTTTGTTTTTTGAAAGAAGAGAGAATTATGATTTACTAATTAGTCATTTGGCTATTTATAGAAGCTCCTAGCGAACCGGCTTTCCAGCTTAAATGCAATTAGTGTGGTTTTAGCTTGAATTGACCAGAAAAATGACCACATCTAGAATTTTGGATATAGAGTCCTCTCTTCCTTACTCAACTTTTTCCTGTCAATAACGCATCAACATTATTTAGTAATTACTTTCTATTTCAGTATTAAAAAATTAAATAAAAATTTATATTTATAATTTGTCATTGTTAATCATATGGAAACTTATTAAGGTCGTGAGTTTATATAATTTCGGTAACCTAAAATTTTAATAATTATTTAAATTTATTTTTTCAATACATCGATACATAATTTCTTATGTTTTAGAAAAATAAATATAATTTGTTTTATTTAACTTCTCAATTTACCATATTAACATTATTTTATTTATTTTTATGTAATGGTACATGCATGATAGTACTATTTTTGTCTGATAGGGATAAAACATTTTTTTTCCTGCTTTCTTGTCTTACCTAGAGCTTCTCGAAAAGATAAAAAAAAGGAAAGAGAAGTTTTCAAAACGTTTCTATCGTTCCGGTAACACTTTTTTTTTTTTTTCCTCAGTAGTTTGTAAAAAGTAAAAACTACTAAAAAGCTTGCTAATGTATTAAAACTTTGAGTTGGAATCCTTTTTAGACTTATTTTTTACCTTAATTTTTGTAGAAAAAATTAAAATTTAAATATTGTATGAAAAAGAAAAAAATATAACAATCCTGGTTATCCATCACCTCTCTTTTTATATTGATTTGTAATTAGATTATGAAAAGTTTGAGGGAAAAAAAAAAAAAAAAAAGCTACAAATGAATCCTAGCTCAAAAAGTTCACTACTTGATATTAACTTAAAGGAATCTATTTAGGGATATATCAATCTTATGCTATATTTGTTTTAAAAAAAAAAATACTAAAATAAGTATTACAATTATACAACTGCTTGTCTTTATCTAATCCGTCTGCCCTTCAACATTTGAATGACCGACGAATCTGGAGTTACCTACCTAATGGATCTGTCTTAAAAAATTACTTCTATATAGTATTTGACCAACTCATTGGTGTATAATAAGAAAGCCATAATAATAAATATCTGTCTGCTTTTCCACATTTGAAAGACAGACGAATCTAGAATTACCAAGCTAATGGATCTGTCTTAAAAAATTAATTCTGTATATTATATGTTTGACCAACTCATTGGTGTATAAGCAAGCAACAAAGTAGAGTGATTTTTTTTAAGAAAAAAATTATAAAGAAAAGAATTTTATATCTTAACGTGTATGTTAAAAATTGGAAAAAAAGAAAAAGAATGACCCGTTCTTCATTATTCTTGTGCTTTGAAGCGTTGAAGAAATATGCATGTATACATTAATTGTTTTAGAAGTCCAATACCTTATCACATGCACCTTCTATAGTTCCGCTCACCTGAAAGTGAATATAGAACAATCGTGCAGCTTTCAAGTGGGCTCCAATTGTCAGTGTTTATCTTTTGTTATCATAACTTAAGACTTTTTGATTGACTATGAAACACTGATTCTTACTTGGATTTCTTTTGTTTCGTTGCGCCATATTGCCGTGGCATGTCTCCCATTGATTTATAGATTTAAGGAAAATTGACTTGGAATAGTCGTTTACTGAGATCGGCATTCGTAATTTCATATTCATGATCGTTTATTGAAATCTGGATTCTTAGTCACTATTCATTTATTAAGATGTGTATTCTTGAAAACCACTTGTGCTTTAAAATCATATTTTTATTGACATATTACAACAAGCTCACCAAGTCAACTGAAACCTTTCTCAGAATATGAAACGTAACAAGGTCAATTGTTATGAAATCGGTGTAGGTTGGATTTATATATATTATTTATTCGTAGTAATTAAGGAAATGTATTTTAAAACATTAAATCTTGATATATCAACATGCAATTGTTTTATACGTAGTAGAAAGGAGAAATTAAGACCACGTTTGGGTAATTTAATCCAAATTCCAAGAACAGTGCTTTGACCAATTCAACTTAAAATACTTCGGATATTGTTATGGGTATTTTTGGATTCCCCAAATGGGCCAGCAAAGCCCATCAAAATGGTGGCCCAGGTTACCAAGACCAAGTGTGAAGCACTATTCCTCAGCCCGCTAGGTCGGGCCCGCTAGATCGCTCCAGTGCTCAACTACCAGATCGCTCTCGTCAGGAGACTAGCGAAGATGATGTTAGATGATGTTAGATCGTCCTCATAGCGACGTTGAGGTCGCATACCAGTTATTGCGAAGTCGAGATCGCAGGACGTCCCGAAGTCAAGATCGTCACGACAAAGCTTCAGTTCGTTTTCTACCGGTTCGCCCAGTTTCGGTGCAAGACAGTAAAATGGCGTGTCTTGCACGATAAGTAAGGGTTTTTCACCTAATGACAGCTTAATTTCGGGAAATCTCACCAAACCAGCATGGGTTAGCAGTCGGCCCACGTTTTGTCAGAGTTGACCTGGCAGAAGTCAGAAGCATTAAATGCATTTCAGCAGCATTAATTACGACAAGATCAGCCCTTTTTGTCTGTTAGTTCCATCTGTAGCCTCATCCTCTCTATAAATAGAGAGAGGCATTTATTGTATCCGGATCCAGAAATTTGAGAGTTGAGATGGCTGTTACTCTGTCGAAATACAGAGAGAGTGAGCATTTAGTGAGAGATACTGCTATTAATACCAGAAAAGTGGACGTAGGCCGTTCTTAAAAAGGGCTGAACCACTTCAAACGCTTTGTGTGTTCTTTCTCCTTTCTTTCTTCTCTTCCTTGCCATTATCTGGTCTGTTTGTTGCAGGTCTCCTCATCTGTGCGGCATTAGGCTCAAGAATCTGGTTGGCTGGTTTACCACGTCAACAGATATATTTTCATTCCATATATAATTTTGACTTTGAAGGAGTTTGTGTTTGTTTTATTATGTATAAATTTTTTCCTTGAATCTTTACTCTAATAAATTTATTTTAAGTCTAAATCAAACTTCAAATATCACACACAACCACATCTTTATAAACTCTAATGAAACTTAAATATATAATCAATTTCAATAAATTTTAATAAGATTCCTTTTAATTGATGATTAGGACAATAAAATATCTATGAGAAATAAATATTAAACATACTGTTATTACTCAAAACTACTTTCTTTTTTCCATTATTTTTAAAATATGAAGTTTAAAAAAAGGATGAAGCATTAGAGAAATTATTTTTTTAAAAGCTTTTCACAGTTATGTTTTATTGTTCTTATAAATTATGAAAAAGATCTCATCGAAATTTATTAAATTTAAAATTTCTTTCATTTTATCAAACTCATCATGAATATTATATAAAGAAAACACCTACTTTTATTGCGATTGGTTTAGGGTAAGGGTAAGCAAATAAACTGCCAAACTGATAAATCAAATCAAACCAATCCAATTTTATTGAGTTTGTTTGGTTAAAGAACGATTGACTTTGCGTTGGACTAGTTTGATAAATTATTATTTTCTTCTTTTTTAAGATTTATTTTGGGTTGCAAATGATTTTAGTCATATAACCTAAACCAAACCACCTGCAAAGAAATAAAAAAAAAAAAAAAAAGTTTGCATCATTAATACTTAATATTTAATTATTTTTATTTTCAACCTCTTGATTGTTTATTTTTTACTGATAATGATCATTCTATTAATACCGCTACATATATCTCATCTTCTGTATCCGAATTCAATTACAACTCATAATGTGTTAATTGATCCAATAATACATTTTCAAATGAAATAAATAATTATTAATGAGTATTTATTTACTAATTAATACATCATAAGTTGGTATATAAAATATATAGTATTACTTTTATTGTAATATTGTATTAGTATGATGATTTCAAGTTGATTTCAATGAATTTGTAAAGCTGTTCAAAGGCCACTCTGAGAGTCAAAATCGAAGGCTTTAATCTTTTTATGTATTTATTATTTATTTATTAATTTTAAATTTTATTACCTATGCAATAAAATTACCTATTTTAAAATAAGAGTAAAGATTAAGATTAAGAATTGTTTCTTTCGGGAAAAGGAAAAAAAAAAAAAAGAATTTGTATCTATGAACTAGTAAATAAGTTAATTGGTTAAGTTACAAGTTAAAACACTATTTTCAATTTCATTAATATAAAATAAAATATACCAAAAAAGTTAATTTTGAACTTCAAGTTAAAGCCACTGTCAACCCAAACCCATTTTCATTTTTGTTGAATTGGTTTGGTTTGATTTGTGTTACCATAAAAATTTAATTTGGACTAATTTCGTCATTGTAAGATAGAATATACAATTTTGATCTCAAAGTAAAAACCACTGAATCAACTTAAACCAATTTTGATTTTTGTGAAATTGGTTCGGTTAGATTTACGTTACCATAAAGGTTTGATTTAAGTTAAAATGTAATCCGAAAGTCTCATCTTAATGTGATATATTGAGCTGTAATCCAAAATCAAGCGCAACGGAACTTCGTACGGCCCAAGTTTAGAGCTCGCGGTAACTCGCAAGATGCTTCATTTTTATTCAAATTAATTAATGGTATTCTTGGGGAGCCAAAAAGAGAAAATTATAGAAAGTTGAAGAAGATAAATTGAAATTTATTCCATAATTATTGAGGATACAGAAGACGAGCACGTCAATGCATTACAACTGTGGACTAAACTTGACCTTAGATTTTTTAAGTTAAGATGACACAAATTAAGTAGACTAAATTTTTAGCAGAGACAGGTAAAAATGTTTAGGCTTGAGGCTTTTTCTGCATCTCAAGAACCTTAGACCAAGCAGGTCGAGCAAGAATGTCAAAGCACCATGTGCTCACGTGAGGCCGTGACTCGAAGAGCCGTTTAGCCTTTGTGCCCAGAAGAGCCTGCAAATTTGGGAGGTGAAGCAAGTCAGCGATGGTGTAGTCATCAGAAGCCAAATACTTGAACTTGGAGAGCCTGGCCTCATAAACATCAAGCACTGCTGCCAAGTCTGCTTCAGCTTCAGCCGCCACGCTTTCATCAGGAGTTAATCCTTTGCTAGGTTTGTCAACCCATTCGAAGACCAATTTCAGTGCCAGTGGCTCAAATTTATGGTCCTCAACATCAATCCAATCAGCAACTATTGCTTGTCGCTTGCATTCCCAGTAGATAAGCTCTTCTCCTTTCTTGCCATATTCATGGGCAATGGATCTTATTATCGCTCTTGATTCTACACATAAGTTTCACTTTTATTAGGCAACGAAAAGTAAACTAGACAAAGGGAAAAAAGAAAAAAGAAAAATAGAGAGATCGTAGAGGAGTAGTAAGGCGATTTTTCTACCAAATCGCTTCATATCTCCATCATCAAAAACGGGAACTTGACCAAACGGCTGCAGAGAAAAATAGAAATCAATTTTAATAAACAGCTCTGTTGATAAGCATTTTTGTCAAGCAATATATTAAGCACTTTTCTAGCCAGCGCTTGCAACAACTTACGCTCATGGCGAGGAAGGACGGCTGTTTGTGCTCGCCGGCCTCGAGATCGATGTGAACAAAATCAAAGTCAAGATCATGCTCAAAAACGCATGCTAGAACCTTCAAGGTGGCTGGTGAGCTTAGGCTACCGTATACTTTAAAGTTTTTGATGTCCATGATGCAGAGCAAACCTTTGTGGAAGAAATTTGTATTATAAGAGAGAAGATACGATAGGTATGCCACTTCACTGGTTATGACCTATTTATAAGAAATTGATCGCGGTCACGACAAGGATTAGGGGTATTCTACATGAAAACAAAGTAATCAATATCAAATTGAGATATACTAGTGGTAATTTGAACCACGATACGATGGATTGACACAATTTCGTAAAAAATAAATCGATGTGGGTTTGATTTAAATAAATTCGTGTCATAATCGTATCAACCCGTTTAACCGTTTTATTAAACAAATCGAATTTGACTTATTTAACAGATTTGTTGGTCAACACCATTAATAGGGTCAAATTATAATAGTTATATATTATAGGGGTCAAAATATTATTTAGATTAAATGAGTTAAACAGGTCAAATGAATTAAACGAATTAAACAAGTAAACGAATTAATGGATTGCCGGATTAATAGATTTGGATATTTTATGATCCAAGTAATAAACTGTTATGGGTAATTTAATGATTAGATTATTCAGACCCAATAAGATCTACAGTACAAGCCCAATGGCCTAGAGGCTCAGTAATCCGTTATTTTTTCAGTCCACCTTCCCAACAGGGGACCCGATTCGACGTACTCTCTGTTTTTCAACATGACCCAAGTCCCCCTTATGGTTGTTAGTCTGTTCGTGAATAAGTATTGATATCATGGCTGCCGTACCTGAACGCTCAGTCTGTTCGCTTAGGTTGATCGTTAGTTCTGTTCGCTTAGGCTAATCTCTAATTCTGTTCGCCCAAGTTGATCGCTAAGGCTGTCCGTTGAATCTGATCGGCCAAACTGTTCACCTAACCTGTCCGCCGTATCTGTTCGTTTAAACTACTCGCCAAAGGGTGATTGTCAGACCTATTTTGTCCGAACCTGTGCGTCTAGAATTGTCCGTCTGGATTGTTTGATGATCCCTGGGCATGCTCGTGTACCTGCTCATTTATGAAAGTACTCGCCTAATACTATGATCAGTCGCAGATGCATTAATTCATAATCTATCTTCCTTGCTCTCAAGATGTATGGTCCATCAGAAGCTCATCTACCCACCAATTGAACTGGATGCTTTGTCCGCTAGAAATATCATCTCAATCATGACTCCTGAAATCATAAGTCAGCAAAAGTCAAAGATGTCATGCAAAATACAGCACAATACGTGTCACGCACGCCAACTCTGCCATAAATCACTACCAAGATTCCGACAGCCTCTCGTGATCCGTACAAACTAGCCACCCGAAGTCTCACTCGGGCAGAGTTCAGAAGTGACAGATTTGCCCTCATTAAATGTAATTTCGACCGCATTTAATGCACTGTCAGCCGCATTAAATGAAATCCGGCGCACTAAATGCGGCTCATTATTATATTTCTAGTTTACTGCATATTTTCGTATTATTCCATTTTGCTGTAGCTCCCCCCCTTTCTCTATAAATAGGGGAGGATTTTCATTATAAGGAAGAATGAATTTATTTTAGAGTGCCATTATTCTGTCAAAATAGTAAGAGAGTAAACAGTGGATGTAGACATCTTTTTGAGCCGAACCACTTTAAAATCTTCTAGTGTTTCTGTTCCTCGCCTCTGACCCCTTCTCCTTGCTTCACTTTCACTTTGCACAATCCACATCAACTACCAGGAACTGCAGCTTGGGCCCGAAATGAACCTCATTAACTAGAGAGCCAAATACGAATGTCAACATAAACGAATTAGACGTGTTATATTGTGTCACCTGTCTATAAACAAATTCATGACGAATCTAAAAATATTGATCTGTTTATTAAATGAATTCGCGTCATGTTGATCGAATTCATAAATAAATTGAATCGAATTCAGTTCAACTTGCCACCCGAACCGTTTTTGCCACCCGTGGAAATGTGTAAAAAGTTTGACAATATATAATGAGATCACTCACTACTTGCTTGATATGTATTTACTTTTATAATAAAAAATAATTATTTTCCTAATAAAAAGAAAACTAATTATACAAAACTTATAAAATATATTTGATGCGACTGAAGCCCCTACCACCATTATGGATAATAGTTGATACACTGATTTGTAATTAAACTTTTAAGAATTTTGTAAAATTATTAATAATTGACAATACTTTTGCAATTGATAAGATACTTACTGTTGGGCCCAATTTGGATTTGGTGTTCGTGGCACTCGTAATTCAGAGAAAAACTTGAATAAACCACTTATATTATGCGACATAACCCGTAGGTAGTGCAAATCTCTAGTGCGATTTTTTTCTTTTTTAATATCGAAGGTATGATGTGAGTAGGTTGACACGTTTACTCAGCGAAGCGTTGAAGCACCTCTTCGTTAGTTATAAGAAAACGTGCACTTAGCTACCAGTCAACAGCATGCGTGGAATGAGCATGAAAAACGGTCCCATATATAAAGTGATGTCACGTCTACGTGAAGTAACATGTTCTTCGCGTGTTCTAAGACTATATTAAGGAGAATCCTTAATTTGTGTGGTAAATGACTCCAAAGTTGCTTTCAACTTTTAACTGTACATCGTGGAAGGTCAAATTTTCATTCAATGGGCTAGTGGGCCTCATAGACAATCATGCAATGGTTGATTAGGCCTAAAAGAAATAATTATAAAAATGATCAATTTTTATATGATCCACCTCAAAAATAACCTTTATATTTAAATCATCTCAACTCTAAGGTTGAGATGATTTGAATTTATATTAGAATTCACAATCTGAAAGTTAAGATTCTCTACCTTGAGGTTAAGATTCTCTACCTTGAGGTTGAGATTTAAATGAGTTATTAAAAGTGGGTTAGTTTTCAACAAAACCCGGCCTAAAAAGAAAAGAGTCAACGTACTACTTTGGTATCCATATTTACCCCCTTTAAAACTGTATATACACTCCTTTGATAATTATACCCCATCAAATATTTTAGAAAAATATTAATCTATATAAAAACATAATTTTGGTAATATTTATTTACAAATATAGTATATATCTTAAATATTTATAATTATATAAAATATAAAGATTAGTCTCATATTTGTACATCTTATATACATATTGTTGTTGCCACATTTGGACTTTAAGTAGGGTGTTGAATTTTTTGACTTTATCCTCAAAAGGATGTGATGGAGGATAGGCGCTGACATATCCCTTTTGAACCATAAGATGATGTTTCCGAGATTTGAATTAGCAACCTTATAGGCGTGGAGCATGGAGGCAAGTTTTTAAGGACGGGGCATGTATGGTCGACGATGAAGATCCAAAGAAAGTCGGCGACAATTTGTCGATTGACTCTTTGAGTGGAGAAGAGCTTCTGCTTGAGTGGAATCAAGCTCTGGATTAAGTCATGAAGATGAGCTTCGAATGGAGGAAAATGATGAGGAGAAGCTTGACAAGAACTGCGACGATGGAGACTCGGATAGGTCTTGGCTCTTCAACGATGGAGACCCAGTTTAGGTTTCCATCATGGAGGAGTCATTGGAAGCACCGATGAAGCCCGGCGATGGTTTCAACAAGAAGGCTTGCTATTGGGTTGTGGCGATTGCAGCTGCTGGATGGTGTTAGTGGTGGATAAAGAGAAGGTTGGATTGGTTAGGGCTTTAGTTGAGTATTAAAAAATTAGAGGTTTTGAATGGGTTTCAGGATATGTATTTAGGTTTTTTTTTTTTTTTTGTTTTTCAATGAATTTGAATCAAATGTGAAGTGGACTTTTGGTAATGATTTGATTGAAGTGGTCTTTTTGTGTTTATGTTGTGTTAAAATGAATACGGTGATGAAAAGATGAAGATTATGAGGTTGATTGATAACGAAGACGATGAAGAAGGGTAAGATTGATGGATGATAAAGAAGGAAGATGAAGGAAGAAGCTGATGAATTTTTTTATAGTTTTATTAAATTATTTTTTTATTTTAATTAATTTTAAATAAAATAATGATAAATTAATTAATTTTAAATAAAATTATGATAAATTAATTAAATTTTAAAATAATTTTGTAATTTATAATATTCTTCAAGGGCATTTCAACTTATATATATATATATATATATATATATATATTTTTAAAAGTTAACAGAGCTGATCTAATAACAGGAAATGTTTCAGTTATTTTCTTTTAAAGTTCAATATGTGTGAATACGAAAAAGCTAAAGGTTACCATTTTCGTGTAATTACGGCAAACATTGAACGAGAGTCTGTATTTTGCTTTTTTTTTTTTTTTAAATTAAGTTTGCACTTATAAGAACTTCTACAGCCTGATGGTATATATATCAATCATTCAGCCTCCTAATGTCATATATTTAAATCACTACACTATAAACGATATTTAAAAAATCATTTTTAAAAAAGAAATTATATGTTACTCATTTTTTTTAAAAGAACTAATATTAAATAAGTAGAGATCTATCGAAATTTTTTTGTATCAAATACTACTTATAATAAAGGAAATGTACTCTCATGGGTGGAAGATCACCCTTGCAATAAGGGAAGAAAAATTCAGCCAAATATTTCAAATTTATTCCATTACATTAACCAAGAAACGATTACACAAATCCGTCAAAAAACACTTGTTCAAATACATTAAATAAAATAGAACAAACGTGAGCTCTCTCATTTGCCACCAAAAGTCATACCCACGGCGACTTTCTTGAAAGCAGGCCTAGAAGAAATGTCCTCCCACCAAGCTTTCACTCGGGGACGTTCATTTATGAGAGAAGCACAAGGTGTCTTCATGAGATAATGAGTGTAAGGAAGATGAGACAGATCAGCCAAGCTGTAAAAATCCCCAGCCAAGTACTTGCTCGTGCTCAACTTGGCTTCGTATATGTCAAGCACTTTGCCTAGCTTCTCTACGTTGGCATCGATTATTGTTTGATCAGGTGACTTGCCTTGCATTGGTGCAACAAAATGTTGGTAGACTATTGGAGAGATTGCTGGGTTATATTGCTGAGATTCAACTTCTACCCATACCTTTACCAGTGCAGCTTCTTTTAGGTCTTGGTGCCTGATGAGATCGGTGCCGGTTTCTTTAAACTTTTCAGCAACATATGATGCGATTGCTCTAGACTCTGGTAAATAAAAATGTGAAGTTTAAGATTAGAAATTTGTTTAAAAAAATAATATCTCAAATCATGTTGAGAAAAATAAGAGAAGCAAAGAAATTGAAGGTAACTACCGAATAAAGTGAGATCAACGTCCTCTAGAACAGGGATCAGACCAAATGGCTGCATTATAAAAGAAGATAAAAGACCAAATACTTGTAAAATGCAAGTAATCAAATTATCATGAACATGCATTGATATATTAAATTAAAGGTGTTTACATTCTTGGAAACAAAAGGAGGCTGCTTATGTTCACCAGCGAAGAGATTCACGGGGACGAGCTCGAAATCGACGTCTTTTTCGTGCAGAGAGACGAGGACTCGCGCAGTGCATGTGGACATGGGAGCTCCATAAAGCTTGAGCGCCATCGAAACAGAGAGATCACAGAGACTGATATTTGGTAATGTGAAAGAGAGACCAGGGGGGTACGTAATTTATATGGGGTTGGCCACTTTGGATGTTTGTCTCAAATAGGTCATGATCGAGGCATATTGACGTCAAATAGTTATATGTATGTTAAATAAGTTTTACCTACCAAATTTAGTCCAACATTTTAATGTACCTTGACAAAAAATTGCCTCCAGCTGTGTCTAAAAACTTGACACTTAAAGCAAGTACTTTTTTATGAGAGAAAATTAAGTTTTTATTTATTTATTTATGGTTGACATAAATCTAGGGATCAACCCGGATCAAATAAAGTTTGACTCTAAGGTACGATCCTGAAAATAATTTTTGTACAAGAGGGATCAACTGACATATATGTGAGGAGGAGACCCACACAAAGTGAGGGACAACTTACATATTTTTATATGATAAAAGAGAGGTGTTATTGCCGTTTATAAGAGTTGAAACAAACACCAGTCACCAAGTTAACAGCGTTACTACTGTGCCACCAACCCACTCCCAGAAATTCAAGTCTTTTGAAGTAGAACAAGCTACACAAAATAATTAAGTTTGATTCCAATCCTTTCTTTATTTTAGTTCAAATCACCTTAATTTGAAAGATTTTAAAATGTTTTATTTAAATTCTTTTATAAATACGAATTGTTTTAATCTTGGAAAGATTTTATAATATGCAAATCTTGTCATTTATTTATAATCAAGATGATATTTATATTTATGGACTTAGACCTTTGAATTATAAATCTTCAAATAACATTGGCTAGCTTAGGCAACTAGATGTAACCAAGTCCAATGAAAGAGAGAAATGGACAATAAATATCGTCATTAATTTATAATCATGATGATATTTATATTTACGTACTTGACCATTGAATTAGTTATAAATCTTCCTATAATATTGCCTAGCTAGGGTAACTAGATGTAACCAAGTCCAATGAACGAGAGAAATGGGCAACTTGTGATCGCAGTACTTCTGCCCTGCGTGTCCGTAAAATGCATTTTTCTTATTCATCGAAAAACCAAACTTGCAGGTTTGTAAGAATCTTCATGATTTGGGTGACATAAGTTAGGTATTGACTTGGTCTTTTTCTCAAGTTTTATTGGACCACTGCACTTATTAAAATGATGGTACCAGTTTATCTTCGCCTCCCGTTTTCTCACTTCTGTATGAACTGATGATTAAAATATTTTCTATGTACCTTGATTATATATAAGTTGGATGGTCTAAGTAAGTTTCATTTAAGGCCTAATGCAATGACAGTACATCTTCGAAGCTCGAAGTTTACCTGTAAAAGGGCGAATGGTACAACTTGCCCTCATCATTTTTTAATAAAATTTAATTGAGTAATCATGATATGTCACGGACTTTGGGGTGCTAAGTTGATGTCAAAAGGGACTCCGCTTTTAAAATTGTGATGGCCTTTATAGCTGTACAAAACACTTTTTCTTCCTGCCCAATAATGCAACTATGCAAGTTTGATGCAGGTGGAGGACAGTAACTGGGTTAGCAGTACTGTTCCAATTTCAAATTAAACGGCATCTAATTGGAAATATTGTATTGTAAGTGTGAAATGTGACAAATGTCAATGTTAATTTAAAATGTGAAAAAGAACTTATTCAATCTTAGCTGTTGGATGATATTTGCTAATTCGAGAATTTCAGATATTATCAGAGAAAAAGAAAATAACAAAAATGAACGGCAACGTAGCCAGACACTGACGTAGCTATGTATGATATTTTTATGAGCTGTTACTGTTATAGAACAGGTAGAATGCAGTAACAGCTTTGTAGGTCATGGACGAGGAGGCCTTGATGTCAGGCTCACATGATGGATGGAGCCCTCGTTGTTTCAACCACATGGGTGGTGGAGCCAGTTCTGTCATTGAAAATAGTTGCTGGCATCCTAAAATTTCAGATATGTGATCCAGTCAAACCACAATTCCCACTGCACCCATTTTAAAATGTCGGGGCATCATCTTGAGATTTGTTCTTAAATCTTTTAGCACAGGATTCCAAACAAAACAAAGTCCCAATATCTGCTCCATGGTAAGCAGTACTCGGAGCTGTTATTATGAGTCAAATGGGAAGTTTAACTAAAATATTAACTCTTGGAGGTTTAAAACAGTAACTAATTACGAACGACAAATTTTCCACGGCTACATATTTTATGTAGAAATATTTATGAGTGGTGACTGGTGTCGATATTAAAAACCTATCGATCCAGATTTGTAAACCCAATACCTACAAATGGAGTTAAACAAGAAATAAAAGAAGAAAAGGGAGAGGAAGAACACTATTACAAGGAGATTTTTACGTGATTCTGCCAATTAATTACCTACATTCACAATTGTTTCCTCGATATTTTGACAGAGAGACAGTATATTTTAACTTATGTATTGTTTTACAATGAGGTTTCAACTTTTATTTATAGATGGAGAGACTACAATATTTTTACAATTAAAATAAGAAATCATGATTAATTACATTCCCAAAACTGACGCATGTCAAAGTGTGGCTAGCTCCTGCAAAAGTATGGTACTGTTTTTTACTCCATACTGGATAGTTGAGATTTTCCTTAAATCAGGTTGCTGCCTTTCTGAAAAGATTTTCTCAACGTGCCCGTCACGCCACATCACGAACTGGATCTCGCTCTGAGTGACTTGGAGGTAGGTATTAGATAGCTCTGATTATGACCAGAGACTTGAGAGCTTGTTTATGCGAGCTAAGATCATACTTGTGCGAGCTGAACTAAAGACTCGTATCTACGAGCTGGATGTCTTATGATTTAAGGGTTTGCTACTGCAAACTGGATGCTAGCAAATTGGGTCTTTGTTCATTGGTTCGAGCAAATTGGGTCTTTGTTCATTGGATCGACCTATTGGATCATTTCATTGGATTTTTACCAACACATTTATGTAGTCATAAAAATATTCATAACATCTGGTCTATGTATGAAATTTATGTAGTAAAGATAAAAGAAATTCTGTGACAAAATTTGTTTTTGTGTGTACATTGTAAGAGTAATGTCTGCTTCTGCACCAACTTGTTAATTTTATTAATTAATCTCAACGTTGCAAATATGTAACCATAACCCATAATTTAACAAAAAAAAATTGAAACTAAACATATAAAAATTATAATAAATGAAAATGACACTTTTTCTGTGCCAACGTATTAATTGGTTCTGCATCTGTAAATTTTTTAAACACCCATGCATGGTAACTAGTAAGAGTAACCGAGCATCTTCCAGATGCCAAGGACAGAAAGGTTTGTGTGTCAGAAAACAGCTGCAACGACAAGATTTCTGACAACATTACAGGTATCCTATACCAACGGAAAGATTCAAAGACAATTGGGATTTATATATTTCCTGATTAACTACACGTCTACACCGAGCTTCAATCAATCCAACATGGACTTACGAGTGCACATACTAAATCCAATACCAACATAATCTAAACCAATCTGTGGGTGTGTACGTGTGAGAGAGAAGCACTGAAAACATTCGATAGAACAAAATCTTTAGCAGGTAACCTGTTCCTCAAATGACATCAAAAGCAGACAAGAATGAGCTCTAGTGTTAGAACCGCATGCGTACCCGTAGTTGGTTGATCATACACAGGCTGGCATTTTCCTAACTTGGGTAATTAATTTCAAGGTCGAACTAGACTTCAGTATTCACCCGGCATAGAAAAGTCATGACCCATGACACAATCCAAAACGTGAACGACATGTCGGGTCAGCCAAATGTAAATAGGCCAAGCACAATGCATCATGCATTAAGCTTCTCCTCATGTGATGCTAGTAGGCCAAGCACAATGCATTAAGCTTCTCCTCATGTTGAGGCATCATACGGGTTTTTTCTAAACTCTTTTAGAAATTTTTTACACACTGTTTCTTTCTCTTGAGTTGAGAAGGATAAAATTAGAATTATGCCTTAAACAGATGAGGACACTGATTAAATTTCTTTTTTTTTTTCTTTTTTTTTTTTTAATGCTTTTTTCTGATTTTAAGTTAAATCAGTGGCAATTTTTACATATATATGTACTCAAATATTTACAACAGACAACATAATGTGCCAATTCTAGATTACAAGAATTGGAATGAGCAATAAACGAGAAAAAATACTATATATTTCTATGAAGATAGAAGTTACAAACATTCTTTCAGAAGGCAGCTTCTGGCTTTAGAAAGTTGTGATACTCAAGCTGTGTCATCTCTCCACCATTCACCGGATCAAACTCACATCTATAGAAGCTGCAACATAATGGATGATTGCATATAAGAAATTTAATTTTAAAAACGCTAATGCTCTAATATAGGAAAGCAATTAAAATCCAAACGAGCAAGTGGCAGAGACAGAACAAGGTGCAGGTAGGCTGCCAAGGACAAAAACACGATAGAAAACGACATTTTCACAGGAGGTTGATTGTATGAAATTTCCCAGAAATTACAAAAACACGATAGAAAATCACATTTTCACAGGAAGTTGAGTGTAAGAAATTTCCAAGAAACTACAATTGTACCTCCCTTTACCCAATTAATCACTGCCTCACTGGACACTGCGCTACTGTACAATGAACTAATATATTATCTACACAGAGGATGGGACTGTTTTCAGCGGCAAATTTAAATACACTGAAATAATTCTCTAACCTAACATCAAAGATAAAAACAAGACATAATGGTATTGTTAGAAAACAAATTATCACGACTTAATCACTTAATCATGCTTTTAATGTTGAAAACAAAATGCAGTTAAAATCTTTCTATTAGCTAAACAACACAAAACAATGCATCCCACCTAGTTTGTTTAACAGACTGATCATTTTAGTTATGAATTAAATATTGTTAAGCTATAAACAAAATATATAATATTAAATACATGCTAAACATATTAACACAGGTCAAGGTACTAAAATCAGAGATGCTTAATTGCCTTACTAAAAGAGTCAAATCTATTCAGACCAAAAATCGATTATCCTTCTAATTGTAATTCTTCAAAAAAAATTCCTACTTTAGGGCATGTCTGGTTGTTTGGTCAACTCCTCAAATAACAAATATCCAACTCCCCTCCTTTGATTTATTACCTTCCATCCATGCCAAGAATTACCACCGTGTTCTTTTGGTGTCCAAAAGCAACAATGTATGGAGATCCCTCAACCAAGCGGAACTGAGCCACTGACCACTCAGAGCTGAAATACTTGGGCAACACACCTGTCAAAATAAAAGAAAAGCAGAATAGATTTAGACAATTAAAAGCAAATTTACACATTCCTCATAGTCATATTCTAATACATTACAAGTCAGATTATTCATCGTTAGCCCTCAGCCAAGCAACCAGTAAATAAAACAAAGAAAAATGGTCGAAATAACAATAACAAAACTTTTAAGACTCATTCACAAAAATTAGCATTAAGCAGTATATCCACAGTACACTAAAAATCTTGTAGAGCTAAGAACCAGAGTCTGAGGATGAATTAGCAATGTCTTTACTGTTGGGAGGAGTGGGAGCATCAAAAGTATAATTCTAACCCTTATCACTATTTCTACCAGAAGGAACCTCAGTACCAGTGTTGTGTCGAAAGTGAAAGCACTGGCATATCATTTAATCAAAGTGACACACCAAAACTCAATCGAACCCCCTTGGAGGTAATTTTGTAGGTGGTACATCATGATCGATTAAAATGATTCATTATGTTTTCCATATCATTCATAGAAAAAACTCTTTCACAGAGCTCAAAAAAGTAACAAAAAATCTATTTCATTGCCTCACAAAAGCAAAAATATACCTCAGTTCTTTACACAAAAGAGTGAGCTTTGATCCCTCCATGGAATCTCAGAAGCATATGTTTTATAACATGCATAAATTCTGAAAGATATAAAAAGGAGTTTTCAACTTCATTTTGTAAACCAAATGGCAGTTAAAGCTCACAAAAGCTCTGTTAAACTTGCGATTGAAACACAACAAAAACAATATGATATGATTCAGTAATCACAGAAACTCTCGAAGAAACCCAAGTGAAGGATGCAGTAATAGATAAAGCAAACAATTCTAACACTCAGAAAAAGGCACCTGACCTCTAATGAAAGAGAGAGATGAGGTAGGAGATGTGGCAACACCAGGATCAGCTGCACTTCTTGGCTTGTCATTTCTTGGAGACCCAGAATTAACCTTAAGGTTGAAAACATGGACAGTGCCCTTATCACTTGAAACTGCTAGCCACTGTGCATTTGAAGAGAAAGCCAGACTATATATCTCTGCTCTATCTGCACCCCTCCTTACCTGCAATTTATTCAATTAGTATCAACCTAAGAAAATACAATTACCAAATACCACATGCAATCCAGGAAAAGAGGTTTAGCCTAAAGCCTACTCCTGTAAAATCATTAGTCCTTGAAGGATTTCCCCATTGTTTGTTCCAAAATGTAGGGACTAAAAAACCTAGGTTTAGCCACTTATCATACTATCACGACCAATGATGCATGTCACTCAATTGAATTTGATATATACATAATGGGGGGGGTGGGTAGTTACAACATGGAATTATCCTTTTAAAATTTGAACTTTTTTATATTTTTTAAACCTTTAATTTTGTGTATACTTAAATTTGAAGCCAAGGGCTAATAACAACCAAATGAAATATCAAAGTTGAGTTTCCATTTTCTTACAGTCCCAGCATGATAAACTCCAACCACATATTTCCACTACTCCGAGTCCAACATAATAACATCATTCGAACAGCAAAATAACCTAATTGACAAGCTAATCACAAAAAAGAAAAGCATACCTCTTGCAGCAAGGTACCATCAAGAGTATTGAAAAGGCGAACGAGAGTTCCTTTGGTGCTAGCAGTGGCAAGCAACTGGCCGTCTTGAGTCAAGGAGAAACATGCAATCCTCGAGTCATGAGCCATGATGAATTTGGTCCTCTTCGACGCGTAATGTTCGACCCTAACCTGTCCCTTTTGCAGCCCTGGACAGACCAGGACCATCAACCCTGACCCCTGCGACACCGCGCACAACCCTTTCGGGTTGGCGATCGTCTCAATCTGGTGCAACAGCTTCAAATCCGCGAAGTTGTACACGAATATCTTCTGCTCCAACACCACAACGATCCGGTCGCGACGCAACTTCACCGATCGGACCTCCGACCTGAAAGACAGCTCGCCGATGCATCTGCTCTGGTGGTCGTCCCAGATCATCACCTTGTTCAGCGGGTACTGCGGCTCTGGCCCGCCGCCGACCAGAGCAAGGATGTTGCACCGGAACAGCATTTCAACGACTCCGATCCCTCCGCCCCGGTCGAAGTCCCGACGGAATATCTCGCGGAACGGGTCACAGTTGTAGATCCGGAAGCCGTGGTCGGTGCCGGCCGCGAAACAGCCATGGTCTTGGTTGAAGGAGAGGTGGAGGAGAGTCGGCGGCAGTGCGGTGGGAGCCGGTTCGCTGGGTGACGGGAGCGGCGGCTGGAAATTCGGGTTAATTTTAGAGTTTGCAGGAGCAAACATGTCGGGTCGGTCCTGAGACGACAAAGAGAAGGAATCGAAGTCCGGTTGCTCCTGCGACGTTGAAGAGAAAGTATCCAGGGTTTCGAGCTGGTCCTGACGATCATGAGACGAAAGGAAACTAGTATTCTGGCTGGAATTTGAGTTCGGATTCGGATTGAGATTCGAGTCCGGATTCGGATCCGGCCACGGAGACGAGTAGGCGGAAAGGGTGGCCATTGAACGAGTAATCTAGAAACGAAAACAACTTGCTTGCAAAACTCAACTTGGATGGAAAATTGAAACGATAAATGATTACTACAAAATTCGCAATCGCTCGAACAATACGTTTGCTGGAAATTACCAAATTCTCCTTTTGTAGATACTGTTGTGGATATAAAAAGACGATCATGTCCTTGCATAACACGGCGTACATACCACATCCTTGATTTCTTCAAACGGTGACACGTGTTGTATAAACATAGGTGACGCGTCTCGACAAAAGCAAGGATAACGTTTGCTTGTTCTCTAACCGTGGTTTAACGGTTTTGTAATTTGAACCAAAAGCTGGCCTTATTCATGAGTCATGACTCAACCAAAGCGGCAACTATAGAAATATATTGCATTAATCTAATAAAAGCAAGGGGAAGACATATGCCTCGACTACCCACATAAAAGAATCGATTCTCATGGTTTGGATTTGTCATTAATTATTTATTTTTTCATAAAGTTGTGGTAGGCGGTGGGCGGTATAAAATGTGTACAGTGAATGATGACTATGGAATTAGACAATAACTGTACCGTATTAATGTGATCTATATGTTCTATACTATTAACCCAACCAAACTTGTGTTTATTTATGTAAAACAATCAGTTCACATATACATACAACGATCATGTTTCATGAATGATGAAAACACGAAATTACTGGGAAGATGCTAAATGTCTATCCATCGCATGCATCTTGCAATCAACCTAGCTTGTCTTCTTCTGGACCAGATGATTTTTAAATTTCACTATATCAGACTAGATCTATGCTGCAAAGTTTGTCTTTTTATCTTATATATTCTGCATGGTCGTGTATAGGTCATACATTATCCAGTTGTTGAATCCCGTCCGAAAGACTAGAGTAAGAATTACTAATAGCTAGCTTGCTTTCTTGCACAAAATATTGTAAAATCGTAATTGGTTAAGCGTTGGTTTGATACAGTTCAATGATTAGTGATATCCATCTTTATCTAATTCAGATTTTTGGAACATACGAGTATTGTTACTATACTAGTCTAGTATTGGGACATCCGTGTTTACACCGTTCATAATCAAAATAAATAAATAATAGACTCATAGATGTTTCATGAGGAACGGAGAAACCCACTTTATTATGCCAGGGTAGGCAGGAGTAATGTCTCTAGCAATTGTGTGCTAAAATAAAAATAACCTTTTTAGGTGAACTTTCACAATATAATAAAAAATTATTAATTAAAAAAAGTATGTACATGGATAGAGTAAATTATTGGACAGTCTCCAGATATTTACCTTATTATAATCGAAAACCATTTTTACCTTTTGTAACAATGACCTCTCCTCTACTAACGGTTTGACCATAGTTGACCATGAAAGTTAATTGTAATAAGGGTATTTTGGTCAATTTATTTGATTTTTATTTTTCTTTTAAAAATTATATTAATTAGTAAATAATTTAAATTTTTAAAACTTAAAAATATTTAAAAATTAAATAATTTTAAAATTTTTAAAAAAAATAAATTTAAATTATAAAAAATAATTTAAAAATGTTTTAAATGAATCTAAACCGTCCATCTTAAAGATGGACAATCTAGATCAATTTGAAAAAAAAAATATTTAAAAAAATAGAAAAATGATAAAAAAAAATCGATGGTGATTCAATTCATCAACATTTCAGGATATCTGAGTTTCTGAGTTCATCAACAGAGGCATTGATCCAACATCATCAATCATCAACACAAACAAAACCACTGTCATCTTCAAACAAAAACCACTACCATCATCATCAAACAGACCCAAGAACATTATCTTCAACACCATCTACAATAAACATAATCATCAATATCATCATAAACACAATCATCATCAACACCACCAACAACAAACATAGTAAAAATCAATCACTCAAATGAAAAACCAGACCCTCGATACTCAGACGTCTGGGTTTCCATATCTGGGCATTGGGGTCGGAAACTCAGACATCAATCTGGGTTTTCGTCTTAAAACCCAGATACTTGAGTACTGGGCGTCTAGGTTTTCAAAGGAAAACCCAAACGTCTATCTAGGTTTCTAATATGAAAATCCAGATAGGCGTCTAGGTTTCTAGACGAAAACCCAGACATCGATCTGGGTTTTCAATCTGGGTTTCCGTCTGAAAACCCAGACGCCTGATACCTAGACGTCGATCTGGGTATTTGGGTAAGAGAATGAGAAGATGAAAATGAAGAGAAGAAGAGAAAGAGAGAGAGATATCGACTAGTGAAGAAGATGCAGAAAAAGAAGAGAAGAATGAGAATGAGAAGAAAAGAGAGAGAGCGAAGGAGGAGAGAAATTAGGGGGTCAGTGGGTGGGTTTTATAAATGGAGATCTAATCTATCTCCACCCATTTTTCCTTTAATTTTTTTTATTTTTTAAAATATTAAAGATTTTTTTTTATTATTTTGATAATTGAAAATTAATCACCATCGTCCATCAACATATGATGGATGGTGCAAATCTCATTTCATTATTTTATTTTATTTTTTTAAAATTTTAATTATTTTATAATTTAAAAATTACAAAATTAATTATGCAAGGGTATTCTCATCTTTTTGTTCTATTTTTTTATTTTTCAATTATCTCAAACGTCAATTATGGTCAAACCTTAGTAGAGAGGAGATTATTGTTATAAAAAATAAAAGTGGTTTCTGATTGTAATAAAGTAAATGTTTAGAGATTGTTCACTAATTTGCTCACATGGATACGATTAAACTAAAAAATTTTAACTAGAAACATTAAAAAAGAGATTAAAAAAATCAAATATTGTACAGAGACAATAGTAAAAAGTCAACGATACTATATAGAGAGAATTACCCTATCTACTTAAAATTTTAATATTTACAGGTGCGTACAACATTTTGATTTTTTTATAGCATTTTCCCTTGATCTAACTGATTTACTATTTTGACCGTCATTGAATATAATTTGACCGTATAAAAAATATTGAAAAATAAAATTACCCCTGAATAAATTTACTTTTAATTTTTCTTTTAAAATATATATAAAAAATTTAAAATAAATTAATAATAAATTTAATCAAATCTCTATCGTCAATCTAAAAATGAACGATAAAAATTAATTTGAGAAAAAATTAAATTTAAAATTAATTAAAAAAAATACAAAAGCCCAATCACAGTCTCTCTTCTCTCTTCTTCTTCTTTTTTTCTTCTTCCAACAAGTCATTGTCTCTCTCTTCTCTATCTCTTCTTCTTATTTTTCTTCTCATTCTCTTCTTATTCTTATTCTTCTTCCTCTAATCGGATTTGAACCCAAATCCAACATAAATCTGGGTTCGATTAGGTTTGAAATCGAATCCAGATTCATCTAGGTTTACTTCATGTCTTGCTCCATCAAATATTCCAATTTTGAGTTGAGTCTAGTTTTGAAGTTGTGTCATCCGATCATCACCATCATCATAACCATCTACTGTGCTTTGAGTCAAGTCAAGATTAGACAAAGTCATTGGTAATGTCGAGTTTGAGGATGATGCAATGTAGTTAAGGTTCGCCAAGGAGAATGTGATTGGTTTTTTCAGATGGGTTGAAAATAGTAATAGATGGATTAAGGTTAAAGATGATTTTGAGTTTGATTTTTTTGTTTTTATTTTTTTTTCCAATTCTTATAAAAGATCTGGGTTGAGGTTCTGCTTATTGTCAGTCGATTACCGGTGGTTGATTGTTTTTAAGCATCTAGGTTGGTGTTCAAGAGAAGTTGAAGATGAAAATTTTGGGGGATCTTTGTGTGTGTGTGTGTGTGTGTGTGTTTTTTTTTTTTTTTTTTTTTGTGTTTTTAGGGTGTTTCTGGTGATTAAACACTGATTTTTGTTGATTGATGATGATAATTTTGAATTGGTGATTAATATTGATGATTTTGCTGGATTGATAATGATTTTGGCTCAAGATAAGAGGGAGGAGAGATTGAAGATGATTTCCAATGGAGGTTAAAGATGATTTCCAATGGAGGTTAAAGATGATTTCCAATTGATGAAGATGATTTTCATGTTCTTCAAGTTGTTCTTCATCCCTTTCTGGTGGAGATTCAGACCTCTATTGTTGATGGACAGTCCATCAACGAATTTGGATCTCCATCAGTTTTTTTTTTTTAAATTTTGTTTTGTTTGAAGATGAATATAAAGATCTTCATATTTTATTTTTAGACTTTTTTTTAAAAATTTTTAAAAGTTTTGGTTATTAATTTTTTTTATCAAATTAATCTTCATTATTCATTTCAGATGAATGATGGAGATCTAATTAAATTTATTTTTAATTTAGTTTAAAGATTTTAAAATTTATTTTTAAAAAATAAAAAGTTGAATTATTTGGAGATAATTTTGTCTTCTTATATTTTTTATACGGTCAAACATGCCTAGTAATGATCAAAGAAATCAATTTGTTAATAGAGGGAAAGACTGTAACCCAAAACGTTATACATGTCTGCGGGTATTAAATTCCGTATGGGCTGGGGGTAATTCTCCCTTACTGTATGTTCAACCTTTTGAAAGCCAACGACGCTTTAGCCCAATCGTGTTTGGATGTAGTTTTGCCGCTGTAGATGACAATATGTCATATCATAACAAACTTTTGAAATCTTCAAATTGGCGAGTCCTTTATATTACGAAAACAATGAAGGGAAATTTTAAAAGAAAACAAGAAAACAACGATTACTAACGAACCAGCTGATCGACACAGGCCTTCACTTTGGTTTGAGGCATACACATCCTTCAGGCAATTTTATAAGACCATATACATTGAGTATGAAAGTCTTAATAAGAAAAGGAAAATCAAGTTGACATTAACTAACATGAATCATTTACTTTATCCGAAAGTTATAATTATTATTGGAAAAATAAATATTGGTTGAATCTATTTCCACCTACCAAATTAGTGGTTTGGGTTCAAAATAAATATATATGATCATGATCAAGCCCAAACAACAAATCATATAAAGTAAACGTCAGAAACATATTAGACTTCCAATAGAATAAATGTACAAGTGGTGAATATGCTGCATATTAATTTCATATATAAATTAAAATGGATCATATATGCTCACCATAATTAGGAGAGGCCAGAGCTCCGAGTGGAAGTTGTTTTACGCTCATCACCTGATAAGCATGTGATGATGATAGCGAGTGCTTGAGAATTGTCAATGTCAATCCATTTGAGTCAATCGATTGGATGCCAAATGATTAGTATCACGTATCAACATAGCAACTAGCTGCCACGAGTATAAAACCATATATGTCAAGCTGTTGCACAAAATACTAATATTTTACCACAACTAGCTTTAGTTGTTTTGCGCATCTTTCATGCTCAAATTTTCAACTGGTTTCCCTTACAAGGTATTAATCATAATCAAATCAACCAAATTAACCTTCCAATACCATTTATCTTCACAACCATAACATGCATGAAACATGAAAAGTCTACAATATGAGGGGAAAAAAACAAAAGAAGAACATGCAAAATTAAAAGCAGATCAAATTTATAACAAACACTTAACTCATGAGAACAAATTCAGAGACACAAAAATACAATTAGAGAGAAAAGAAACTGAAAACAAAAAAGACACTTTGCATTTAACAACCGATATTCCCAGCATCGAAACCAGGTTCATAAGCAGCAGCAGCAGCTTCTGACACCAAATCTCCCACCAACAAACCACCAAGCATTCCTCCAACAAGTGCAGCCTCCACTTCCAACCCACCAAACCCATTCTGCTTCTCTGGCTGTACCACTGGAGGGTACCCATATCCAGGCCCAACCGGGGGGTACCCTGCTGGTGGTTGCTGAGATGGTGGCGGGTGCCCACCCTGAGCAGGATAGTAACCATAACCTCCACCTTGAATAGGCGGTTGGTATCCCGCCGGTGGATAGGCTGGCACTGCCATGTGTTGCGGAGGAGGGTACATGGAGCTTGGTGTTGCTACATGCACAGGATACGCTGTAGCAATTGCACCTGTGCCCATCTTCTCTCCAAACCTGAACATGAAATTCAACTCACCTTTTTGTTTGCCTGACGGTTTTCTAACAGGGTACGTGACATACTTAGGGGAGTTATCTTCACTCGCATTGTCAAGTAGTTCTTTGACTGCCACTTGAACTTCTCCGATTTCTCTGTCCCCACAAAGAGTACGGTCACATTTGATCTTGAGGATGATGAAGAGATGGTTTGTTTGACCTACTGTTTCATCGATTTTGAACTTCATGGAATGGTTCCATTTGGGGCTGGTGCCACCGTCTTTGTCCACCGGAGTTTTTTGCTCGGTCCTGTGGTCTCCGGAGATGGACGCGGTGACATACACGTCCATTTTGGAGAGGTGCTTCACCTTCTTGAGCCCTTTTGCAGAGATTATCGTCATCTCCAAGGATCTTTGTGCCATTCTGGTGGGCTGGGGTTTGAAAATGAAGAGCGATTGAGACAGGAAAATTTTTAGGATGATTTAGAGTGTTGTGTTGCGTTTTAGATATATAGGAGGCATACTAATTCTTATATAATTATTTCCTAGTTGCGAGCAAATTGCGAGTCAACGTTTGAAGGATAGAGAAGAAGAAGCTTCTCAATCGTTATAAATTAAAGTCAACGAGAGAGTTGACCAAAACGGAAATAGTCAACTTAAGAATTTGAAGACTTCTTCATGACGTGCCTTCCCATACACGAGGCCAAACAATTTACATTGGTGAAAACTCACCTATATAATTCAGGTTGGTTAATACTTCAAAAGAAAAAAAAAAATGAGACATTAAAACATTTCCTGTAGGTAGATTTTCACCTACATGAAACATTGAATGAACTTAGACGGGGTAAACTCGATTTTTCTTTCGAGACTAAAAACTATTTTTTTAGTCGATTTTTTTTTTTCCTTTCTTAATTTTGACAAAATAAAATTGTCCCATACTGAAATCATAATTTGAAGTTAACATATAATTCAACCCTATATTAATTTTAATGTTATGGTTATATTGATAGTTCATGATTTCACATTAAACATTACTGTATTTTGTTACGTTTTAGATAACCAAAACATTATATCATGAGTTGTATAAAGTATGCACATCACCTCTTAGTAAGAGTATTTGAACATTTTCCTTGATCTTATGAGGTCAAAGGTTCAAGTCTCACTTTTATCTTCAAACACAAAATGCTGATAGTTTTATTTGAATTTAATCTCCTCTCCTCACATAAAAAAAAAAAAAAAAATTACATAAGGTATATTACATGTACCATTATGTAGATATATATAAAGTATGTTTCATATGCATTATTTTTTGTAGGGAAAATTACTCACATTAAATTTATAAAATAAGTTTTATGGGATATTAGTTGATATATCCAAAAGTTCTTAATAATTGCAAATAACATTTCTAATATTATACTTTCACATATAAATTCAAACATTATAAATAATGATTACAAATAATGTTCAATTCATAAAACCATTATAAATAAAGATAATCCATAAAGTGATTATAGACAAAAATTTAACCTATTAAACATTACAAACAAAAAGTTAATCCATGAAGCATCAAGGTGCCAAAAAAAAAAAAAAAAAACAATAATAAGAATACATATAACTATCATTGATTCTCATCGATAGCAAGTAATCTTCTACCTTGGATTATGAACAAGGTTCTAAAGTAATCAGAGAATTTGCTAGTAGTGAAATAATTCTTCTCATGCACTCATATACTAAAAAGAAATCAAGAAAAGTTTTTATACAAAAAGTGTTTAACTAATTGTTCTCACATCAGTTATCCTACTGCCACCTGGCATGTGAACTAAAAGACTTCTAAAACTAAAACACACTTACTAACTTTGCTTATTTATAACACTGCATATAAATATATATGTTTACATCCCCCTCTCAAGTTGGAGCTTAGTGAAAATAAGACAAACCCAACTTAGACAACAAATGTGTGAAAAGAGGTGTAGACAATAATTTTGTAAAGATGTCAGCAAGCTACAATTTGGAGGATATATGTTGTGACAGAACAAAACCTTGCTTAGATTTGTCTCGA
The DNA here is from genome assembly GCA_022984855.1 of Dimocarpus longan. Classification (NCBI taxonomy): domain Eukaryota; kingdom Viridiplantae; phylum Streptophyta; class Magnoliopsida; order Sapindales; family Sapindaceae; genus Dimocarpus; species Dimocarpus longan. The sequence goes on from CM041015.1 coordinate 26,088,237, forward strand.
ACCAAATGGCAATCGATTTTCAGGTGTTTTGTTCTTTCATGGAACACAGGATTGGCAGCAATATGCAGGGCTACTTGATTATCATACTAAAGAGAAATAGGCAGTGGAATTAAAATTGAGAAATCCTGCAAGATATAGGAGATCCACTGCAACTCACATACAATGGTAGCCATGCATCTATATTCTGCTTCAACATAAGACCTAGAAACCGTTGTTTGCTTCTTGGTTTTCTAAGAAATCAAAGTTGAGCCCAGATAAACACAATAACCTATTAGTGATCTTCTAGTATTCGGACAAGATGCCCAATTTGCATCACAATAAGCTTGAAGCTTAAAAATGTCAGTTGAAGGATAAAAAAAGGCGTTTAAAAAGAAACTTTAAAGGTATATGAGTATATGTACTGCTGCATCTTAATGAGATTGACAAGGTTGATTGACAAAATTGGCTGAGTTGTTACACTGCATAAGTAATATTAGGGCATGTAAAACCATAAAGTAATCGACCAACCAGTCTCCTATACCTATCAGGATTCGATAATAGAGAACATGCATTATCAGTAAATTTATGACCTTTTAGAAGAGATGTTGATGTTGGTTTGGCACCTAACAATCCCACATCCTCAAAATTGTCTAACACATATTTCCTCTGATTAATATAAGTACCAATGAAGGATCTAGCAATTTCAAGAGCAAGGAAATATTTTTTATATCTAAGATCTTTAATGGTAAATTGTGAGTGAAGAAAACTCTTGACAGTAACAATAACTTCTTCATTTGTTCCTATCAATAGAACATCATCCACATAGACCACTAAAGCCAAAAAAGAAGATACAGTTCCTTTGATAAACAAACAACTATCATCTGCAGACTGCTAAAAACTAGGCCTTTTTAATTATGATGTGAACTCATGATTCCATTGTTGGGAAACTTATTTAAGGCCATCAAGTGACCTTTCAACTTACAAACTTCTCCTTCTTTAGCCTTAGTGTAACCTTCTGAAGGTAACATATATACCTCTCCATCTATATAACCATACAAGAAAGCATTATTGATATCTTACTGGTGAAAAGGCCAGGATTTGGCAACTACAATGGCCAAAAACATCCTCACAGTGACCAACTTAGTTACTGGTGAAAAGCTATCAAAATAATCTACCCTCTCTACTTGATTGTAACCCTTGGCCACAAGTCTTACTTTTAGTCTATCAACACTACCATTTAGGTTTAATGTGACCTTATAAACTCATTTTGATCTAATCGTTTTCTTGCTTATAGGTAAAAGAGTTAGATCTCAAGTATTGTTTGCTTTTAAAGCACTTAGGTCCTTATTCATTACTTTCACCCACTCTTGGTTACTACAAGCTTGATTGTAAGACCTAGGTTCTTGAATACATGACACATTTGCTAGACAATCCACGTATGTATAAAATCAAGTGAAGCATAAGATGGAAATGTACAAAGTGTACGTTTAGATGATTGAGGAGCAATTTTAATTGAAGAGCTACTATTAGTATATGTAGATGTTGGTTGTATGGTGGTTGAAACGAACTCTTGCAACCATTCTGGTCTATGTTTAATTCTAGTACTTTTCTTAATTGGTTTTGGTGATGTAGGAACTATGGATAGGGAACCAAGAGCTGTATCTAAAAAATCTAGTATAGAGGTATTGAGCAAAATTGATTTTTCATGAGACAAAAGAGTAGTATTGACATATTCTGTGTTTGAAACAATAGACAATGAGATAGAAGAATATAAGCAGTAACATTATTATATGGAAACACTTCTTCATGAAAAATAATATCTCTAGAAAGATGAATGGTATGTAAAAGCATATCATAGACTTTATAAGTCTTTTGACCAGTCTCATATCCAATGAAAATGCATTTAGAGGTTCTTTGATCAAATTTATCTTAATGTGGATGAGTGTTAGTAGCATAACATAGACAACCAAAGGTCTTAAGAAATTAATAATTTAGTGGTTTTTCATAAAGTATTTTATATGGAGTTTTCCATTTAAAAGCAGAACTTGACAACCTATTTATAATATAAGTTGCTGTTAACAAAGATTCACCCCAAAATTTTTTTGGGAGATGAGATTGAAACATGAGGGACTTTGCTATTTGTAAAAGATGCGTATGCTTTCTCTCCACAACTCCATTTTGTTGTGGAGTGTAAAAATAAGTATTTTTGATGTGAAATTTCTAATTTTGAAAATAGATTTTGACATTCTTGATTCATAAACTCAGTGCCATTATCTGTACTAATGTTTTTAACATGAACATGAAATTGAATATGAACCATTATGAAAAAGTTGCTTAAGGTTTGAATACTTTGGTGTTTATGTGGCAACAAGAAAATCCAAGTAGCTCTACTAAAATCATCCATAATTGATATCATATAGTGAGCTCCTGTGAGAATAGTTTGCTTATAAGGACTCCAAAGATCCACATGTATTAATTAAAAAACCTGAACAGTATTTATATTGCTCTTTTGAAATGACAACCTTTGTTGTTTTGATATGAGACAAATATCACAAGACTTATAAGAATCAATGCTGTCAGCATCAAAGAATGTTGAATGCTTTAACATAGTAGAGGCTACATGACCAAGATTTTGATGCCAAATAGAATTATAAGGAATGGTGGTTTTATTAATGTAACAAATATTTTTACGATAAAAGATATTGAAAACATTAATAGGTACATTATTCAATTGCAAAGATTGCACAACATGTGCTTTGTAAGTTTGCAAATTCTCAGATAAAAAACAAGACTTGTCCAACACATACAAACTACCTAACGCTCTATTGACTATCAATATCTCTTCAATCTGCAGGTCCTATGAAACACAATAGGTTGGATGAAAAATAAATTTGATTTTGGCTATTTTTGAGAGTTTATTAACTAAAAGTATGTTAAACTTGAAACTACAGACATATAATGCATTCGTTAGAGCAATCTTAGAATGTAAAGTGACATTGTCAACATGATGAACCATTTTAATAGTTGCATTAGGTAAGCAAACTAGTGTCATTATTGGCAAAACAGTTGGATGATTAATGAGATTTAGGTCCATGCACATATGATTTGAAGCACCTGTGTCAATTATCCAAGTTCTATATTCTAACTCATTAAGTGTATGTAAAGAGTGGTTTAGAATTGTACCTGCATAGTCTCCTATATGAGCAAAATTTACATGATTGGTCACGCTTGTAGTCTTGCCTGTCAAAAACTTGGCCACTTCTTATTGTATCATATCAGCAATTGTTGAGGTTCATTGTAGTCTCTTTGCTCCAGTCAGCTTAGATTCATAATCCAATGGAGTTTCAACCATATTCACCATTTCTTTGTTTTGTGATTTACCCTTCTGCTCCTTCGTATCTTTCTACCGATTTGGATAACCATGAAGCTTAAAACAGGTGTCCTTTATATGTCCTTCTATCTTGTAAAACTCATAGAATCAATCCCCTTTTCTTCCTACATCTTTCTTCTTATGTGTACTTTTTCCTCCCCTATCCTTTTTGAGGTTCTATCCTCTAACAAGTATATCATTATTCTCAACACCATCTGCAAAGGTAACATACACCTACCTCTGCTTTTCGACCCTCAAAACCATAAAGTAAGCTTTGTTAACACTAGGCAATGGGTCCCTCAATAGAATCTGATTCCTGATGTGGTCATATGTATCATTTAACCCCATTAAGAACTACAGCAAATGGTTGGAAGTTGTTATCTCTGTCACTGACGTGATAGCACCACAAGTACATTATGGAATGGACATTAAACAAGTGAGTTCATCCCATAATTTCTTCAGTTTTGTAAAATACTGCACTATAGTCATATTATCCTAAGAAATGGAACTTATTTCTCTCTGTAATTGATAGAACAAAGGACCATTATATTCTCCAAACCTCTTCTCGAATTCATTGCACAATTCTTGTGTAGAATTTGTGTACAAAAACACTTCAACTATTTCCTTAGAGATTGAATTCTAAATTTAAGAAGTCACCATACAATCAACCTTATTCCATTGTTTAAAGTCTGGTGACTCTACATTAGGCATCACACACTTTCCATTTACAAACCCTAGTTTAACCTTAGTACCTAGAACTATTTTCATCGATCGACTCCAAGAAAAAGATAGTCATTACCTATCAATGGAGTCGAAACCGATATCATTTCTAGGTGATCTGAGTTGTGAAGTTGCAAAGGATCACCATTGTCGAACGATCGCATCTCCACTGAATCAACACCTTCTATGCCTTGGTTCAACCCAAACCCTAAGTTCCTCAAATTGCTCGCCATCAACGCAATCGAGCAAGTTGAATCAAATTAGAATCGTAGCCAATAAATGAAGACTAAATTTCTAACCAGATTAGTTCGTCCTGCTCTAATACCATGAACAAGGTTCTAAAGTAATAAGAGAATTTATAGTAGTGAAATAATTCCTCTCATTCACTCGTATACTAAAAAGAAACCAAGAAAAGTTTTTATACAAAGAGTGTTTAACTAACTATTCTCACACCAGCTATCCTACTGCCACCTGGCATGTAAACTAAAAGACTTCTAAAGCTAAAACAAACTTACTAACTCTGTTTATTTACAATACTGAATATAAATATATATGTTTATAGATTAAATATGAGTACAAACTAAAACGAGATAGGGTACAATAAGATGTTAAACTTGCATTCAAATTAAAATGATATTTTAATTTTTTTAGTAAGAAAGGAACAACGAATCGCAAACCTTATATATTTAACTGGGTTAGGAATAGGAATCCTCGATCTGGTATTTTCAAGGAATGAGGATTCCAAGCAAGGAATTTTGGTTCATCCATTACTTGGACCACTTAATTAGGAACGTTCATTCTTCCATTTCTAAGACCAAGCAAGCAATGCGTGGTCCATTTTATAAATCCTACATTTGGGAAACACTCCTTTAGGTTTGCAATTCTCTAGCTTGCAAGTACCTTAATCTTTGTACATCTCAACATGGACGCTCACTACTCTGTTGAAGATGCCATCTTAAAAGGTATATCGGCCATTCATCTTGCTTTCTGATACAAGTATACATGCATTGTATTTCATGTATCATGTATGATTCTCCAATGCGAAGTCTGCTCGCTTTTTTTTTTTTTTCCTTGCAAAGATATATTATTTTAATTTCAGATTATTATTTTTTTTTTGGGAACTGTCATTTCAGATTTCTATACTAGATTAATTTACTAGAACGTTAGAAATGTGTTCTGTTAGGAAAAAATTAGTATACGGAATCCCAAATCAGAAAAGTTATATATATAAAATTTTTTACATTATATCTTAACTCAAGTGGTTGTGTACTTTCCATTCACTGTATATAAAATTTCTCAAATTTATTATGCAAATTAAATAGTTTTCATATCTAAAAACGGTCATAGCAACGCAGGGACAAAGAAAACCTTAAAACCCGGCCTAAAAATTATAGTCTAGTTTATTTAGTTTGGTAACATCACAAATTTGAGTTGTTAACACCGTGAATGATATTAGAAAAAAGCTTTGGGAATGACTTGAAAACGAAAAATTAAAATTGGATTCATAATTTCATTACCATGGATTTGAAATTCTTACCCTCAGGCCTTATTGCTCTACATATACCTCTTCTGGGAAATAGCTATTAACCGATATTATTTATTATTAATTTGAGTTGGTTTTTGACTTTTTGTCAACACGTGAGATCTTAAGAAGAAGAGGCACATAATTGATCTGAATTATTGAAGGGGTAACGATAAAAATGATCTAAAAGTAAGTGAAGATCACTGCATTCCATCTCAATAAGCTTATCATTTGTCTCTTAAGAGGTATTTAGTTCACAAAATCGCTTTCTTTCTTCTCCATTTCTAGTCATCATCTTTTATATCTAACGTTTTTCTGAAATATCTCTCTTCGCTTCATAGAAAAATAAAAGAAAAAGAAAAAATGGTAATTTATCCAAAATTAATATTGTGCGACACAGATAATAATTAAAATTATTTAAATTGGACACGTGTCTACTATTCTTTTTCTTTTTGCCCAACTTAACAGAAAGTTAGCACATGGAGGCTCACTGGTTCCCTCGTTCTGTCTTGTTTCAGCGAGGTATACTCCACCAAGCCATTATTTGTTCAAAATAGAGTCCTTCTCAAAACTAGCTGAAGCTGTAGACAATTATAGATCGGACAAGTTTGACGCAGAAGGTTTCAATTGGTATGTTTTGTTACCATTTGTGATGTTTTTAATTACAATTGCCGAACTAAAAAAAAATATGGACTACTTTACTCACGAAATCTCAAATATAAATTTCGGATGGAACATGTATGCAATTGTCTAGATTATAAATTAGACAGAAAGTTCTAAGACTAACTGGCTTTTCAAGTTTCAAAAATATGTTTCACTGCTTTTTAAATGACAGGAAATTGTCTATCTACCCTACTGGAGACAAGAGCAAAAATGGGGATGGTCATATCTCTATCTACCTCGAGTTGGTGGACACGATTTCTCTCCCAGTCGGGTGGGATGCCAACGTGATCGTCAACTTTTTTGTTTTCAATCATTTTGAAAACACATACCTTAGTTTCCAAGGTATGATCCTAGAGCATTCCTAGAGCATTGTGTGTGTGTGTGTGTGTATATATATATATATATATAATTATATATAATTCATGTGGTGCCAGCTAAATACAAACTTTTTAGTTTTACACAACTTTCTTTTATTTATGAACAATACAGATGGGAGAATAAGACGTTTTCATGCATTCAAGATGACATGGGGTGTCACCAAATTTATTGATCTTGAAACATTTTCAGATCCTCAAAACGGATATCTTTTAGATGACACTTGTGTTTTTGGCCTGGAGGTTTTTGTCGTCAAAGCGAGTTCTAAAAGAGAGCGCTTATCGATGATGAAGGAGCCTTCTACTTATTTTTTTACTTGGAGAATTCCCAAGTTTTCATCCGTAATTGGTTACGAAAATTATTACTCTAGTTCGTTCGGATTCTACGAATGGTATGTTCATATCTTCTTTTGACTTAAAGTGGATGTTATCGTTTTAGATACACATTTATTAACTATGTCATATTTTTTGTATTCCATTTACATCTCAATTAATGACATGATAATTGTTAACTGAATGCCTGGGAAAAAAATAATCATCTAGAAAGTTGATGTATTGCAGGTATATTGCGCTCTGTCCCAATGGATATGGTGGAGGCAAGGGCAATAATATTGCAATATTTTTACATTTGACTAAGTCAAAACTTCCTGCGGATACGAAAGTGTTTGGGAAGTTCATTCTACGTGTCAAAGATCAAAGTAATGCAAACCACGTTGAAGTCGGAGGTAAGACCGTGCATATATTTGTATCATTGAATGCCAGATAAAGAAAGTGTTAGGACAGTACTCAATAAACACCTCATTGTGGTTGAATCAAACCATCTTTTATCTACGCTTTTATATATACATTTTTTTTTTCAGTTAATCACGTGTATTCCTCAAATTCTTATTCGCTTGGTCCGCTAGAGTTCTTGTCATTGGCGAAGCTGAAAGACCCTAAAATGGGCTTCTTGGTAGATGACACTCTAGTCATTGAAGCAGAAGCAACATTGCTTGGAATGATATTGAAAGCATCATAAACCCGAGCTTGGAGTGGTTTCAATTTCAGCCACAATACATTATCTTAAATCGATGTATTGTATTAGATGTTTCTAAATTGTTATTTATCTGCTACGATGGGCTAGGTCCCAGTTTGTTTCATTGTATATAATGCAATTTCCTTGATTTCAATTTCCGAATTAGCTATTTTACTTTGGCAGTTTTTGGATTCAATATTAGCAGTAATTTGCAGATTGACATCCTAGCTGGTGTTTAGAGAAGATAGGTGCTAAAACGGAGTGTCATATCTCATTCACAAATTACGAGGTATATTAATCAGGGCTGCACCATATAGGTTCATCTTGATGGGACTCTGTAGCCTCCTAAATGCCGAAGTTAGCATAGGCTCGATCGAAAAGACGAAGGATACATCAAACCCTTTTGAGTGTGTGGTAAACAGGGGAGTGTTTTATTTTAATTATCAATTAATTTCTATCATATGTGTTATAAAAATTATGATTATTATACATGTTACATGACATAAATTAAATAAATAATAAATGCATATTCCGCACTCATCAAAGAGAAGTGAAAAGCAACTGTATCACTACAAGTCAAAAATAGCTGATTCTACACAAATTCACAGTAAAACTGAGAACGCACCAGGAAATACAACAGAAATGCATTTTAATTCCCAAATTTTGCGAGCTCCAAGTATATATCTGTCAATTCTGCACGTTGTTATGGCAAAACAAACAGAAACAAAATATTGAGGTACAAAGCTCTCTATCTGATTTTACCATCTCAACTTCCTTTGACTACTTGAGAAGAAAATAACGACAAACGAGATGGACTAATGAAGAAAAGAGTGTTTTTTGTATTGATCAATGGCTACAACAACTGGCATCAGAATAAAAAGATTCAGTTAGTTACTGACACGGCTATGGCATTGCAAGAACTGCATGATTCTGGATTAATCTTAACAATCACTTGATCCTAACCAGGATATGAAGTCAATTCTACTCTCTAAAATGAACCTTACCATGTTTATATTTGGGAAAAATATGTAGATAAAACAATGCTCTCATCATTTCCACTGACCTGAACCTCTTTCCTGCACAAAAATGTACATTAGGAAATTTCACATACTCAGTAATCAAATAGACAGAAAATCATATCCAGAAAAAAAAAAAAAAAACCCCAAAAAACAACTTAGCAGCTTTTTAAGGTAATTCGATTATTTAATTGCCACCTTAACAAAATTGTAGCAAAATCCCCATTCCTCAATTTAACAGTGGAAACAAACAACAAAAGAGTAGATCTGATAGCACCAACAGTTTACAGCAAGTGCTTGATTAACAAAACAGATGTTTCTTTGAGATAAACCAAAAGATTTTCATTTCGTCTAAAGATCCTAAAGACACAATTTAAATTTCAATACACATACCAGGGGAAATGAATGCGAATTAAATTCCCAACTTCAAGATCGACATCACAACAAACTCTAGCATTAAAAATAACTGTCCTTTCCCTTCTATTCACCATTGTCTGGAAACTATCTGGCCGTTGGGGGTCCTGCAGAAGCGGCACTCACCTTCAGTTTTCCCTTACTGAGAATGTGGATAGACATGCATGCACTCTAATAAAAAATGTGGCTAGAAAAGCACTTCTACAAGAATTTTTCGAAATCTCATCTGTGACAGCAACACTGACATGCACATACAAACACAAAAGTAGAAACTGTTGGTAAAAAAGGACCTTGCATTTCCAGTTTCTGATCAATTGACACATGCCCACATTAATTAAATTGTCAACATTCACGAAAAATCCATGCATAAGACAATTGGCAATGAAATTTAGATGTTCAGGTTCTACTCGTTTAAAGGCTTACTTTCAAACTTAATATATACCAAAAATGACATGACTGAAGTGGCCAATTTAACTATGGGATGTTTAATTATGAAATATCCCTAACCCCCTAGGGGATGTGAACCCAACATCTCTCAGTTGGAACCAAAAGTCTTGTTAGTGCTGAATCCACTCCTTAAAAGAGTGTATCAGCATGGTTTTGAAAAGAATGCAGGGATAACATGTTCTCACTTTCAAACATTACCTCAGTGTCCCAGCCAAAAGAGCAACGGCAAACTGTCAACTTGGCATCCAAGTATCTTGAAAGGATTTGTACATCAATGCTGCATGGTTCATCTGAGAAAATGTAAACAAGAGCCCAAAATAACTAATGGGTAAAAACCAAATGGACAAAGCTTGTTTTGAAATTGCTCATATAAACTAGCCTATTATTCTGCATAATCTAATTTCCACAATACCTGTTTTCCAAACAAAAATGAAAAAATAGTACAATAGTAGGCCTTACTATTTGGCTCAGTCCTAAGCTGTAACTTCAAAAATTCCATATCTATAGACTTTTCACTCTGCATGACCCGCTGCAACCTCCCAAATAACCCAATACTGCAGGATTCAAAAGCATACAATCATATTTGATTTGAAATGCAAAGTTAAAAGCTTGACTTTTTAGTAACATATAAGGCCTAAGGTAACAGAGTCTCAAGTTTGATCATTCACCCAGATGGTCTAGGTACAGCCACGAGCATAAATTCATCAACTGATGTAGCACCCAACACTTCCTGAAATCTATCTGCAATAGTTTGCTTCTTCAATTCAGGGACAAGAAGTTTTTGGTTTTGATAATCGTCCTGTTTGAGCAAATATATAAAGTTATTATCAGTTAATGATTTGAACGACATGAAACTATAGTAAGCAATCAACACCAAGTAATACCTCATCATCACTTGATGATCTATTATCAACGAATTCTGGGAGGTCATCACTGTCTATAGTTCTGTCTCCCAGAGGTGATATGCTTTTCTCCACAGCTTGTACCTCTTTCTTTCTTGTACTGGTAAACTGCTAAAGATAATGACTAAACTGGGTAATGAGAGCAGTACAGGAAAAAAAGGCAACAGATCAAGGAAGAAATGTACCATCTTAGAATTTCTTCTCAGCAGAATAGAGTTACCCTGAAGGCCATCTAAAAGCTCAGCCATTGTACGCTTTCTAGACCAACGCAGATCTTCTACTTCAGTAGTAACACTTTCTGATTGCTTTGCCTTATTCCCATGAAAATCTTCGAGAATGTTTACCATTGAATATTCTTCTTGGCCAATGGTTTTTAAGTTTTCATGTTCTTCATCAGCCTTGGATGGCAGACAATTATCATTCTTAGCAAGAAGTGGCAATGGGAGTCCTTCCCTGTTTAACTGGAAACGAAATGAAAATTTTGCCTTGGATTTGCTTTTATTGCCTGCAGACCATAAATAAACCAGTACTCATTGCTGAAAAAATAGAAGACCAACTTTTTGGCCAATAAAGTAGAATCTAAACACTGAGCTTGACTGCCAGATATAAACTATGGCGGCACCAACTTAATCACCTGAGTAATATTCAAACCGCCAACAGGCCAGTTCTTATCTTGTGCATATAATGTATCTCCACTTCATAAGAATATTTACAACTATCGATTCACATTAGCATCGAGAGATTACGGAACTAATAATATGACTTTATTGATTTCCAGAGGACATCTGACTGTAACACAACTCTATCACCTCATGCATTATGTAGTTAAAGCGATAGCTCAATGCATATTTCCGTTTCTTTGCCTTATACATAAACCAACAGTATTAGGACAAGCTTTAACTCAAGAAAAATGAGGGCACTCAGTTCAAAGCGTCAGCTGTATGAAAATGTAATTTTCTTTTGCAGAATTGGTATCGAGAATTCATGTAGCTGGTCCAAATAAAAATATAAGCATTGAGATTTCATTGGATTGAACGAAGCAAATACTTTAGGGAGCATGAGAGGGGAAAAGAATCAGTATAACAAAACATACAATGACATTATACAAGGAAAAATGCAAATAATCATTCAGCTCGGTTGCCAAAGACACTCACCAGTCTTCATGCAAGATTTTTTCATCTTATCCTAAAGAGAAGAAAAAGCCCTCCACTTTCCAATTTATTTACAAACCACCAGTTTCACTTGATTAACAAGAAACACTCTGTCACACCTAATTACTGTGATGCCATAAAGATGAGGAAAACCAGTCCTAGGCAATTGAGCCAATCGACAATCCTAAACATTTCTCTTATATGAATGACATACTAACAGTCAATACCTTAAAACACATGCAAAGTACACTTTCTACAGTTAAAAACAACAACTTTCTACTACAGTTACAGCAAAGATTTATGTGTTAGAAATGCATAAAGCATATAAATGGGGCGAATGAATATCAATAAAGCACTAAAGAATGATAAAGAGTACCTTTACAAGATTTGTTTGTTTTGGTGTAGGCAGAATGTGATGATGAACAGAAAGTATTTTCATTCAAACATATTAGTGCTTCGGTTTCTTTACTTACTGCAGACCATGTGCTCTCCCCATCTAGCTTCCCACCAGCAAGGTCATGATTTTCATTTTTGTGCGACATGTTAACACCAGGGGTGACTTTGAACAGCACATTATTCTCCTTCCAGACAACAAAAGATAAAAATTATAAACAACATTACTTTCTAGCATCAAGGACCAAACATCGCAAAGAAACTACATATCCAAGAAAAAGACCTAAATGAAGAGAACTATGAAGTAACCGTCACAAACGGTATCTCAATCATACAGAATACCTCATGATCGGAGACCACTTCCTCATCTGACTTGCAACTAGATGCCTTTCTGGGTGAGAAGATAAAGCCACCATCATTAGGAAAGTCAGGCATTTCAACCTCATCTTCAAAAGAAACCCTTGTTTGCCTCTGGTTACAACAACATAATCACATGCTAGTTTCTATTAATACAAACTGAACAAAAATTTTTAAACTCTTAAACCAAATAGATTCACATGCCTTGGGTGATATTGATAAATTGCTAGATGTCCTCTCACAGTTTAGCTCACAGGTAGCTACCTCAAAAATAAGATGTGTGTTTAGAAAAGAAAACATGTGATATATAAGTAAACCAATGCGGAAACAGTCACATCCAGTATTCAACAAATTTATCTACAAAGTTCACCAATAAGTTCCTCTAATGCGTATAATTAACCGGTTACCTCTTAGTATGTCTAGTCTTGACTGAAGATGTATTCCTTCCTATCAATTCAAAATACAAGAGCATGAATTAATCGTATGGATACATTTACACAATAAAAATCTACTAAAACAATTCATCTCTTTTTTTTTTTTGGGTTATCATCATAAAGACAACGGCAATTTTGATGAAACTAAACCAAATTTTTAAAAACAAATAACTCTCAATCATCGATTCAAGGAACAATATCAGATAACAACTAAAAGATGAAGAAAAGAAATTCCATAATTAATTAAATAAAATGAGCGAAGCAACAACGGACCTCTTTCTCTGTATGCCCACCTAATGAAACACAGTTATTGTCATGCAAATCAAGATTATAATCTTCCTCGTCTGTCAGATTTCAAAGACAATATTAATAATTAAAAATATATATATGTATATATTATACATATAACAACAATGCAATGTAAAATATCGCTAAAATTACCAGAAATGCTTTGATCGGAATCTTGATTTGCCTGGACGAGCATTGAATCCACCAGAAAATTAAACAAAAAGAAACGAAATCACACGGTTTTAATTGTAAATGAAGCACCAAAGAAAACAAAAGTTGTTATTTTAGCGCGAAAGCGTTTTGCCTCCACATTTGGTGTTTCTTTGAATTAAATTGATTACAGGTGAGGCAATGGCTACAAATTTGGGCTACTATTTGGTGTTTCTTTGGGAGTCAAAGTATAAGCTTAGACAAAGGGTCCGTGAATTTTATCAAATTACTTTTCTGCCCTTATTTGCAAGGTCCATTGTTCACCGATTAACATCAAAAACTCACTGGCGTAGAAGGGGATGGTCGACTGATAAAATAGCGCACTCATGGGTACAATATTCTGCACCCCACCTCTCTTAAAAAAAAATAGGATATTTTTTTCTATATATATATATATATATATGAGTTATTTTTCATCTAAAAATAAAAGATTTTCAGTCGTATAAAAACCGTTTATCTGGATTATATCACGAATGTCCTTTTAGTTTGATCTCGATTGTCTTCTGAATTAGTTTCAATAACTAAAAATATATATATATAAAAAATAGTTTCAATAACTCAAAAGATATATATATCAAAAACTAACTTTTTGTTGGGTCATTTGGCATGAAATTGAAGAGTTTTTCTAACGTAAACCCAAAAAAAAAAATCACTCTTTTATTTCCGTTGAAAAAAAAAAGAACCCAAATTTTACATTTCTACAATAAGTTCATTTTGAGCTTTTTCAAAATCCATAAATTATATTAACAACATTTATTTAATTTTATAAATTTTAAAAAATCTCTCTTGAATACAAAACCTTGTTTTATTTTTAAACACCCTCGTTATTTCTTAAATCATCTATCATTATACAAATACACATTTAAATAATTTTTTTTTTCTTACTAGAAGTTTTATTTTTTGAAAGTTCTACTCATAAAAGCTTTACTTAAAAGTCACAATACCATTCACAGCTAAACCAGCATCACTTAAGGAGATACCACCAGAATAGACTTCATTAACCACATTCCTAGCATCAACTTCAATATCATGAACAGATAGATTGCTAGCTTTAGTCAAAAGTAAAGTGGCTGATTGATTGCAATCAATCAACCAGGTTTTTAATTTTCACCTTAAATTGGAACTAATTTGGAGTGGGATACCAATGCCCAACCCATTGTGATATAATTTGTTTAAAAAAAACATATTTTAACAATAATGCAAATTTTAATATACAATTATATTTTATAATCGCATTTAAGTTTTGAGTTTTCACTTTAATGAGAATATACATTAAAAAAAAAAAAAAGTTTCTGAAAAAATAAGTGTACCCTTAAAGCCAAGTGATTTCCACTAAAAAAAAAATCACACATAAACTTAAATTTTAATTGAACATTATCTAAAATTTATAAATTTTAAATTTAAATATAAAATCTTTTTTTTTTTTAGTATTGATATATGCCCAAATAATTGCTAGGATCAGTTGAAAAATAACTCTGATGCATGACTCGGGTATCACCTCCTAGAAAAGGGAGAGAGCAACCCACATCAAATCGATCAAATCAGACGGGTCTGAGTGTAACTCATATATTAAATGAGAAAAATTAACACATTTTTAACATCTTTTTTTTGGGGGGGCGGGGGGAGCAGTTCGGTGGTGTGTGGGGGGTGGAAGGGTTGTAACTTATATTAAATCAGGAAAATTACCACACTTTTAATATGGCTGGTGCCTGAACCTGTCATTTGCAACATTGGAAGTGCTGGGCAAGTGATTTGGTGGCCACTTCGCCAATTTACTTTGAAGCATAAAATGTGAATATTATGATAACTCAAAACACAAAATTCGTTAACTTTTATACAACAATATATCAACTTATTAAAATATCCAAAAATCAAACACCTATGGTCGACAAAAGTGTTTGACTCAAACCTGATTTGGTTACAAACGAGGTCAAAGTTGTTAATCAAAATTTAAACCGATACTCGATATTATGCCTAGAATTCACTTCAAATGGAGCCGGACCCTATCACTTCATAACGGATTAGGAATTTTGCCATTCCTATTCATAATTCTAAATGAATTTAATCAAGTAATAATTAAAATTTTATGCATCTAAATTAAAATATCAAAGTAACCATCCGCATTTTTCTCTGAATACCCACCTACGGACACTACTATCTGACAAATCAATAATAAAATCTTCTTCATCTATCAAAATTTCAAAAATAAAAATTATGTAGGCTCCGTTTGACACGTGAGATTGGTTTTGAATTAAATGAATTAGATTTGATTATAATGAAATAGATTGAATTAAAAAATCATAGTCCCATGTTTGATAGAATTTGAGATTGAATTAAAATTATATTATATCATATTTTGTGTGAGTTAGGATTGAATTAAAATAAAATTAATTTATTTTTTATTATATAAAATTAATTTTATAAAAATTTGGACCCACAATTCATCAGTGTCTTTAACATCATCAACTAAAGTTCATCAACATCATCAATCATTAACTCAAAGTTCATCATCATCATCATCTCCCACAACAACAACAGCTTCAATATTATCAATAACAACATTAAAACACATCAAAACATGAACTTAAAATATATATATATAGTCACAAAAAAGGGGTTCGGGTTCATTGTTGAACCCAAAACCCAATGATTTTGGGTTCTTTGATGAACCAGAACTTCATCTAGGTGAATATCATCTGGGTTCGGTTGGAACCTAGATGAAGAGTTCTTCTTTTGGGTTTCAACCCAGATGAAGAAAACTCTTTATCTAGGTTTGATTGGAACCCAAACGATGTTAAAAAAAAAGTAGAGAAGGTTGGTCATCGATTTTTTGGTGGTTCATAACTATGGATAGATGAGGGGATGAGAGAGACGAGTAGTGGTTTATGGTAGTAGTGTAGGTGTGGTGTAGATGAGGGAGAGACAGAGAGATGAAGTGTTCTGTGAGTCAAGAGAGAGACAATTTGATGAGAGAGGAAAAATTAAATAAAAAATGAAAAAAGGGTCCCATTCCCAACCTTGGAAACCTAAGCTTCAGCTTGAGATTCCATTTTCCATATTGAGTGAGAATATAAGTGGGCCCGAGAATGAAAAATACATTCCCTTCTCTGGCTCTAAACGTGGTATATGGGAGAATGAGAAAAAATGAATTATAACCCCACCCTATTTTTCACGTACCAAATATACCCATAAGGAAATACATGATGAACTCATACAATGTATATAATACATGATGAACTCATACAATGTATATACTTAACAGTTTAAACATGTAATATTGCCAAAATAATCATACATGCTTTGATCATAACCTTGTTTTTCTTAAAAAACTATAAATTCTATCAAAACATAATTTATTTATTTTTTTTTAAAAAAAAACCAACTTGGGAGCCTCTATCTCAAGTTTTTAATCCATTCGTGAGCCTCTGTCACCCCCTACTTTTGGGAGCTTTTAGCTGGAGCTGCATCGCAGTGCTTTTATCAAGTGAGTCTGATAGATAAGTATTGATTATGTAATATATACTTATAATACCTAAAAAAAACCAAAAAAATATAAATAACTAGGGGTAGACGTCTTAAATCCAATCCGACCACTTTTGATTAGATTGAGTTGGGTTAAATCTTAAAAAAATTGAGATTGATTGGGTTATGTTGAAAATTAAATTAGGTTGGATTCAACTCAATCCAACCTATTATGGGTATTTTTGGGCTACATCAAATAAACTGGTAAAAACCCAAAGGCCCAATAAATTGATCCAGAAGATTGACCCAGCAAATAAGGGCCAAACATGCCAAGTAGCAGCTCGCGGATGTAGCCTAGCAAATCATTGGACAAGTAGCTCGCGCGCATAGAAGTATTATGCTCACAGCAGTGAGCTCGCATATGATGACCAACTCACGAGAACAAGCATTCTCTATATCAAAGGCTTATCTCAGACTTGACTCCAACATTATTAACTATCAGGTCGCTGCCCGACCTCGTATAGCCTAGTAAGCTCCAGCTCGCCTATAATAGATCCAGCTCGCGAATAGCGTGACGTGTACGCAGAATCCTATTCAGAATGGTAGCAGCGTGATTTTTGGATATCTCAACTATTAAGTTAGAAGATAATATCAAATATCGAAAATCAAATGTGTCAGTTTTGGGAAGTCAATCAACATTAAATGTTTTCTCATTTGTATTACAACTATAACACATCCCCTTATTTATAAATAGAGGAGAAAATTATTGTAAAAGGAGTCTGATCTTCCTCTCTCTCCCTCTCGTTGTAACCGAAAAATATATATAGTAACAGTGACTGCCTCCTCACAATGGATGAGACACTGTAGACGTAGATCATTCTTAAGACCGAACCATGTAAAACTCAGTACACTCTTCTTCCTCTCTATCTCTGTTATCTAGCTTTTGCTTGTTTTCCATCCGATTGTAGTCTGAGTTTCACGAATCAGCGTTGACCAGATCTGAATGTTAACACAATCCAACCTGACAAACGTTCATTTATAGTTCTAAATAAAAAATTTTCTCATTCTTTTAGAAGAATATTTGCTAGAAATGAAAATCAAGAATAATTTTTATGGTAGATTGAATCTTTTATTTTGAATCATTAAATATTTATCTGATCTTGTTTTATTTGTAATCAAATTACTAATATTATAAGAGTTACCAACTAATCTTTTATGTCTTTGTGATGAATTAAATCCAATCCAAATTAATCTTATTATTATTGAGCTGAATTGGGTTGAAAAATTTATAGGATTGGATTAGATTAAAAAATTTTCAACCCAACTCATATTAGATTGAGAGATTTTCAATCTAAGCCAACCCTAATTTAAAATCGTCCACCCTTACATATAACCATGAAATTTTACTGCAAATGCTACTGCTTCCCATATGGGACTTTTATTTATTTAATTATTTGTCATTTTTATTTTTTCCTTTTGAGAGGTGGGAGCGAAAAGGCCCATGCCTTTCTACTAAAATCACGTTTCTCGGCCATTAAGTCCGCACTGATGCAAAATCAATATTATATTTCCCACTAAAACCGATAAATCTTACATAGTACGCAATGCTATGCTATATAGTACGCCACTTGATTCTTGACCAATCGCTTCATCTAACCCAGTCACGTCAAACTCATCAGCCGCTTGTCGATCAATCAGTTCAATATTGTACGGTGAGGATCTAAAGTATGAAATGCACTCCGTTCCCTCTGATTCTTCTCAAGGAAGATTAAAAACCCGCGCAAATTTGAAACACATTCTCCCAAAATTCCAAAAGAAATCATTTTAAATAGAAGAAGCACAATATGAACAAGAGAGAGAGGGGGAGAGAGATTCGATCGCTTCATGAAGAGGAAGCAAACCCTAAAGAAAAGCAGTGGCGATAAAAGAAGAAAAGAGAACAGCAAAATGAAGGGGACATTGGCGAGGCATTTGCAGGTACAGCTCGGGATTTCTTCCTCCACTACTTCCACTTCTTCCTCAACATCATTCCAGAGCCTTCTAGAATCCGTGGCCGAGGACTCCACTCTCGCTGCCGACGTCGTCGATGACAAAGACTTCATTCTCAGTCAAGATTTCTTCTGGTAAATTATAATTATTTTGATAGCTGGTTGTCGTCATTGAAATGAAAACTCGATGATTGAGTGTGAATTCTTGTTTTGCGGTTTCAGCACACCAGATTATATTACTCCAGACAATCAAAACCTGCTCAATAGTTTCGATTTCAATAAGGTAAGAGAAGAAGTAATCGTTAGTGTGCACATATATTCAAGCAAAGTTGCAATTCTTTATTTTTTTTCTTCATTGTTATTATTTTGTTTTACAGGAAAACGTTCCTTGTCCAAAGTCACCTGAGAAGCTAACTACTATCAAGAGAAAAAAGTGTCGACATGGTAAGATTTGTTATTGTGATTAGAATTTTTACGTTTTTAGTTTGTTCTACTATGATTAGATATGAAGAACAATTGGATATTGATCTGCATATGATGGGGAGATTGGCTTTGTAAAGTGAGGGGTTTTAGGTTATAAATATCTATTGTAGGTCACTGGGACTATGTAAGAACATATGTGATGAGGCTCGTTGAAATGTATGGTGTTGAATCGAATCCCATAGCAAAGTGAGTGAATTTGGGTTTTCTAGAAAAGGATGTTTTGATATGTTTTGTTTGTTTATGACGCACCATCTGATAATTAGAGAGTACCCTCGGGAGTCAGGATTAGGATGTTCTGCAAGAATTCATGATATGCCGAACTTTGAACAGGCCAGACTGAAGCTGCCCTGTTGGTGGATAAATGGTTACTTAGTTGGTTCTCTATGTAGTTGAAGCAAATAATCACAATTCATTGAATGACATGAAAAAAAAAAAGAAAAAAAAAAAAGAAACCCTCAATTAAT
Source organism: Dimocarpus longan (assembly GCA_022984855.1). NCBI lineage: Eukaryota > Viridiplantae > Streptophyta > Magnoliopsida > Sapindales > Sapindaceae > Dimocarpus > Dimocarpus longan. The sequence continues at coordinate 26,107,889 of CM041015.1, forward strand.
TGTTCTTTCATTGCATTTTCTTCACTGGGTATGGGTTATTGTAACTCATGTTTAATTCTGTTTTTATTTACTTTTAGTATGTTGTCTGGTCAACCAATAGAGAGAACTATGTTGCTTCCGTAACTTTGTAAATTATGATTATTTCCATGTCTTTACTTCTCTGTACACTCAGCATTTTGTTAGAAATTTTGTATCCCAGTGCGTTTACGTAATGTGTTGTAAATTCTGTCCTCATGGTTTTTTGTCCCTTCCTTCCAGATGGTTTCTTTGTAACTCCACTCAGTCCTACCTCATGTGGATCCCAAGATATAGTGGAACTTGCAACAGATACTTTTGATACAGATGAAGTTAAAGTGGATAGAACAACAGTTAATGGAGCTCAGAAGACTCAGAATCATGTTCCGCCTTCTGCAGTTGCTCTACGTTGTCGGGTTATGCCCCCTCCTTGCATTAAGAACCCATATCAAAAGGATGCTTCAGAAATGGACATTGATCCTTTTGGATATCAAAGAGCAAAATGTGCAGGTAATTTAGTTCTCAGTGTTGCATTTTCATTATGAGATGAGAAACAACTGTTTAGATTTTTCCCACTTTCTATGGGTGCTGCCAAAACATCATGAAGATTTAATTACATAATGCTGCAACTTTCAGGTTTGTTCTCTGCAATTATGGGGGGTAATGGCCTTTCACGTTATCACACGGATTTTCATGAAATTGAGGTATCTATATGAGATTTTAGTTGTATTAGCCTTTTTGGAGTTTTTAAATCTCATTTCATATATTAAATATTTGAGCATCTGGCTCTTGAGTAAACTTGCTAGTAATTTGCCTCCTTGTCCAGCAAATTGGTGCCGGAAATTTTAGTTGCGTTTTCAAAGTTTTGAAGAGGATTGATGGTTGTTTTTATGCTGTAAAACGTAGCAAAAGGCAGTTGTATCAAGATACAGAGAGGTAGGTTGATGCTTAAAGTTATTTTTATTCTTGGTAAGCAACTTGCATATGCTGTAATATTTGCACCATGCAGGAGGAAAGCTTTGATGGAAGTTCAAGCTTTGGCAGCTTTAGGTTTGTGAGTTTTGTTTCGATAGATAACCATTATGTATTTAAAATAAAAGCTATTTTCCTTGAGTTAATTTGTCATCTTGCCTTTGTAGGTTTTCATGAAAACATAGTTGGATACTACTCATCTTGGTTTGAAGATGAGCAATTCTACATTCAAATGGAGCTGTGTGATCATAGCTTGTCCATAAATAAAGTTTCAAAATTATTCACAGAGGGAGAAGTATTGAAGGCCCTGCATCAGGTTAACATTCTTTCTGGTCACATCTAAACCGCATACATAAAATCATTAATTAAATTGACTGCATAGGAGTATTGTGATAAATGATATGGTAGGAGATTAGAGAGATATTCTTAAATTGCCCACTTTAGGGTGCTTTAAAAGAATCTACAATCTTAAGGAAAAAGAACTGAGGTACACCTCATCTGTTCAAATTCAAAATACCTATTATCACATTAAAAATATTAAGGGTTTACAAATTGACATAAGGTTTGGAGGTGAACCTTTTCAAATTTTAGCTTTGATATATTTTTTTTAATTATTTCTTATGATGTAAAGCCATGTTGCTAGATCTTATTGTTTTCCTTTTTATGAATTGATGTGCAAGTCACTTTTTATGATAATACAAAGGGGACCTAGCTAGTTAAAGATATTTTAACTTGGTGACTTTTAATTTCAGTACTCTGTGACATTTTCATATTATGTTTTTCTGCAGATTGCAAAAGCATTGCAGTTTATACATGAGAAAGGAATAGCTCACCTGGATGTAAAACCTGATAATATATATGTCAAGAATGGTGTTTATAAACTAGGTGATTTTGGATGTGCAACTCTCCTTGATAAGAGTCTGCCAATTGACGAGGGCGATGCACGTTATATGCCACAAGAAATCCTGAATGAGAACTATGATGATCTTGATAAGGTTGATATATTCTCTTTGGGAGCATCTATATATGAATTAATTAAAGGGTCACCTTTGCAAGAATCTGGACCTCAGTTTTTGAGCCTTAGGGATGGAAAACTGCCACTTCTTCCAGGCCATTCATTGCAAATTCAAAACTTACTTAAGGTATTAATTGTTATATTAGCTTTACTTGTTAGTCTCTTTTATTTGTAAAGTAGGTTGTAGAGATATTACTAGGGTGCATCTGAACAAAATACAAAGGGGAATAATCTGTGATGCCCATATGCCCTTTTTTGCTGTTGCATATCCTTTAATTTCATATCTAGTTGGAGAAAAAAAGGAAAGAAAAGAAAACAGTAAAATGTTATATTTTAGTTAAATAGTATATCTTAAGATGGATAAAGTATCACCAAATAACAAGGTTTTTCAGTGATTTTTAACGGGTAATACTTCAAAAGTAAGGCGAAATGTGAAGTTATAAAAGAGACATTCATACAGATATTTTGCCGCAGTTTATTATTAGGTCATTAAATCTTTTTTTAAGTACTGTTGTTTTTTATCAAGCAGGGGTTACCTGTTCATGCCAGTACTCAGTCTGTTGCTTAATACTGCTACTACCTGAAACTCTTTTCATCAATAGATGTAAGATAGGCTACTATATATATTGTTCAACTCTTGTAATGGCAATCTCTAGGATCCTTCAATTGCTTCTATATGGTTTCCTTGTCACATCACAAAGCATGTATCTGTTGTAAAAGAAACTTGGCTTACAGTTTCTTGATGTTGGTTTCAAGTAATGAAGAGCTTGATGCCATGGTTAATCTGATCGGATATCTTAATTATGCTGCCAGGTCATGGTGGACCCTGATCCAGTTCGGCGACCTTCCGCTAAAGAATTAGTAGAAAATCCAATTTTTGATAGATTTCAGAAAAACTTAAAAGCCTGAGAACCCGCATTTGGGTTGGTTGGGATTTGGATTTTTGTATATGCACTTTGCTATTGCTTATGGTCAGCTGGCCGACAAGGGGGACCAGGCAATGATTATCACGGTTCAGAATTATGTTGATAGTCTTTATGTAAATTATGCATCAGATTTTCTCAATGGATGGTGCAAATTTTGTAAATTTTGAACAGTCCTGCAAAGTGCTTTATTATGGACTGAAGATATGCAATGCTAATGAAGATGACATTGTCTCCTCATGTTCATCAATTATCATTGATTTGAGTCTCTCGACATCTACCCTGAGTGAAAATTTTATCATTCTAGTTTCATCCAATACTCGTTGAAAAAGAGAACTATGCCCTGTGCCAGGACCAAGACTTCCAAATATTATGTACTTTTATGGTAAAAGGAAACAGATATTCATATAACTTTATTCCATAGAAGTTTACATTTCAGGGTACTCTCTCCTGCTCTTATGGCTTTCTGGTTGATGTTCAGTCAATCAAATTTCCTGTAAATCTTGAAAAACTGTGCTTGTAATGATTCTCGAATGGGTTAGACCAGCAGAATAGAAATTACTATCAAGAGGTCCAAAAATTCAAGATTCAAATTTTTATTCTCAGATATTTTGTGAATTGGATATGTTTAAATCAAGACCCAAATAACAAAAAAATTCAATTGTGTTTTAGGGGGAATTACTAAATGGACTACCAAGTGAGCTCAAGCTCTCAAAGTTAGACTGGCTCCAAATGCTTTCCATCGACTTTCTAAGTGCACCCCACTTTTTAGGAAAAAAAAAAAAAGGAAGAAAGAGAAATATGATGATAAATGATGTGGGGCCAGGTGGAGAAGATATTTATGGGAGAAAGAGACGAAAAATAGATAAGACCGGGAAAGAGGTAACAAAGTGAAAAAAAAAAAAAAAAGAAATAAGTACAAAAAGAATATATTATATTAATAATTCTATATTTATGTTATTTTATAAAAAATATAACAATTGACTCATAAATCATATATAAAAATATCAAAATATCTCATAATAAATAGAATAATTGAGTCTTTTTTCAAAAAATGTAGTCCTCTCACCAGTTTTATCAGGGATATTTGTGTAAAAAAGATAAGGTTTGAGACTCAATTATTAATTTTATTAAAATGGGACAAGATTATCATTCTAATATTTAAAAAAGTGCTATATAATGATATTTTTTCTAAAAAAAAAGGATATTACTAAAAATCCTCCAAAAAGTAAAATAATAAAAAGATATACTTAATTTTTTTTATTAGGTGAACTGTCCCCTATTATTAATTTTTTATACAAAATATTAATATTTTTTATCTAAAATCATGAAATGACCAAAATATCCTTATTATGATCTTACAAAATTCCTCTTATACCCTTTAAACTTACGAAATGAATAAAATACCTTTTAAATTATTGATTAATGATACTATTAAATAAAAAAAATAACATAATATATATATATTATATCTTTGTCTATTCTCTTCTTTTTTAGCTCTTCTTCTTTTTCTTTTTCCTGTAGAACTTTTCGTTTGCTCTAGGTTTGAATCAAACCTAATTTTTGGGTTCAGAATTGAACCAAGTTCGAATTGAACCCAGTTCTGAGTTCGATTCGAACCCTATTCGGTTGATTGTGATTTTTTTTTTTGGTTGTTTTTGATTGATTGGATTTTGATTTTTTTTTTTAATTGATTGTTTTGGTATTTTGGTATTGATGTTTGTGATGTTGATTCCATTGGTTTTGGATGATGTTTGTGATGAGCTTTGTGTTTGGTATTTTGGGATTGATATGTTGAATTGATGAAGAGATTATAATTTTGGGTTTAGAAGATAATAAATATGTCATTTCTGGGTTTTCAAATGAGTTTCTACCCAGAACTTCTAGTTTTCAGTGGAAATCCGTTTTTAGATTTCCAGTTGGAAGGAAATATAGAAAATGAGAATTTTTTTTTTTTTTTAATTTTCAGTTTTCAAACAATGATTTTTTTTATTTATTTTTTAAAATTTTAACAATTTTTCTCATTTTAAAATTTTAATTATTTTATTATATTATCATTTTGCCCTCAAATGTTAAAACCAAATGACTTTTTTAGACAGTAGAGGACAATTTACTTAATAAAAAAAATTGAGGGCTATTCACAATTATTTTGCTTTTCAGGGGGATTTTTCACAATATCCAAAAAAAAAAAAAAAAAAAGAAAGAAAAGGAACGAAAGAAGAGAGGGAAGAAAGAAAGAGAGAGAGAGAGCCGGAGAAGAATAAGAAAATTAAGTAGGAAGATGGAGGATTCGACCAAGAAAGAAAAAAGGAAAAAAAATGAAAAGAAGAAAAATTTGGAGGAATTTTAATGTTGAACATCAACCATGAATTTTCAAGGGTTGTTTTGAACTTAACATGAGATGAAGAAATTGATTTAGTTCTTTACTTGTGATTTTCTCTCTCTGAAATTTGGAGGTTTATCTTACATGTAATGAAATGTGATTTTTATATTTTGAGTTTGGACCGTAAGTGATTTACTAAATTTAATTTATGTTAAATGGGTAAGTTGGAAAGGATTGAGAACAACTGAATTGGTGGGAATTTATATGGATGAATTTGATGGAGAAAATAGATTATTTTGATGAATGAAATATAACCGTGATTTTAGGGTAATAAGCAACTTATTTGATTAAATTTATATAATTTTGAGATGTTAATTTCTTGTATGACTTCAAGAAAATTAAACATCTACTACGGGGATACCTATAGTGGGTGCAAGTGGGCTCATTTTTGAAACATGTATTTATCACGGGCTTTTAAAGGCGTGCTATTATTGAAGTATCTAAAACGGGTCTATTTGTTGCTTGTTTTAGATAATTTGAATATCCATCGTAAGCACTAAAGAGCTTGTAATTAGGTGTGGGTATTTGAGTGTTCGGTTCAGTTCTAGTAGGAACTGAATCGACTTGATAAAGTTATTGATTTTTAAAATGGGAACCGAACATGTATATTTAGAACATAGAAATCGACCTAGTCCAAACATGATCAAATTGGTTCGGTTCGAGTTGCTTTCATGTTTAACCCCACAATCCCATATTCAAACTCTATTTCAACCTAATCAAAACTCAAAATCCATCAAATCTCAAACAAATTTGAACTCAAATCTCAATCATACCAAACAATTAAAAAATCCACCACACAATAAATCCTAAACAAAAATTAGAAAAGCCCATCACATAATAAATCCCAAACCAAAAATTAGAAAAACCAACCAAGATGGACAAGTTTGATCAACGATAAAGGTACGAGATTGATAACATAGTCAAAGTGGGATAAGATTCGTGATAGGGACGACATTGGTGACGTGAACAGTGACTTGAAAGGTCACTTGATTAACGATAGGAGAAGGAAGAAGAAGGAAGAAAAAAGAGCTCAGCGACAAGGACGACATTGGTGACATGAATAGCAACTTGATCAATGATGGGACAAGGAAGAAGAAGGAAGAAAAAGAAGAAGGAAAAAGAAGAAGGAAAAAGAAGAAGGAAGAAAAAAAAGGAGAATGAAGAAGAATGAGAAGGAAGAAGATGGAATGGCGAGGAGATCGGTGTTTGACTTTTGAAAACTTTAGAAGATGAGTTCAATTTATATAGGGACACATGCAAAATTATGCATGTGCCCTCATAAATTACACAAATTATGCATGTGCCCTTATACTAAGTGCTTTGCGGGTCGGATCGGTTCTAGGTATCTAGAACTAAATCGATCCATGAAATATGGTATTTTTTGAGTAAAAGGTTTGAACATCCTGAAATTGAATATAGGAAACAAACTGAACACTCGCGAATTGGGTTGTATTAGATTGTTTGGGTCGATTCTATATTTTTATGCCCACCCTTACCTATGATGGTTAATGTAAAGAAAACGGACTATAGATATACATATTTTCGATGATGGAGGAGTATACATCATGAGCTTACCGTGATGGATAAGACAACTAAAATGGATATATGAGTGTCTATTTTAAAAAATGAGGTCAATACCCTTATTTGCCCGACCCCTTCTTTCATTTTCTCATCTTTAATTTCTCTCTCACACAGTTGTGTAAAGCCCTAATTCAAGTGGATCTAAAAAATTAATTGAAATTCAATTTATTATTATTAATTTGATCTGGTTAAAATTTTAGAGGTACGGAAGCTTGCGAATTAATATCCTATTGGAGGAATTTTTTAAAAGAAATTAAGAAAGTTGGGTTAAAAAGAAAAAGGTCATAGGGGAAATGAAAATTTATATATATATTGCCAATAAAAGTAAAAAGGGGTCCGCGTGTTTTTTTTTTTTTTAAAAAATAAAAAAATATATTTATATATATAAATGTTAATGGTGGGTTATGTCCATTTAAAAATATATATATAAGTTAATGGCGGTGGGTTATTATAATAAAATAATTTTTTTTTAAAGAAAAAAAGAGAAGTGGCTGACATGAGGTAGTGGCATGAGAAGTGAAAAGGATGCCGTGTACACACACACACACACACATATATATATATATATATATATATATATATATATAAGCTTTTTACAAAGAATAAGAAAAAATTGCAGTGAGGAGAAAAGCAAACCGAAGAGAAAAAAGAAGAAGAAAAGAAAAGAAAAATATTTGAATGTCTGATTTATATGGATAAGTAAGTTTATTTTAATAGGAATTTGATTCTAGAAAAATAGTTAATATTTTTTTTATAAATTTTAAATTGAGTTTTATGTGATTTTAGAGTGGATTCTGGATTATGAGACATCAGAAGAGAATTCGTTTTAGATTCAGATTTGAGTAAAGAAATTATATGACTGGATAGTTTTATTTTTAATTAAATTAATTGAGTTATGTTCATTTATATTTCATATTTTATTATTTATTTTAAATAAATAAATTATTGAGTTAATTGATTTTGTAGATTATAAATTATATTTTATGATTGAAATATAAGTTTATTAAAAATTTGTATATTATGAATACTCATCATAATCCTAATAAAAATTTTATGTTTTTAGTTTGAATTATTATTATAAAAATTTCAGAATGTTTAAATAATATGATTTTATGCTTTAAAAAAAAATATTGATTTCATTTTGAAAAAATTATTTATTCAGAGTTAAATAGATATTCAGAAAGGATTTGAGAATAAAAATAAAAATGTTTTCAGAACACCAACGTTGTATCCTCCCCTCTATTGGTTAGATACACTACACATGTGAGAGTTCCAGATTCGCCTAGTACATGTATAACAGATGTCGGAAGAGTCATTGAGTCGCCCAACACGTATATGGCAGATGCTATCTCTCGTTCTATGTGTGTGTTGAGTATCTCCACTATGTATGACAAATTTTCCTGGGTATCAGTTGGTGAAGATTTTTATATTACTGATATTATAAACTGAGTTTGATTAGTACAAATAAAAATTTACAGAACACTAGATTTATACAAAGAATTTTCAGAAAAGTTTTACAGATTATATATTTTTATATTTTATATTATTAAAATTATGAAGATAATTTATATTAAAGTTTACAATTTTACTATGAGATCATATTTAAATTTAGTTTCATTGTTTCAGATATGATGTTATATGAATTATTGACAAGTATTTATTGTTACCAAAAATATTTTATGTTTTATTTAGAAATATTTTTAGAAAAATTATATCCACTCACTAGGTATTAATGCTTACTTTTTCATAAATTCTTTTTTTCAGGTATTCGTCGCAGATTCGTACTGATTATTGCATATCGTGAGAAGGGCCACATAATAATGAATAGTTATATTGTGTATATTATTTATTTTATTAATCAGATTTCATAAATATATTTTTAAAAATAGTTTTACAAATAAATTATAATTTTACAGATATTTTAAAAATATTTTATATATTCAATTTATGGGTCTAGCATGAAAGATTTAAAAATTTTAGATTTATTTAATTTATATTTCGATGAAGACGATTATCAAAATTACAATAATTATTTTAAAGGATTTTCAGTAGATACGGATTTAAATAAGAAAGATCTCAATTTTCACGGGATTCTCGCAGACTCAAGAGAGAGTGGGGATGGATCCTGTCAACTGATTCACCTTCTTCAAAACATTGCACCACCTTCATCTTCTTTTGCCACTGTTTGAACGCCGATCTTCGCTGCCAATCTTCTCATTTGCTTCTCCGTTTATTCTATTTTGCTTCTCTGCTATCCTTTTTCTTGGTGCCGTTCATTCTTCGTCACGTTCTTGCCACCATCCGCCGTTGTGCCGCACCCTTCATGCGCCGCATAGCGTAGGTACTTCCTCTTCCCTTCTCTTTCACTTGGCAGTCATTACTCAATCTCCTTCATCACTCTCGATCTGCTGCCGCTCGTCATTGCTGTTGTACACCGCTTCATTATTTGTCTAGTCTGGTACACCGTTGTTCTTATTCTCTTCTTCTTTTCTTCTCTTTTCTTTTATTCTTCTCCGAATTAATATGTCAAGTAATATTATTGCTTGTTTGGTGAAATTTTTTGTTGATGGAGTGTTGAGTTTTTGCTCAAATATTGTTTTTGTTGATGGGTTTGTTGAGTTTTTGTGTAAATTTTGCATTTTTGTTAATGGGTTTGGTTTTGGATGAGTGGCGAATGGTCGCATTCAAATTTGGCTATTTGAGGAGAAGGATTTGAGGATCGAAGACCGTATTGTAGGTTGTATTTATTTAAATATACTTTTCAATGAATTTTAGTTTATTGAAAATCAGTTACTGAGTTGTGTTTGTTGAAATCCTTATTAATTCTGGTTTTATTGGGACACTTGACAACTATGTCTTCTCTGGTTACTGATTATTGTTAGTCCTAGTCATGGTTACTTTGCTATTTCGAAGATTGTTGTATTATATGGTCAATTATAGGTTTAATTGATAGGACCCCATTGTTAGATAGCTTGGATTTCCTTTCTTTACAAAAAAATCTAATTACTTTCTATCAATTTTGACCAAGTGTATTCAATGAAAAAATATGCAACTGTTTGATATATATCACATGGTTTTATAGTATATATCATCTGGGTTTATTTTGCAAGTGGTGATGATGAGATTTGACCAATATCTTTAATTGGGTCACGTAGTGGTATTATGTAACTGTTTATTTTTCGGCGGGAAAATTTGATTTCTTTTTATTTAATAATGTGATAGAAATGCTTGGTGGTGATGATATTTGGGCACACAATTTCTAAATAGCTTAATAGTGTATAATTACTTCGCTTAAAAAGATGTGTGAATACAAAGAGAATAAAAGTCCCATTTAGCACCAAACTTTGTCTAAACTTAAATTGTTGTAATCATATATAGTTATTCAAAAATTGAAGCATTTTTTGACTTCTTCGGTCAGTGATGTCGACTAGCAAATTAAATATGTAAGCTTGGATTAAAAATGAAGTCAAAGTTGCTAGGTCAGACAAAGCCACTTCATATCTAGCATACATTATTACTTCCTACTTTCTTGGCGTGGCATCTTAAATACTCTAAAATTTCATGTAATGAGCCTTTCACTTTTTAGATTTAGTCATCATCATGCACCTAACTTTCTTATTTTCACTGTTATATATACAGGCTTGTGTATATAATCTTGAAACAAAATGTGACAATCTTACCGAAGAAATCTGTATATTATTTGCATGTTTGCGGTTTCATGTACACCCATTTAGCATCTGTTGGCGTTGTTAGATAATTGTCCTGTTTACATGGTTTTCTTGGGAAAATGTTTATATCTATGAAATGTGGGAAACTGCAGTTTTCACTTGATCACTTTCTTTCTCGAAGTTGTTTGATATATTTGCGATTTTTCCATTTCATTGGTGCATGAACTCTCAAAGTTATGTCATGTATTATAACGACATTTTATTTCCCTTTTATATACTCATTTTTATTTCTTTTGTACTTTTAAACTTCAATTGAATTTATGATTTTAGTCCGCATTGTTGTGTATGATTTTATTGTGTTTGTGTTTCTTGTTTTATATTGTTTTGATAGATGGGGTTAGATCTTGTGAATTTGATGGGAATACTATTGAAGAAACACCTCTGCAATAACTACTTAATTCAGATTCTCTTGATATAAGTGACGTATATGGAAAGCAATAGAGAACTCCCTGAATTGGTACTAGAGGCACCTACGTTGCTTAGCCAACAAAATACATTATATATTAGGGCTTAATATAGTTTTCTAAGTGACGGCACACAATTAGAATGTAGATAGTTTTTTAGGGTTAATATTTCGTACGAGGATTTGATACTATTATATATGGATAGTTTTTAATTTCTATGGTTATAAATTTTATCACGTTCAATATTATATGGATGCCTTAAAAATTTTATGAGCTTTATATATGTTGGAAATTAATAAAATGTTATTTGACTACTTACCTATATTAGAAAATCTACAAAAAAAATAAATATGTTATCCGACAATAGGCACAACATGTGTACAACAATTTATCAATTAGGGGCAAAATTAGTTTTAAACAGAATAATTGTTAATTCTTTTATCACAAACACTATAATTAATTTATTTAGTTTAATAACTGTTTTTGTTAATATTTTTGTCATAGGCATTACCCGTATTCAATATAATAACTATTATGGGTATCTCCCGTAGTGATTATGTTATTTAGTATAGGTTTACCCATTCTCGTTAATATTTTTAGCATTGACCTTGCGCGTACTAATTAATGTTTTTAGCACGGGCTTGGCTTCACTCCAAAAGTGTTGTTTATTATCACAACTAAGGGTGGACGTTTTCGAGTTCGAGTTGAGTTGGGTTAAAAATCTCTCAACCCAATATGGGTTGGGTTAAAAAATTTTCAACTCAATCCAACCCAATAAATTCTTCAATCCAACCCAACCCAACCCAATAATAATCGAGTTGATTTATGTTAAGTTGATCAGGTTGAATTTAATCCACTACGAAGGCATAAAAAGTTTAGTTAGTAACTCTTATAGTTTTAGCAATTTGATTACAAATAAAATGGATACAAATAAATATTCAATGATTAAAAATAAAAAATTTAATCCACCACATAGACTATTCTTGATCTTCACCTCTAGCAAATGTGTTTTTTTTTTTTTAAAAAAAAACTTGGATTTAGAATTAAGAATAGACATTTATCGGGTTGGGTTAAAAATTTTTCAACCCAACCCAATCCATCTCAATTTTTG